>CM070676.1:30110055-31338626 GCA_036346265.1 Melocanna baccifera | reverse complement strand
CTTTCACTGCTCTCCTCTTTCTAGTCTCTACCCAGTAAGTTATAGACCACACATTATCAGGTATCCACTAGCCAATGCTCTCCTTTTTCACTACCGACATCTAGTGGCTTTCCACGATTTATTCTTAACCCTAATACAATTTTATAAATCTATCGACAAAATACCAAAATACTAAGTAGTGTAAAGCATTTGAGTTCCTAATATACTAGGGGAAGTTTTATAGTAATTACTAATACTAAGGCTCATCACGTGAATATAGCCATCAAGTAAAATAAGGCTTTTGCAGTACTAGGACATAACTAATTATCATGGTATTCTAAACAATGATTTTTAAATAAATAACATTGCATAAATAAAGACTAATGAAAGTACTAATAATTAAGTAAATAAAGGATGTATGTTCAACATGATCAAAAATATGTGACATGCCTCATCATTCATACTCTATGATTATTTTATTGTAGGCTCTAGGTTTACACCAGCTGCTTTAATTGCTCTTCTAGCTCCTCCGTTGACCAACTAACAAAATCCGAAAGATAGCGTGAAAGAACAAATACAAATAAGTTCCTGCTTTGTAGAATACAAGCTGGGAACAAAATGTAATAAAATAACGAGAAAAGACATAAAAATAGGTTTGGGCGGATAGGATTCAAGCGGTGCTTGGTTTGGTTGAACGAAGTTGGAAATGAGCTAGATGGGTTCAAGACGGTCAAAATGGCTATATTTGTGTTAAGTGGGTTTCTAAGAATAGTGATAGGTTTAGGACAGTACTTATTTCAGATTGGAATAATATCGGCTCAAGCTATGTAAAGGGTTAGGTTATCGTGATGGGCTCGGCTTGGTTTTGGTTTTATCGGAGTCTAGGTTGGCAAAACGGAACTCAGAATGGTTTTAGCAAGCTCAAAATGGCCAAAACGGATATAAACTTGCTATTGGGTTGTTTGGTGAATAGTACCAGGTCTAGACTATTCATCATAGGTCACGTTTAGCACAGTAATGGGTTTTGAACAATAATTGGGCTGGGTTTCACAGAGAGTGGATCGGGTTGGTGGTGAATAGTAGTGTTTTCACTATTTACTGTGGATCGGCTATGAACAGTATACACTAAAAAATGGGCTTGGCCCGAGTAGATTTTTGGCCAATGGGCCGAGTCAACCTAGCCCAAAATGCATTATGCATCGTATTCCTCAACCAGTTGCCACTGTTCATCGAACAATGCAACATAGTGGCGGCCGCGATTAGACACCGACAAAGCTTACCAACGGCAACCAAAAGCATGACTGAGCTCTACAATACACGATGGTTCCATGTTAGAGCTTTGGGAAGACCAAGGTTGACCATGGACGGCCGGCGATGAAGGAAACTTCATGGTGCAAGACCATGGCACAGAAGCAACCCAACGGCTCTCCGATGAGGTCACGGTGGCTAAGAGCATCTACGGTGAATGAGGAGGCTAGTATCAATGGAGGATTAGGCTCGGGTAGCCCTAGTTGGGTTGTCCACAAGCGACCCATTGCCATGGCAACGATGAACGACGCTGGCGAGATAGGAGTCAATAGGAGGCTTGGCGAAGATGGCTATGGATTCGTAGTGGTCTAGAGACACTGTCATGGCCGTTAATTGGCTTATGGTTGGCCGGAATGAAAAATTGGCTTCGAGAGCTCACCGGCTCAGGGGAGGACGGTAATGGTAATGAGGTGCAGTGGCGGTCATGGGAATGCTTTAGTGGTGGAATTGAGGATGGCATGAAACACTTTGGTGCCTTGGCAAGGCTTTAAAGCATGCGATAGGTGGTAGGAGCTGTTGTCGAACCTCGAAGCAACAACTCTCGGATCCTCTGTGTAAATCGTACTAGTCTAGAATCAGCTAATGCACACAGTAAACAATAAAAATAAATATCAATTATAATAACATTTATTTATTAACTAAATATGGGCTTGAAGGCCAAAGTTTACATCCACGGCCCATCGGCCAAATTTAATTATAAGCAGCGGAAGAAAAACACTGAAGCAGAAGAAGCTCACTAAGCCTACCCATGGGTAAACGATAGTAAGACGCGACCTACTCTTCTGGTCCTCACCGTAGTCGAAGTCATCCTCTAAGATGTGAAAGCAATGGTGAGTACAAACTTATACTCCACAAGTCACATGGGAAAATGCAATATAATGATTAAGGCAACAAAGGAAAGCATACATGGTTAGTTTGAGCATAAAACAGCATTTAAAGAAATACAATAAATAGATTAGAAATTGCTGAATTTAATATAGTAAGTAAAGACAGTATTGTAAATAAAATTAATATTGTTAGTGCAGATCCATCCCCCACACTAACCTAACCACGGGCATCCCATTTGGACCATCTTTTTCAAAAGATCTCATATGGATTCCATCCATCGATATACTTTTTAATTTTCTATGGATTCCATCCATCCATAAGCCTTTTCATAAAATCATTTTGAAAACCAAAATCTAATATATGAAAAACTTTAATCAACTTGCCCATGACCGTGAGCACGGCTATCCAGGATAATTTTTACACTCTACAGAGGTTGTACAGCTTTACTCACAAGATACGATTAACTCATATTGTCAGCCATTACACACTTTCGTAGGTGTGCAACTGAATAATTATAACAAGGCTTTTACAATGCCAAGCATTCATCCTAGCTAAGCCAACACTAAGGTTTCACTCAATAAGGAATTCACCAGATCGGAACCCCCCTTTTAGCCAAGTGAGACTTCACATGGCCTACGCCACACTCACTTTCAACCTACAACGAGACTCAAGTTGGGACCTACAAATTAATCAGTCAGAACTGTCCCATACTAGCTTTGTGGTAATATGAATAGGGTTTTATAGCAGTAGTTCATAGACCAATCCTTAACTTGATTTAGGCTCAAATCACATACTCCTTGTGTCTAACAATCAACATTATGTCACTGAACAACAATGCATACCAACACCCACTACCTATCCATTAGTCTAAGTCTAAACCAAATTTTATATTTTATTTTCAAATATTCCATAGATTTTCTTGACTCGTCGAAATCAAGAATACATTTTAAAAACTCATCATTTCATGTGAAAAGTATCCCAAACCATAAGTTATACCTATGTAAGTCTAAGCATTTACTATAAAAATTCTTCAACCATACTTGTGTATTAACGAGATTTTATTCTAGGGTAATAAGCTATTCAGGAATCAATGTCAAAGGATATAATAACAAATAGGCATTAACTAAACTTAAAACTAGAATTAAAATATGTTAAATAAAAATATGCATACAGAATAATTTAAAATAAAATAATTTTATTTTATAATCTAGGATTAATATGATCAAGATGTGTAACTTGCCTTGCTCCACGAATTGGTTTGAATTATCCTCGAAGAAATCTTCTGAATTGTCAAAGTCTATACATGAAAATACCCAAGCAAACTCAAATAAAATACAAAATAAATTCAAATAAACTCCAAATAAGAAAAATGAGGGCATAAATGAATATAGGGAAATTTTTGATGAATTTAAAATTTTGAATGGGCTCAATCGGAGTTAGGATGAGGGAGAACGGGCCTCCAGATGTTTGAATTCTAAGAAAATGAGAGACAAAATACTATTCACCATTTTCCCAAATTTTTGGAATTATTTTTCTAAAGAAAAAGACATTGATGACATCAACAAGAAATTTTGGGAATTATTTTTTAAAGAAAATTTGGGATTATGACGTCATCAAAGGATTTTCATTTTCGACTGATATATTTTTCTACTAAAAATATACTTATGACGTCATGTTGATGTTAGCCCTGGGTTTATACTGAGACTGACCAGTGGACCAGTCTACCGTGGACTAGGTCCATGGACAACAGGGTGGCTACGGTGGTAGGGAGGGTGACGTGGTAGGTGTAGAGCTGTAAACGAGCCGAGCTTGAGCGAGCTTGAGATTGACATCGAGCTTTAAGCTGGGCTCGAGCGAGCTTGAGATTGACATCGAGCTTTAAGCTGGGCTCGAGCTCGACTCGGACAAAACTCGAGCTCACTCAAGCTCGGCTCGTGTAGGCTCAGTTACACATCACAGCCATCCCACAATCGTAAACACATATCCATCACAGAGGCACAAAGCATAAGGAGGGTGCTAAGCGTGCTAGCGGTTGGGGAAGCCGGGCGAGTAGCGGGAGGAGGTGGCACCGGAAGGCCGAGCCGACTGAAGGCGCGGAGGAGCCGTTGCCGTAAGAGCCGTGGCCGAGCTGCAGGGGACGGGCTGGCCATGGATCTGGATGGATCCAGGTTGAGGAGGCTGGGGGCGATGCCAGAAGGCTGATGTAGGAAGCACACGCGCGGATCCGAATCCAGGTTCAGGCCGAGGAGGCGGAAGGGGGGCGAAAGGCCGGTGGTCGGGCCAAGGAGACAGGAGGGGACCGGTCACAGAACAAAACTGGACGGATCTGAGTTGAGGAGGCGGGAGGGGGGCGGCGCCGAAAGGCCGGTGGTCGAGCCAAGGAGGTACGTAGGGGGGAGGGGCACAACGCCGAAAGGCTGGGGCGAGGAGTTAGTGGGAGCGACGCTGGGAGGCTGGTGGTTGATCCATGGATGCAGGGGACGGCGGCATTGGAAGGCAGGGGGCATCGGGTCGGGGGGATTCGGCTGGTGAATGAAACTAGGGAAAGGAAGAGATAAAGAAGAGAGAGAAGAGATGGAATCAGGGCCTCAGGGGCTGGGTGTAAAAATAGTGGGAGTAGGGGCCCTGGGGTTATGGGGTGTAAAAAAATCTCAAGCTCGCGAGCTATTTGAGCTCGGCTCGTTGAAGCTCGTGAGCTTGGGATCAAGCTCGAGTTCAGCTTGTTTGGAGCTCGATCCAAGCTCGAATCGAGTCTAGAGCGAGCCAAGCTTGAGCAACTCACAAACCTCGAGCTTTTTTACAACTTGAATCTTTACTTTGAAACGTATTCTTTGAGCATATATAGCTTGTGTAGTTCATATATACTTATAATCAGGTTATCATCTAATTCCTCCATTATGTGTTAATGGTTAGATGAATAATGACAACCGGATGAGTAAGCTTTGCTAGCAATTAATCTCAAAGATAAACACCATATTCAAATAAGTTAATTATTTAAGAAAGGTTATTCTACAGTATACAATTATTGTGTATATAGTGTATACTCGCAAATCAATTGACATCTCATTATTTGTTGAGATTGTCATGAATTACCAAAAAGAAAATATTGTGGAATCTAGTCTTCGCATTATGCATTAATGGTGAAGTTTTGGTAATTGATGAAAATTGGTTTGCGGACTAACATCTTTCATGAGTTGAATGAATAGGTTAGATTCCACAAGTAAGGATGACTTGGAATGACTTCATGTATTGAAGATTATCAAATCAAGATGATGGAAGATGGCTTCATATGATGAAAGCCATCAAGAAGAGAAGATGATCATGAGTTGATCATCGAGTGAAGACAAGACCCATCATGTGTTGATGGCGGTCAAGTGAAGGATGCATCATTGGTTGATGCACATCAAGACAAGGACCCGGATTTAAAGTGATGATGTGTGTCATCAAGCTTTAAAAAAATACATAAGGTAAAGGTATGACTAGCTAGGGCTAAGGATGTATTCCTAGTATTTTACCGGCCTTATAGTTTGATTGGAAGAATTGGGTGCTAGTACAGGTTGCCGTACTATTAAGAGGGGTCATGTGTAGTAGCTTGAGTCTCATCATGTGTTGATAGCTCAACCTCACAACTCTAGCTCTCTATGACATAATGTTTATATTTTTAAATATATTTTACAAATAGTTAAAACTCATGTGTTGAATCCTTGTAACATGGGACTATACATTCCGAATATGTTATGCAAGTTTTTGAATTCCATGTTTCCTAGTCCTTGTGATATAAGGCTTATATTTGTAAATATGTTTTATAAATGGTTGAAGCCTATACATAATCCACGTAGCATGCGACTTAGATTTGCATTACTATTTTGCAAATGTGTTAAGTCCATGTACCAATTCCTTGTGTCCTGATTTTAAAGGTGTGCAAATGTGTTTTGCAATTTGTTAGGAATCATGTATGATTCTTGTGTGCATGATACTATAGTTTGTAAATGTGCTTTGCAAAATCTGTTGAATTATCTGCATTTTTCAGAAAAATTAGAACTATCGGTGTGTATTGCGCGGTACTACCGAAGATCGGAAGAACCGGCATGTATTGCGTGGTACTACCGAATATCAAAAGTACCCACATGTGTTGCACAATACTACCAGAAGTCAAAAGTACCGGTTCTGTGTGAGTGGTACTACCAGACTTCGGAAGTTCTAAAAATTTTGTGGTATGTTTATTCCAGAGAGACACCTGTGTGGTGGTCTTCTCCTCCCCGCGAGAGCGGTAGTTTCGCATGTGTGACGTGGTATTTCTGATCATCGAAAAAACTAAAAAATGAATGATGGAACTGTTGATTTCGCTGATAACGACTAGTTTTCTCACCGTTGCGAGGGAAGAAGTAGTTCCGGTTTTATAATGATGAAACTACCAGAAATCCTAATTTTTTTTGGTGTTTTGCTTCCAACGATTAGTTTTTGTGGTGTGGATATATATATCCCCTTATGGCTAGTTGGGGTAAGACTTTAGGCACTCTATTTCACTCTCTTGAGCTAGTGTGATGTCCTCCTCATAATTATACATGTGTTGCACTTTGTGAGCAAGGAGAAGGCTCAAGATTACATGTATTGATCTAGAGATGAATTAAGTATCCACTTGAGCTTGTGCATTCATTGCACATGGTGAGAGTCAAGTGAGGGGCTTGCTTTATTACTCTTGGAGTTTACTGACTCTTAGATAGTGTTGGAGGTGTTATGCGTGATGATCTTCTCAAAGAAGGTTGTGAGAAGACCCGACGAAGTTGTGAAGGTTGAAACTCACTTACCCGGGGCAAGAAAGAGCTACCACTAGTGGATTTGAGGTGGAGGACTTAATTCGTGGAGCCGATCCAATTCATTTGGGCTTACCTTAATATGGACTAGGAGAGACTGGCAAGTCTCCGAACACCACAGTAAAAAGCAATCGTATCATTTGTAGTTGGTTTTTTTATACTCACTTTACATTCAAACAATTTACATTCATAGAATTAAATTAATTGCTTCTCATCCTAGGTATTATTTGTACTAAACCAATTTGAGTTAAGCTTCCGCGTTACATACTTGGATTAGCCAAATAGGAATTGATATTAATTGGAAAAGCACCCCCCCTCAAGTCGGCCTCCTCGATCTTACAGTAGAGATGGCAACAGGGTGGGGGATCACAGGGGAAGCCTCCGCGGCCCTGCCCCGCCCCTGCTAGCCGCCCCCTGCCCCACCTCGCTAAGCCTCCCGAGAGATGGCCCCCCATCCCCAGGGGACCTGACCCCCACGAAGTCCCCGCGGGGATAAAAAAAGACTAAATTTTATTTTAAAAATAATGATTTGACTTTATTTATTAATTTATAATTACTTAAGTATATTTTTAAAAAATATAGCTTCACAATATATATCTGACATACAAATTCATGTTTTAGTCTAAGTATTCAAGAAATGAATACAATCTCTTATATTAAAAAAACCATAATCTATTATCAAAATATTTATTTTTATTTTTACTGAGTCCCTGTGGGATCCCGCGAGGGAAGGATGACCCCCGTCCCCACCCCGCTAGCATAGCAGGGCCCCGCCCCGTTCCCCCCATGGAGGGAGATCATCCCCGCCCGCATGGGGATACTCCTCGCGAGGCCCCACCCTACTTTTGAGTGAGCAACAGTGTTCATTCAACAAGGAAGGGCTTGGGTGCGTGCCCGAGAAAGATAAGAAACCGGTGAGCAAACTCACAAGGTTTGTGAGGAAAAATAGCAAATATTACCACAAATGCTAGGAAATAGGACACATGCATCCAAATTGTCCTACAGGTAAGACTTCTTCTATTGGATCATTTGATTCTTACTACATGCTTAAGATGTCCAAGAATGGTAGTGTTGTTGCTAAATTTATTGGCACTTCAATTTTGGGTGCTAAAAGAAATGTCATTTGGGTGCCTAAAGTCTTAGTTACTAACCTATAAGGATCCAAACAAATTTGGGTACCAAAAATAACTTGATTTTCTTTTATAGGTAAACTACAAGACCGGTGAAAGGCATTTGGTGCTTGATAGTAGGTGCAGTCAACATATGACCAGAGACAGAAGATATTCACCACATTTGATAATAGAAGCAATGAAAGGATCACTTTTGCGGACAATAGCAAATGAAAGGTACTGGGATTGAGTAAAATCGCTAGCTCTAATGACCTTTATATTTCTAATGTATCTCTAGTAGAAATATAAAATTTTAATTTGGTATCTGTTGCTCAATTGTGTAATCTAGACTTAATTTGCTCATTCTCTAAAAATGATGTAACCATTTCAAAGAAAAAGAAAATAAACTTCTTTTTAAAGGTTTTTAATTTGTAAATTTATATTTAGTTGATTTCTCCTCTAGTGATTCATGCTTAAAAACTTATTTAATGACAAAAAACTCTTTTGGTTGGTTATGGCATAAAAGGCTAGGTCATGTGGGCATGATCCAGCTCAAAAAACTTTTCAAACATGACTCAGTACTCGGCTCGAAAGATGCGAAGTTTTAAAAAAATAGATTTTTTAGTGCTTGCCAAGCTGGAAAGCAATTGCAAACTCTCATCCTTCCAAAAGAATGAAGTCAACTTCTAGGCCATTGGAGCTCTTACATATGGATTTATTTGGGCCAATAACCTATAAGAGCATCGGGAGCAATAGCTATTGTTTAGTCATTGTAGATAATTACGCTAGATACACATGGTTATTCTTCTTAAATGACAAGAGTGAAGCCTTCGGGATTTTCAAATGATTTGCAAAAAGGGTCCGGAACAAATTTGATTTCAAATTAAAGAAAATCCTTAGTGATAATGGTTCCAAGTTCAAGAACACTAAAATTGAAGATTTTTATGATGAACTCCGAATAAAGCATAAACTTTTCACTACCTACACTCCGAAGTAAAATAGAGTTGTTCAGAGAAAAAAATCAAATATTAATTAAAATGGCAAGGACAAAGCTTGATGAATAAAATACTTCTGATAATTTTTGGGCTAAAGCTGTTAACACCGCTTGTCATGCCACAAATTGCTTTTATTTGCATCATCTTTTGAAAAAGACTTTCTATGAGCTTCTCAATGGAAGAAAATCAAACATCTCTTACTTTAGAGTATTTGGTTGCAAATGCTATATATTAAGAAAGAGTGTTTAGCTCTTTAAGTTTCAAAGTCGATGCGATGAAAGTTTCTTGCTTGGTTATCCTTCTAATAGTAAAGTTTGTTGAGTCTTCAACAAAAACTTTAGTTTAATTGAAGAAACTTGCGGTGTTCAATTTGATGAAACTAATGGTTTTCAAGAAGAGTAAGAAAATTTGGATGATATAGCTGATGAAGAACTAAGATGAGTAATGAAAAATATGCAAAATGGTGATATCAAGCCAAAGAAGGACACAAGTGGATCCCCTTCTTCAAAGCAAGTTGAAGCTCATACCTCTTTCACAAAAACAACATTCAAGCAATAGATGTAGAAGAAAAAGAACAACCATTACCACCTAAGATCAACATTGCAATCGCCAAAGATCACCTAATAGATTAAATATTGAGCGATGTGAGTAAAGGTGTTCAAACTAGATCTAGAGTAGTTTTATTTTATGAACATTACTTTTTTGTGTTCATTTGGTGTTGTTTGAGATATTTTTAAAAGGTATTTTTAAGTATTTTTCCTACAGACCTCTATATTCATAAAAACTATATTCATAGAGTTTCTTTAGTCTTCTTAATGCATAACAATCCTGAATGATTCTTATTTGAGTGCAAAACTAGAGATCATTTGCATATTTTCTCATATCAAAGTTCAGTTCATGAAAAGTTCTAGAAAAATCGAAAATATCACTATGTATTCTTTGGTACTACCAAATTTCAGTACTACCGACACGTAATATGTGGTACTTTCACTTTTTGGAACTACCAATAGTAAAACTACGGAACAACCATTTTTGGTTAGTTTTGTGCATTAACTGTCATGGCCAAACCCCTTAATTCTTCTCTTTATCTCTCTCTGGAACTTCCGTTCCCACATTCAAAGGCACCCGTACACACCTCTCCCTCTCTCTCTCCTCTAAGAAAAACCACCAAATCCCATTGCTCGATCTCCAAATCCCTTGGGGATTTCTTCATTCTTCTATGATTTCTTGGCTTCCAAGACTTCAACTCCTCCAATCGACATGGTAAATAGGATTTAGTGTTGTTTTTCTTGGGCTAATCAATATATTTGGTGTCTAATGGTGCTTGCACACATATTCCATATATTCAATCCAAGAAAAACACCAAAGGATTCGTACATTGCTTGCCCTAGAAATGGTTTAGGGAAAACGGAACTACCGCTCAATGAGCGCGGTACTACCGCATCATAGTTGTACTGGACTTTGACCATTGGTACTACCGTAGCTCGGTACTACCGCTGCTTGAACGTCGGTACTTTCAATTTTCCTAATAAAACAACAATGTCATTCCACTCTTTCCCAAACCTATTTAGGGTGTATCCCAGCTTATCCTTGGTATCTTTTCTCTGTGTTTGAAGATGCCTAGGACAGGGAACCCAACTCGTACGGTGTATGCCAGGAATACCTCCACTTCCATGACCTCTGGACAGTTGACCTCCGTCCCTACTTCTCCTTCAGTCCAGATGCCTCCTCCATCAACTCAAGCTACCTCTGAGTTAGCACATAGGATTAGAGACGACAGAGGCAAAGCAGTAGCCTTTGACTCCGAGATAGAGACTGAGCGTTAGGAGAGCTCATCTTATGAGGTATCAAATGAAGAGATGCCAGAGCCTAAGGAGCAATAAATTAATCTCAGAACCATCAGTAGTAAAGAGTATGCACATCTGCGTCTCCGTAGCCAGTTTGTGCTCTCAAGGAATTCCAATAACCCAAACTTCGACACCAGATTCTAGGAGCTAGTATATGAGCAGATGTATGGTCCAACCAGGCGGTTTGCTAACCACAAATATGTGGATTGGGACCATTTGGCTAAGATTGATAAGTATGATGGACTGGTATTCAGAATCTTGTAGCACTGAAGTCTGATTATAATGAGGAGATCATAAGACAATTCTATGCTACATTATATATTTCTCCAAATTTTGAGCATATATCTTGAATGACTGAACCTCAATACTTAGAGTCCAACAAACATGAGTTTGAGCTGGCACTTTGGACGGAGTCGAGTGTTTATGAAAAAGTGTATGATAGGCCTGCTCTTCAGCTTGCTACCAGTACAGAGTACTATGACTCAAGTGTCGAATTTGTTCTAGGCAAGCTGCCTGGTCTTCTCCCCATCCCAAGTATGATAAACAAGATTATCAACTACATCATTCTTCCTAAGAGTGAGAATTACGATGCTATTGGAGGCTATGTATGGAACTTAATTGATTATGTAATGAATGGCCAAAAATTTGACATGGTTGATCTTATTGTAAGGGAGATTGCCTCTTCCAAGAATAATAGGGTAAAAAGGATTAACTATGCTTCATACACTATGGCCCTGATCATTAGGAAGATCGAATATCGAGGTGGCTTAGGTTCAGTTCACAAGCCATATAAGCCAAGAGAGGGTCCTCCTATCCCCATGCATACATGTCCTACAGCTCAACCAGAAGAGGCTACAGCGGAGCAACAAGGAGAAGAAGAGGTCTCTCTCTCTCAGATTTACTCTACAGTCCTTAGGATAAAAAGATAGGTCACCTCTTTGACTACCACAGTTTCCACTCTCGAGGACCGAGTGTCCTCCCTTGAGCATGCATTCACTCGCCCTCCTTCTCCTGTTCGCTATAGCCACCGTCGCCGTTGTGACCCTTCTCCTCAAGCAGCTCAAGAGTAGCCATTTTTGGTACTTTGATGCCAAAGGGAAAAAAGTAAAGTGACGAGAAAATGAGAAGCAAAGCAAAGGGGGTGAAGCCACGGGGAGAAGATCAAACAAAGGAAGCGAAGATAGCTTATCTATCTATTTTATAATTATGTAATGAATGTTATGGTGTAATGAATCTTGTGATGTCTATATGCGTTATGTTAAGTGAACTTGAATGATATGTAATTGTTGAACTTGTTGTTTAGAAATTTGCTTTAATTGTCTTATGTGAATTGCTATGTTTATCTTGTATTCATCATAATATTGTCATTTCCCTCAAGTTCAACAAACAAAATAAACCCCACCAAAGTTTCCTCAAAATTCTTCCATGTGCTTGCTAAAATTCACTCTCATTTATATGCACAAATTTAAGCGGAGCTTTATTTGAATTGACTTTAAAAGCAATTAATTCTCTAAACTCATTTGAACTCATTGCAATAATTACTTATTTTTCAAAGTCGACAAGAATATACAACTCATTTTCAAATAAGTGGTATATTCAAAAACCTTATTTTTCTCTCATATTGATTGTGTTGTCATCAATTACCAAAAAGGGGAGATTAAAAGCATCTAGGCCCCTAAAAATAGTTTTGGTAATTAATGATATTATGTGAATATAGGACTAACATATTTATCAAATGTCTAAAAGGTTTAGTTCTCATGACAAATATGAGATGTATGGTATGGGTCAATATGAGGATTAAGATGGTTCAAAACAAAGGTATAAGTAGTCTAGGATCTATGTTTTGATCTTGCCGATCTTAGAAGAAAGGTTAGAATATCGAATTATAGGTTAAATGCCATACTATTAATAGGGATTATGGCTAGTAACTTGACAGCATGTTCTTATACCACGGATCAATTTAGGATCATGTATACACTTAAAACTAAAATTGAAAGCCAATTGTGCATTGACAGGAAAATCGGTAGTACCGATGTGTAACTAGCAGTACTACCGTATTACGGTATGACGTGTAGTTGGCACTACGTTTTTTTTCTAAAGAGCACCCTTTGAAAGACTTAGTTTCTCTAAAAATTGGTGGTACCAATATTTGAACAACAGAACTACCGCAGAGCGGTATGACCGCACCCTTGAGCAGTACTACCGAAACCCCGAAGCTTCGAAAATTTCAGCGGTGCATTTTTTCCACAGAGGACCAGGTTTGGCCCTCAAGGGCAAACGAAAGTACCGCGCTAAAATTTTACAACTACCGAAGATCGGAACTGCTGTGATATCAACGACAGAGTACCACGCCAAATTTCAACGGCTAATTTTGATACTCTGATATGGTTGTTACTGTTGCTACAGTACAAGTACGGTAGCACCATAATTTGTACAGTGATACTACCGCTCATCCTGAAACATTCAAGAATGGGCTTGTAGTGGCTAGTTTTGGTTGGTGGGGGTATAAATACTTTCCCACTAGCTCAAGGACAAAGCTAGAGACTTCACTTAACATCCTTAAGCATTGAGCACTTTCTCCCATACCTCAATTTCACACTTTGCATTCATTTGAGGTAATTGAGCCACATCTAGTGCATTTTATCCTAGATTGATAGTTGGCACTTGATCGCTGTCAAGTGAAGTGTGATCTATTACTCTTGGTGCTTGTCGGCACCTAGACGGCTTAGCGGAAGTTGCGAGGTGACTTCTTCAAGAAGATTGTGAAGAAGTCAGATGCCGTGTGGAGCTCACCTACCCGGAGTGGGAAAGAGCTACCACTAATGGATTGAGGAATTGAGGCTTAATTTATGAAGCCGGTCCAAGTCGCTTGGGTTTTCCTCAATATGGATTAGTGAAGACCAACAAGTTTTCGACACCACAGAAAAAAAACTCCTCTTGTCTTTTGGTTATCTCTTTGCCTCTACTTTTTTGCACTTATATTTCTAGCTTTTTGTAATCATTTAGATTGTTATATTTATTTGTGCTAGAGATATACTTGTAGAGTTTTATGCATGTGGTACCTTAGTTATACTAGAATTGGGTAGGTTTAAATTGCTTTGAAATCTTGCCTGGTAATAAATTGTGGTAATTATTTTTAGAAGGCAAAAAATTTTAGAGCCTCCTATTCACCCCCACTCTAGTCGGTTATCCTTAATCGTACACATGTCAACGCCACATGTCAGACACATCATAGCCATGTTAGGAAATCCTGCCATGTCAACTGCCATGTGTAGGGCTGACGTCAGCACGACGTCACAAGTTAGGTTTTTCTTTAGAAATTTAATTCAACCAAAATTGAAATTAAATGCTGACATCATAATTCTGAATTTTCTTTAGAAATATAATTTCTTAAAAATCATAAAATCCCTACTGATGTCATAAAAATCTTTTCCTTTAGAAAAATAATTGTAGAAATTCCTTTTATTCTTTTTTTAGGATTTAAACTTCCAAAAACCCATTCTCCTTCATCCTAACTTCGATGGAACCCGCTTAAATTTTTAAATTCATCTAAAATCAAGATCTATCTAAATTTATAATGTTTTAAAATTTTGGAGTTTACTTAAATTTTATTTGAATTTAGTAGGTTATTTTCGCGTGCAGACTACAACGATTCCGGAGAGCTCTGCTTCGATGACTTGCATCGGACTACAAAACAAGGTAAGTCACACACCCTTGATCATATTGATATCAATTTATAAATAATTTTATGTTGTTTTTAAATCATATTGCATTATTAATTTCTAGTCCCTGTATTTCAATTTCAGTTTTGCTGTAGCTAATACCATTTGTTAAGACACCTTTGGCTTTGCGAATTTCTGTACGTTGTCACCCTAAAATAAAACTCTGGTTAGTACATTAGTATGGCTAGAGAATTTTTGTAGCAAATATTTAGATCTACATAGATATCACTTTATGTTTGGGATACTCTTTTTCATATAAAATGATAAGTTTTTAAAATGTATTTTTAACTTCAGTTAGTCAAGAAAGTCTATAGAATATTTTAAAATAAAATATAAAACTTAGTTTAGACTTAGGCCATAGATAGGTGGTGGATGCTTGGTAGTATATGTTGTTGCTCAGTGGCTCAACATGGATACTAGGCATGAGGGGTATGTGGTTAGAGCCTAAGTCAATTAAGGACCGGTATGTAAGCTACTGCTACAAAGCCCTTTCGTATTACCACAAGACTGGTATGGGACGGTTCTAACTGACTAATTAGCGGATCCTAACATGAGTCTCGCTATAGGCTGAATGTGAGCGTAGCGTAGACTATGAAAAGCCTCACATGGCACAAGAGGGGGGCCCGATCTGGTGGATTTCTTATTGGGGTGAAATCTTAGTGGAGACGTGGCAAGATTGATAGCTTAGCTTTATAAAAGTTTTGTTATGATTATTCAGTCGCACGCCCAAGGAAGCGTGTAGTAGCCGACATAACGAGTTAATCATATCTTGTAGGTAAAGTTATACAATCTCTGCAGAGTGTATAAACTATCCTAGATAGCTGTGCCCATGGTTATAAGTAAGCTGAGTAAAGTTTTTCATAGATTAAACTTTATTTTTTACAAATGATTTTAGATGGAAATGTGGATTCTTTTGGAGAAAGATAGTTCGAGTGGGATACCCGTGGTTAGGTTAGTGCTAGGTCGGTGTCTGCACTATGTTGTTTAAATTACAGTCTTTATTTACATTATCAATCTTGCAGTTTCATATATATTTATTGTATTTCATTAAATATTGTTTATGCTCAAATAACTCTATAAACCATTCTTTGATTGCATTTGTTATTATACTACATTTTTCTGTGTGACTTGTGGAGTACAAGTTTGTACTCACCCTTGCTATCACATTTTAGAGGAGGACGACTTTGACTACGGTGAGGACTAGAACGAGTAGGCCGTGTCTTATTGTCATCTACTTGTGGACAGGCTTTGAGCTTCGCTTTTATCAGTTTGCTTCCGTTGTTATTTACTTTTATTGTTGTTGTCAATGAGTATTGATGTAAACTTTGGCATAAGATCGTATTCTTTTAATAATAAAGTTTGTTATTTGTGCTTGATATGTATCCTTATTACCACTGTATATATTAATTGATTCTAGACTAGTGTGATTATAGGTCCGTTCTTTTTGGCTGCGGCTTACGGTTTTGGGCTGAAATTTTTGAATTTTAGTTGTTTGCGACAGAGATTACGGAGAGAGAGATACTCGCTTGTGATTTTAGATAATACAGATGTTGGGCTTTTAACGTGTACTATAATTAACTTGTAGACTCCATCTTAAAAAAATATTCTGTTTGAAAGTTAGGTACTATAGTAAAAACCAAAGCCGTTTTGAGGATCTGAAATTATCGCTCCGAAGTCTAATGCACGAGCCTCTAAGTCACAATTAATATCACATGCCGGCTGATCAAATTCAAGTTTTTAAAAAACCAGATGGATTGCATAAACACTTAATGCCAAAATGTAGCAAATCCATCAGGCTGATCAGATTTGCATTCCCATCAGGAGCCAGCGAAGCTGAGCAAAGCCCCTCTACACGTTTGACTTCCACCGTCACCACACGCAGTTCTCGACTATCCCCAGCGTTAATTTCTCCCTCCGGTCCTCCCCCCTTCTTATTTCATAATTATTAGCCTCCTTTAAATGGGTTCCTCTTTTCCTCACCCCACCTCACCAAACACTGCAACCTCTTCTCCTCCTGCCCCCCTCCCCCCTTTGCTTCCCCTTTACTCTCTCTCTCTCTCTCTCTCTCTCTCTCTCTCTCTCTTCATGTGCGCATGTGTGTGTTCTGTTCGTCTTTCTGGCTTCCTCTCTTCTGCAAAGAAGCAAAGGCCACTTGCCCTTCTCCCATCTCCGCATTTTGGTGCCACTCCACACAAGTAAGAACAGCGTCCAGCAAGCACCCAGCTTTTCCAGTTCTGAGGGGGCAGCGGGTTTCTTGATGGAATTCGTGGGCAATGGGTCTGAATTAGAGGTCCTGGGAAGGTAATTTCTTCTCCCGTTGATGTTTCTCGTAGCCATCGGCCTCTGTCTTCAAGGTGTTGACTTGTCATGTTCCTCTGAATTGTGTCTTGTGATTTATGGTTTGTTGTGATGTCGGTAGAGCTGAAGTTCCTTGCACGTTGTCTGGATTCTTTCAAACACCATGTATGTTGCATTTGATATGTTTTTTTTTAAAAAAAATTGTTTAAGCGTCGTAGTTGAATAAACAGTTCAGAGTTCATCACGAGTTCTTGGTGGTCTCACTTTGCAATGACCATGTTACTGTTTGATTAATTTGCTTGTTAGAAACCTTCTATTTAGTAATATATAAATGATAATTTCTCCCCCACATGGAAGAATCGGGCCATCATGTGCGCACCTTTTCTTACAGAGACAAATTTACCCTTTACCTTTTACAGTTTTGTTCACGTGCTACTTTAGGTTCCAGGGTTGGCTAATGTACCTTTTCTCTCTTATACAGATAAAGCAATTAGGATAAGTTTGTAAATTCCTTTGGCAAATCGTCACAAGATTCTGAATTACGCGAGCTTCTCATACAATTTTTCATCAGACCAACTGAAGAGAATATGTCGTCACCCAGCAATTCCATCAGTGCAGCCTTGTCACGGACAACACCCGTGTTTCGTTTGAGAGTATGGGTCTTGATTGCCATTGGCATTGGGATACTAATGGCAATTTTGTTCATCATAGCATTGTGGCTTTCGATCCGAAGGAAAAGTAAGACGGCGAAAGGATTCGACACTGCATCGCAAGCAGAGATCCCTATTGTGTCGAAGGAAATCAACGTTGACAGAGTTGATGCACAAAGTCTACATGACAGCGGAGCGCCATTCATGCCAGTGCATGATAAATATACCCAGGTGAAGGGTGTAGCACATTTGGCAGCGAGTAGATCTGTCGATGTAGATGCATTCAGCCAATGCAGCTCATTGTACAACATAGAGAAGGCTGGAAGTTCATATTCTGAAGATTACAGCAGCTCAGGACCAAAAAGGAAAGGCAGTTCACCATATGGATACGCGTCAGCTTCACCGCTGGTTGGCCTGCCTGAGTTATCACATTTGGGCTGGGGCCACTGGTTCACCTTGAGGGACCTGGAGTACGCAACAAACCGGTTTGCGAAGAGTAATGTCCTTGGAGAGGGTGGCTATGGAGTTGTCTACAAGGGTCGACTGGTGAATGGGACCGAGGTAGCTGTGAAGAAGATCCTTAACAATGTGTAAGTGTATGTTGTCTTGGTAAATTTACTGTGATGTTAACTTAGAGCTAAGATTTGTTAACTGGATTTGCAGGGGGCAGGCAGAGAAGGAATTTAGAGTCGAAGTTGAAGCCATCGGTCATGTTCGGCATAAGAATCTGGTGCGGCTTCTGGGGTACTGTGTGGAAGGGATACATAGGTGACCATTTCTTCCTTCTAGTTTGCTTTCCATCTTGAAATATTATAAAGGTACTAGAACTAGTTTGAATGCATCCACCTTGTGCTAGTTAATCATTATATCTCTACTAGTATTCATTCAATACCATGGGAAGGAAATTGTGTTTTTGCCCCTTTTGCATAATGCTAGTTTGTGCTCTCCTTGTTGCCTTGTTTCATGTTGATTAATTCTGGCCAAATAACGACTTCAAGCTATAATAAGCATAGTTCTTCACATAAGCCTTCATTGTATATGGACTTGTTCTGAATATTTACCTGCAGGATGCTTGTCTATGAGTATGTCAACAATGGCAACCTAGAACAATGGCTTCATGGGGCCATGAGTCAACGTGGCATCCTTACTTGGGAAAACCGTATAAAGGTTCTCCTTGGGACTGCAAAAGCGTAAGTTTGGAATTTGGACCTCTTTCATGACTATTTCCTGACATCATGCTTTAACAAACAACAACCGTTAAAGTTCACCAGAGACCGTTGACTATTACATGCTAATGTAGATGATTTCATGACTTTTCAGGCTTACATACCTTCATGAAGCCATAGACCCCAAAGTCGTGCACCGAGATATTAAGTCAAGCAATATCTTAATTGACGATGAATTCAACAGCAAGGTTTCTGATTTTGGGTTGGCCAAACTCCTTAATTCTGATGCAAGCCATATCAATACAAGAGTGATGGGAACATATGGGTATAGCTCCCTGTCCACCCTCTTTATCTTTGTCTCACTCTTAATTTTTCTTTTGTCCATTTGGAAAGAATTCTCTTAATTTTCTTCTTAACCTGATGTTAGGTATGTTGCACCCGAATATGCAAATAGTGGAATGCTAAATGAAAAGAGTGATATTTACAGTTTTGGAGTTGTGTTGTTGGAATCTGTGACAGCTAGGGATCCCGTTGATTACAGTAAGCCTGCAGATGAGGTAAAACTTCTCCCATTTCAGGCAATTGGTGTAACCACCCTCCCTATTAGTCTTTACACCTCTTTTTTCTGTTGTTTCAGGTGAATCTTGTAGAGTGGCTTAAAATGATGGTTACCACTAAGAGGGCAGAGGAGGTAGTGGATCCAAATCTCGAGATAAAACCACCTAAACGTGCCCTTAAGCGGGCAATCTTGGTTGGCCTGAAGTGTGTTGATCCAGATGCTGAAAAAAGGCCAAAGATGAGTCATGTCGTCCAAATGCTTGAATTAGTTCAGAATGCATATCAACAAGTACTTTTCCTATCCTTGCTCTCTGTTCTTCTACCATCTAGTTGGCACAAATTAGCATCTTGGAGCTTTTATTTTGACAACATAAGTGTAACTAATTATATGTTTTCTTTTTGTTAATGAAAGGATCAGAAAAAGCGCAACCAGATGGGAAGCATTGATATCGAGTCGCAGCAGTCGCTAGAGGAGATTTCGAACGGTGCTGCTGCCTCCCAGTCTGAAGAAGCACAGGAAATAGGACCACCTGAAGACATCTGATAATAACAGCTGATTTTATCAATATTCAATACTTCAATGGAGTGAGTGAAACAGATTTACAATTTGCAAATACTGGAGGGTGGAGGCCATGGTGGCAAAATCAGTTAGGAGCAAGCTGCTCAATTCCCTTTTTTTCTTCTCCTTTTCGAGAAATGCTTCTATACTCCCCTAAAAGAATTGCTTTACTCTTTGTTTTCTGTAGATGAGTCCTTCAACTCATTTACTTTAGGATAGGTGTAGTTTTCTTTAAGGGGGCCATAGAAGCACTTTCTTCGTCTTTATTTATCATTTGAGCTGCCAGGAGGAACTGATTTCAAAGGCATGACTATAGTTACCAGATCTTGTTACAAGGTAGTTACCAGATCTTGTTACCCTTGTATAGAAGACATATGGATCCTTAATTTTACCATAAAAGCATAAAATTGTTGGAGTACCATGTGAGTAGCTTTATTTTCCCCTAATTTACTTGGATCAAAAGTGTTTACACAATCGGACATGCAGGGTGATCTTCCATTGAAGAGCCTAGGAACACTTGAGTACACTACTTTTTGTGGGAGATTAGTTGATGCCAGTGACTATTGGAACTAATCATTTGCATGTTTCCGTTGTGAAATTTCCCCTTGATTGCTAAAATGCAAAGGCAGCTGTTTGGTCCTTGCACTCAGTGATAGTTTTTGGTTTCTGCACATGATTACAGGATTCCAATGATTAGTGCCTGCTTGTTTTGCAAGTTTTGCCACCTTCCTCCTGCTTTTATAAGGGACCGACTTACTCATTGGTGCCTTTGTCGCTTCGCTTATTTAACTAACAACCCTTCAATGTCATAAATTTATGCACTATTCAGTAGGATTTTTTTAAAATAATCTAATTTTTATTTAAAAATATAAAATTATACTCACATTTTAATTTTCTACAAAAAATAATCACCTGTAGCCCAACCGTTAGGCGACTGGACCTGTCGCCCAACGGCCAAGCGACACGAAGATCAATAGCCCAACTGTTGGGCAACAGGTCCTAATAACTCAACGGTTGGGCTACAGTCTGCTGTCGCTCAACGGTTAGGCTACTAGACTTTTGTCGCTCAACCATAGAGTGACTGAAAGATATTTAGATTATTTTAAAAAAATTCAAGTATTGAGTAGAATTTTTTAGATAATCTTTTTTATTCAAAAATACAAAATTATATCTATATTTTTATTTTTTACAAAAGTAACCATGTAACCGAACAGTTGGACGACTGGACACTATCGGCCAACAGTCGAGTGACACGCAGACTGAAGGACATCGTCATTTCCATCCGTACTAACATATACAATAAGATTGTGGCTGAGAGTTGTCATCTTTTACTTTTTGTAGAATCAATCAAATTCGATACATCTGCAGGTGTTAATTTGTATACTATTCCAGGGTGACCACACTAAATTGGCCTCCCAACCGATCTGAGGTTGAATAATGCATGTTCATAGTGTTGTTAGACTACAAATTAGTGTTATATGACAGTTAGAAATATTTTAGGTAGTTAGTTATTTTTGTAAAAAATAAAACTATGGGTATAATTTTGTATTTTTGAATAAAAAATAGATTATTTTTAAAAAAAACTTTACTTGATACTCGAATTTTTAAAAATTATCTAGATATTATTCAGTCACCCTATGGTTGGGTGACAGTAGTCCAGTAGCTCAATCATTAGGCAACAGCAACCTGTAGCCCAATCATTGGGCTACTGGACTATGTCGTCCAACGGTTGAGCTATAGGTGGTTACTTTTGTAAAAAAAAATAAACTATAGGTATAATTTTGTATTTTTAAATAAAAATTAGATTATTTTTTTAATTCCATCCAGTAAAGCTTTTATTTTAGGTGCACAAAATATTCAATTGCTAATGGCTGCTTTAGGGTAGAAACAGAAACTTGTGACAACTTTCTACTCAATTTTTGATCCAAAAGATCGTGCGACATGCCGCTGTGCATGCAGTATTGCAATGGGCGCAGTGCTGCAGGCCATGCGAATGCAAAGTATGCAATGCCAAGCTGCCAACTACCTAGTGTAGCAGAATGTTGAACACATGAATCAATGGCGTGGAACCGCCATTGCACTGGACTTTTCTTTGGCCAGGCTTTCTGCTAGCAGCCAATCTCAAAGACTTGAGGGACCATCCCAGTACGCACAAGCACGCTCAGGTAGGGAATGCAATGGCAGCCAGAACCAGGACCCTCACCTTCCAATATCTTGGCATTCACAATCACCTGCAAGGCGCACCACGCCGCGCTCTCACACTCCAACCCTCCTCGGCGAGGCCCGCATGCGCGCGTGAGGAGTGCTCAAGCGCAGGGGTCGCGGCATCGCCGCACTTCGCTCGGCGGCGTGTAGTACCGCCCACGTGCTCACCGTCAACCACTCGAGTTGCGGGATATTGGATGTGTTCTTCTGGATCGTGTTTTATGATTTTTGGTTTAAACTTTTAAATTCTAGTTATTCGTAAAAAAATGTAAAAAGATATACTTACGTGTGATTTTAGTCATTATAGATGAAGTTAAGATAGTATATACTATAATCGACTTATAAGCTCTACTTTAAAAGATATTCTATTTAAAAACTAATTATTATAGAAAGTCAAGATATGAACTCAAAAGAACCTAGCCACCGTACCCTTGGCCTCTTAGCTGAGGATGCCGGTCGAAACGCTTGTCAAGGGGGTTCTTATTTAGACTTATGCTTTTGACTTTTGGGTTTATTGGCACTATTTGAGACTTTTTTTATTATAACTGTTGTAAATTTTTTCAGCGTAATTACATTTAAAAATTTTTTAAATAAAAAAATTATCTTGAACAATACAAAGAAATACGAAAAAAAGTTAAAAAATTATAAAAAGATGAAATTAAAATGATAGAAATTAGAAGTTAAAAACATAAGCTTAAATAAGCAGAACCGCTGCGAACAGCGCCAAGTCTGCAGCCCGCGCGGCCGAGCCTGATGCCCGCACGAGCAAGGCATCCTCACCATCTGGAAGAACTGGGCGTGCGACGCCAGACCGAGCTGTACCGCGGCGGGTAGTCGGGCCGCACGGCAGCTCCTGCCCTCCCAGTCCCAGTGCGGGCAAATGGCCGGGTACTCCATAGACAAATTTTCATTCTATGACATGTGAGAAATAAATTGCCAAAGGACCTGCTCAATGTGGTTTATAAGTTATGATTTCTGACCTTTTTAACTATAGTGGTTATTAGTTTTTTCTAAATAATTAAATTCTTTTAGAAAATAAAAGGTTATATTACAACAGGCAATGTAAAAAATTAAGAGAAAAAATTCTAAAAAAACTAAATGGGCAAAATTAAAATGTCAAAGATATAAACTAAAACCATTTAAAGCATGGTAGATATGGCTACACAGCAATACTTAGACAGTTCTTGGTAGCCGTGGAAGTGGAATTTAACAAACGTAGCTGGTCATGTATACAAGTTTCTGCTCTGATTACAAGTAGCATAATTTCTGGTTCAGGATTCCTATCCGTAGTTTCCGGTCTTTTGACTCGTTCCTTCCTGGCCTCGGCGGCTGCTACCGTACGTCTGCGCCTTGCCTCGGGGAAGCAATTTGGGCGGTGTCGTCGGTTGGTACAGTAGTAGCGATAGCGAGCCGGAAAGCCGGGTAAACTACTGTACTGGTGAACAGTGGCTTGGCGAACCTGCCGTGCAACGGGCATACACGACGGGACAACGTCCTGAACAAGCACCATATTTCAGCGCCAAACTACCTGCATCGTTCCGTCTCCCAGGCTAGAAGAACGAGCACACTACTCAACTGTGCTCTCATGCTTGAAACTTCGACCTAAATGAAGTCCATCTCTTAAAAAAAAAAGAGAGATAAAAGTGTTAAAAAGACCTTAAGCGCATCCACGTCTTACAGTCCCAAAAAAATCACAGATTTTGGCAACCAAAAGACTACACGTGCAACTAGCTAGTCACTTGAAAAACCTTTCTGAATCCTGACGCAGAACAGATCACACCTGGGACATTCGCCATGCTTTGCTGTGACTCAAAATCGAGTAGTTGTGCAGTGCAGGCACGAGACAGTAGAATCTCGGCAAAATGCTTGAATTCCAGTTTTATTATTGTGCTTTTACAACGAAGGCCACTCGTTGTACTTGTACACAGACCACAAGCTAGCTACAGATTGGTGTTGGGTGTGTATTCAATGGAAGGCAATGCAATCTTGATTGTGATGTCAAGTGTTCTCTACTTCTCTGCAGCACTGACACCAGCGAATTCAAGTACATGCTCACTCTGCACAGGCTTGTATTGACGCTTCAATGTAGAGCTTATGGTCTCAGCGCGCCATCGAGAGATCATTGTACAATCTCCCCAAGCATCGGCTATGTTCCATCTTTCTAATGTGTTGGTTAATCTGACCCTGCAAAAGAGAGATGTTAAAAAGTTTATGACACTCAGTTATGTTGATCATTAGGACCATTCTCAGAAGCAAGCAGGCAAAAAGAGAAATATTTATGAGATGGAAACATACGACCAATGAATCAACAGCGGATGATTATTGGTAACCCTTGTGCTAGTAATAACTCTGCATGCATGCATACGTTTCAATGTGTAATGCTAGAAGTTAATCATGCATGTAATGCTAGGAGTTAGGCATGTATGTAACCGTTTGGAGTTAATCTTGCACTAAGTACTGCTCTATAAAAGGAAGAAGAACGCTGCAGTTTGGAGGACAGGCAGCACAAAATATTTTGTCTCCTCTGTGTTCGTGTGTGTTCTAAGAGGAAACAATGTGCGAGTTCTCTTCAGGAGCTGGACCAACATTTGGTATCAGAGCGAGGTGCGAGGAGAAGCTCCTTAGCGATGACTCGCTGGTCGGCGTGATGGCGTGCACAGCAGCACGTGTCAAATGGAGGTGCACAAGTGCTGGCGACGACGAGCGGCATAGGTGGGCTGCAAGGCAGGAGCGACGTCGACGGCAAACAACGTTCTTCCACCATCAGCAGTGTCTTAATGTAAGATGTCATGAACACGGTGATGTCTAAAGCGGCAACAGCATCATCGAAGTGTGTGAGTGAGAGAGATGGCACAGTAGGAGTGTTGCATGTGTCATTTATAAGTTGTTTGTGCACATAGGAGGTGTGTTATATATGTACGTATAGTCATGTCATGCTTATGCACGTAGATGTGTCAATGCATGATGTAATGTGTGTGAGTTCTTGTAGTTATGTACAAGTTCTCATGTGTGTATGCTCTGATGAGAGTCTCCGTCGCCGTCAAGTTGCGTCATCGGTGAAAGACAATTGGAGCTGAGAAAGAAGTCAAAATCGTCGGTAAGGTGTGTCATTGACGGTGAAGAAGTGAAAGACATCAGCAGCCTACCAGAGAGTGTGGGTGGCACAACTCCTTGCAGAATTGACAACTGAAGACCAACAAGCTTTGATTGGCGTCAAGGACGTGCACAGGGATTAGGGCGTGCACAGGGATTAGGGCGTGCACAGGAATTAGAGGGTGATTGTTGGTAACCTCTGTGCTAGTAATAACTCTGCATGCATGCATACGTTTCAATGTGTAATGCTAGGAGTTAATCATGCATGTAATGCTAGGAGTTAGGCATGCATGTAACCGTTTGGAGTTAATCTTACACTAAGTACTGCTCTATAAAAGGAAGAAGAACGCTGCAGTTTGGAGGACAAGCAACACAAAATATTTTGTCTCCTCTGTGTTCGTGTGTGTTCTAAGAGGAAACAATGTGCGAGTTCTCTCTAGGAGCTGGGCCAACAGGTGAATCATATAGCAATGCCAGCATTTCTTAGTTTGTGGACATATTCGAGTATTGCAATTTGTGAACAACCAATGAGTGAATCTCTCCTATCTACCCATTAACATCATTTAGACAATGTTTTGTGAAACTGAGATTAACCGTATAAAGTGAAAAAGAAAGTAATTCTCCTCTTTGGACCAAGTACACCAATCCATACTTTTGAGTGCTCGGTAATCTATGGCTTCATAGAAATGTGCTCGGTAATCTCTGGCTTCATTGAAATCTGTTGCAAAAGAAAATTCAGCCAATGGTAATCCCATTCCATACTTTTGAGTGTAACAAAAGAAAATCGGGTGAATGTGAATAGTATCTGGAAGACAGCGGTAATCTGGTTCTATTCTATTTCTGTAACACCTCCATTTTTGGAAACACGGGCGCCGTACATCCAACAACAGCCCAGGAGTTCTGTTGCGGACTGCAGTAGTATCAAGCCTGCTTACGAACAGTTAAAAGGGATTAGAGCAATGAAATTAAAGACCTAACGGTCAATTTTATAAATTTTATGGCATCCAAGCCAAAAACTTACAATCAGAAGAACTGAAGAACTCCCACAGGAACGCTCGAGTGCGGCCGTAACCCTAATACGAAACTTGTGACAACCTGCTTTCTTCCGACTTACGTAATGGGAAATATAGCAAGCTGAGTACAACCAACCGTACTCAACAAGTCACATGGGGAGATACTATATAATTACATGCAGGGGATTTCAACGAATGGGATTATTGGGATTTTAATATTTTGTGGATGCAGTTTTATTTCACAAACATTTTGGGTTTGAACCAAAAGAATCAAAAACTTCTTAATAACTGGGGGTTTTCAAACTTAATTAACATTATTCAACGTTTCCAAACTATTTCCAAAAATTACTTATGCCTCGTTATTGGATTCACCCACTAGACACAGCTTCATTAACCGGAAGCACGGCGTATTCGAATACCATTTGTTATAGCTTTGCAAAGCTGCCCTGCTTTACCCACAAGATCCCTTAACTCCCGCTAAAGAGTTAAGACAACAAGGATGTTCACTGCTCAATTCTTTGTGTAGACTCCGCCCAGTAGGTGTTTAGCCTCGACAAGCTCGGATGACCCCACGGATCTCGTCCGACTCGTCGTGGTCCTACCGTTGTATGGTTAACCACCTCCCATACATACTCTCCCTACGACTCCCCCTTTCCGGTTGCAGAGGTTCAATTGAAGTTGAGCAGTTACTAAACCAGGTTTGACCAACTCAACGCTTGTGGTTGGGCGGTTACTATGTCTTTTACTCAGCACAAGGGTCTAGTCCTTACATTTTTACCCGAGGCATCATCCACGCACAAACCCAGATTCAGTACCCACTGTACTGCCACCAATCCACTACCAGCCTCCATCACAGGATAAGGTCTTCGGATCCATCTCTGCGATCCTCACTTACCCTAGTTCCAACTTTTCAAAATTCTAAACCAAAATCATAAATCTTAACGGTATATAATGTGATCCTTACACTACTTTGATATGTTAATAATGTATTATTTTATGTAACTATGTCTTGTCAAGGTGAATGTGGTCATCAAGTTAAACTGAGCTTTTCGGGTGGTAGGACATAGCTAAGATCATGTCATTCTGAACAGTACTTGTACATAAAATAACAACGTAAAGTAGCATAATGGAAATACTGAATAATAAATAAATAACGGAATTTAGGTTCAATATGCTCAAAAACATGTGACTTGCCGACTTGATCTCTTTAGTTGCTCGTCGATCTTCCGATGTCCAAATTGTTGAGTTCGTATGCTAGCGCAAAAGACGAGCGAGTTCCTTGCTTTGCGAAATGCAAGCTGGGAACAAAAGACAAATAAATAACAAAAGAACAAAATGAAAATAGGGTCAGGCGGCTGGGGTTTAAGTGGCGAGGTTTGGCCGATTGACATTGGATTTAGGTTTAGTGGTTTCGGGACGATTAAAGGTATGCTTTATGTTTTCAGGGTTCTAAGTATATCGATGGCGAAAGTTATACTAGACGGGTTTAAGCTGTCATTGGGTTAGGGTTTTGTTCAAGTATAATTAGATTAAACCAAATGGGAAATATATTTTATAGTTCGGAATGGTTAGGACCGGTACCTACATATATTTAGCTGGTTTTAAAAAAACGATAAGAGTTGGGTCTACGTTAGGTTTAGAGTTTTGGATGATATTTTAATGGTTTCGGATTTTATCGATGTCGGGGTAATAATACAGAGTGGGGAGTGGCAGTAACAGGCTCATGGCAATTAAAGGGGGTATGAGTGTTTTTAGGGTTTCGGCGGACGATAAGGATTTTCGGGTTGTGTCGGTTTTAAGGTTTGAAGTGGCTCTTTAATGGTTTTGGATTTTTAGAGGTCTGGTATAAGCAAATGGGTCTCGGAAATGGGTTCATGGGTTCGAGATGATCGAAATGAACATATGTTGTATTTTTGAGTATTGATGAATGTAATGGGTATTTTACTATTCATTGCGGGCTTTCACTGTTCACAGCGGGTATGGGTACTGTTCATACCGGGATCCGATTGCTACAGTGCCCGCGCAACACTGTTCATCTTCTTCCTCCCGATGGCCGAAAACAGAGAAATGAAGTTTTGGCGATTCTGGGAGCTACAGGGCATTGCGACAGAAACCGAAGGTATGGGTGTGTTCATGGGGATGAGGAGGTTCTATTTTTGCCCTTGTCCAGGGTTGGGGATGGCCGGAATCTCGCCGGCGGCGAAGTTTCTTCGGTGCTGTTTTTCATGGCGACAACGAGCTTCAGGGCTTAAGGGGTCAATAGCATTCGCATTTGGGCATTAGGGGAGGTAGGGGAGGCTTGGGGAAGAGGCAGCTGGGGTTGGGAGTGACCGTGCTGGGCTGTCCACGGCGGGGTACTATGGCCGAGCGGCGGTCATGGTGGCCGGAGGACTAGGGGATTCGGGAGCCGAAGGCGATGCTTTGGTGGAGTTCCTGGGACCCTAAGGACGCTATAGGCAAGAGTAATTGAAACCTAATTGACCGAATGGCAAGAATTGAAACTTGACTTACCGAGAGGGATTTCGGTGATTGGCAGTAAGGCGGCGGTTGTAGGGTAATTGGGATGGTGGCGACGCACCCTGGCGTTAATGCGGTTCACAGGAAGGGGGTCAAGAGGCTTTATAGGCGCGAGAGGCGGTTTCGGGGCTGGGGGCGCTGTCGGGTTCCAGGGCGAGGGAGGCGAGAAGGTGCGGGAAGCTCTGGTCAGGGCAGTGAGGTTGTTGGCAGGTGGGATGGCATCTAGAGCATGCTACCTCCTCGGGCGAGACAGGCTGCACAGTCAAAGATTGCGGCTTGGGCAAGTCGGCCGTGAGACAGGAGCAAGGAAGGTGTTGGCAAATTCCAATTTGGAGTCTCACTGTGGGTCAAAAAGGAGGGATAGAAGCTGTCAGGGGAGGTACGGGCTTTGAATTTGGCTGCAGTGGTGTGGCAAAGAGGAGGAAGAATCGGGAGGGTGCGGTGGCGTGGCTTGAACAGGTGGCGGTGAAAATTGCCGGATGGTGAACAGTGCAGCCGCAGGGACAGCAATTGGGGGCGGTTCGGTGGCAGGCGTGGGCCGAGATGGGTTGGGCTGGGCGCGGAATTGAACTGAGGAGGGCTGGGAATCGGCAAGAAATCAAAGGAATCAAAAATTCAAAGTTTTGTAAATTTCAAACTTTCGGTTTGTTTCAACCTACCCCCCTTAAAAAGAATCTCGTCCTCGAGATTCACCCAGATTAAAGATTGGGATAAAAACAAAATCTTGTTATATTTCTGATTCCTTTCCTTTAGTTTTGCACATTTGTACGGGGTGATCTTCACATTACATTTGCTGAATGGTGTGTCTGTCGATGTCCTCTTTCTGGGTTACATCCAAGTCCTCTTATTTTTATAATGTCCCTTTCGAAACATAGGTGACCTGTACCATTTAGTTTTTTTTTTGCTGGATTTATGGGCATCCTTACGGTCTCAGTTGAGGATTGTCCTGCTGACTTTGTTGTAGACTTGCTTGATTGGCAGAGAATGTGCTGCTTTAGTCATTCAGTATATCCATAATCTCTTATCTTTCTTATGGGTCTTGGGAGTCCGTGTCAAAATTTCATATCATTGTTCTTTCCTTTTCATGCGAGGGCTTGTACTAACTGAAGTAATCTCGATGGGTTTCTGTGACTTATTCTCCGGCACATATTACAGTGTATCGTGTATTCTGAGACTTCTTTCTTTATATTACTACTCGAGTCCTTCCGTTTATATCTTCGTTCTTGTTAAGGTGTGTAAAGGATCCTGATATGTAAGCTCCTTTCTCTTGAAATTGTGAAGGACATTCTGAGATGATGATATACCATGATATGCTTTCTGACTCAATGTATCTGGTATAACATTTAGTCTTTCCTGGGTAATGTTGAAAATTCACGTCACTATTCCTGTATATCATCCTTGTCATATAACTTTCCTCACTATCTTCTTTATAAATTGCTTGATGTGTTTTACTGAACCTTCTTAGTTTCATATCTCAATATTCTTTATGATTCCCTTTTGTATCCTTTGAGGTGTCTGGTTCATCTTGTACCAATGTTCTATGTGTCATGGTCTTATCACGTCCCATTATAGTGTTTCAGTTTTCTATAAAACTGAATTAGCCTTTCATCATAGTATAATCTTTGTATGCAATCGTTACAGTTTCTTCCTGTCACACACTCAGGGTACACAGCAATTGACACTGATACTGCACAGACCTTTTTATTCCATATATCTTTGTACAAGTGGCTGACATATACTCTCACAGTCATTACATATCTTGGGTTTCAAGTGCTCTACTTCAAAACCTACTCAGGCAAAAGTGGTACAAAACAGGTTTTGCTCTTTCTCTTACTCTATACTGGAGATGTGATAGCTTCATGTTATCCTTTAGTGCTTACTCATTTGATTCCATCCTGGCCTTCTTAAAAGTGGTGCCTTTCTCCATCGACGGTTGAAGTGGTGTCGATGCTTGTGTTCTTGCTTGTATTTTGGCCACTTCCTTAGGTAAATACTTCAATGGACATTTATGACAATAATGCCCATTCTGTTGGCAGTGAAACAAGTTGCTTCATCTTGATTTACAGATTCATTCCTTTCATGGGTCTTCACGCATCCCGACATCTCTTCTTCCATCCAGAGGGTTCGATCAACCAGGGTTCGTAAATCTGGAAAATTGGGAGCCTTAAAATAACGGTTTAGATTGGGTCGCAAGCCTTTTATAAAGTATACCATTCTTTTGGCTTCAGTATTAAGTTCTCCTTGAGCAAACTGAGAGAGGTAATAAAATTATTGTAAATATTCCATAACAGATCTCTGGAAAATTGGGAGCCTTAAAATAACGGTTTAGATTGGGTCGCAAGCCTTTTATAAAGTATACCATTCTTTTGGCTTCAGTATTAAGTTCTCCTTGAGCAAACTGAGAGAGGTAATAAAATTATTGTAAATATTCCATAACAGATCTCTTTCCTTGTTGAAGGTCAAGAAATTCTTGATATTTTTCTTAGACAACTTCAGAAGAAATGTACGTCTTGCAGAATCTCTTTACAAACTCCTTCCATGTGATTTCGTCCTTATTTGAGTAGGTCCACTTAATAGCATCCCACCAATCAATGGCTGGCTTCGTTAGCTGGTAAGCGGCAAATAGAACTTTTTCCTTATCCGTACATTGGATGACGTTCAAGCGGCGAATAGAACTTTTTCCTTATCTGTATATTGGATGACGTTCATTCTCTTTTCAATTTCTTGCAACCAATTATCTGCACTTAGTGGTTCTGTTGGTGACGAAAATTGCGGCGGTTGAGTCTTCAGGAAAGTTGCAAATTTGAGTGATGATGTATTTGAGGCTGTCGTTGGTCCTTCTGGTGACATCATTATTGCATCCAACCATTCTACTATCTCTACTTGCTGCTCCAATGTCTTGGTCTGTTCCCGATTATATTCAATCTGATTCCTCGTTATGATAGCCAAGGTCTTCATCATGCTAAGTTGTCTTTCCTGACTTCCTTTCTCCATTTATTGAGCTGTCAAAACCTTTTCGCTTATCAGTGATATCTTGTCTTGTAGTAACTAAAACTTTTAGGAATCAGTCTATAACATCTTTGAGCTTAGCAAGGGGAGAGTAAGAATGAAATAGGGGTGAGAGTAAAAGAAAATGAGAGAAGAACAGAGAGAGATTAAATGATTCTCTGATTGCTTTCTTAAAAGTCCGATCTTCGGAATTATCTAGAAATCTACAAGGATATTCAAACATTTTCAGAATAATCAAAGGATTATTTAGTGCTTCACACTACTTCTATACATAGGCTTAGAATCCAATTGCCTTATTAACTCAGCTTCTACTTCTTGCTACTTATTTTCATACTATCTTCTTCAACTGCTTAGCCTTAACACTATTTTGTCTAAAACTCCAAACAATGATTATCATTTAACCCACCAAGTAAAGAATTCGTATTACATTGTCCCTAAATTCTGTTGATCAAGTCATGGCCATTTAATTCATACATAGATCTTAACTTCTACCATGACCATATAAATCCGACCTCTGATATATTATGATCCAATATTTTCATTTTGAATCCACCGATAAAGTTTTGTATTAAGCTTTTCCTAAAGGAAATCCAATTCTTTCTATTATTGATTCATAGTCTCAACTTGTTCATCTAGCAATTCGACTAAGCTTTCTAGCTGTCTATGTCAAATTTAATTCATCAACACATATATCCACCAAAATTGCCATTATTAATAATCCAATAATCATTATTATCAACCGAAATTAACATCATTAATCAAATCAACAATCCAACGACCTTTATCATTTCCACCAAAAACAATATTAATAATCAAAATTGTAACCCAATGTTCGCTATTATTAAAGATCCACCGAAAACATCATCATTGTCTAAATCTAAAATCCAATCATTATTATATCTGCTATTTCTCCAAAATTCATCCTATCCATTAATTTAATTAATCCAATCTTTCATATTCCGCCGATTTATCTAATCAAATCTCATGCTATTCATCCGAATGATCAAATATAAATCCACAAATGTCATTAATTATTTATCACTTCACACTTCAATCCCTTATGGGTTTTATCTACTTCCTTCACTTACAGTCTCTATAAGCAAGGTTCAAACTTTTTATTGCAATCAAAAACTTACATTCAATTTCTTTTGAGATTTTGAATCTCATAGACAAGGAAAGATTAAAACAGATGAATGAAGGTAAGATCTGAAACGAATCGAGGTAGAAGCGGAAAGCTTTTTTTTTACATAGTCTTAGTTGAAAACAGAAATTTATTTTGCACAAATTGCTTATATAACAGCCTAACTGGCCAATAGTGCAATTTGGCTAATATTACAATCAGGAAAATTCGACTACTTTAAATGGTCTTTTCCCGTTGCATCAAGGAAATCAACGGGTACTATTTACTAACTATTCGAGCGGTGACCTTGCAACTTTTCGGAAATAAAAGTCTTGGTCGGGGTATTCGCACTATTATCTGCAACACCATCCTTAACATTACTTCGACTAAGGTTAGCTTTCATTCCATTTGGAAAGACTTGCAGTAAGATGTTAGTCTACACGTCTACTCGTGTTTTTAAGATTTTGACAATTCTAAATAAAAGCCTTTAATGCAAGTCTAAGCAAGGTAAGACAAGAATAGAAATGGTGAGATAGCAATAATACTTATGATTTTCGAAATACTTTTTTTATTTGGAAATAGAGTTTGGAAAACCGTATTCTTATCGTAACCAGATCTATACCTAGGGTTACAACCTACAGCCAAGCATAGCTCTGATACCATTCTGTAACACCCCCATTTTTGGAAACACGGGCGCCGTACATCCAACAACAACCAGAGTTACATTGCGGATCTGCAGTAGTATCAAGCACGCTACGAACAGCTTAAAGGGATTAGAGCAATGAAATTAAAGACCTAACGGTCAATTTTATAAATTTTATGGCATCCAAGCCAAAAACTTACAATCAGAAGAACTGAAGAACTCCCACAGGAACGCTCGAGTGCGGCCGTAACCCTAATACGAAACTTGTGACAACCTGCTTTCTTCCGACTTCTGTAATGGGGAAATATAGCAAGCCTGAGTACAACCAACCGTACTCAACAAGTCACATGGGGAGATACTATATAATTACATGCAGGGGATTTCAACGAATGGGATTATTGGGATTTTAATATTTTGTGGATGCAGTTTTATTTCACAAACATTTTGGGTTTGAACCAAAAGAATCAAAAGCTTCTTAATAACTGGGGGTTTTCAAACTTAATTAACATTATTCAACGTTTCCAAACTATTTCCAAAAATTACTTATGCCTCGTTATTGGATTCACCCACTAGACACGCTTCATTAACCTAAGCACGCGTATTCGAATACCATTTGTTATAGCTTTGCAAAGCTGCCTGCTTTACCCACAAGATCCCTTAACTCCCGCTAAAGAGTTAAGACAACAAGGATGTTCACTTGCTCAATTCTTTGTGTAGACTCGCCAAGAGGTGTTTAGCCTCGACAAGCTCGGATGACCCCACGGATCTCGTCCGACTCGTCGTGGTCCTACCGTTGTATGGTTAACCACCTCCCATACATACTCTCCTACGACTCCCTTTCGGTTGCAGAGGTTCAATTGAAGTTGAGCGATTACTAAACCAGTTTGACCAACTCAACGCTTGTGGTTGGGCGGTTACTATGTCTTTTACTCAAAGACAAGGGTCTAGTCCTTACATTTTTACCCGAGGCATCATCCACGCACAAACCTGCATTCGGTACCCATCAGATCGCCACCAATCCACTACCGGCCTCCATCACAGATAAGGTCTTGGATCCATCTCTGCGATCCTCACTTACCCTAGTTCCAACTTTTCAAAATTCTAAACCAAAATCATAAATCTTAACGGTATATAATGTGATCCTTACACTACTTTGATATGTTAATAATGTATTATTTTATGTAACTATGTCTTGTCAAGGTGAATGTGGTCATCAAGTTAAACTGAGCTTTTCGGTGGTAGGACATAGCTAAGATCATGTCATTCGAGCAAGATTTGTACATAAAATAACAACGTAAAGTAGCATAATGGAAATCTTGAATAATAAATAAATAACGAATTTAGGTTCAATATGCTCAAAAACATGTGACTTGCCGACTTGATCTCTTTAGTTGCTCGTCGATCTTCCGATGTCCAAATTGTTGAGTTCGTATGCTAGCGCAAAAGACGAGCGAGTTCCTTGCTTTGCGAAATGCAAGCTGGGAACAAAAGACAAATAAATAACAAAAGAACAAAATGAAAATAGGGTCAGGCGGCTGGGGTTTAAGTGGCGAGGTTTGGCCGATTGACATTGGATTTAGGTTTAGTGGTTTCGGGACGATTAAAGGTATGCTTTATGTTTTCAGGGTTCTAAGTATATCGATGGCGAAAGTTATACTAGACGGGTTTAAGCTGTCATTGGGTTAGGGTTTTGTTCAAGTATAATTAGATTAAACCAAATGGGAAATATATTTTATAGTTCGGAATGGTTAGGACCGGTACCTACATATATTTAGCTGGTTTTAAAAAAACGATAAGAGTTGGGTCTACGTTAGGTTTAGAGTTTTGGATGATATTTTAATGGTTTGGATTTTATCGATGTCGGGTAATAATACAGTGGGGAGTGGCGAATGTGCTCATGGCAATTAAAGGGGTATGAGTGTTTTTAGGGTTTCATGACGATAAGGATTTTGGGTTGTGTCGGTTTTAAGGTTTGAAGTGGCTCTTTAATGGTTTTGGATTTTTAGAGGTCTGGTATAAGCAAATGGGTCTCGGAAATGGGTTCATGGGTTCGAGATGATCGAAATGAACATATGTTGTATTTTTGAGTATTGATGAATGTAATGGGTATTTTACTATTCATTGCGGGCTTTCACTGTTCACAGCGGTATGGGTACTGTTCATACCGGATCCGATTGCTCAAAGGTGCCAAGCAACATCTATTCATCTTCTTCCTCCCGATGGCCGAAAACAGAGAAATGAAGTTTTGGCGATTCTGGGAGCTACAGGGCATTGCGACAGAAACCGAAGGTATGGGTGTGTTCATGGGGATGAGGAGGTTCTATTTTTGCCCTTGTCCAGGGTTGGGGATGGCCGGAATCTCGCCGGCGGCGAAGTTTCTTCGGTGCTGTTTTTCATGGCGACAACGAGCTTCAGGGCTTAAGGGGTCAATAGCATTCGCATTTGGGCATTAGGGGAGGTAGGGGAGGCTTGGGGAAGAGGCAGCTGGGGTTGGGAGTGACCGTGCTGGGCTGTCCACGGCGGGGTACTATGGCCGAGCGGCGGTCATGGTGGCCGGAGGACTAGGGGATTCGGGAGCCGAAGGCGATGCTTTGGTGGAGTTCCTGGGACCCTAAGGACGCTATAGGCAAGAGTAATTGAAACCTAATTGACCGAATGGCAAGAATTGAAACTTGACTTACCGAGAGGGATTTCGGTGATTGGCAGTAAGGCGGCGGTTGTAGGGTAATTGGGATGGTGGCGACGCACCCTGGCGTTAATGCGGTTCACAGGAAGGGGGTCAAGAGGCTTTATAGGCGCGAGGCGGTTTGGGGCAGAGCTATGCTGTCGGGTTCCAGGGCGAGGGAGGCGAGAAGGTGCGGGAAGCTCTGGTCAGGGCAGTGAGGTTGTTGGCAGGTGGGATGGCATCTAGAGCATGCTACCTCCTCGGGCGAGACAGGCTGCACAGTCAAAGATTGCGGCTTGGGCAAGTCGGCCGTGAGACAGGAGCAAGGAAGGTGTTGGCAAATTCCAATTTGGAGTCTCACTGTGGGTCAAAAAGGAGGGATAGAAGCTGTCAGGGGAGGTACGGGCTTTGAATTTGGCTGCAGTGGTGTGGCAAAGAGGAGGAAGAATCGGGAGGGTGCGGTGGTGTGGCTTGAACAGGTAGCGGTGAAAATTGCCGGATGGTGAACAGTGCAGCCGCAGGGACAGCAGTTGGGGGCGGTTCGGTGCAGGCGTGGGCCGAGATGGGTTGGGCTGGGCGCGGAATTGAACTGAGGAGGGCTGGGAATCGGCAAGAAATCAAAGGAATAAAAAATTCAAAGTTTTGTAAATTTCAAACTTTCGGTTTGTTTCAATTTCCATTGATGTCTTTGTGATTTGGTGTCACATACTTGCCAACTGTGACGACAATGCCTGAACCATCATGAAGTTCAAATACGGGCTGGATTAAGCCCTGCAATATCCAAGACACTAATTTACACATACAAAAAAGGGGAAACAGTATAAGCTATTTGGGTGGTTCAAACCTTGCCGAAAGTCCTTTCACCGACAAGAACAGCTCTGCAGTTGTCATGAAGCGCTGAAGCAACCTAGAAACACGTAGGTACCGTGGTGAGACTGTTATGGTTCTAATACTACCAGTGAGACAAAATGTGTACTCACTATTTCACTGGCACTGGCTGTCCTATTATTCACTAGTACCTGTGCCATGAGATGTAGATAGATATGTGAGAAAATACAAATGAGTCGACATAGCGGATCTAAATCTATGGCATGAGTCAGCTAAATTTCAATGAAAGATAAAGCATATGGTAAACTAGGAAACTTATTAAAACAGAAACTGAATCTGTATTATGCCATTTCAAGAACCAGCCAATCAAAAAGTGCAAAATCAGAATTAACGGCGTCTACTAATACATTGCTCTACACCTTGAAGATTCTCACATTGTCAAGTTGAGTATAGCGAAGGGCCAAATTTTCATCAGAGTGAACTTAACATCTTTAATGTGGAGAGGAGTATATGTGTAAACTGTAAACGCAGGTCTTCACACTTTCTGTTGCACAGTTTACAGAACAATGTAAAACTATTTGCTTTAGATATCTTAGCACTACTACCTTTTGAAGCGATGTGAAATAGGTATATAACCATATCATAAACATACCATCAGAGAAGTAGTAGGCAAAGGTCCATTTTCAGCAATATTGTATTTCGGACTTGACGATCCCGGCCAGCAGTATAAATAACCTCAAGGCCTTTATAAAAGCTAAACCTTAAACCTGACCATACCTCCACTAAGCTTTCACCCTAATAAGAAATCCACCAGATCGGAGTCCCCTTTTATGCCATGTGAGACATCTCATGGCCTACGTCACGCTCATATTTAGCCTATAGCGAGAGTCAGGTTAGGACCCGCTAATCAGTCAGCCAGGACTATCCTATACCAGTCTTATGTAGTACGGTTGGGCTTTGTAGCATTGGCTCACAGACCGGTCCTTAATTTGACTTAGGCTCAAACCACAAATCCCTTATGCCTAACAATAAATATTGTGTCACCGAACAACAATGCATGTCAGCACCCATTACCTATCCATTAGCCTAAGTCTAAACCAAGTTTTATATTTTTGTTTTGAAATATTCCATAAACTTTCTTGACTCACCGAAGTCAAGAATACATTTTAAAAGTTTATCATTTCATGTGAAAAGTCAAGAATACAAGGAAAGGTAGGGGCGGTGGGGATGGGCCGGCACGGGACTTCGCTCAATCCGAGCTGTCCACGCGTCGGTTGGAGGGGACATTGAGGCGGGAGCGGCGGGATGGCACAGGCGGCGACATGGGCTAATCCGGGCCATCCACGCATCGCCCAAAGAGGTAGGCGGGAAGGATTTAAATTTAAATTTTTAATTTTTAATTTTCATAAAAGCCTAGAAAGGGGATAAAGGCTCAGAAAAATACCAGATAAATTCTAAAAATTTCAAAACAATACACAGAAATTCCTGGTACCATTTTAGACTTAATAAAAATATTTTTAACTTATTTTGGTATTTGGTTTTTACACTAAAATACTTTTTAATCTTGAAATTAATTTTTAAAATACAAAAAAACTAGATAAAAGCTAAATGCTTAAAATACTTAATTTGAATTAGGATTTTTATAGAAATTCAAAATATCTTTTATTTAATAATATCTATATGTTTTTACTTAAATTAAGTTTTAAAACAAATGCCTTTTTAAAATTAAAAATAGGCAAACAAAAGCAAATATTTTATTTTAAATTAAAATTTTACCCTAATTTTGAAATAAACAGTTAGGTTATTACAGATTCCCTGACCACGTGCCCATGCACGCAAGGCCAACTTAGTTGTGCCTGCTACCACGCCTCATCGCCCCCTAGCCGCACCCACCTGACCTACCAAGCTACGGTGGTGTGGCAGGTAACACGTGTTTCCTGTTGTACCTTTCGAGCTCAGGGAGCGATCCATTTTTTACAAAAAAAAAGTGCTGGAGGACCAAAACTAAAAAATGTCACTACAGGTCATATGTGTCAATAGTTCGAACTGGCTCTTGATGTTGACTTTGCTGTCTTTGCCAGAGCATGCCCACCCACCACCTCTACTCCATTGAGCTTCGCACCATGCCCTCGCTGCTGCCCCGCGCATGCTTGACGACCTCACCCATGCCTTACTACTATGTGTGCACGCTGAGCTGCAGCGCACAAAGTGCGTCCTGAATGTTGTTGCCAAATTTCAATCGTGTCCAAATCTAGTGATGCACGCGCTAACACCGAGCTACAACCCATGCAACTGCTTGCTATGCCACCACCTCACCTAGAGCTACCACCTCCTGCTTCCTTCTTATTATGCAAGCCAAGGCATCCTTGTCGTCACTATAGCACCACTTCATTACCGCCGCATGTCACCCTGCTACTTACGGCCCCCCGTGTTGCTATAGCAGATGCAACACATTAGCTTCATCTCGTACCAGGCCTTGCTCTCCAATAGTCCAGGGCCATTTTCTACCACCACTGCTCCCCCTTGCCATCTATTCCCCATTGCCATCTATTTGGCTAGTGAGTTCTCGTCAATGCCGATCCTCTATTTTCTGATCATTGCCTTATGTCATTGGCATCACTCCATCCCATCCAAAATAAAGGCCACAACTAGAAACTTTGCACACTACTAATCCTCCCCAACTCCTTTTATCCCTCTGCCTTAACCTCAGAACACACCATCCACAACCCTCCTCTATTTTCACTGCGCCATGGTATACCTACATCGCCGCACAACCACCTACATCCAAAATAGTGGCATGTGGTTATTTTCCAGAGAAGGTCCTTTTGGAGTTTTTGGGCTGAGATCTAGTGCAGTAGTACCGATGTTGTAATCACGGTATGACCAGGGTGTAGCGGTCTGACCGGCCTTAGCAATGCGGTTTGACTGGTGTGGAGTTGGCGGTATGACCAACATGGGTGTCATGGTCAGACTGATCCTTGTGCTAAGTTGGCTTTGAGTGATGGTTTTGGTTGTGTTATTCATGGCTGGAGTCCATATAAGTGTTAGTCATGATGTGTCCATACAAGGATTAGTTATGGTGTGTCCATGCATATGTTTTGCTATTTAAGAGTCAAGTGCATGTTATTTATGCTCGGATCGATTATTTTATCTTTGATGTGCAGGTGCTTTGATGATAGAATGATGCCAGCGGCAAGACCGAGGCTTGGTGGCCATGGAGTGTTGTGTAAGTCCGACTGGAACATCATCTCAAGTCGAGAGCACAAGAGAAAGACAAGGATCGTGAGGAGGCAATGTGTGCATGTGGTGTGCCAATTGGTCTTGTGCGTTTCAAGTGGTGATGTTGCTTGCAACAGTGTATGATCTTGGCAATAAGTATTTGAATCACAGACTATGATGTGTGATGGTATGCTATGGGTCTTGGGCGTTTCAAGTGGTGATGGATTCGACGTACGTGTATGATCTTGGCAATAAATCATGGGTATCACATTGTTGCGAAGACCGATAGGTGGTAATCTGAGAAATTGTCTAATAACGGGTGAAGTGACAGTTTGCAAAATCGCAACGTTAGCCTAAGTGATTTAGGTGACGCCTTTATGGTTGTAGTGTCTTATCGGACTTGTAGAGTCCTTGGTAAGAAAAGCATGCAAGTATGTGTGAGTGCAAAACCCATATATGTGTGGGTTACCGGATTTTCCCATATATATATGGTGTGATCCACTAAGGAGTGGATGGTTGTTAAGGTTAAGTGAGATATGAGAAGTCTTCACTATATAAGGCTTGTGTTATGTTGTGAGAGGTATGCCTTTATGACTTTGAGATATTAGAATTAGAGTTTTCTTATGTTAGAGCCTTTTGTGTATGTGCTTTAGGCTTACAATTCTGCTATCATGAGGGATTAGCTATAAAATATTTCTCTCCAAGTGAAATAAACACCTAAAATTTATCCAAGTGAGTTATAGCATGGACCATCTTTTGATTTACTTAGTTTTTTGTTTGGATTTCTCTCTTTTTGATCTTCCTTGGTACAAAGGACATGTAAGAGGTAGGGATATCTATTAGAGATCAGATCTCATCCATCTTAACACTTCCTATAGAAAGTTTTTGAGTTTGCCTGGTTTTACTTAAAAAAGGGATGATTTGGGGGTTTGATCTTGTGGGTGTCTTGGGTCGAATTCGTGTTACAATTTAGCTTGCTATGATATATGAGAACTTATCCAAGGTCACTTAAATCATCTAGAACTCACAACCAAGAGTATATCGAGATTTTCTCTTTTTGCCCGATTTTGATGCTCCTTTCACTCCAATGGAAAAAAGATCAAAACTTTGCTCTAGTTGTACTAAATTCAGGCTATCTTTGCTATTATTTCTTAACTTTTCCTTCCATTATGTTCAGTTGTTTATATATGGATTGATTCTCTTGATCGTGGATTGAAATTGGTTCCTTTGGACTAACGAATCAAAAGTTTCATTAGTTTTCGATGTTGAAATCGTGCTAATTTCACTATTCCTATGGCAATTTTACTACAACGACATTAATGGGTACTATAGCAGCAATGTTGAAGTTATTGTAGCGACACTACTAATTTTGCACTATTTCGTTTGAGTCTTTTTGCATAGGTGATTGGTCTCTGAACTCTATAACTTCTCATAATTATTAGAATAAAAAATTTGGAGTCGTGCTTCCGCTTTGAGAAAAGATTTGAAAATGTCTTGTATTCTTGTTAGCTTCTATTCATCCTTTTCTAGTCGCCATCTTCGATTCTACAAAAACACACAAATCTTCAAGCACATTCAAAGATTAGAAATTCAATTGAAATCCCAAAGCTATCAAGCAATAGATGTATACCTATTAATAGGTTGACACTTGACACTGTAATTGTTTACTTAGATTATGGGTTTGAAATAACTTGGCATGTTATTGTTTGCTAGGAAAAATGGGCCACAGTCAGGTTGGAGTATATTTAGCTAATATTTGAAATAACTTGGCATGTTATTGCTTGCTAGAAAAGGTATGTTGTACATTGAACTCACAAATTTCTCTCCTGAAATTGAATTCACAACCTTTCAATTCGACATACTCGTCGATACGAGACAAGTTAAACAAACTCACTTTTGAACAGTATGATATCACACTAGATTGTTTGTAGGCAAAATGTAAACACTAAGCTCACAAAATAAGTTCTTATATGACAACTCCATGCTGTTTGATGACAGATAAATTCAAAATGAAAACGCATACCTGTGCACAAAACACACAAAAAAAACATGTACAACCAAAATTATCCCAAATTTCGAACGTTTGTTCACAACACTTTTTCTTGAAAAAAGAGAAAGAAAGGCCCAAAAAAGTGAGGAGGAACCTAACCAAATACGGAAACCCCAACCAACTTACCACTACGGGACATGCAGATCTAGGGTGCATTCGATTAGGCTTATGGTTCATGACTTATGGTTTATGTTACAGTAACTAACTTTCAAACAGTATATTTTTTAAGATAGGGTCAAGATATGGTCAACAGAAAGATTACAGTAAAAAATATACTGAATTCAGCTATAACAGTCAAAATTACATGTAACTATTTTTTTATATACTATCTTTTATAAATAATTAGAATTTTAAAGTTTAAGTTATAAGTCACAGTTCTCACACTACTTGCTGCCGGCCTAAATTCTTTGCGATGAAAAGCCTCCCCCAAAGAAACGAAAATGGAGAAGAATCCCACTGACACCCCGCCTCATACACTGACCCAAAAAAGCCCAAAAGTTTCGTTACTTTCGTACACCAACTACGAAACTGACAAGGTGGCCCCGCGCGTCAGCCCGTTTGAGAATGCCTGCACGGCATGAAACAATGGCACGTGGGCCCACGGAGTAATTTGCCCCACATGCTAGCCGGGCGGAACTTTCCCGTCTCTGTTTGCGAGTCCCCTCACCTCTCCTCGCAGAGATCCCGTGTACACAACGCCATCCTACCTTCAGACTACGCAAACTGCAAATGGGTCCCGCGAGCGTTGGCCCGGCATGTCAGCCTGTTATGTTCATGTGTAGCTTTGAGCATCCACGTCTCGCGACAACTGCAGATGGGTGGATAGAGAGGAGGGAAGAAGCTAAGCGCGGACAAAAATGGGAAATTAATTTTTAATACATTTCCTTAGGTAGGCGAGGTGGGAGGCAGGGAGGGTTTTGGAATTTGGCCGCCGTTGCGTGGGAAGCAGCCGAGACCGAACCGGAGCGGAGAGGCGCTGCCGCTGATACGAAGTGGCCCCAGCCCATCTCCACGCCACGCGCTTCGCCGCGCCTCGTGGGAGCTAGTTTGGAGGCGGCGGCCGGGTTCCGGCGAGGATGAGCTTCGGCGGAGGGGGAGGGAGGGGGCCGGCCGCGGGGGCGGCGGGGCCGGTGCCGGCGTCCGCGAGGAAGCTGGTGCAGGGGCTGAAGGAGATCGTGAACCGCCCCGACTCGGAGATCTACGCGACGCTGCGCGACTGCGGCATGGACCCTGACGAGGCGGTCAGCCGCCTCCTCTCCCAAGGTCTAATCTAGCGCCGCTCCCCTTTTTCCCTGTACCCCTTAAGTTTTCCTCGACGTTTTGGTTGCTTTGTTTAGTGTTTGGGCTGTGTGTGTGTGACACTGGATTGGAGTAGCGTTGTGCTGGGGAGTTCTCTCACGCGTTGGGTTTTTAGGAAACACGCTTTTTCCCGTTCTACTTTGGGGATTTACGGCGATTAGTTACTATGCTGGTGGTGTTCGTGAGCGAATGTGCTGCAGGCTAGTGTCAGGGAAGTCTGGTGTTGTCGTTTCGGTTTGGATTGCTGTGACGAAGATTTGTTCCTCTGTAGAGTAATTTTCGGGTTCAGGCCTCTGGTTTAGGATGGGGTTGTGTTTACGCGGTTTACGAGTTGTTTGATGCGTGGAAAATTTTGCTGTTTTTACTGCTTATTTTGATATTTTTCAGTTCAGTTGGTGAAAATTAGAGAAAATGAAGGTTGTCTTCTTTATCCTTTTGGTCCGTTAGCATTAAGCTTTAATGTTTGAAGGGAGGAGCACAGGGAGACTCTTTGCTTGAGTTTGGATTAATTGGAACAGTTTCTTCTTGTTATTTGCTCTGTTCCTTTTTGTGTTTTACAGTGTTTTGGATTGATTAAATTGGCGAGAGCTGCAGTAAATATGGAATTGGTAGGTGCTTGCTCAGGTAAATAGGAGAAATGACATTTTTTTAGGTGCGTTCACATTGCAAAATGGTTAGATTGATGGGAAGAACGGGGTGGACCTTTAGGGAAGCAAAGAAAAAAAATGCTTAATTGGTGAGAAGACTAGGATAGGCAAAGCGTTCGAGTGAATGCAACGGGGATGCAAGACCTGGGTTTTTTGGATCTTAAGTTTTATCAAACCCAGATTATGTTAAACTAGATCTAGGGCAAAAAAACCTTATCTTTGTTTGATTAGGATAGGAGAAAGCCATGATAACAAAAATTGGTTTTTGCTAAAACTCATGTGATGGTTTTATGAAAAAAACCATTTCCACCTGGGTTTTCACAATTTTTAAAGAAATAATACATAACTAAAAGCCACTTTTAGCCAAACAATGTTTTCACGAAATGCGGTTCTAGCCGAATACCAACCTTTTTTATGGGAATACAACTTAAAATCCCTATCGCAAAAACTTATACAAAAATGTGTTTTTTGTGAAAAAATCCATTATCAAAATCCGAGATCCAAACTATGATGCAGGTTTCCAAGCTTGGATCTTCTTAAATGACAGTCGTTGAATAAGTTCAATTCTTTCATTTAAGTTTGGGAAAGGATCTGAGGGATTTTCGATCTTTTCCATCCCATTTCTTTGCATCTGAGGCAGAATTTAGATGAACTTGCACAGGTCTTGTTGACTCAGTTTGCTTTTAGAATGAGGCTTATTGTGGGTCTGCTTGGAAGGGGTTAGTGCTTCAACATGCCATAAGCGTAAGCTCAGATTTCCATTAAGATGATCAAGTTGCCTCCCCTGTCTATGCTCTTATGAAGCTTGTACAAGAGCTTAACCTTGCCCAGACAGACCCCAAACTATGAATTAACATTTAAGTGCCTTGGCTGCTTCCTAGGTTTGGTCTTCTGTCTTTATGTTCGATGCTGAAAGGCCAGAGTGATGTTTATGCCTTGAGACTCCTATGTTGTATTCTTTTTGAGGTTGACGAAGTTAAAACAGTATGAGGAAAAACTGAGCTATTCAGTGTTTCCCTTTATTTATCTTGGACAGAATACCTGCCTGTTGGTTACTGCCTTCTTTTGGTTGTTTCTTTCTTCTATTGGTTGCAGACTTGCAGTGCATTTCATTTCTTTGAAAGTAGCTGCGGTTTTCATTATGACTCTGTTCTTTGCAGCTTCTAAAAGCCGCTTTTGGCTTTTGCTACAGTAACTAACTTTTAAACGGAGTATTTTTTTAAGATGGGGTCTACAAGTTAATTGTAGTACACGTTAAAAAACTAATATCTGTATCATAAAAAATCGCAAGCGAGTATCTATCTTTCCGCAATCTCTGTCGCAAACAGCCAAAAAGCCATCAGCCGCAGCCAAAAAAAACATGCCCTATATATTGTTGGTGATCCATCTTAGCACCCTTATCTTTTTTGTTACAAGAGCTACCAAGATTTTGTAATTTCGTAAATATTCCTAAGTTTATGCGGAAAGATGCAAATTGCATGAGTGAGAGCTGGAATCTCATCTAAATGAATGTTTTTGAGTTTTACACAAACCGTTGTTATGTTGCTCGTTGTTAACTTTTGGCTGTTGCACACCTTATTTTCATACAAGGACTGGGGGGTTTCATATATTCACTGGTGATCCATTGGTGCATCACTTGCCTTTTGTTGTAACAGACTAATAGCTTCCATAATTTCTTTAAGTTTGTAGAAATAATGATATCGATAGTTCCTTGCTGATTCCAAGTTTATGAGGGAAGATGGAAAAATGGATCGATAATGAACCTTTGCCTCATCTAAATAAAATTTTGAATTACATGAACATCTTTCTACAATTTATCTGACATGTTTTGGATGGAATAATTTTGGGATGCCGATATTGCAATTTGATACAAGTCTGTCCTACAGTTCAATTTAATATACAATGTTTTTGTGAACAACAGCACCGAGATTGATTTATTGTTATTTCATGGTTCCAGTGGTATATAGGACATCTCACATATTGCCAATCTTTCTCCAGATACTTTTCAAGAGGTAAAGAGCAAGCGTGATAAGAAAAAGGAGGTCAGTTGATTATGATGTTCAACTCTTATTTTTCAGTAGGCCCCCCTTGTGTTCTCGTAAAAAAAGAGACATGCAGTTAATCTTCTGTTGATCATATAATTTCATTTCACTAGGATTAATAGAAGCAACAATAATTTGGTCAATATGTCAGACGCTTAATTTGTTGACTGGGGATTGACCTTTATGTGTCCAAAGGTTTTGTATCCAACTTACCATGCTGTGCTTTAGTATTGAGAACTTACGTCAGTATGTACTGAAATTTCACACAGGTTAATAAAGATGCACCTGAGCCAAGATCTCGAGGAGCAAGTAACTCAAACAGTCGTGCCATTAGAGGTGGTGCAGATCGTACTGGACGAAGCAGTTCAGTTCAGTCCGGATCCATTGGAGCTGGTAAGATAATTTTTTTTGTATCCATGAGTTTTTATATTTGGATTATCTTAGTCAAGTTAATCTTTGACGATTTGGTTTTGAATATTGTTAGTGTATATGCTCTACAAGTAGGTTCAGATAAGACCGCTAAGAGGCAATTTTGGGATGACTTAAATGACATGGTTAGAAGGGTGTCTAACAGTGAGGTTTTCTTAGGAGGCGATTTTAATGGTTATGTCAGTACAACTAGTAGGGGGTTTCAAAGGGTGCATGGGGGGTTTTGATTATGGTGATAGAAATCAAGAGGGAGAAGATATTTTAAACTTTGTCGTAGCATTTGATTTTATGATAGCTAATACCTTTTTTAGAGACATTCCCATAGCAGTGGTCAGCATTCTAGCCAAATCGATTTTATCCTTATTAGGAGGGAGGACAAACGAGGCATAGACTATAAGGTTATACCTGGAGAGTGTGTTGTCCAACAACACAAGTTGGTAATCTCCAACTTTCGTTTTAGGTTAAGAGTTAGACAGGCTAAGGTCCTTAGAGTCACAAGGACGAAGTGGTGGAAACTTAAAGGGGATACCGCATAGGCATTTAAGGAGAGAATATTAGCGGAAGGGATAGGGGACGTAGGAGAAGCGAATAGTATGTGGACAGAGATGATAGTTTGTATTAGGAAGGTGGCTACAGAGGTGCTTGGAGTGACCCGAGAGACAAGAGGTGAACCTAAAGACACGTGGTGGTGGAACGAGGAAGTGCAAAAGGCTATCGAGGAGAAAAAGATATGCTACAAACACATGCATCTTGATAGGAGTGATGACAATGTATAAAAATATAAAGCAGCAAAAAAGAATGCGAAAAAAGCGGTGAGTAAGGCACGAGGCAAGGCATATGAGAAAATTTATCAAAAGCTAAGTACAAAAGAGGGTGAGAAGGATGTCTACAAGATGGTTAAACTTCGAGAAAGGAAGATGAGAGATTTCAACCAAGTTAAATGCATCAAAGACGACACTAATAGACTTTTGGTGAAAGATGAGGAGATCAAGGTTAGATGGAGGGATTACTTAGACAAGTTGTTCAATCATGACAATGATGATAGTATGATTGAACTAGATGATACTTTTGACGATACCGATAGGTGGTTTATTCGAAGAATACAGGAATTGGAAATAAGAGAGGCCTTAAAGAGGATGAAAGTGAGGAAGGCATTGGGGTTTGATAATATCCCTATTGAGGTGTGGAAATGCCTAGGGGAAGTAGCGATTGTTTGGCTAACTAATTTGTTTAATAGCATTTTTAGGTTGAACAAGATGCCAAACGAGTGACGGAGGAGCACATTAGTACCAATTTTTAAAAATAAAGGAGATATTCAAAGTTGTACTAATTATAGAGGAATTAAACTTATGAGCCACACGATGAAACTTTGGGAGCGAGTGATTGAACACTGTTTAAGAAAAGTGACTAGCGTGGTGACAAACCAATTTGGCTTTATGTTTGGGAGGTCGACTATGGAGGCGATTTTCTTGTTACGACAGTTGATGGAAAGGTTTAGAGAGCAAAAAAAGGACCTTCACATAGTGTTTATTGACTTGAAGAAAGCCTATTATAAAATGCCAAGGAATGTCATGTGGTGAGCACTTCAAAGGAAAAAAGTCATAACAACATATATTACCCTAATTAAGAACATGTACGAAGATATTGTGACTAATGTTAGAATATGTGGTAGTGTTACTAATGACTTTCCTATTAAGATAGGAATACACTAAGGGTTAGCGTTGAGCCTATACATTTTTACCTTAGTGATGGACGAGGTCACGCGAGACATACAAGGAGATACCCCTTGGTGTATGCTTTTCGCTGATGATGTGGTGCTAATTGATAAGAGTAGAATATGTGTTAATAGGAATTCGGAGCTGTGGATGAAGATTTTAGAATTAAAGGGTTTAAGACTTAGTAGGACTAAAACTGAGTATATGATGTGTGACTAAAATTGAGTATATGATATGTGATTTTAGCGGTATCAGGGCAGATGATGGAGATGTTAGGCTGGACTGACAAGTAATACCTAGAAACGACACATTTCGTTATTTGAGATCAATGCTACAGTGGGACGGTGAGATTGATGAAGATGTGAGTCACAGGATAAGAGCGGGGTGGGTGAAATGGCGCCAAGCATCTGGTGTTCTGTGTGACAAAAAAATCTCTTAGAAGTTAAATGGCAAGTTCTATAAGACAACGATCAGACTTGTAATGTTTTATGGAGCAGAATGTTAGGCGACTAAAAGACAACATATACAGAAGATGAGTGTAGTAGAGATGAGAATACTGAGGTGGATCTGTGGTCATACAAGGTGGGATCGCATCCGCAATGATAATATACGTGATAGGGTGTGGGTAACACCAATTGAAGAGAAATTGGTCCAATATCGTTTGAGATGGTTTGGATATCTCCAACGGAGGCCTCCTGAGGCACCGGTATGTAGTGGAATTTTAAGATGCACTGAAAACGTAGGAAGAAGCAAAGGTTGACCAAAACTGACGTGGGAGGAAGCAGTTAAAAGAGACTTGAGGTATTGAATGTATCTAAAGAATTAGCTTTGGATAGGAGCGTATGGAAGTTAGTGATTCATGTACCGGAACAATAAAAAAAGTCTAGAGGCAGTGTTTTAGGCTTTCGACTCAGTTAGTAGGTTGTACGGTTTAGGGTTTTAGCATTATAGGTCTTTAAAACTCTTGTCTCATTGATCTTGAGGATGGTTCATTCCTAGCCTACCCTAACTTGTTTGGGACAAAGGGCTTTGTTGTTGTTGTTGAATGAGTTTTTACATTTGACTATACTCTATTTCTCATTTTTCATGTTCATCCGACCAGATAACATGGCCTTGAGGTCGTCGATATTGGGACCTGGTGTGCCAGCAACCAATTCCACTCAGAAGCAAACAGTTCCAAGGTATTGAAGGTTAAAGATGTAGAAGTTTCTGCTGGATCTTATTGCTTTTTTTTTTGTAGTATGGATAACAAATCTGTTCGCTTTTCTCTGTTGTAGTTCTTCTGTAAGCAAAGATGTGGTTCCTGATGGATCATTTGGAGCATCACAATCATCATCTGGATTTCAGCACAATTGGTGTGGGGTGCCAGGTCAAATGTCAATGGCTGATATAGTGAAAATGGGCAGACCTCAAGGAAGGTCTTCTAGCAAGCCTATGGCTACAACAGACAAATCACATGCTGGTCAAAACCCATCTTTGTTAAGTGCCATAAATCAGAACTCAAAACAATCTTCAAGCACAGCCCTGCCAACAACGTTTGACCAGGGATTTCCTGCTCTTCAAGAGCCTATCCCTCAAGTTATGAGTTCTAGTCATGCATCTGCTGACAACCACCAAATGCAAGAGAACGATTGGCTTCCACAGCACGAGCCACCATCAGGAAGTCAATTAACAGTCCCTGAGACATCTGGTGACCCATCGTTATCTGTGGTATCATTGGACTCATCATTGTTGGTTCCTGATGCTGTTATCTCGCATGAAAATTCCCACGCAGAAGAGAACACCTCAACTGTAATGAGACCAATACCATCTGAGAGACACCTGGAAATTCTCCAGGACAACAGTCAATTCAATGATGGATCATTGCAGAACTCAAGTACATACCAATCTCAAGTGCATCCCTATGACGATGAAGGTTGCTATAAAACTCAAATTGCAAAATCTGTATAACTTCCTTTTGGCATTGCATTCCAAGAGAGCCAACAGGCCAATATATACATCCATGTATAAAATGCAAATAGGCCCTTAAACTATACATATATCTAACACCCTTCTCAAATTTATGGTGGATCAACAACACTGAGTTTAGAAAAGTAGAATCGATGTTGAGCAATAGTCTGTGCCTTGGTGAAGAAATATGCTAACTGAAGCTCCGAGGGCACATACTGAAGATTAATAACTTTGTTTTTGCACCTGTGAGCGCATGTATGAAGCAGCCATTCCAATGTGCTTAGCGAGCTCATGCTTCACAGAATCTCGAGCAATACTAATCGCGCCAGTACTATCTGATAAGAGAGGAGTTGGTGCAGGAGTGGAAGCACTAAAATCCTCAAGTAGCCACCGAAACCAGGTGATCTCAGCTGTCAACGATGTCATAACTCTCAACTCAGCCTCAGCACTTGAGCGGGAAACAACAGTCTGTTTCTTGGTCTTCTAGGTAATCAAGAAGGATCCAAGAAAAACACAATATGCAGAAAGATACCGACGATCAGAAGGATCACTAGCTTAGGTCGCATCAGAGTATGTCTGAAGGTGCAAAGCGCTAGAACGAGGAAAGAAAAGACGATGAGTGATGGTCCCACAAAGATATCGCAGAACACGAAAAATGACTGTAATGGAGCTGAGTAACAGCGGAGACGAACTGACTTAGGATGTGAACTGGGTGAGAGATGTCAGGACGAGTGATGTCAAGATAGACAAGGCTCCCAACAAGATGGCGGTAGCGAGTGGGATCTTCAAGAGGCTCGCCATCAGTAGGTCAAAGGTGAGCACCAAGCTCTATAGGAGTATCCACTACATGTTGATCAGTAAGTGCAGTGAAGACCTATAGTAGAGGCAGTAGCTACAGGGGCGCTGGGACCTGGGGAAGAGAGCTCGGCCGGTGCTGAAGAAACAGGCGCAGAGGCAGACAAGATAGCCTGCATCTGAACTGTACCACGAAGACGAGTCTCAGCACGCACAACTGTGAGAGCCTCCACTAAGCTCGGACGCGGGTGACGAGTCGAGTCGAGCCCGCCTGATCTCGAACTCGGTAGCCGAGGCGCGTCGAAGTCGTAGAGACGGTGAGTCTTGATGAGCATAGAGCCGCACACAGCAGGGACAGGTCTGACAAATATCCGGCCCTAGAGAGTCTAAGTTGACGTCACACCTCCGACATTTGCTGATAGAAGTCGTCGATAGTGGCATCAAGCTGCTGAAGGGAGTGTGCCTGGTGCACAATTGAGAGATACATAGCATTACTTGTCGGCTGATAGTGAGCTCGGAGGCACTCTCACATAAGCTGTGTCATCGGCAGCTCCGCCACATCCATGGAGATAGCCACGGTCATGCTACCTACCAAGATGGCAGTAGCACGAGCCTTAGCCTTCTGCCATCGCTCATAGGCGTGCAGGGCAGACTAATAGAGTTCTAGGGCCTCCTCCAACGCGGCATTGGCCTTCTCCCGAGTCGCCTGATCCGCATCAGCAGGGAGAGCAGGCTGGATGGGCGGTGTAGGATGAGGCGTCCAAGGGTGCTCACCAGTGAGATGACCCCACAGACGCTGGCTGTTGAGGAGAATTCTCAGGTGAACCGCCCACTCTCGGAAGTTCGTACCATCAAAACGAATAGCGGGAAGCGGGATAGCAAAAGAACCACTAGCCATTTTTTTCTTTTCTCTCTTTTTCTTTCTTTCTTTTCTTTTTTTCTTTTCTTTTTTTGGAACCTGTAAAGTTTTGTTTTTAAAAGGTGCTAACCTCAGTCGAATGGGCCAAGCAACCGAGGCAGCGAACCCGGGTGGCGGCGGCGACACCGGGCGGCGACGGGGGCAGCGAACGTGTAGCCAATGGAGGTGCGAATCACGCTGTGGAGGCACCCGAATGTGGCCTCCAGTTGCCAAAAGTTGCCCAGTGCAAACACCGCATGGCGGCAAAACCAGAGGCTCCGGTGGCGGCGGCGCTATCAGTTGTTGAAGGGGAGGACGACGGTTGTTGGAGGGGAGGGCTGCTCCCGGCGGACGCTGCAGAACCCCAGTGACGGCGGACAAAACCCTAGATGCTTTGGCCCTATGGCCTAGTGAAGTGGTGGGGATTGGGGAGGAAAGGAACTGCGCGATGTGGCCTCTGGCCCGTGGGGGTCTTTGACGCACCTGCCGCGTGGACGTAGTGTCCTTTGGCCTGGTGGGGCCGGTAGGGGTGTCGCCAGATATCCGCTCGGGTAGAATCCGATTTACCGAATACCGAAGCTATTCGGTCGGATAGAAGTCATCCCGAATTTGCTACCGAATCCGCCTAGAAATATCCGGATACTGTACCGAATCCGGTCGGATATCTACCCAGTTTACCGAATTCGGTAACAACCGGATTCAGTATCGGATCGGTCGGGAAAAACTCAACTCGTTTGCACCCCTAAGCATGATGTGGTTGGTGGCGCCGAGCCACCGACGCATAGGCCCGTCCCAACGAGGAAGAAAACGACGGCTACTATGAGGTGGCCATCCCTGGGAGCTTAGATCGCTCCTCTCGGGGGCAGCTGCAGGGGAAAGACAAGCGGCGGCTAGGGTTGAGAAACCCTAACCCTAGTTGCTGGCTCTGATACCATGTTAGATGGAGTGGATGAATAAAGGGTAGTTGTATTGAACTCAACCCAAAGGGCTATATATAGAGTACATGAGACATAAGATTGAACCCTAGAAACTAGGAAATATCACAAATACTCTTATACCCTTAACAGTTTTGAACTTCTAATTGTTTTAATATACTCTTATCTATATACACAAAGAGGTGTCAAATCTCTGCCAGTAGAATGGGCAATGAGCCAATGATGCTTGTTCATGGAGGCTGTTGTGACTCCGTTTTGCAAAACTGTTATGCATAGTTATTGCCTTGTTGGCTTATAGTTTGCTTTAGGTATCACCTAAGTGTGCGACCAATCCAAGGAAGTGAAATATGTACAAGTGGCGGGGTTGCTTGGTTCTTTTTGTATTTTCATTGTAAAAAAAACTTTTAGATGATATGGCCTTAAAGACTGATATCTATAGTTATAACTATTATATGGACTTTGATGATGCAATTTTTTTGCAGTTGAGGTTTCCAATGTTGATGTCGAATCATCTGCGGCAAACTTTCAGCATCTAAGCCTGCAAAACGAAGATCTAGTTGCAACTAATTTGGCTGAAGATAATCCTGCAGTTATAATTCCTGATCATCTACAAGTTGCAAATGCAGACTGTGCACATCTGAGCTTTGGTAGTTTTGAATCTGGTGCCTTCTTTGGGTTGCTTCCATCCAAGGTCCCTAAAAACAGTGTAGACGAGGTGCCTATTCCAGATGAATCCCCATCAGTTCATCAAATAGATGTCAGGTGATTTTTTGCCCTTTTATGTTCACTATTCACAACATGAAATGCACATCGTCTTATGAGACCTTTCTTGCAGAAATCAAGATTACTATGACAATGGTGCTCTAAATTCTTCGGCAAATGAGGATGTTGAGACCAGAATTGGTACTAACATGGAGAATATTGATGTACCTTCAGTTTCACAGCCTGATGTACTGAGACAAGGTGCCCTAGATGTGTCTAGTCTTCAATATAACCTGCCATCAGCTTCAAGTGATGCATACTCGAATGCAAGACAGCCAAGTACAAGGGAGGGCCCACAAGGAAACACACAAGCACAGCATGGCTCTCATTTTTCAAGCTTACTGGTATAATTGTCTTTTTCCCAGAGATTGGATCACAAACATAATGGGTGGTTCTATCCTAAAAGGAAGCCAATAGAAACTTATCTTTTGACATCTTTAGCACCTTTCCTTTTGATTTGTCACCTTGTTGATGTTAGCATAGGTACAGATTGGGACTAATATAAAGATTTCATGAACTTGGGCTTTGATGAAGTTATAGAATTGCCTGTTTAGCTTGCTACTGAGGAAGATTATAGATGTAAGCTGCAAATGTTACCAACAGAGGGTGTTTCTGCTCTCTAAAATGAGTCGCAAATTGGTCCCAGATTTTTTTTGGTTGCTTAGTCTTTTTCCACTTTTATGCCTTTCTTAAGGGGTTTGGAGGTTTTTTTTTCTAATATTCAACTAGACACACACACATATTTATTTATTCTACGCGTAGGTGTAGAATGCACAGTGGAAAGTTACTGCCGTGCGTGAGTACATACATATGTATGCATGTACGTATATGTACACACATATATGTATGTGTGTGTACATGTACGTGTACGTGTGTATATATAGGATAATATATGTGTGTGTGTACATGTACGTGTACGTGTGTATATATAGGATAATATATGTGTGTGTATAGTATAATTAACAGGGGTACCATGCATGGTTATCAAGTCGTCGACTAGTCGACAAGTCGGTGAGCCAGGACCGACTTGCACCGGCGACTCGACTTGCGGTGGCAAGTCGGGCGCCTGGTCGACTAGTCATCGACTTGCCCGTCGACTAGTCGACAGCGCCGCAAGTCGGGTGACTTGGGAGGCGATGGCGGCGAGCGAGATATGTATCAGTGTCCGAGTGCGGCAGTAAAGTGAGCCCGTGAGCCAGTGAGCTAAAAAGCGAGCGCGGAAGAGCGAAGAGGCGAGCATGGAGAGTGCAGTCGTCGCCGGCCGCCGCCACCCGCCAGATCCAGATCCGTCTGCAGTCGCCTCGGCCGCCGCCAGATCCAGATCCAGTACCTCGCCCGGCCTCCTCCCTCTCCTCCTCCCCCCCTCGCCCGGCCTCCTCCGCCTTCCTCGCCCGGTCTCCCTCCGCCGAGCCTCCCTCCTCCTGATCGGGCGGCGGGGGAGTAGTAGGCGGGGAGGAGAGAGAAGCGGCGAGGCAGCGGAGGAGGAGGCGTGGGAGAGAGGCGGGGAGTCGGAGAGACCGAGAAGGCGTCGAAGCGACGGAAGGAAAAGGCAGTGGGAGTCGGAGAGACCAGAAGGCGTCGAAGCGACGGAAAAAAAAGCAGTGGGGGCAAGTTAAGGACTGGTATTTTTGCAATTTAACCCTCTTGATTGCTGAAATTGCAATAAAATTCTTCTCTATATATACATATTCATATAAACAGTACCTGTCGACTAGTCGGCCGACTAGTCAGTCCTGAGGAGGGTAGTGTCGACTTGTCGACTTAATAACCTTGGTACCATGGTGCCTGGGCGTCATCATTTAAAAAAAGGTGTGCCTGCCTGGTTGTGTGTAGTCATGAAGCCAGATTTTGGCTTGTATGAGGCATACTACATCACTATTAATGTGAATTCTAGATCATTTTAAGAAAATGAAGCTAGTTTGGTTTCAAGTTTGACACATTAATTAATATAAGGAATTAAGGATCAAGGGTGGCTTTATTAGTTTACCTAATATTGAAATGGTACGGCTACTAAATTACAAATGGAAACATAATATCATATAATGATGTAGAATGTATGTCTGCCTGGTCAACATTCTTTGGTTGCCAAAGATGTTTTATTCTTTGTTGCGTGCTGCTTTGACAAAGTGTATACGCCTGTTGCCTGACTTGCCTTCTAGCACTTAAGTGTCCTGAGCAATGTGACTGTTAAAATATGAAGACGGCAGGAATTAAATCAATCCTCTCAACTCAGTATCAAGTTTCTTACAGTGATGATTGGAATGGTATCACATTTATTTATTCATTGTTATGTTTTTCTGCTAATTTCAAGCTGTTGTTTTTTTGGCCTTCTTGTAGTCCTTATATTCCTTCTGATCTATTCTTACAGCAAGCAAATACTCTACACAACAACTTGTTGGGGTCAAATCTTACCCCTCTTCGGGATTTTGACTTTTCACCGTTGCTATCAACACAGTCAGCTATGAAATATAACCCAGCTGTACCAACTATCAGTTTACCAGCAATCTCCATGCAGGAGGTAATTCCAATCTTATCATTATTTGCTCTTTTATGTTAGTGTGCTTGTTCTGAAGTTACGAAGTATGTCAGACTTGTAAAAGTTCTAGTGCAAAACAGCAGAAATCTAGAAAGAAGTCATGCCTTTTTATTTTGAGCAAAGTTGAATGGATGTAGTAGCGATAAGAAACTCCTATTCTGTGTGGAGCATACTCATCCACGACGATAAAAAAAATTGTTAGGCACGGCATCCAGTTGGTAAATGCCCAACTGATTTGTCTCCAATCATAACCGGAAGGTTGTCCTATATCGCTTTTGGATATTCTTTTGCAATATAAAGGAGCACATCATATATATTGATGACATATGTGTGTTATCTTTTTATCAATGTTTCTTATACATGCTTCAAACGTCAAGTGATAAGAGCCAGTTAAGATCTGCATTTGTCACAAATACACACACACACACACACCGCCGCAACAATTTGGAGAATTTATTCAAGTGATGTCAAACTGGTGATGTTACCTATTAAGGTGGTGATCGTTTTAGCGATGGCTTCTGGCTGAAATTTCACTGTAGCTGGCTGAAAATTTACTGTAGCTGAGTTAGTGGATAGTGTAGTGAATAGTGAAAAAAAAGCTGAAGCTAGAAGCTGAAGCCAAAAAAAGCCGAAACGATCAGGGCCTAAATTTTGTAGACATGAGTCACTTGACCAGCAAGTACTTGTGGGCAATGTCGAGACCCTTAACTCCATGAATTTGTAGCGTGTTTATAGAATGTATTATGCTCAGAGTCTGGGATGTGTCATTCTTAGTATATATTTTTGTGATAGTTTGATGGATTGTTTTCATTTTTATCTCATGGTGTCGCGTTGACATTGAGGTGCTGGTGTCTAGTTTCTGTTCTTATTTCTGAGTTTCCCTATTTCTTGAACTTTTTTGCAGACTTTAAAACCAGGGGGGTTCACCAACACTCAGTCTACACAAAATCTTCCCAGTACGAGCATTCCGTCAGCGCCACCTCACCCTCAGCAATTGTCTGTACATCCGTACTCTCAGCCAACTCTACCCCTTGGCCCTTTTGCCAGTTTGGTTGGCTATCCATATTTGCCTCAAAACTACTATCTACCATCAGCAGCCTTCCAGCAACCGTACTCAACTAATGGACCTTTCCATCAATCTGCTGCTGCTGTGCCTGGAGCTGGTATGAATAATTCGATGCTACAATACAAGAGCAACCTACCTGCTACGAGCCCGCAGCCTTCATCAGTCGTCTCTGGTTATGGAGGTTTTGGAAGCTCAACTAATATTCCTGCAAATTTCAGCCTAAATCAGAGTGCCTCCTCTTCTGCCACAACTATGGGGTTTGATGAAGCTTTGAGCACGCAGTTCAAAGATGCGAGACTATACATGGCCCTGCAGCAGGTAACGAGTGCCACGAGCTCTCGTCTATCTTCAGAAATTCTGGTGCCTTTGGTTGGATGTACCTGTTTATGAGGATGCACTGCCGAAAGCTCTTGCACTTCTATTTTGATTTATCCATTTGGGGGTTCATTTCATTCTGAAGTGTTCGTTTTTTACTCCTTGTAGAGTGCCCTGCAGGGTGATAACTCTGCAACGTGGCTTCATGGAGCTGCTGGTTCAAGAGCTGTTTCAGCAGTTCCACCTGGCAATTTCTATGGCTTCCAGGGCCAGAGTGCGCAGGGCGGCTTCCGCCAGGGGCAGCAGCCCTCTCAATACGGCGGGCTTGGGTACCCAAGTTTCTACCAGTCACAGACCGGTCTGCCGCAGGAGCGCCAGCAGAACCCTGCCGAGGGAACTTGAACAGCTCCCAGACCGCCCCGTCTCAGCCATCGCACCAGATCTGGCAGCACAGCTACTAAGGCCTGTGCTCTCACGGGAGAAGCCTCTCTTACACGGCCAAGTTATCTGCGTGCCTTGGCATGCGCCATGAAGCGAGCAGACTAGCTAAGCTGCCGTCTTGAGCGCTGCGAAGAGAGGATAATGCGTTCTACAATTTCGAAGTATGTTTTTCCTTCTTTTTTTTTTTCACTTGTTGCGATTTCAGCTGTCGCGAGTTTACTCCATAGTGGGTTGCTGTCTTGTAACGGTAAATTCTAACTCATCTAACAAGAGCTGCTGCTTATACCCTGTGTGAATCACATTTTTGTTCTTGATGCCTCACCAATTCTACAAGTCTCTAGTCGCGGTTCTGCTAGATGAGCATTAGCTGCAGCCTGCAGGTCTTGCTATAAATTTCCGAGGTATCTTCATGATTAGCATTGAGGGCTCCAGAGTTCAGACCCCAGCAGTGATTCAAGCGTATCCAGCTACTAACTGGAAACAAATACTAGGCTTAAGTCTGATTTCTCGGTCCGTAGATGGGCAGCAATTATATCAATTTTATGGCAAAAGATTTTAGTCTTTATGCTTCGGACGAGGCATTTAAACAATCAATGTAGCAACGGGAGCATAGTACATGATCAATTAGGGCATCTTCAATGGTGTTGAGTCAGCTGGCTATTTGCATGTATACATCAGTATATATCTTATGTGAAGGAAAGAGAGTATGTAAAACACAAACAGCTAACTACTATTTCGTCTCTAGTCTATAACGCAAAACGAGGTAGGTTCTATAAATGACTGTGTGTGCATGTAAACATCAAATAGCTATCCTTATAGATAGTCCTTTGGAATGCTAACTTTTAGTGTGTACTCTATAGATGATGTGGAATCCTTATAGATAGTATTTAGCTAGGACCATTGGAGATACCCTTATTTGCCCAATCCTCACCCGGCCAATATTTCCAAAGCATCACTTTCAGGAAGTGATCCACATATAATATATATACCTTTATAGCACATGTTTCGATACATCAACTTGTGTGACGGACAATAAATGTGATAAGTGATTAAAGCGTGTTGTTCTACTACCGTGTTAATCTAAAGTATGCTAGTTCTATCTCTAAGCTCATCAAGAAAAACTAGATCTGATTGTTATCAAGGATGATGTAAGCAACATAATTAAAGGTATTAACTATTTAGGTAGGATCGTTCAAAAGTAATTTATAACAAATAGCATTGATAAATAAATAATATAGGAAATAACACATATGTAATATAACCTAACTAAAAGGAGTTCAATATGATCAAGGATCGTGGCTTGCCTTGTAAATTATAGTTTGCCTTGCGAATTATAGTCGATATTTACTCCTTCATAGGCGTCGGGATCATCACTTCTAGTTACAATTGCTCCAGGGGCTCCATTTCTTCATAATCTAGCATACACACACATGATCAAAACTAAATAAGCACACTGTAGCAACCGCAAGACTTACAAACAGAAGATGGTAGAAGAAAGGAAGAAATAAAGTGTTGGAATGTCTCGGGAGAGAAAACCAATGAAGAATCGGCTTTGGAAAGCTTTGAATTGACAACAGATGGGAATAGTGGCATTTGGAGGGTCTATTGGGGTATAGGGATGTAACATCCCAAAATTTGGAATGTTTGAAAATATGAAAAATTTAAAAACTTTTTATTGTGTTTTGGCGTTGTTCGAATTTGTTTTATTTTTATTCAGGAATCTTGATTTGGATTTTGTCAAACAATTCAATTAATAAAGATAAAAAATAAAAATATCAAAAAATTGAATTGACCAATAAATTGAATTTGAAATTCAAATAAAAAAAATCAAAATTCAAAAATCAAATTCAAATAAAATGAAAACTTTCAAAACTCATTGGGCTGGCCCATTCTTCCTTGGCCCATCCAGCCCAGCCCAGCCCATCCTTCCCTTCTCTTTTTCTCTCTTCCCTTCTCTCGTGCTCCCGTCAGCACCGCGTCGCCTATGTTGTGCGCTGCACAGCCCATTGCTCATGCTGTCACGCCCACACCTTGTGCCAGACCCCTGCCACGTCACATGCGCTCTGTGCACCAACTATGCTCGTGCCACACACACCAGCTCCCCTAGCCTAGTTCTGACTTTGCCAGCTACGCCATGCTCGGCACTGCTCCTCAGTTACGCGGCACCGCGTCCCCCAGCCTATTTAAGTCATATTGCCCTAATGCTTCCCCCCTCTTCCTCCATTTTCTCCCCAAGCCAAGTTGAACACGAACCCACCACTGTGCTCACGCTGGCCACCACTTTCCCTTGCCGTTCCAACCTCCCTGGTGAGCTTCTCCCCAATCCAAGCGTGTCACATTGCGTTCCACCTTGCTAATTGCATTTCCCTACAGGTGATTGAACTACTTATTCACCGGAGCACACTACGCTCTCCCCATCCTCAATTATGGCTAAAATCATCACCACCACCGCCGATCGTCCCCTCAAAGTGTCTCGGCTTGGTTAACTTCTGGAGCACCTCCTTACTGCCCTCATCCTTCTCCAACTGCCGGTTGAAGTTCACCTTCACCCCCAGGTCGCCACCACCGACGGCCTCACCGCACTGCCACTCGCACTGCCACTAGCTCACGCCGCTGGCCCGCCTCAGCACCTCCCTAACGTCTTCGACCACCCAGGTGAGTTCACCTTGACTCCCTCATGCTCCCTTTATTTTTCTCCCTCTCCCTCTCGACTACCGCCGTCGGCCCACCTTCACACCATCCCAAGCTATGGTGCTGCCTCTCCTTGCTTCCTATCCCCTTCGATGACCCATTTTGGAGCTCACCGCCGCCTCTTTGGCCGCCCCTCACCACTGCTAGAGCCACCTCCCCTGCTTCGGCTCTGTCCTCTCCCCCTGTTTCTATTCTAAGCAAGCGCCCGCCCTCCTCTCTGTGATGTGGATATGATCATGTCTTATGCTTTTCAATTAAATATATTATTTGACTACAAAAAAATTATTGAGCCACATTAAATATGGCCAGGTGAACTCTACTTCAATTGTGTCTTTAATTATTATACTTAGAGATACAAGCTACTACTATTTTATGTAATTGTATGCAGACCCATGCGCGATCTGTACAAGCCTAAAGTGAAGATGTGTTTGGAAGGCATAAGGAGGGAACCGAGATCAAAGCAGCAACAAAGAATTACAAAGAAGGAAACATTCACACTTGCTGCTGGACCAAGCGCCATGCAGACCATGAAGGAAACCATGCGATGGACATTGGCCAAATGGCATAGCAATTATATACGAAGAATCCCATGGCCAAATCTACATGTTGAATGCACGAGTTGAACCATGTGCGTGCGACATATCCGTGTGAAGTCCATTAGTTAGCATACTAATCACGTTTGGTTGGTTTAGTTGAGTCCGATTGCATCTTTTGTTTTGAGTTAGAGTCTGAGTTCATTCAAATATTAATAATTATCAGAGTATAACTTTATGAACAAGCTTATAAATAATAGTTTGAAGGGCTTAAGAAACTAGCAGCGAAAAATAAAATTAAGCGTAGTAGCCATTTGATATGCCCAAATGCAATCGACTAGGAAGCGAAGTCCTAATCCGCGAAATTATCAAAGTATCCACCTTCAGATACCTCCTGCTGATATGGTTTCTCGTCTTCAAGTGAGCAATAGTAGGTATAAAGTCATGAATACATTGGTACTCAGCAAGCCGTTTGTAACAAAGATGCAATATAATATACAAGACTTACTAATGGATAGCTGAAAGGTTATTTTACAGAAAGCAGTAATTTAAAATAAATAAAATAAATAGATTGAAAGTGAACTTTAAAAAATAATAATAAATAATTAAAGAAATTAAATAGACCATAAGTGAACTAACCATCTATTTAATAAACCACCAATGAACTTTTTGTTCACTTCCCAAAGTTATCCAACTCAAGTTTTATGAAATAACCACCCCTCGTGTGAAATCATTGAACATTGTCCATAACTGGGGACACGGCTATTTGAATAGTTTTACACTCTGTAGAGGTTACACAACTGTACCCACACGATGTGATCATTCTCACGTTAAAGAAAAATATAACGAGGCTTTTACAATGCTCAATCACAACTCAATTTCGCCCACTAAGGATTTATCATCGAGTAGGTTAACCATCTAGTCGATAATTGCCCCCTTTTGCGTCTCATGGAAATCAGCAACCATATTCAACTTAATAGCAAAATTGAAATTAAAATATCACAAATTAATCAGCTAGGTCCAAATCAATAGCGCACAAAGTTCAATGATCACTCGTTCAAGTGGTTTGCACGATAATACCATACTAAACATGTGGTTTGCACGATAAGGCCCAAATCAATAGCGCACAAAGTGAAGTCCTTAGACATTACCTAGGCAAGACTTCCACATCCCTCGAAGTGAATCCACACTCCCCCTTTACTGCACGATCACTCGTTCAAGTGAAAACCAATTTTGTATAACTAATACTAATGACACACCAACATCATAATACATAAATTTTATAACTGTGGTATCAACCATAATTCAATATCTTATTAAGTAAAATTAAATATTTAATCACATGAAATGATAAACTCAACGTATCTATAGGCATGACCAAGCATATTAAATGTACAACCCATGTAATATCTAATATTATATCACTAAATAAATACCCATGTTATGGTAATAATGGTGTCATGTCATTTAAATTATTAAGGTGGAATTAATCAAGTTAGACAATAACTACCAGGTAGAAGGGTTGTAATAAAATAATAATACTTGATAATTTAAAATAAAATAAATAAATAATAGATTTAAAAACTCAGTTATGAATTTTTGATCTTCTAGTTGTGCTTCCACTCCTTCAAAGGCGTGATCTAACGAGAGAGAAAATGATCGAGGCATAAAATAAAATCAAATAAAATTCAAATAAACTCCAAAAACTTTAAAACAAAAACTAAAAGATAGAGCTCAATTTTAGATGAATTTAGAAAAAAGAATGGGATCAATCAGAGTTAGGACGGAGAAGAATGGACTCTTGAAAAATTAAATCTAAAGAAAAATACTAAAAAAATAGAATTTTACTATGCTGTTAACTCGGTACATAAAATAGTAAATGGTGCAACTCGGTTGCTGATGTGGCGGCTAGGGTTGACATGGCACCGAGATGCAACCACGTAGAATTAGGGCTTACGTGGCAGCTGGGATATCGGCTGACTCGACTGCTGACTCAGCCGTGGACGATGGAACTAGTTCAAAGGGAATGAGGGAATAGCTGCTATTTATGGCGCAGACACTAAAGAGGCGGGGTTAGGTACGACGGCATGTTCAAATCAGAGATGGCAACGGAAGAGACCGACTTGGGCATGAACACCAAGGCATAGCTGAGACAGGCATGGCGATGTCTATAGGAAGGAGATGAATAGTAGCCAGAATGGTGGATTGCTAACACATGGCGCTGGCTAAGGATCGGGCGGTTGAGGCATAAAACACAGATGAGCAGTGCTTGTCATGTTCGGACCGACCGAATGAGATGGCCGATCGGACGGCTCGGCGGTACGAGGTGCAATGGATGGCTGACATGTGGCAACGACCAATGGGACTGGTCTGAACGGTGCGAGAGATATTTAGAGATTTTCAATTTTAGAAATTAGAAGAAAACAAATTGAGCTCTAGAAAATAGCAAATAAACCCAGAAAAGCATAGAAATTTTTAGAAAATTCCTTAAGATACAAGGAACACAAATAAACTATTTTCAGCAAATATTAATATTTATTTTATTCATATTAAATATTTTTATTTATTAAAAATTTATTTTAATCTTGTATTAAATTCAAAAAATCCAAATGGTGAATTTTATTTTAAAAGTTTTAAAAAGGTTCTAAAAATCAGGATGTTACACCTTCGCTCATTCTCTTGCCAGCACCACGGTGCCTATGTTGTGCGCTGCATAGCCCACTCTCACGCTGTCGTGCCCATACTTTGGTGCCAGACCCCGGCTGTGTTGCACATGTCATGTGCGCCGACCATGCTCGTACCACACACACCAGCACTCTAGCCTTGTTCTGACTCCGTCAGCTATGCCATGCTTGGCACTGCTCCTCAATAGCGTCGTGCTGCATCCCCCTACCCATCTAAGCCATGTTGCCCCCAATGCTTCCACCCTCTTCCTCCATTTTATCCCCAAGCTAAGCCGGACATGAAACCACCACCATGCCCATGCTGGCTACCACATTTCCTCGCTGTTCCAGACTCCACGGCAAGCCTCTCCCTAATCTAAGTGTGTCACATTGTGTTCCGCCTTGCCAATTGTATTTCCCTCTAGGTGATTGCATTGCTTCTTCATCGGAGCATGCCACGCCTTCCCCGTTCTCAATTTTGGCCACCACCCCGACGGCCTCACTATGCCGCCATCGACGACCTGCCTCGTTACTTTCCTAGCCTCTTTTAACCACCCCGGTGAGTTCACCTTAACTCCCTTGTGCTCCCCTTATTTTCCTCCCTCTCCCTCCCAGCCACCACCGTCAACTCGCCTTCACATCATCGCAAGCCCCGGCGTTGCCTCCCCTTGCTGCATATCCCCTCTGGTGACCCATTTTGGAACTCGTCGCCACCCCTCGCCACCGCCAGAGCTATGCACCACCGCCCTAGCTTCAGCGATGTCCTCTCCCTGTATTTCTGTTCGAAGCAAGCACCCTCCCTTCTCTATCTCTATTTCACTCTGACATGTGGGCCCAATTCAATTAGGAAGTATCTTAAGGCAATTAAATTAGTTAAATTGAAGTATAAAAATTAAATAAAGACTTTGTAAATTATGGTTATCTACATATTTCAAATATGATGATAACCCTTTTGTAAATAATGATTAATCAATCAAGAAAATTAATTTAAATAGTTTTCCGCTAGTATTTGAATTGGAAATACAAATATTTACCTTGAAATATAATTGGAAATTATTCAAAGATAATTAGTATTTAACTTGAGGTGAAAACCTTAAATAGGTGCGTGGTCAAAATATAATCCCTATTGCAAGTGTGAAAATACCTTGGGTCCTTAGTAAGTGAATAAGTAGGATAATTAATTAATATGTCATTAAGCATTTAATCTAAAAGTATAAGGTTAATTAAAGATTGTGTTAAAAATGTAATTTTGTGTATATAAAAATAAGGATTAAAGTTAATTGTGGAAAATAATAACTAATTATGGTGAATTAATTAATTAATATGCTAAAAGTATTTAATTTGAAGTATCCACTTCCATTAAGGATTTTCTTAAAAATATAGTTACAGAAAATAGAGGATAATTATGATGCCCTCAATAAATGTTCTAGAAACTCAAATATCATTTGGAGATCCCATCAAAAACACAATCTTGTCTACATAATAATTATCACATCATTATCCTAGATTTAAAATTTTGAATGATAATTAAAGATAATTACTGAACCAATAGTGTATGATTCGAAGCGCAGCTTTAATAAAGAATCCTATCAAAATATAACTCACTGTCTCAATCACACACGGACCATTGGTCATTAATAACAATTCCACTAAGAGGCAATATGATAAATTACATGTATATTAGCAACTGGTTAAATAACTAATCCCACATTATAATTAACCATTTAATTAATCATCAGATTAATTAGCAGTTAAACCTCAAAACTCTAAACTTCCTTATACCTAGGCGGATCATAAGTCAGACTGGTGCGGATAGAGCACGAGAGCTTGGTATGTGGTAGACCTCTTGGGTAGTCTTAAGGATGATGGCCTTCTAAGGTAAAACAGTATAACTACAAGTCTCTAATAGATATGAGCTGACCGATTAATTTGCATCAACCCAGCACTGGTTGCACCATCCAATGGAACACAAGCAAGAGTGTCGGATAGAGACCTTGACGTGCAGCGCAAGAGGGGCTCTCGAAGCGGGTGGGTAGAACCCACAACGGTGGAAATCTTAGCGGGAGTAGTCACATTGAGAATGTGCGTTGTAAAAGCCTTATGATGACCATTTGAGACTCACGCTAATAGTAGCATGGTGGCGGAACAAGTTAGGAATCTTTTGTGAGCAAAGTGTACAACCTTTGTAGAGTTAAAATTGTTCAAATAGCCGTGGCCACGATTAAGGGTGGGCACAGAAAATTACTCGAGTTAGTCTCTGTTTTATAATATCCATTTGTGTGTAGGATGGAAAACACAAATGGTGAATATAACCCTGAGTTTGATTTCTCCTATGTGAATAGAATACAATGATTATATGTGTGGATAGAACTCTAGTAACAAAAATAGTATATGGTGAATAGAACCATATTCTATAAAAGGTGGATGCAACTAGCACTACGATTATTATTGCATAATCTTACACTAAAAAAATAGTTTAGTTAAAATGCTAAGTCTCAAACTTTCTACTTGTTCTATTTCAAATATGGCTTTCTACAAATAAAAGAATCTCAAGCCTCCCCTTATTCAGCTTTGCCTCTATTATAATTGCATTATGTGTGGTGGATTGTTAGTATCTTCGTACTCACTCTTACTTAATTAGTATCATTCAATAAGTTACTATCATTTAATAAGTAAGAAGGAGAAAAAAGCCCCACGATTGTCTAAAGGTGTTGACAAGATTAGAAGATAGAGAGATAAGAACTAGGTCATGAGCTTCAGTTGATTGCCTGTGAGCATATCTTGAAGGTCCCACCTATGTGTTGTTTTCGTTTTCATTGCTGTTTTTAAAAGGTTTTGGCATGATCGACCTATGTGTAAATCAAAGATTGTTAGTTTTGTTCACTACTATTGTATTAGTTTTACTTTTGTGAGATATATATTGATATTTAATAATATATATATGTACACTATCTATCAATTTAGAAAATAGTCCTATTAAAGCATAAAAGGTTACAAATCCGAGATCCGTCATAGTGTGCTAGTCCTTTTTTAGACTCTCTGAGTTAAGAATACGTAATTTTTGTTGCGTCCCTGACAACTTGGCTCCCGTAAGTTACCTGACGCGATTGGCGCAATTGTGGGCTGTTTTCCTCAAAATCTATGCAGTTTTTCCATCCATATTGTTTTTTTTCAGTTAGATCCGACTCGCTAACATTTTGTCAAGTATGAAAAATCGTGTTCACATAGCCACCAAATAAAGCTCCTGACAGCATACGCTGCATACTTGATCAAATAGCATAATCTACGGTTTGTACATGTGCGGTGAATAAAAAGAACCTTTCTCTACAGGTCGATTATTATTTGGTGTGGTATGTTTTTTTTTTGTTAGACCATGTGGCCAGGTCTCGGCTATTTTAGGTGATGAATAATTGACAACGTTGGTTATGGTTTTACTTATGGTATGTTGCGTGTGCGGATTGACGTTCGCGTGTTCGGTTTGTCGTTTGTTGCATGATACGCTCGTGTGAGGTATTGTGCGGATTGACTTGAGTCAAGTCGTGGACTTGTGCTCGTATGTGGTTATTTGTTTATTCATGCACAGGTGTTGCTTGAGGCGGAACATGGTCGATGACGGGACTGGAACTAGGTTCGGGTGGAACTGAGGTTTCGGGACTAAGTTCAGGGAGGAACTGAGGTCCTATCGGTCAAGGATGTCATGCGGGATGTTCAGGCTAGAGAACAATGCACATGGAGATGACGCGGCGTTGGAGGCGCGGAGATACGTCATAGCGGAGGCATGAGCCAAGGCTGTATGTGCTCGGATGGGGTGTATACGAGTTGTATACGGATTGGAGTTGTATTCGGTGTGATGGCTGCGTACTTGTAGGAGAGTCGTTTACAGTTGCGTGGGATGGCACGAGTTGCACTCGTTTGTGTGAGACCACTTGCCGTCTCCGTGTTGGAGTCAAATTCTTAGCCATCAGAATATAAAGGAGCTGCGTGCGTGCGTTTTGGGTGTAGTTGTCTTGCGCCGTGGCTTTTGGAGAAATAAAGGGGCGGCGGCTGTTTTGCTTAGGCCGTGCTTTTCAGAAAAAAGTGGGTGCGGAGGCTTTTTAGTTTGGCCGTGTTTTTGAAGAAATACACAGAGAGGCAGCGACGTTGTGTTCTGATCTGCTGTGAGTCTTCGGCAAGAAAAGAAAAAGGCTGGCGCGTTGTTTGCTTTCTCGGCGAAAAGAAAAGTAAAAGTGCAGGCTACGGCGGCGGTTTTTGTTTGTGCAGCACCGTGATTTTCGGAGGCAGCGGATCGATCAGGCGCCTCTGTTCATATGCATTTGCTTTGCTTTCGTCCGATTTTGTCAGTGCAAGGTATAGCTATCCAAGCTTTTGTTTTTTCTCAATCCTTGTGCACGTAACCAACATTGATTGGATTAGTATCACTTGTATTTGGCTGGGCGTTTGGAAAGATCGTGGGTTTTGCTTTTTAGTGGGGAGTTGATCAAAGGTGTTGCTAATTATTGCAAGAAGAAACTTGTTTTGCATGGCAATGCATGCATGCCATAACCTGTACGTTCCGTGAGAATAAAGTGCATACTTCTATATCTTTTTGATTACTCATTAAGTGTGGCATTAGTTTACTATATTGCTTTTTAGAACTCTGGTCACCAATTCGTGATTTGCTTCTTGCATGCTACTATGCTAGAATATAATATCATAGGGAGCTTACTTACCAGTAGACCATATTATTGTTATATGTTGGTTGATTAATTCCTTACGAATTTTGCTTATTTGCTTAATTAGAGTTTAATTAATTTTCGGTATTATCTGTATCAGCGAGCTTGTTTATTTTATATCTCGAGTTCTAGACCTCCGATTGATATACTTCCAGTTGGGTTAGTTCAATAATTTTCTCTAGTTTATTCTGACAAAGTTTTAGATCAATCGGAGTTACGGTTTTTTATTGAGATCAGTTTTAGTGAGGCAACAGTGTTCTGTCCAGATTTTTAATCGAGGCTTAAATAGGTTTTGTGCTTAGGGGGAAGACTTAAATTTTATTTTTAGCTTCCGCAATCATTCACCCCCCCTCTGATTGCCTATCTTAGTGTGAATCGATCCTACATTTTTAAAAAAATCTTTTATAACTACTTGGGCCTTTATCATGTAAATTTTTTTTTGCTAGTGGTTGTTTTCATAGAAAAGAACTTATTGGCATTATAACCCCAAAAACTTGTACATCTTGAACTTTTCTAGTTGGCAAAGATGACTGCGCTGCGAGGTTAGTGAAATGGTGTTAATGTGCTCCCAAAATCGCAATAGTAACGCCCTTTTCTAGTTGGCACCCCGCACCGCTGTCATGCGATGCGAGTCACTCGTGTGAATTGTTGAGAAACCCCTCGCTGGCGACCAGTCCAAGAGATTTCTCTACTAAGAACAAGAACGAATCAACCATAGAAGACAAAATAATAGATTGAACACACAGAGAGGTAGAGAGAACTCCTGGTCTTTATTTATTGCTTCAATTCAATAGGGTACAAAATCAGCCATATGGCTCTCTATTTATAGGGGGTGGGATGAGGTACTCAATATGGATACGGACTCGTTTAAACGGAAAGAATCCATTTAAACAGAAACCCTTATCCCTGGTTTCCTAATACTCCCCCTTGGGCACTCATCCGACATACTCATGCCTCGTTAAAACTCCATAAAAACCCAGTAGGAAAAATTTGGAGAAAGAGTACATGATGCATGTTATGCTGCGATTGCACGAATTGCCTCATTAAAAACCTTGGTCGAGAAACTTCAGGAAAACTCGTCAAAGGAAAAAGAGTACAATTCACTCAACTTCATTCGGCCTTCAGAACTTTTATTCTTTGGGTACTTGATCTTCAGTATCAAGATTCACTAACGGGCTTGAGAAAATTCTCCCCCTGAATTCTGCACTTCTCTAAGTCTCATCATACCAATCCCTCGCACGCACCTTTCAAAGCTAAATACGGGGAGCGACTTTATGAATAAATCTGCTAGATTTTCACAAGACTTAGTATGGAGTACTTTAATCTCGTCTATCTTTTGCAATTCATGAGCATAGAAGAACTTGGGGTTGATATGCTTTATGAGATGACTCTTCACATAGCCCGTTTGTACTTGTGCAACGCAAGCGGCATTATCTTCATAGATAATTGTGGGGGTTTGCACAATGTTCATCCCACATGACTGCTGGATGTGGTGAACCATTCGGCGTAGCCAAGCGCATTCACGTGCGGCTTCATACAGCGCTATTATTTCTAAGTGGTTCGTCGAGGTAGCTACAAGGCTTTGCTTAGACGATTTCCAGGAAATTGCAGTTCCACCACACAGGAATACATAGCCTGTTTGTGACTTTGCGGTATGCGGGTCAGACAGGTACCCAGCATCTGCATAGCCAATCAAGTTCATATCTTGATTCTTTCTGTAGAACAATTCAAGGTCCTTGCTTTCTTGGAGATATCGGAAGATGTCCTTTATGCCCTGCCAATGCCTTTTGGTGGGCTCTGCACTATACCTTGCTAACAGATTCACGGCAAAGGCAATATCCGGTCTAGTGCAGTTTGCTAAGTACATGAGTGCTCCAACTGCACTCAAGTATGGGAATTCCGGTCCCAGGACTTCCTCCCCCTCTTCCCTAGGTCGGAAATGATCTTTTTCTTGCTGTAAAGATCTCCCGATCATCGGTACTTTTGATGGGAATGCTTTCTCAAAGCCGAATCTTTCTAGCACCTTCTGGGTGTAGGTCGACTGATGTACCAAGACTCCTCCAGGGACATGCTCAAGCTACAGGCCTAAGCAGAACTTGGTCTTGCCTAAATCTTTCATTTCAAACTCTGACTCCAAGTAGGAGCTTGCTTCTTTTATATCTTCCACTGTCCCGCTGATATTCAGATCATCTACATACACTGAGATTATACAGAATCCATACTGGGATCGCCGTATAAATACACAAGGACAGTCTTCATTGTTCGTGTAGCCTTTCTTGCAGAGAAAGTCGCTTAAGCGATTATACCACATTCTGCCAGATTGCTTCAGTCCATACAGGGACTTTCTAAGCTTCACACTGTACAGATTTCTATTTGCTCTGTCTTGGTTCGGGAGAGAAATTCCTTCAGGGACTTTCATATAAATCTCTGAATCCAAGTTACCATAAAGGTATGCAGTTACAATATCCATCAGTTTCATTTCTAAATTCAAGTTCACTACCATTGAGATCAAGTATCTAAAGGTAATTCCACTCATGACCGGGGAGTAGGTTTCTTCATAATCAACTCTAGGACGTTGAGTGAAACCTTGTGCTACCAGCCTTGCTTTGTATCTCACTATTTCGTTTCTTTCATTTCTCTTTCGAACAAATACACACTTGTGCCCTACAGGGTGCACATGGAGAGGAGTGCGGCATACGGGCCCAAACACTTCTCTTTAGTTCAGAGATAGCAATTCAGTTGCTATTGCTTTCTTCCAATCTTCCCAATCTGATCTTTTCTTACATTCAGCGAGTGATGCAGGCTCGGGATCAAGATCAATGATTGTGGCAATTTTCTTTGCGAAGTAGATATCAACATTGGCTGTTGTCCTGTTCAGAGACTCTCCCGTGTGCACATAATTTATAGCTATTTCTTCATGAGTTGCTTCTTCTGGAGCTTCATCTTGCGCATCGCTTCTTTCAATTGCGGTGCCAAGTCTCTTTAGTTTTTCGGCTCCGATGTGTGCGCACACATCCATGCCGACGGGGATATTCAGATCCGGTATGCTCTCTACTGGAGGTGTCATACTTGTGCCAGGTTTCAACTGGCTCCCCTTCTCATTCTGGGGGACTTCGATGATCGGCTGTGATAAATACTTCTTATCCTTTTTCGCCAGGCGTCCCCGGTTACTTTGGATTCGAGGGGCCGGAGTTCTCGTCCTTTTATTCTGAGGCCTTTGGACGGGATTAGGGATACCTTCAATTTTCTTTGGTATTTCAACCCTCTCCGGTGCATTGCGTGCAGGCACATACGACTTAGTCACGCTCTTCAAATCACTAAAGTGATCAGGCAGTTGATTTGCTAATGCTTGCAAATCTATGATCTTCTGGACCTCTTTTTCAGTTTCACTAGTGCGCGGGTGATATGCAGGAATTCCTGTGGCTTCCCACGTAATTTCCCGACATTTTTCATCAACGGGTTGATTTCCTCCCCCTAATGTCGGAAAATTATCCTCATCAAAAATGCAGTCAGCGAAGCGGGCAGTATGCAAATCTCCCGACATGTGTTCGAAATACCTGATTATGGATGCAGTCTCATAACCAACGTATATCCCAATCTTACGGAGAGGGCCCATTGCAGTTCGCTGCGGAGGAGGTATAGGTATATAAACCTTGCATCCAAACCTCCTGAGATGAGAAATTTTTGGTGGTGACCCTTACGTTAGTTGCATAGGTGAATGGTTGTTGTAGGCTGAGGGTCTAAAGTTGATGAGATTTGCTGCATGTAAGACTGCGTGTCCCCAACATGTAGCTGGCAAATTACAATTCTGCAAAAGTGGTCGGGCAATAAATTTAATTCTCTTTATCAATGCCTCTGCCAAACCATTCTGGGTATGGACATGCGGTACCGAATGCTCAACTGCAATTCCCATCGCCATGCAATAATCATCAAATGCTTTTGAAGTAAATTCTCCGGCATTGTCCATTCTAATGGACTTGATGCGATGATCAGGGAACACATTTCTGATGCGAATGATCTGCGAGATCAATTTGGCGAAAGCATGGTTTCTTGTGGATAATAAACCCACATATGACCACTTTGAAGAAGCATCAATGAGCACCATGAAATACCTAAATGGCCCTGAGATGGGCTGGATAGGACCGCAAATGTTTCCCTGGATACGTTCCAGGAATGCAGGGACTTCATCCCTCACTTTCAGAGTGGAGGGTCTAGTGATTAATTTCCCGGTGGCACATGCAGGGCACACAAAATCTTCAGGATTCGGGAAATTCTTCACATTAATATTATGCCCGTGAGAATTGTTAATTATATTTCTCATCATCCTAAGACCTAGGTGGCCTAATCTGTCATGCTATAGACAGAATAGTTCAGAGCTTCTAAATACTGTCTTCAGAACAGTGTACGCTGCAGGCGCTTTAATGTTGGTATAATATAGCCCAGTTTCTAGTGAAGGAAATTTTTCTAATACCCTTTTGCCATTCTCTTCACGCTTCGTGACGAGTAGGTATTCCTTACCGTACTCTTCTTCAGTCTAAACGTGGAAACCATTTGCGCAAATATCTTTAAAGTTTAAGAGAGTTCTAGTCGAATCTGGGTACAATAATGCGTCTTCAATGACCAAAGTTGTGCCCATGGGAAGTATAATTGTCGCTCTTCCGGAACCAATTATACATGCATCGCTTCCGGCGATTGTCGTAAGGCTGCCATTGCTCTTACGAATCGACTGAAAATACTTAGTCTCTCTTAAGATGGTATTCGTGGTACCACTGTCGGCAAGGCATACTTCCTCCATAGGGCGCCACACGTGCTCTAATATAAGGTATTTTATTAATATATATTAAAATACATACATCACGTAAATAAAATACACAAATATTAGAACATATCATGCCATTGTAAACCGAATAAATGAATGAATTATTTCAAAATCATCCAACCATTATGAGAAAATAAAACTAGAGTACTATTCATGCAAGATCTAACTTGTCGATTTAATGCAACATAAATGACAATTAACGTCTCATGCATTCTGTGCATCAGACGGAATCAACTAGAAAATCGTTGACTTCTTCGGCTATCTTTTCAGGCGTGATGTTCTCTTCGAGAGAAATCATGTAGGTGGCTACCTCTAAGTCGTAAGGGGGTGCTGCTGTCGGGATGGATTCAACCTCCATCATTTCAGGCAGCGGCTCATGATGCTCCCCCTCAACAGCTGCAAAGTGAGCTTCAGGCTGCCCTTTGCCATTCCTCTTCTGGGCTTGGTGGGCATCAATGACATGTTGCGGCGCTTTACAGATCCGCGACCAATGCCCCCATTTGCCACACTTGAAGCAACCTTGGTTCTGCTGGCCATAGGTTTTGCCACTCTCTTTAGCCCTTTTGTCATTTGGAGTATCTGACTTGCCTTTCTGGGCAACGGCCTTACCCTTCTTCCCCCTTCTTTTCATTAAGAGCTTTCGCATCTTGTAGCTCCCAGCATTGGCTTCACGGCCAGCGGAGCTCCCCAATGGCTGAGTGACGTAATTCTTGCGGAGAAGTTCGTCCTGAGCCTCCGCTACCTGCATCATATCAATCAATTCGGTGTATTCCTTGTAGCCGTCTTGACGATAGTTGCGGGCGGATTGCACAGCATTGGGGGTGAAAGGTGGACATGATCTTCTCAATCTTCTGCTCATCTGTGATCTGCTTGCCACAGAGTTGAAGATTGGTACAAATTTTGTGCAAGGCAGAATTGTACTCCCCGACCGTCTTGAAATCGGCAAACCTCAGTCCGATCCACTCCTGCTCTGCCTGAGGAAGAATGGTATACTTTAGCCTCTCAAACCGCTTCTTGAGTGCGGTCCAGAGTGCTAGCGCGCTTTTCTCCGCCATATACTCATTCTTGAGAGTAATGCGAGGTGTTTGCGAGGAAATGAAGTGCCCGATCATTTTCTCGGTGTGGGTTTGGCGTCATGCCGTCCGCCAATCCCAATAGCTGCGCGAGCTTCACGGCTCCAAGTACTATCTCGACATCGGATGCCCACGTCGATAGTTCTTGCCATCTTTGGGCAAGCTCCTCGAACTCCTGTCGTGATGCGATCATCTACATGTGATGAATGGGACATATAAGTTTACTTGAGTAAACATGCATGAAATTATTTATGCAGGTAAATAAATGGTACAATAAATTCTCGTAATGTTTCATAAATTTCTATGCATTTTTCATAATTTACTGCTAATTTTCAGTGATTAAAAGCAATTAAACAATTACAATTAATCAATACAGTAAATAATTGCAAAAAAATACATAAAACAATAATGGCATAAATAAACAAGCTTCAAATGCTGAAAATAATGCAAAATTCGGGTTTTCGAGACCCTTTTATGCTAGAATACAAAATTCCAGCAAATTTTGCATTTTCTGGGGGTCTATATGCAAAATTTTTAATTCGGAGAAAATTTTGCGTAATTTCCAGTTTTATCGGGGATTTTTCTGCAAATAACCGGCCGGGGCCCCTTTTTTTTCGGCCGGCCATGCCTCTTTCCCCCGCACGGCCCATCTCTCTTTGTTTTTTTCGGCCGAATTGCCGGTCGGCCCACCAGGTGGACTCAAGGGGCGGGGTAGGGTTTCCCTACCCCCACACCGAGTGGCGGCGGCGGCGTCCAAAGCCGGCGCGCGGGCCTAGGCGGCGGTGCGGGGCGGCGGCTTGGCGGCGGCGCGAGGCGCAGCGCGCGAGGTGGCCACCAGCGGGCGACGGCGGCCGGAGGCGGCGCGGCGCGGGCGCGCAGCGGCAGCGCCATGCGGGCGGGCGCGCCGGCGCGCGCGCAGCGAGCAGCGCGGCGCCATGCGGGCGGCGGCGCGCGCGCGCGCGAGCGGCGCGAAGGCCGCGAGGCGCCGCGCCGAAGCGGAAATCGCGGGCGCGCCGCGCGAAGGGAGCCGAGGCGCCGGTCGGTGGTTGAGCGCGGACGCGGCGCGCGCGCATGCGGCGCGAAGAGGCCGCTGCGCGGCGCGCGCCGAGGCAGCCAGCAGCGCCATGCGGGCGCGCGCGAGAGGCAGGCGGCGTGAGGCCGGCGGCGGCGCGGCGCGCATGCGCGCGCGACGCGGAGCCGAGGTCGGTGAGGCGCGCGCCGCTCGAAGCGCGGGCGTGGCGGCGACGACGGTGCCTTGTGCGGAGGCGGCGGTCGGTATGCGCGCACGTGAGGCCGGCCAACCAAACGAAAAAGGCGATGCAAAAGAAATTTTGTTTCTCATCTACGATGCAATCAACATCTACCCGTTTCATAATCTACCGATCGACATTGTGTCGGCGACCGTGTCGCCGCGGTAGATTACGGCGGATTTGCATCGTTTTCTACAGTGCAATCAACATCTACCCCGTTTCACAATCTAACGATCGACATTGTGCCGGCGACTTCAAGTCTGCTTGCGGTAGATTAGGGGGATTTGCACCGTAGAAAATCAATCTAGAACGCGAAGAAAAGCAAATTCAAAGCGATCTAGAAAAACCAATCTATTAAGTGTTTCGATGATTACCTCGTTCACCAGAGCGTAGTCGTGCTGATAACGTGTTGAGAAACCCTCGCTGGCGACCAGTCCAAGAGATTTCTCTGCTAAGAACAAGAACGAATCAACCACAGAAAACAGAATAATAGATTGAACACACAGAGAGGTAGAGAGAACTCCTGATCTTTCTTTATTGCTTCAATTCAATAGGGTACAAAATTAGCCATATGACTCTCTATTTATAGGAGATGGGATAAGGTACCCAATATAGATAAAAACTCGTTTAAACAAAAAAAATCTATTTAAACGAAAACTCTTATCCTGGTTTCCTAATAGAACTTCAGTATGAGCGGAGCGAGAGCCTCTGACCCAGAGCTCGCGCGCAGCAGCAAGCCATCGCTTTGCTCACACGATAGTATCACACTTGTTTTCTCACCCCAACTCCAAGTGGCAGGACTCGGTGACCACGAAGGCGTCATCACTCATCGGATTAACTGAAAGTGTTTGTCTGTGACAAGCGGGGCCCATCGAGTTTTATCACCACCTTAACGTGATGATAGCTCGTGTGGCGGGGTGATTCCACGAGGCTACGATGACTTTACCCAGAGCAGTACCAAGAGTCCGCGGAGATGAAGAAAATTGCTCGTGGATGTAGCACGCTTTATCCTTTCCCCATTTTTTCATGCTTCGTGACTCACAGCTTGGTAGGAACCGTATGGCACACTAGCAAAAGTCTAACCAGCTACATCTGTTCTTGATTTCTTAAAAAAAAACGATTTTTTTTGTCCTAACTAGCATGGACTATTTGTTTTGCACTCACTTTTCCGACGCTGTGCTGTCACAAAAGCGACACAGCCTGAACTGGTCACGCATGTTCTCAGCTGCAACGTTTTCCCGGTACCTTTCCCGCGTGGGGTTAGCAAAAATACGCTGCTTAACCTGATCATCCTATGTCGATCCAACGGCTCATCCAACACCACTGAAAGATCAGACGGCGAAAAGTGGTCGTATGGTCCCCGTCTTCCGCCACCGACCGAGCACGTCATATAAATGGGACTCGAATGTTTTTTAAGGTTAAAAATACTCAAATTTTTGGACGTTCTAGATGAGAGCTCTCATATTTTTTTATAAGGGTATGAAAGACCTAATATCCAAGATTATTTTTTTAAGAATAAAAGGTATAAAAGATCTATTAGATAAAGATCCATTTTTTATAGGGATATGAAAGATCTAATATCCTAGTTTTTTTAAGAATAAAAGGTATAAAAGATCTACTAGATAAAGATCCAATTTATTAGATACGTCCAAAAATTTAAATACTCCTTACTCATAAATCATAAAGTACTTGAGTGCTCTCAGCACTTCCCCATATAAATTGACTCACGTAGGGTCTCCATGCCTCCATTCTTCCTTGGCAGTACAGGTTGAGCAGTGGTGAGTTCCCGGCTTCTTCTTCTGGCCGAATCGCTGCTGCGAGTCGAACAATTTTAGGCTCGTTTTGTACCGATCTAGATTGCTTTCTCAAGTAGTTTTGGTCGGATTTTCACTCGATGGTGATCAAATTGAACCGATATTTTGCCGTTTTCTGTTGATTTTTAGCTACTTCCATGGTGTTCACCGCAACAGCCGAGCTCCGATTTTAGCGAGTTTTTCTTTTTTTTCTCTCTCTCTCCCGAGCAGCTGTTGCGATTTTTCCTCAACTCTGCAATCCCGATCGGTCTCACTCTCTTCCTCGTATTTTTTTTTCTCTAATCTGCAGCTCGCAGCGCAACCATGGGAACTAGCCGCGCGGCGCTCCACCTCCTCCTCTCCGCCGTCCTCCTCCAGGCCCTCCTCACCGCGCCGGCGGAGGGCCTGGTCCGCGTCGCGCTGAAGAAGCGGCCGGCCGACGGGAACGGCCGCTTCGCCGGAGAGGATGCCCAGCGCCTCCTCGCGCGGCGGCACGGCCTCCCCTGCAACGGCGCCGCCTCGAAGGCAGCGGCCGCGGCGGAGGGCGACATCGTGGCACTGAAGAACTACCTCAACGCCCAGTACTACGGCGAGGTCGGCGTCGGCACGCCGCCGCAGAAGTTCACCGTCATCTTCGACACCGGCAGCTCCAACCTCTGGGTGCCCTCCTCCAAGTGCTACTTCTCGGTGCGCGCTGTGTTGGTCGCTGCGATTCATGGTTTTATTAGTTTGGTTTTGTGTGTATGTGGTGCTAAATTGGAGCGTGTGGATGTGACGTTTGCTGCAGATTGCATGCTACTTCCACCCGAGGTACAAGGCCGGCCAGTCGAGCACGTACAATAAGAACGGTTTGTGCCTTGAGCCTTCCTTGTAATCTCTTCCTAAGCTTGATAGTGTTTACAGTGTGTCGTGTTTTGGCGATCAGTGTTATATTCCTATTTTTTTATCTGATCGATCAATACTTCGATAGTGCCTAATCTCCGTACTTTTGATGGCTGTAGAGTAGAGAGTAGATAAATTGACACGTGTAATTTAGAATTTTAGCTACACATGCATGAAAATTGAAATTAGTTTAAAGTTCATATCAAACTATATGTTTATTAAAGTTACCAAATTGCAGATATTGTTGTACAACTAAAACTTAATTGCTGGTACATGTAAGATTGCAGATATCAGAAAGTATGTATGCAAGTATTAATAGGGTGTTCAACCAAAATAATTGTTACTGGCACATCTTTCTTGGTTTGGTTGGGTCATCGTCATCGCTGACGCCTGGATTGGGATGATGTGGTCATACCACTTATACTCTAAAGTAGTTATTCTTTCAACATTTAGTCAACCCCTTTTCAGTCAATCCATTATTCAGACGTGTGACGTCTATTATGGGAATTCAAAACCTAACATGGATTTTTTTTTTGTGGTAGCCATGAACTTCGCCACTAAGCAGTTTGCATCTTTTATCCAGTATGCTGCAGGACAAATAAGAACCCATAACCTTTATTTAGAATATTAAAAAATCAAATCTAGTATATTCCAGTTATCCTTCAGGGCTAAGCAGCATAACATGCCATTATTCTAACATATCGTTTGTTTTGTTTCTTTCAATTAGGCGTCAGGCAGATTTCTTTATAGTAAGCTGTAGCAAGCCGTTTAGTTCATGAGTATAATTTATCAGTTTCCCCCCTTTGACAGGAAAACCTGCTGCAATTCATTACGGAACTGGTGCAATTTCTGGCTATTTTAGCCAGGACAGTGTGAATGTTGGTGGTGTAGTTGTGAAAAATCAGGTTTACTGCATCATGATGTGTACACTTGTTTATTTTTCTTATCTGGTCATGTGCATCCCATTTGAGAATGTGCTGATTTCATTGGACTATTCTGTTAGGATTTAATTGAAGCTACGAGAGAGTCAAGTATTACTTTCATGGTCGCAAAATTCGATGGTATTCTTGGGCTTGGATTTAAGGAAATCTCTGTAGGAGATGCAGTACCTGTCTGGTGAGCAAGTCTGGCTGGCATAATGAATATCACATTTCTGCCTATTTGGTAATAGTATCAGCATTACAAATGAATATTTTCCTTTATGTATATTGTATGATATATTATTAAGATCCAGACAGTGTATCTCTTGATTTTTGTAATATGGAACGGTTCTGCTAATTCATTGACATATTGTATTGCAAAATGAAAAACATTATGGAATTGCATATTTTGCACATCCCTCAGATGTGAAGCAGATAACCATATTTGTTATCCCTGACATCACAAGCAAATTTATAGGTACAACATGGTTAGCCAGGGTCTCGTTGGTGACCCTGTTTTCTCATTCTGGTTCAACCGACATGCTGATGAAAGGCAAGGAGGCGAAATTGTGTTTGGAGGAATTGATCCTAATCACTACAAGGGAAATCATACATATGTCCCTGTCACGAGGAAGGGATACTGGCAGGTTAATGTCCATTTTCAGTTTGTTGAACAACTTTTAAATTCTGAATGTGAAAGAAGTGGTAACTGATTTTGTGCTGATAAAATTTTGATCCATGAATTGACCTCTCATTACATCCTTCAGTTTGATATGGGTGATGTCCTGATTGGAGGAAAGTCCACAGGTACTGGATTATTATTTTTTACTTGTCCAATATACCTTCATATAAATGTAAAATGTTCTAATCATTTTGGTTATTCCTCTCTGTGTTATTAGGATTCTGTGCCGCTGGCTGTGCAGCAATAGCAGATTCTGGAACTTCATTGCTTACCGGTCCCACAGTATGTTGTGAGCTCTGTTTTTGTTTTTGTCCATAAGCAAGGAAAAAAGTTTTTTCTCCTGGTCAAAAAAAGGGAAAATGGGTTTAAGGCATCTAACCCTGGGTCCTGGAAGCTCTTAACATTGCTTTATTTCCTGAATCCTGGTTCCTATCATCATTGATATAATCTCACATTTCTGTTGTCAATATAGATAGTAACCTAAATGACACGTGTGTTCCATTTTTATACTCTGGAGGGTGTGTTCCATTTTTAATGTTCCATATATCTAGTTGTTAGGCGGTCGAATCTTGCTGTTGGTGTTAGCAAGATCCTTACTCTCATCGAGAGGATGACACTCTTGGAGATGGGGCAATTTTCTTGTTGTTATTTCCCACACAATGCCATACCAACCTGAGGGGTTGGAGATACATATTTATAGGCCAAGATGGGCCAAGCATATGCTGTCCTAGAGATGCTAAAGCAAAGATGCTAGTCTAAGATGCTAAAGCAAAAGCACTAAAGCAAAAGCAAAAAGCAAAGATGCTAGTCTAAGATGCTAAAGCAAAAGCTAGTCTAAGATGCTAAAGCAAAAGCAAAAGAGATGCTAAAGCAAAAGCAAAAAAAAAAAAAGCAGACACAGCACAGACTTATCCATCACTCTCCCCCTAAGTCTTGTGTGTCTCCTTGTGGGGAATCTGAGCCATCCCGATCCTGGAGCGAAGCTTCTGGAACTTGATCCGCCCAAGAGACTTGGTCAGGAAGTCGGCGAGCTGGTCTTGAGTGTTGATGTAGGTGGCCCGGACACTCCCTTCATCCAGGCAGCTTCTGATGAAGTGATACCTCACCCGGATGTGCTTGCTGCGCTCATGGAAGACAGAGTTCTTCGCCAAGGCCAAGGCGGACTTGCTGTCCACCCCGAGCTCCACGCCTTGGCGTCTCGCCAAGGAGATCGCCAGCGGCCGAGCCACCACGAGCTCGAGTAGAAGCGGTAGTGGCTGCAATGTACTCGCCTCGCACTAGACAAAGCCACCACTGCTGCTTGACCGATCGCCACTGATCGGACATTTGCCGAGGAAGTGACATCCGGTGGTGCTCTTGCTCGTGTCGATGTCGCCGGCGTGGTCGTCATCATCGCATGCGATGAAGTGCGCGCGCGGCACCTTGGGTAGTGCAAGCCGTGGTCGGAGGTGCCCGCGACGTAGCGGAGGATCCTTTCACGGCTGCTTTGGTGCTCGTCGTCGGTCGCCGCATGAACCGGTGGCGTGGCCGACGGCGAACACCAAGTCCGGTCGCGTGTGGACAAGGTAGCGAAGGCTGCCACAATCGCCGATCTTCGCGTCGCGTCCACCTCCTCCGCCGTACTCTCACGACTCAGCTTCAGCCTCTCCTCCATAGGAGTGTGGGCTGGGTTGCAGTCGGTGAGGCCGCCCAGTTCCACGATGCGCTTGGCGTAGGCAGTCTGGCGAAGAGAGATGCCGGAGCTGTCCTGGTGGACCTCGATCCCGAGGTAGAAGGAGAGGGGCCCGAGGTCGCTCATCTGGAAGGTGGCCTTCATCTCCGCCTTGAATGCCTCGATCTCCTCTTCCTTGGTACCGGTGATCACAAGGTCGTCGACGTAGACGCCTATCAGCAGGGCATTGCCTCCCTTGCCCCGCCGGTAGACCGCGGCCTCGTGAGCGCTCTGCTGAAATCCCATTTGCTTGAGGGTGGAGTCCAGCTTGGCGTTCCAAGCTCGCGGTGCCTGCCGCAAGCCGTAGAGGGCCTTGCGCAGGCGGAGGACCTTGCTCTCCTTGCCGGGGATGATGAATCCCGGCGGTGTCGGACGTAGACCTCCTCCTTCAAGTCACCGTTGAGGAAGCGGACTTGGCGTCCATGTGATGGGCGCACCGGCTCTCTGGGCTGCGAGGGCAAGGAGGAGACGCACGGACTCCATCCGTGCAACAGGCGCGAAGGCATCGTCGAAGTCGACTCCCTCCTGCTGAACGAAGCCACATGCCACGAGACGCGCCTTGTGCTTGATCACTTCTCCAACCTTGTCTTTCTTAAGCTTGAAGACCCACTTGAGAGAGATGGCGTGGTGGCCGGCTGGAAGATCGGCCAGCTCCCATGTCTTGTTTCGCTCGACGGCGTCCATCTCCTCCTGCATCGCGGCACGCCATGCCGCGTCTCTCTCCGCCTCGGTGAATGAACGAGGCTCGCCGTCGTCCTGTGCGAGGTGCAGCTCCGCCTCGAAGTCGCGCTGCGCCAGTCCAGGGACCGGCTGCTCGCCGAGGAGGTCGTCCACGGTACGGTAGCGCAAAGGCTCGCCGCCGTGGTAGGCGTCGATGCGATCCTCATCGTTGGACAACGGAGTGGCAAACTCCACCGTGCGCTGCTCGTCGTGGGCCGAAGCTGCCGGTGCCGAGCCTGTGGGAGTAGGCGCCGGTGTAGGAGAGCGAGGCGTGGCCGACGATGCTGGCGGTGGACTCGCCGGAGCCTGTGGGCTTGCCGGAGCTGGTGGTGGCGGTGGTGAAGGGCTCGCCGGAGGTGGTGGCGAACGAGGTGGTGGGGTAGGCGAGCTCGGTGAAGACGAGCTGCTGGCTCCCCCCGCCTCCTCGAAGTGGACGTAGTCGACGACGAAATCGCTGGTCGTCGGAGTCGAGCCGTCATCCACCATCTTGCCCCACGGCCTGCGCCCTTCGTCGAACACGGCGTCCACGCGTGATGCGCCGCGCGCGTGTCGCAGGGTCGAGGACGCGGTAGGCCTTGGTGCCCTCCGCGTAGCCGATGAAGACCCCTGGCGTGCTCCGGTCGTCGAGCTTGCCGACGTGGTTGAGCTCCTTGACGAAGGCCAGGCAGCCGAAGACACGGAGGTGGCTCACCGCGGGCTTGCGCCCGTGCCAGGCCTCGTATGGCGTCTTGCCGTCGAGGGCCTTGGTGGGGGAGCGGTTGAGCAAGTGGACGGCAGTCATCACCGCCTCACCCCAGTAGAATGCCGGCATCCCTCTCTGCTTGAGGAGGGCGCGGGCGGTGGCAACCACCGTCTGGTTGCGGCGCTCGACGACGCCGTTCTGCTGCGGGGTGTACGGCGCGGAGAAGTGACGATGGATCCCCTCGTCGGCGCAGTACGCCGCGAACTCGGCCACCGTGAACTCACCGCCGTTGTCCGTGCGTAGGGCCCGAAGCTTGCGGCCGCACTCCGCCTCAGCGGCGGCAGAAGGCACTTGATGGCGTCCGCCGCGGCGCCTTGGCGTCGGCGGGACCGCCCATGTAGCGGGACACGTCGTCAACGAGGAGGAGGAAGTAGCGCCGGCCTCCGTGTGTAGCCGGTGTCACGGGGCCACGAGGTCACCGTGTCGAGCTCCGGCTTCTCCTTGGCGCGAAGCTCGCTGGCGAGGAAGGGAGCCGCCGCGGCTTGGTGAGGGCGCAGTGTCGCGAATCGCTCCACGTGGTCGACGTGCTGCATGCCCCGCACCATCTCCTTCTGCCGAGCTGCCTCGGGGCCTCAAAGTTGAGGTGCGGCGCTCGTGCCACCTCAAGCGTCGTCGTCGCGGTGGGCTGCAAGACACGAGGTTGCGCCACTGCGCGTGAAGGGCGTGGCGGTTGCTCTTGTTGACCTTGACGAGAGTCGGCGGCGATGATCCCGGATCGCAACACCCGTGCTCGATCTCCACGCGCGATCCGTTCTCATCCACCGTCCCAAGGCGATGATGGAGTTCCTCAACACGGGGATGTAGTAGACACGGTGGCGGCGGTGCTCGCCGATCTTGGCGGCGAAGGCAGCAGAGCCGACGCCCTTGATCTCCACGGCGGGCGTCGCGAACAGCGGTGCCTCGAGCGCTGAGTTGAGCTCGGAGAAGTACTCCGCCGCCGGTCATGTGGTGGGTGGCGCCGGTGTCGAGCACCACCCGTCGGTCTTGTCGTTGCGGGCCGCCGCCCGAGGCGTGTGCTTTTGGCTCGTCAAGGTGGAGGAGAGTCGCTGCGGCCGGTGCCGCTGGAGGTAGTTCCATGCTCGCATGAGCAATGAACAGAGCCGGCTGCTCCTCCTCCTCCGCCTGCGCGACGTGGGCCTGGCCGCGTCGTGGCTGTCGACAATCCTTGGTCCAATGACCAGGCTTGCCGCAGTTGTAGCAAGCGAAGTCTCGTGCCGGCCTTTGCTTGCCAGCGTCGCCGCCCTGGGCACCTCCACGGTCATTACCCTCGGCACGTCCTCACGCCCCTGCCTGGGCGTCTTTGCGCGGCTTGCCGCGCTTGCCACGCATGCGGCCGCCTGTCGCGGAAGAAGGCTCCCCCTTCTTCCTGTCACCTTGGCCGGCACCCACCGCTCCAGTGAGGAGGAGCTTCCGCCAATGGTGACGGGTCCCGAGAGGCGCTGTGGCTCATCGCTGTCAACGACCTTGAGGCGACCCAATGCCTCCTCGATCGTCATCGTGGAGAGGTCCAGCAGAGACTCGATCGAGCGAGCCATCTGCTTGTACTTCTCGGGGACGCAGCGGAAGAGCTTTTCCACAGCTCTCTCTCGCCGTAGGTGTCGTCGCCGAACTGCACCAACTTCGCAGCGAGTGTTGAGGCGGAGAGCAAAGTCATCAATGTCCTCACCGGCTTGAAGGCGGGTTCTCCCACTCCTTGCGTAGTGCTCGTAATGTAGACTTGCGGGCGCGGTCGGCGCCGATGCGTCTTTGCGGCGATGGCGTCCCAAGCCTCCTTGGCGATCCGCTTGTTGGTAAGCGAGAACTGCATCTCGGGCGGGACTGCAACGATGAGAGCATCCAGTGCCCGTCGATCCTGGTCGTTGTCGACGTCGCCGTACCGGACTGCATCCCACATATGCCGCACCTGGAGCTTTACCCTCATCACCGCAGCCCACTCGACGTAGTTGGTCTTGGTGAGTGTGGGCCACCCGCCGCCGGGGCCGACGTCCCTGACGACAGCCTGGTACTCGTGGTGCCCACGGTACCGAACCGGGGAGAGAGAGCCGCGTCGCCTGTGAGGGCCGCGCTCTCCGTCGACCCGTACGCCGCCGCCGTGCATGCCTCCTCCAGGAGCGCCGCCGGCGCGTCCGCGCCTGTCTGGGCTGCCGCCGCGCTCGTGGGCGTGCGCGACTGCCCACTGCGCCGCTCGCCCTCGCGCTGCCTCCCTCTCCAGCAGCTCAAGGTCCACGTCGGCGTTGTCATCAGCAGAGACGGAGCTGCTGTTGCTGCTGCGTAGAACCTCGACCTCCGCTGCTGCTGCACGCGCTGCATCTGCCGCCGCCGCCGCTTCCGCCTCCGCTCTGGCCGCTGCCAGCTCCGCCGCTGCCAGCCTTGACGCCCTTTCCGCCGCCGCAGCGGCCTGTGTCGCCGCTCGCTCGCGTTCCTCTGCCGCAGCGAGCTCGGCTTCTTGCCGCCGCCGCGTGCTCGAGGCGACCGAGCGCTGAGACTGTCCTGCGGACATGGCGCGCCACACTGGGGACTGCTGCGTGGAGAGAGCGCCTCGATGAGCTGCTGCTCGTCTGAACGGGGGAGGAGTGAGCGGAGGCAGCCGGAGCTGCTGCTGCTGCTAGTTGGGGCTGCTGCGAAGCTGGAAGCAACGCTGGAGAAGGGATTGAGCAAGAGATGCTCAGGCTACAGGATAATCTCGCTCTGATACCACTTGTTAGGCGGTCGAATCTTGTTGTTGGTGTTAGCAAGATCCTTACTCTCATCGAGAGGATGACACTCTTGGAGATGGGGCAATTTTCTTGTTGTTATTTCCCACACAATGCCATACCAACCTGAGGGGTTGGGGATACATATTTATAGGCCAAGATGGGCCAAGCATATGCTGTCCTAGAGATGCTAAAGCAAAGATGCTAGTCTAAAATGCTAAAGCAAAAGCACTAAAGCAAAAGCAAAAAGCAAAGATGTTAGTCTAAGATGCTAAAGCAAAAGCTAGTCTAAGATGCTAAAATAAAAGCAAAAGAGATGCTAAAGCAAAAGCAAAAGCAAAAAAAAAACAGCAGACACAGCACAGACTTATCCATCACTAGTAACCTAAATGACACATATCTAGTAACCTTATCTATGGCTGATATCTATACTCTGGAGGGTGTGTTCCATTTTTAATGTAACCTTTGTGTGTCTTAGAGAATCAATATGGAAATATGCAGGCCATAATTGCCCAGATAAATGAAAAGATCGGTGCTGCTGGGGTAGTCAGCGAAGAGTGCAAGGCGATTGTTTCTCAGTATGGGCAACAGATCCTAGATCTGCTGCTAGCAGAGGTTTGCACATTCCCAAAGAATGAAGTTCTCAAACGTGTTGCTTTCTAGTTTGATTAGTCATACACTAGGCTTATAAAGTTGAATTTTGTCTGGATCAATGATGCAGACACAGCCGGGAAAAATATGTTCTTCAGTCGGTCTATGTACTTTTGATGGAACTCATGGTGTTAGGTAAGAGTTGTGGACTTACTGTACATATAAAGCATTTCACTTTGCAATTCAATAAATGATTGTTACTTGAATGTGAGTGCTGACCAAATATGCTATCTTATTATAAAAGAGCTAAATTGCATGAAGTCAGTTTTCTGTCTATTTTGAGCTTTCACATTGTTTTCCTGATGTCTTGATAGTTGACATTGTTATTTATTGATGTCTCGTGCTATGTAATGGCAGTGCTGGTATTCGAAGTGTGGTCGATGATGAAATTGAAAAATCAAATGGTCTCTTCAGCAATGCTACGTGCAATACCTGTGAGATGGCTGTTGTTTGGATGCAGAACCAACTTGCACAGAATCAAACTCAGAATCTTGTATTGCAGTACATTAATCAAGTTAGTTTCCTAGATTGTAATACCAATGCAAGGATCTATTGTCATACAGTTTCCAAAACTTCGTCAAATTGTTTCAACTTTGCAGCTATGTGACAGTATTCCTAGCCCAATGGGAGAATCATCTGTGGACTGCAGCAGCCTTGCATCCATGCCTGACATTGCCTTCACCATCGGGGGCAAAAAGTTTGTGCTCAAACCAGAACAAGTACTGCTTCTTCTCTGTGGCTATTACGTAGCGTATTTTTCATTATTGTGTGGAACTGCGTTGAGTAAAAACTTAGAATACATTGCTACTCAAGTAAAAAACTTCGTTTTTTCAGTTATTGTATGACAAATAAAATTAAAAACAATACTGTTGGAAAATAACAGCTAGAGATCATTCCATAAACTCATGTGCACAGAAATCTGGCAAAGTAATGCATATGGGACTGCCTATTACTTGCAGACAAAATTCTCAGTGATTTATGCAAATGGTTCTCATATATTGAAAGTTAAATATTCTGTTACTCTATTTTTATCTATAATAAGCTTATCTTGTTTCCCTTTTCCTTTCTGTTATACAGTACATCCTGAAGGTTGGTGAGGGACCAGCTGCCCAGTGCATCAGTGGATTCACAGCTATGGACATTCCTCCTCCCCGTGGTCCTCTTTGGTAAAATATGCACCTTTTAAGTTCTTAGAGCTTTTTATTTCATCAACACTGATCCTTTCTAAGTGTAGTATGTAGTGTTCATACAAAACAAATGCATGGGTATGTTAAGGAGATAGAGTTGTATTAGGATATAGAGTTTGTATTCTATTCCATATATGCCTTATCTCTATATCTTAATACAACTTTATCCCCTTAACACCGCCTCAAATGCAAGACGTATGCAATAGCATTGTTTTTGAAAAGCTTGTTTTTACGGTACTTGGCATGGAACAAATGAAAAGCTGTTTAACAGTTTCAGACTTCAAAAATTAAGATGTATTTGAGGTTTCTTCTTTTGTGAGATTTGTTTCCAATCTTTGTTTTGTTAAGCAGATCTTCTAAATACTGAAAGCAAATGTATTTGAGGTTTCTTCTTTTGTGAGATTTGTTTCCAATCTTTGTTGTGTTAAGCACACCTTCTAAATACTTAAAGCAAATATTTCATAACCTTGCTGACAATGAGAACCTGCTGTCGCAGGATCTTGGGCGATGTATTCATGGGAGCCTACCACACCGTCTTTGACTATGGCAACCTGAAGGTTGGCTTCGCGGAGGCGGCATAAGGTCCCCTTGGTGACCGGACGAGCTGCAAAGCATTTAGCTTTTCAGCTCCGTTTGATGTCCGGAAAGCATGGATGTATATATGTTACATGCTCAATAATGCTTGTGTGATCTGATATGATAAACCTGTCTATTTTAACTCGGCTAAGGTATTTATGAAGGCAGGCTTTCATACTCATTAGCTGCTGCCGTAATGTTTATGCTGGCCTCTAGTATTATGCTAGTCATTTTTAGCACAGCCTGCATGGCTATATGGAATACCATGCTTGTGGGTTGTCGCTGGCGTGGCACTTCAGGAATCACGATGCAAGTTAGTCGTAAGCAAATGGAGGGAAGATTAATAGGGCCATTGCTTGTAGTCTGAACTTTCTTACATATATGAGGGAACTAAAATGAACTAGAATGAAGGCAATAGGCATAGATAAAAGCAGTCATGATCAGTAGCAAAACATCCCTTCATCTGAATTATAGCTTGCAATCACCGGCTGCTTCTTCCACATCCAGCCTTGCATCATAACTTCGCCACAGAATGGCTTTCTCGTGATCCATACGAACACTTAAAAAAACATGTCCTCTTAAGACACCAAGAAGGATGACAAATATTGTTCCTTCGCTCCCGGATGAATCTTAAGGGGGTGATCAGAATAGCGATGGCTTTTGGCTGAAAAAACACTGTAGCTGGCTGAAAAAACACTGTAGCTGAGTTAGTGGATAGTGTAGTGAATAGTGAAAAAAAAGCTGAAGCCGAAAAAAAGTCAAACCGATCACCCCCTAAATCATCTCGAGGGGACATCAACTCAATCCTTACTTAACCCGCGCATATAAAACACACGCAAAACACAGATTCTTACTCCATAATAGCATCCTTGCCTTGGTTAATTAGCCGAGATCTTCAGATGCCGTCGCCGGCGCTCGCGCCGGTGCCCTTCCGCCTCATCTCCTGCCCCTGCGTCACTCGCTGGACGTCGCGGGCCCGCGCGAACGCCTTAACGACGAAGTGTAGCCTCCGGCTCTGCGACGTGATCACGCCGGTGGTGGACGGCACCTCCCCGAGGACGACCTCGTAGCCGTCACGATAGGAGTCCATGCCTTCCGCCATGAGCTGTCAGAACAGCCCGCCCACCGTGGCTGTTGGGATACGAGTAAACTACACTAGTGTAAATTAAAAATTCTATCACGTAAATCAGAAAACTATGCGAGTAAGAGATCATAGATCGTTACCACTAGACGCACAGTGCAGCGAAAGTAGAGTTGAAGCAGCCGATTTAACGAAAAGTGAGTCTGTGTATGCGAAAGTAGTCCATCGTCTTCCGGCTAACCGTCGCCTCCTTACGATCGTCCCAATCAGCGCCGCAGTCGTAGCAGCGCCTCTACCGAGGTCCACACGTCCAGAGAAGGAACACCGTGCATTGGTGTGCTAGCACCAGCGTGCACGAGAGGGGTTATGAGAGGTGGCGGCTAGGATTTTTTTGGATGTTGCCCTCAGTCCCCGCACATCTTATTATATAGTCTCCAATAGGATCCTTATCCGATACGAGTGGAGATTGAATCCCACTCGAAAACTATCATCTAGCCCTTTATCATTCCAGCCTATTAAGTGTGTGACCCTATAGGTTCATGTACATTTGGCTATGGGCCGAAAACTTCTTTTCGGTCCATAGGTCGGTAGCGGTCCCTAACAGGACATAACGACCCCCAAATATACATAAAAATCATATTGAATGAACCTATATAATGTTTATGTACCGATCCCTTTGCCTTACGATACTAGATCGAAATTAAGGCAAGAAGCATGCCATCCTATGATAACTCAATCCTTCACTCAAACCTGTGATAGATTATTCAGTTGTGATTGACTCTTCAACCATATTCGGCATGACCATACACTTCCTTAATCCAACCACATTGAGGGGCCCAGAGATATCTCTCCTATTATATAGGAGAGGTAAATTCCATCTTTATCGCTTATATTCATCCGCATATTTTATAGTAAACCCGAAAGCTACCTTTATGACCACTTAGTCACGGAGTAGTGTTTGGTAACCCCTAAGTAAACTATTACACATGTAAAAAATAATGACAATATTAGGTTTAAAGATCCTACATACACTATATATGAGACCAACTGATAACACTTAAGAATATAATAATTCCCGCAGTGTCTCATGGTGGGTCAATCCAACACTATGTTCTCTAACATGTGTCCACATTATTGATTTGATATCACATATCCATAATCTGTGAAACATGATCATCAATCAATACATGTGCTGATCTGTAAATTATAATTGTCCCACATAATGATATAAGATCAGAGATAATTTAAAATAATATCAAAATTATATATAAAGAGTTTCACGAACAAGTCATATACTTGTTTATCAATATGAAAGATATTTATTTAATAGACAAAATAATATATTATTCAAAAGATCATAAACATAAAAGTGATACAATCATATCCATAATTGCCTCTAGGGCATATTACTAATAATTTCCCACTTGCACTAGAGTCAATCATGCAAGTATCTGTTCCTACGTGTGATACTTTCGTCATGCGCTGTGCTTTGTTTAACGTGCCGTCACTTCCTACGTGTCTTCGGGTTCATAGCAACCCATTTTGCTAGTTGGCTACACCTCCCATGCCTCCTCTCGCCGGCGCCAGCCCCCTCTCCTAGCTATCTATTCTCTATTGAGAATTGCAACCGAGTAGAATATTACTCGAAATATTCCCTCGTTTTCCTTTTTCAGTATTTTCTCGTCTAGCAAACTTCAGATGACTCGTTCTCCTCCGTCCGATCTCCGATTGAGCCGATTCTTTTTTTCTAAATTTATATAAAATTGAGTTCTATATTTTGACTCTAGTTTTGTAAATTTTAGATTTTATTTAAATTTATTTGCGTTTGCTTGCGTGATAGACAACAACTTTGAAGGAGTAGAAGAAGGATTTGAAAATCAAAAGTGGTAACTAAGTAAGGCCAAGGCAAGTAGTGTCCTTTGATCATGTTGAACCTAGTTTTTTAATTTATTATTTATTTATTTTATTTTAAATTATCATGCATTGCAATTTTATTACAAAACTTTGTATATGGTGTTAGTGTCCAAATTGATTTAATCCCTCACATGATAATTTAAATGTTCTAATTCCATTGTCACTAGAGGATAAAAAATTATCTAGTGATGCCCTGATGCTCTAAAGGAGGATACATGGATTAGGATTTCGTTTCCCTGTCGATTATCTGTGAGCATGTCAAATGGCTACTATGCTTAATCTTGTTTTTCGCTGCTAGTTTTTTAAGCCCTCCGGCTAATAATTGTAAGCTTGCCTATAAGGTCATATCTTGATAATTATTAATATTTGAGTCTTTTTCTTTGTTAATTATATATACGGTCGATATTTCATCTATATTTACACTGTGTGTATTAATGTGATAATAGATTAGTACGATATATACCTCAATAAGCTAGCACTATATACGTTTTTTTGGAACTTCCTAGCACTATGTTTACTTGTTGAGTCGTTGGGCGGTAGAACTATGACTATCGTCAGTTCGTTACCTGTTACAACAGATATCAACCCTCCTAGGATGTCCAAATCGACAACCATTCCGTACGCATTAGGCCATGCATGCACATGCGCGGGCGCCCTTCGAAATTTTCGATGCAATCAAAGACAAGCATCTCCTTTTGCACTACATTTTGCTGGTCTCCTGGAGGTGATGTCAAAGCAGCAAAGGTGCGTTAAATCATCAGGCTTAGTGCTACATTTTTGTGTCGTCAAGTTTCGCTTCAAACGAATTCAGTCTTTAATTTATTTTGGCTTTTAAATTATTAAGTTAGAAACCACTCAAAACATATCGATTTCTAATTTTAACTTTTATTTTAGACTTTTTTTTAGTTTTTTTGTCTTTTCTTTGTTCACCTTATTACTTTGCATTGTTTATGACGATATAACGATTTTTTTCTTATTTTTTTAAAAGCCAGCAACCGTTACAGTGTAATTTCAATTATAAATCAAAAGTCACAACCAGAAACACCCTAAGCCTATTGGAGCGCCACTTAGTGGGACACTGCTAACTTTGCTGCACAATGGTGATTGTTGAGAAACCTCTCGCTGGCGACCAGTCCAAGAGATTTCTCTGCTAAGAACAAGAACGAATCAACCACAGAAGACAGAATAATAGATTGAACACACAGGGAGGTAGAGAGAACTCCTGGTCTTTCTTTATTGCTTCAATTCAATGGGGTACAAAATCAGCCATATGGCTCTCTATTTATAGGGGAGGGTGAGGTGTCCAATATGGATAGGGATTCGTTTAAACGGAAAGAATCCGTTTAAACGGAAACCCTTATCCCTGGTTTCCTAATACTCCCCCTTGGGCACTCATCCGACATACTCATGCCTCGTTAAAACTCCATAAAAACCCAGTGGGAAAAATTTGGAGAAAGAGTACATGATGCATGTTATCTTTGCGATTGCACGAATTGCCTCATTAAAAACCTTGGTCGAGAAACTTGGAGAAAACTCGTCAAGGGAAAAAGAGTACAATTCACCCGTTTCATTTAGCCTTGAGACTTTTATCCTCTGGGTACTTGATCTTCAGGATCAAGATTCACTAACGAGCTTGAGATAATTCTCCCCCTGAATTCTGCACTTCTCTAAGTCTCATCATACCAATCCCTCGCACGCACCTTTCAAAACTAGATGCGGGGAGGGACTTTGTGAATAAATCTGCTAGATTTTCACAAGACTTAGTGTGCAGTACTTTAATCTCGTCCATCTTTTGCAATTCATGAGCATAGAAGAACTTGGGGTTTATATGCTTTGTGAGATTACTCTTCACATAGCCCGTTTGTACTTGTGCAGCGCAGCGGCATTATCTTCATAGATAATAGTGGGGTTTGCACAATGTTCATCCCACATGATTCTTTGGATGTGGTGAACCATTCGGCGTAGCTAAGCGCATTCACGTGCGGCTTCATACAGCGCTATTATTTCTGAGTGGTTCGTCGAGGTAGCTACTAGGCTTTGCTTAGACGATTTCCAGGAAATTGCAGTTCCACCACACAGGAATACATAGTCTGTTTGTGACTTTGCGGTATGCGGGTCAGACAGGTACCCAGCATCTGCATAGCCAATCAAAATCAGATCTTGATTCTTTCTGTAGAACAATCCAAGATCCTTGCTTCCTTGGAGATATCGGAAGATGTCCTTTATGCCCTGCCAATGCCTTTTGGTGGGCTCTGCACTATACCTTGCTAATAGGTTCACGGCAAAGGCAATATCCGGTCTAGTGCAGTTCGCTAAGTACATGAGTGCTCCAACTGCACTCAAGTATGGGAATTCCGGTCCCAGGACTTCCTCCCCCTCTTCCCTAGGTCGGAAAGGATCTTTTTCTTACTGTAAAGATCTCCCGATCATAGGTACTTTTGATGGGAATGTTTTTCAAAGCCGAATCTTTCTAGCACCTTCTGGGTGTAGATCGATTGATGTACTAAGACTCCTCCAGGGACATGCTCAAGCTGCAGGCCTAAGCAGAACTTAATCTTGCCCAAGTCTTTCATTTCAAACTCTGACTCCAAGTAGGAGCTTGCTTCTTTTATATCATCCATTGTCCGATGATATTCGGATCATCTACATACACCGAGATTATCTGAAATCCATGCAGGATCGCCGTATAAATACACAAGGACAGTCTTCATTGTTCGTGTAGCCTTTCTTGCGAGAAAGTCGCTTAGCGATTATACCACATACGCAGTTGCTTTAGTCCATACAGGGACTTTCTAAGCTTCACACTGTGCAGATTTCTATTTGCTCTGTCTTGGTTGGAGAGGAATTCCTGCAGGACTTTCATATAAATCTCGAATCAAGTTACCATAAAGGTATCAATCACAACATCCATCAATTTCATTTCTAAATTCAAGTTCACCGCCATTGAGATCAAGTATCTAAAGGTAATTCCACTCATGGTAGGGAGTAGGTTTCTTCATAATCAACTCCGGGACGTTGAGTGAAACCTTGTGCTACCAACCTTGCTTTGTATCTCACTACTTCGTTTCTTTCATTTCTCTTTCGAACAAATACCCACTTGTGCCCTACAGGGTGCACATGGGGAGGAGTGCGACATCGGCCCAAACACTTCTCTTTTGTTCAGAGATAGCAATCGGTTGCAATTGCCTTCTTCCAATATTCCCAATCGATCTTTTCTTACATTCGTGACGATGTAGGCTCGGGATCAAGATCAATGATTGTGGCAATTTTTTTGAAGTAGATATCGACATTGGTTGTTATCTGTTCAGGACTCTCCGTGTGCACATAATTTATAGCTATTTCTTCATGAGTTGCTTCTTACGGAGCTTTATCTTGCGCATCGCTTCTTTCCATTGCGGTGGCAAGTCCTTTAGTTTTCGGCTCCGATGTGTGCGCACACATCCATGCCGATGGGGATATTCAGATCCGGTATGTCCTTTTCAGCAGTGTCATACTTGTGCGGTCTCAAGCGGCTCCCCTTCTCGATTCAGGGGACTTGGTGATCGGTGTGATAAGTCCTTCTTATCCTTTTCGCGGCGTCCCGGTTACTTTGGATTCGAGGGGCCGGAGTTCTCGTCCTTTTATTCTGAGGCCTTTGGACGGGATTTGGGATACCTTCAATTTTCTTTGGTATTTCGACCCTCTCCGGTGCATTGCGTGCAGGCACATGCGACTTAGTCACGCTCTTCAAATCACTAAAGTGATCGAGCGATTGATTTGCTAATGCTTGCAAATCGATGATCTTCTGGACCTCTTTTTCAGTTTCACTAGTGCGCGGGTCATGTGCAGGAATTCCTGTGGCTTCCCACGTAATTTCCCGATATTTTTCATCAATGGGTTGATTTCGTCCCCCTAATGTCGGGAAATTATCCTCATCAAAAATGCGATCGTGGCGGCGGTATGCAAATCTCGACATGGGTTCCAAATACACGATTATGGATGCGATCTCATAACCAACGTATATCCCGATCTTACGGAGAGGACCCATTGCGATTCATTGTGGAGACAGAGATAGGTACATAAACCTTGCATCCAAACCTCTGAGATGAGAAATTTTGGTGGTGACCCTTGCGCTAGTTGCATAGGTGAATGGATGTTGTAGGCGAGGGTCTAAAGTTGATGAGATTTCTGCATGTAGGATGCGTGTCCCCAACATGTAGGCGGCAAATTACAATTCGCAAAAGTGGTCGGGCAATAAATTTAATTCTCTTGATCAATGCCTCTGCCAAACCATTCGGGTATGGACATGCGATGCAGAATGCTCAATCGCAATCCCCATTGCCATGCAATAATCATCAAATGCCTTTGAAGTAAATTCTCCGGCATTGTCCATTCTGATGGACTTGATGCGATGATCAGGGAACACATTTCTGATGCGAATGATCTGCGAGATCAATTTGGCGAAAGCATGGTTTCTTGTGGATAATAAACCCACATATGACCATTTTGAGGAAGCATTAATGAGCACCATGAAATACCTAAATGGCCCTAAGATGGGCTGAATAGGACCACAAATGTCTCCCTGGATGCGTTCCAGGAATGCAGGGACTTCATCCTTCACTTTCAGAGTGGAGGGTCTAATAATTAATTTTCCGGTGGCACATGTAGGGCACACAAAATCTTCAGGATTCAGAAAATTCTTCACATTAATATTATGCCCGTGAGAATTGTTAATTATATTTCTCATCATCCTAAGACACAGGTGGCCTAATCTGTCATGCGAGAGCAGAATAGTTGAGCTTCTAAATCATCTTGAGCGATTATGCGCTGCAGCGCCTTAATGTTGGTATAATATAGCCCAGTTTCTAGTGAAGGAAGTTTTTCTAATACCCTTTTGCCATTCTCTTCGTGCTTTGTGATGAGTAGGTATTCCTTACCGTACTCTTCTTCAGTCTCAACGTGGAAACCATTGGCGCGAATATCTTTAAAACTTAAGAGAGTTCTAGTCGAATCTGGGTACAATAATGCGTCTTCAATGACCAAAGTTGTGCCCATGGGAAGTATAATTGTGGCTCTTCCGGAACCAATTATACATGCATCGCTTCCGGCGATTGTCGTAAGGCTGCCATTGCTCTTACGAATCGACTGAAAATATTTAGTCTCTCTTAAGATGGTATTCGTGGTACCACTATCGGCAAGGCATACTTCCTCCATAGGGCGCCACACGTGCTCTAATATAAGGTATTTTATTAATATGTATTAGAATACATACAGCACATAAATAAAACATACAAATATTAGAACATATCATGCCATTGTAAACTGAATAAAGGAATGAATTATTCCAAAATCATTCAACTATCACGAGAAAACAAAACTAAAGTACCATCCATGCAAGTTCTAACTTGTCCATTTCATGCAAAATAAATGACAATTAACGTCTCATGCATTCTGTGCATCAGACGGAATCAACTAGAAAGTCATTGACTTCTTCGGCTATCTTTTAAGGCGTGATGTTCTCTTCGAGAGAAATCATGGAGGTGGCTGCCTCTAAGTCATAAGGGGGTGCTGCTGCCGGGAGGGTCTCTACCTCCATCATTTCAGGCAACTGCTCAAGATTCTCCCCCTCAACTGCTGCAAAGTGAGTTTCAGGCTGCCCTTTGCCATTGTTCTTCTGGGCTTGGTGGGCATCAATGACATGCTGCGGTGCTTTGCAAATCCGCGACCAATGCCCCCATTTGCCACATTTGTAGCAATCTTGGTTCTGCTGGCCATAAGGTTTGCCACTCTCCTTAGCCCTTTTGTCATTTGGAGCATCTGACTTGCCTTTCTGGGCAACGGTCTTACTCTTCTTTCCCCTTCTTTTCATCAAGGGATTTCGCACCTTGTAGCTCCCAGCATTGGCTTCACGGCCAGCGGAGCTCCCCAATGGCTGAGTGACGTAATTCTTGCGGAGAAGTTCGTCCTGAGCCTCCGCTACCTACATCATATCTATCAATTCGGCGTACTCCTTGTAGCCGTCTTGACGATAGTTGCGGGCGGATTGTACAGCATTGGGGTGAAAGGTAGACAAGGTCTTCTCAATCTTCTGCTCATCTGTGATCTGCTTGCCACAGAGTTGAAGATTGGTACAAGTCTGTAGCGCGGTGTACTCCCGACCGTCTTGAAATCGGCAAACCTTAGTTTGATCCACTCCTGCTCTGCCTGAGGAAGAATGGTGTACTTGAGCCTCTCAAACCGCTTCTTGAGTGCGGTCCAGAGTGCTAGCGCGCTTTTCTCCGCCATATACTCATTCTTGAGAGTAATGCAGAGGTGGTGCCTGAGGAAATGAAGTGCCTGATCATTTTCCTCATGTGTAGGTTTGGCGTCATGCCGTCCGCCAGTCCCAATAGCTGCGCGGAGCTTCCTGGCTCCAAGTACTATCTCGACATCGGATGCCCACGTCAGATAGTTCTTGCCATGCTAGGCAAGCTACTCGAACTCCTGGTTCGTGATGCCAGTCATCTACATATGAATGGCAAGAAAAAGTTTACTGCTGGTAAACATGCATGGAATTATTTACTACAGGTAAATAAATGGTACAATAAATTCTCGTAATGTTTCATAATTTTCTATATATTTTCCATAATTTACTACTAATTTTCAGTGATTAAAAGCAATTAAATAATTACAATTAATCAAAACAGTAAATAAATGCAGAAAATATATAAAACAATAATGGCATAAATAAATAAGCTTCAAATGCTGAAAATAATGCAAAATTCGGGTTCTTTAGGCCCTTTTATGCTAGAATACAAATTTTCAGCGAATTCTTGCGATTCCAGGGGGGTTTTACGCAAATTTTCTATTCAGAGAAAGATTGTGCGTAATTTTCTGATTTTTCGGGGTTTTATCTGCAAATTTTCCCGCCGGCCCCCCTTTTTTTTCTTCGGCCCATTGCCTCCGGCCCGGTCCCTATTGGCCCACCCGAAAACACAAAGGGGGTAGGGTTTCCCTACCCCCATTCTTCCTGGCGGCGGCGGCTAGGGGCGAGGCGGTGCGGCCCGGCGGCGCGCGGGGAGAGAAGCGCGGCGCGGCGGGCGGGCGGCGCTTGGCGCGGCGCGGCGGCGTGCGAGCCAGCCAGCAGGCGCGCGCGGGTGGCGTCTGGCCAGCGCGCGGGCGAGGCCGTCGGAGGGCATGGCCGGCGGGCCGGCCGGCCGAGGAGGAGGCCGTCTGAGGCGCGGCGAGGCGCGCGCGTCTGGCGCGGCGCGAGGCGGCGTCGGGCTCACGTAGGAGGCGCGCGTGGCCGGCGGAGGTGGTAACGTCGGGCGGCGCCGTTCGGGCGCTAGCCGGGGCGGTGCGATGGCGGCGCCGCCGCGACGGCCGCGCATGCGGCGCCGCTGGCGCGCGCGGCGCAGCGCGAGTGGGCGCGTGCCCATATTTTTTTTTCAATCTGTGATGTCGTGTGATCGAACAAGAAGAACAGATGCAAATTTAATGCTACCGATCGACGATTTTAGCCGGCGACTTCAAGTCTGCTCACGGTAGATCAATCTACAGTGCAATCGACATCCACCCTTGCAAGTAATTTACCGATCGACATTGTGCCGGTGACTTCAAGTCTGCTCACGGTAAATTAGGGCAAATTTGCACCGTAGAGATTCATTCTAGAACGCGAAAGAAAAGCGAATTCAAAAGCGATCTAGAAAATTCAATCTGTGCTTCGATGATTACCTCGTTCACCGGAGCGTAGTCGTGCTGATAACGTGTTGAGAAACCCCTCGCTGGCGACCAGTCCAAGAGATTTCTCTGCTAAGAACAAGAACGAATCAACCACAGAAGACAGAATAATAGATTGAACACACAGGGAGGTAGAGAGAACTCCTGGTCTTTCTTTATTGCTTCAATTCAATGGGGTACAAAATCAGCCATATGGCTCTCTATTTATAGGGGAGGGTGAGGTGCCCAATATGGATAAGGATTCGTTTAAACGGAAACCCTTATCCCTGGTTTCCTAATAGTGATAACTGTGCTGCACAATGGTGATAACTGATACCATCATAGCCGACACACGCCAAATTCTAGCGCGGTGGATGCGCAAGTGCAGCGGCAACCGTTAGGTCTGTGTCAAAATTTCTCCCAGCATTTTGCGTAAGATGTGGTATCTCTAAAGTTTGGTTATTTTGGATTAACGCCTGCGCAACATACCTTACCAAGTTCTGGTCACGGCTAAAAGTGAGGCGTGACTTTAAAGTTTTAGTGGTAATAAGTAAACCAAAGAATGACCGACACTTTGGCTTGCCTATTTATGGTCCACATGTCAGAGAGGGCGTAGGGTGAAATTTGGCCATAGAGTTTAATTATTTGCTTGTGCCATCTTTAGCTTTGCCAATGCGTGACAAAATTTTACGCTATCAAGTTTTGGCCATGGAATTGATCAACCACAAATTACCTAAGATTTAACAAGAAAATGAACTAAGATGATAACAAATTAAAATGAAATCTTGTCAAACATTTGGCAGCAAAGAAATCAATACTACCGAAATTTGGTAATCGTTGGCCTCAAACCAAACAGGCTCATAGTTCTTGCCACCCATGCCAATTTTTGGCCAAAAATTTGGCAAGATTAAGCCAAAATTTGCAAAATCGTTGAAGTAATCCAAAATTTTGCAAAACAAACAATGGCCAAAACAGCATGGTACGACCAATCAAAATTGGCATTGAAAATAAAAGTGGGTACCAATCGAAACACACCCAAATTAAATTGGTGATCCATGAAATAACTAAAAAAATTGCACCAGATTAAAATAAACTAGTATGCCAATGTGAAGAAAATCTTGCTGAATTCTGACATCAGACCGAAACACATGCCAAGTCAAATCAACGGTACCGAATCTTGTTTGTGGCATATGCATGGGCGCGAAGCCTCCGATCCAATGAGCCATTTCTATGGATCCCCACTAAACAGCTCGAAATCAAGATAACGTGAGCCTCATTTTATATCTGTTGTAGTTGGCATAGGTTTCCGAAAACAAGAAACAGTTGTAACGGAGGTTACCTTTAAGGTAGCGTTCAAAATAACGATGATTTATGGATTTTTTTTACTATAACTAGTTAATTTTATACTGTAACTAAGTTGACTTATTTGGCATAATTAAATTTTAAAAAAATTAAAAATAAAAAACATATTAGCCCATTATAGATAATACAAAGAAATATAGAAAAAAAGAAAACACAAAAAAACCAAAAAAAATGAAGAGAAAAAAAAAGCTCAACGCTAACATCGAACCCGGCGTTTGCAATCTCTGAGCGGGGTGAATCTTTGATCTCTGTAAAAAGGCGGGGAGAGAACTGTGACTACTTACAGCGTGGCACCTGATTGCGCGGAACAAGCTGGTGCTGTGATAGTCCACCGGATATCTCCGGCACCAATGCGGGATCGAGTGCTTTTGGAGAGCAAATCACGCCTGAGGGGGCGTTCAGTATATAATAAGCTGTACTCCAGTATAGCTTATTATATACTGATGTGTGAATTGTTGGAACCCCACTCTTCTTAAATACAAAGAAATGCAGCTTCTCCCACATATTCTCGTCTGAACTATGGATCTTCGAGAATTATGATTATGATAACTAAAGCTACTGCGAGCATTACCTCCTCGTTATCCATCTCTGTAACATGGCGACAAAAAACCTTATGAAAGACAGAACCGACGCTGCTTGATACTTATTCCATGACCCTGGCCGGATCGATCACAGGCATAGCAAGTTCTGACTTCTGACGAGAGATTGTTGCTCTCTTCTCAGGCTGCTTGGTCGCTCCTGTCAGCGATTCAGCGGTGTGCAGCTGTTTCGATTGTTGGGCCGGCCCAAAGCACAAGGTTGGAGTCAACAGCAGCGGAGATACCTTGGGCTTGAAGAGTGAGTACCCCGTTCTGTATCTTGTCTTGCATCTTCAACATCTGGAGCTCTGATATGTGCGCGCATGCTAATGAAAGCTAACCTTTATGTGTTGCGTATTTGCTCTGATTCCACACCAATCACTCCTCACCCCACCAACGTGGCGCCGTCCGGGCCTCGGCAATATGACGATGAGATGGTGACCACGACTACACACGCCTCTTACTTAAGTCTCAAGTGAAGTCTCAATCCTACTCGACGTGATCATCGGATGCTCTTGCCTCTTGGAGATGCAGCAGCGACCGCAGCTGACAAGGGCGAAAACCAGCTAGACGTGCCCCCGGCGGAGCAGTAGTACAGGACAGGATATCCACACGCTGGAATCCGCCTTTCTAGTCGGTGCTCGCCCTCATCGCTCATCATCAAGCGCGCCTTTTGGTGACACCATAGAGAAGACACTACTACATAAGGTTATTACAGACGGTTTAAAACTATCATCACAGATAATTTCTAAACTATCTAAATTTATATATTAGTGATAATATATGGTTATTACAGACGACTCATAAACCGTCTGTAATAAGTTAAAATACAGACGGTTTTTCAAAACAACTGTATGTGATATATCCTCTATCACAGACGATTTTTGATATTAACCGTTTGTGATAGCGGACATATCACAGACGGTTATTTTACAAAAACCGTCTGTGATAACAGACATATCATAGACGATTTATTCTAAAAATCGTCTGTGATATATATATGGTTATTTTATAAAAACCGTCTGTGATATATACATATTACAAACGGTTTGGAACACTAAACCGTCTGTGATAGCTATTTAAAAAAATAAATTATTTTATGCTTTTTGACTAGTCTTAGAAAATGTTAGGCATGCCCTCTGATAAACAAGTAAGAAGATCACATATATATAGCATAGGACAATCATCATACACAACTCACAAATGAATTAAACAACATAAGCAGGAAGTCCTTGCTTCACCTCGATGCCCTTCTTGTCATCGGAGTCATTTTTACGTTTGTATCGGAATACTTTGCACACCGAATAAACATGTATGCTTGCATACCTTTTACGGTAAAGGATACACTCATTCGGACATACATGTATTCTTTCTACTTCTATTTCAATTAACAAAGAATATTCTAGGCTTGGTAAGTGGTTCTCGGTAACATATTTTTCTCTAGAAAGATGTTTACTATGAGACCTAACAGTACCGTGAAACTCTTGTCGAATCAATCATTACTTGCCTTTAATTTTAGCAGTTTAAGAACGGATGACAACCTTGTGTATTACGACTTGCAGCCCGAGAATAAAGATTTCTCCTAATCATCTATCAAGCTCTCGAATTTATTAAACTCTCTCACTATAGTTCCCTTCTGTATTGCGTAGTATTTGATCCAGATTGTTATCCTGTGACCTATCTTTATCGAAAGTACAGTCCACAACCGACATATTGTTGTCTCTCTCGACGATGTTATAACTACCTTCCTGTATAATCTTCTCTTCACCGTAACTAGTCCAACATATATTCCCATTTTTGAAACCCCCTTCAAATCAAATGATATTTGATCTGCGCTGAGTTGTAAATATCTTTATATTATCGTAATTAATGTATGGATAGTACATATCTTTCATCCTCTTCTTCAACATAACTTGCTCAGCCGCTCTTCTAAAAGCAGACATCCCATTAATGTACTCCTCACTCACACCGTTCTCAATGTACATCCAGTTTCGGTCTATCTACGCTATACATGTAATAAATTAGTATCAAATTGAATTATTAATGCTACTATAACTAACCAGTCTAGCTACTGATACACATAATTGTCATTCACCTTATAATAAATTTTCTATATCTAAATTAAGTAGCTAGCCATGTATATATGAAGCAATATATGTATTAAACAAGAATATATTAAAGTAAACTAGTAGTACTGACCTATTCTTAAATTGGAGAAAACTACTATCTCTCTCTAAACCTAGCTAGTTATATCTAAAAATCTAGTTATCATATCTCTCTATTACAAGACATATAAGTTATTAGAAGCAAATACTACTATCTAATCACCAAGAACAAATCGATCTACAAGCTAGATCTACAAGCAGTATATTTTCACCAAACTCTCCAAAACCGACTGCCTCCTTCAACGCCGCACAATTAAGATAGATCTGTCGAGACCACGCTGGCTATTTAATAACGTGCCGTATCCCAGACGATTTTAACCACAAATCGTCTGTGATACGAAACTATCACAGACAATTTGTATCAATAGCCATATGTGAATTATTATAGACAGTTATTAATAGAAACCATCTGTGATATTTTACATTATCACAGATGGTTCATATAAATAACCGTTTATGATAGTTGCGTATTACAGATAGTACACGATCACACTTGTAAAACTGTCTGTGATAATTACATCATAGACGATTTCCTATGAATCATCTATGATGCAGCTATTCAGTATATGTTCTTTTGTAGTAGTGAGACCACAGATTTGCCAGCGAAGGCTGGCATCTGGCAACTGTGCTCCGGTCCACGCTGCTCATGGCGATTAATCAATGGCCCTTCGGTATCAACGGTAGGCTGGCTGCGCCAATTTTTCAGAAGATAAGATACACTCACCGTAGCTAGCTATCGAGCGTACTTGCACAAGATAGATAGGTAGATAGGCTAGCGTGGGTATGTATATATGAGCCGAGGGAATCTGAACATCAGGATTGGGATGCCTTTTGCACAAGGGAAAGGAGTAAATATTCTGAATACTGGCTAAATTGATGTAGAGACCACCTGGATTCCAATCCCGCAAGTTGGTGCCCGGAATCCGAGCGGTTCCTTTTGCGGATTTGGGATCCGGTCGATGCAGACGGTGGCTGCGTACTAGTCAAGGCATCGACGACGAGTGGTGGCTCGGAGCAACAGAGTACTCTACACAATTTATAAACAGTTAGAATGAGTTAATTCTGAAAGTCAGCAAGATACGTAAAACCGCTTGGCGAACAGTAATTGCCATGTTACGACTTGCGAGGATGCTAGACAGCAGAATTGAACTGAATCAGCAAATTCAGCACATGGAGAACTGTGGTCGTTAGCAGCCTTCAGGCTTGAAAGCTTAGTGAGAAATGTCGGCAGAATGCATTTCACCAGCATGGAATCCACCAAGAAGAAAAACGAACACTTTTGCTTGGATGGTTCATTATATCACAGGGAATCCTGAAACCGCGCCTTTATGCAGATTATATTCCACAGAGATCTGCGCCTCCCCAGAAGCTCGATCGGCCCAACTATACATGGGCAGGCGCAATTGCGCCAAGATGGCAACTGGTTTCCTTGGTCCAACGCGAGCATCAGATGGGCGCCCGACGCCTCCACGCTAGCTTCTCCGGTAAAGATCGTGCTGCTTTCGAGAGGAGATCATCGAACAAAGTGGCGGCGAAATCTTTCTGCGGCGTTGGAAAATCTTGCGTAATTCCATGGCCCCCGTGGCCATCCGAGGAGCATGAGCAGCCACAGGACCATGGATAAAGCATCACCTCATGGCAAAAGTCGAATTCCCTCTCCAAAGACATCGGAGTTGGAGATATCCGTTTATTCTTTTTGACCCCACGGTGCTTTCACTCACTCACCTGTCACTTTGAAGTTGGAATAGGTTCTGTTCTGTGACTTCTGTCAATGTAGTGCACACTGGATGGCTGGGATTGTGCGAGGCTGCAAGGTGCATCGACGCAAAGAACGGAGCCTCACGGTTAAAAATTGCACTGCAGAATGGTTGATTAGGGAAGGTAGCAGAAATGGTTCGTATAACGAGATTGAGTCAGAGGAGATTGATTGCACAAAAGGAAATGTCTAAGAGGGCTCGCAGCAACAAAATTGGATTTTAGGACTTGATTTGCTTAGAGTCGGATATTAAAAGAGGGCTCACGGAAACCGAAATAGGATCATGGGGACATGTTTGCTTAAAATCGAATATCAGAAAGGCTGGCAATATATTGCTTAAAGATTATGTATTTGTAAGTATGTACATAGGTCACGAGAAAATGACATAAGTATATCCAACGTAAAAAAACACTTTCATAGTATTATGGTTTTATATTTTTGTCAGTATATATAAATCAACCACAAAAATTGGAAAACAGCTTTCCTTTTAGGCAGAAAGGAGTTGTTTCTAGCCATTAATCCAATTGTCCACCGTAAACCGAAATAAATCACCTTAGGCCAACTAAAACCACGAAGTAGCTTATACTAGGGAATTATCCGTAGGTTAGGAGGTGTTCTATGGTATGTGAGTATTTTTTTTTGTTGGAGGGTATTCGAATTTCGAGCCATTAGATCTAGATCCAAATAATCTCATCCATCCCTCCTTCACCTCCCCTCTCCCAAACCCTAGCTGCCGCCCCGCCCCGCTCCTCCCCGCTACCGCGCCGTCGCCAGTCAGTGAGCCACCACCACCACCACCACTCCCGCCTCCCTTCCTCCGCCCCAACCACCCTCCCACACCCCCGACGAGCCGCCCCTACGCCCCCCTTCCTCCTCCTCTTCAACGGTGCCTCCCATTGCCTCCTAACCACTCTTGTCTTATCGCCTCCACTTCACCTCCACCGCCTACCACCCTCCTCCAACCCGCAGCTCTAGCGGCGCCACAACCACCATTGTCGACCACCGCCGATCTACCACCCCTCTCTCCCTCTAAATCCAAGGTTTCGGTGAACTAAAATCCTAAATCGGGCGAACCCCAATACCTAATTCGCTGGAATGGTTGCTAGAGTGTCGCCGACGTCGCTGGAGATGAAGCCAAAGCGCGAACCTTGAGGCAAATTGGATAGTTATTTACCAGATCTCTCTTATTGACAGCAACTGCTTGTTTAGCCAAACCTGAGGAATCGACAAGATCCCTATTCGTGTGGACAACTGACACTTATTTGGTGCTATTTAAGCCTTACGGGAATAGACAAGAAGAGGGAGAGACAAGAAGCTATCAAGTGATCTGCACTAGGCAACGGAGGAAAGAAATAGCAAAGTTAGGACTACCAGCATCTCTTTTGTAATAGCTCTACAAGAGCAAGCTGTAATCCCAATATAGAAATAAAGATAGTCCCATTTTCTCCTTTTCTATCCTTCTAAGATTCTTGACTTTTTCTCTACAATTTGTAAGATCAACAATTTGATCGTCGAAGTTGGTGCCATCTGTGGGGAACTAGTACCGAGCCCCTCGAGGTTCTCATCAACATCACCATTCTTCCCTATTTCTATCAACATCGCTTATGCGATCATGACAGAAAACTGGGATGAGGAGAATTGATTTGATTTGATAGACTACTCTGACCTCGATATGGACACATGTATGTGCGCCATGGAACACGATGCCTCCTCCTCCTCATCGCCCTCTATCCCAGGTTCATCAATCCTTGAGTCTAGTGAGGTCGATTGGATAGAAGAAGACACACCATCCCAGTCATCAACACCTCTTGGAGAGTCAAGCATCCAAACTTTGTTGGAGTGCCTAGGCACCATGATAAGTCCGGCACATTCAGCTAGAAAACATGGCTCTGAGAAAGTGATGTCGTGATATGAGGGTTAGACTACCCTCAATTCAATAGTAGGCGACCACTATTCACCAATGACTCCTACGTATTACAGGAGTCAACTGACACTTAGTCATAGTATCGATGAAATTAACCCCAATGGAAAGCTGAGCAAAGACAATAACACTTACCATCTGATCGGTAATTGCTCTCTATCATGGAAGCTCCTTGCCAAAACAATAGAAGGCTCTCCCTCAGTTTCGATTGGAGTTCCTCGGGAGATTCCTATTGAAAGCATGAGATTAACAACAATCAGTGACATCACTACAAATGCCATGCATAATTCTCCATGACAGGCCCCCCATGATCCATTGGTCGAGATGGTACAAACTCTCCAGTGTCACCCAAAGGAGCCAAAAATGACGGAATTGATGTATATCGACCACCTACTTCGCCTGTTCCTACCCCTTCATGTTTTGTTAAGTCACGTGGAGTGAGCAGAGAACTTAGGGTGAAACTCATATCATCGTACTCCTTTCGCCAATAGGAACACTCTAAGACATTCAGTAATTGTTCAAAATCTACAACATATCCATGATATTATTAACAATTCGGACCCTTCTCTGGTAGAAACCTTGGGATATGCCAACTCAGGTCATCATACTCCTTCGCCAATAGGAACACTTTAAGACCTTAAGTAATTGTTCAAAATATGAACATATCCATGATATTATTAACAATTTAGACCCTGCTATGGTAGAAACCTTGGGATATGCCTAAGCTATAGATCAGGTATCGGAGATTCTCCATGGAGATGTATATGGAGAAGAGGTAGTCACAGGGCCAAACATTGAGTTCCTCTGTGCTTTCCTCACACGGGAGAAGCCAACGGAGTCGGACTGACAATCATCCATCAATAGGTGCAAGACCCACTCAAAGGTTTCAACAAGGAAGCTATAAAGGAAGAAAGCTCTTTGATAATGAAGCAACCCCTCCCCTTCATCACGAGAGACGAAATCAAGAACACGGTCCAGGTGATCTATGACATCATCTAAATGAAACATCTGGTTGGAGACACCATACGAATGTCTACGACCGGACTAGGGCACTAGGTCCCCATTACGACTATTGGAGGAATAGATCATCGATGGATTACAATCCAGGTCCTCTTTAGAGAATGTGTCATGACCTAATCACGGGTTGTCGAGCTTTCTCGGTAGGTTCCAGGCAGTAGTTGGCTGGATAGGTTCCGACTAGCTAACCTTGAGAATTTCGATGAGAAGTAGAACACATTGGAGTTCTTACAAATTTATACAACTACAATCAGGGTTGTGGGAGGCAATGATAATGTGATAGCAATCTATTTGCCAACTGTTCTCGAGGGTCTACCCGGTCATGGTTGCTTTATCAACCAATCGGAATGATCTATACTTGGAAACAACTCTGTGATATGCTGATTGCCAGCTTCCAGGGTACATATGATTGACCTGGCAAGGAAGAATGCCTTCACTAGATCCAACAAGAACCCAACAAAACTCTGCAGCAGTGCATTAAGAGGTTTAGTTAGGTTTGTAACTCTATCCTAGAAGTGGCTGATTCTTTCATTATCCATGCGTTCAAGACCAAACTAAGGGATAGGTGATTTACAGAGGACATCACTATGAATCCTCCATGAACAATCGTCAAGCTATTTGACATGGCTAACAAGTACACCGCCGCTAGCAAAGCAGTCGAGTGAAACAAAGCCATCGATCGAGTAGAAAAGCTTCCTCAACTGGGCCAAGGAAAAAGGAAAAAGAAAGTTAAGAAATCACACAAGAATAAGAAGTCCTTGCGACCCTAGAAAACACCCTAAAGGTAAGAAGGATTATTCCAGTCAGAACAAAGGAAAAGCTCCTATCGATGAATCCAAGAAAAATAAGATATGGTGTCCGCTCCACCAAATGGCAGGGCACAATCTTTGCAACTGTCATGCCTAGCTGAAGAAGCTTGAGGACCATTACTCAAGTAAAAGGGACTTTTCCTTCTATCAAGGAAATCGAAGAGCAAATCACCAAAAAGGACAAAGACGAAGACAAAGAAATGAAGTATCGAGAGCTAGAGCACACTATTGATGTAAGCTTTGGCGGATCAGCCTCCTACTAGGCCAGAAGACAAATAAAGACCATAGAATATGAGGTAAATATTATTTATGATCCAATCGCTGTCAAGCCCTCCAGTGGTCAAAAACAACCATCTCCTTTAGTAGAGAAGACTACCCTATCCCTTAGAATTGACCACGTAGGTTTTCTATCTAGTAGAACATACTATTAATAACTGTATGATTAATCGAATTCTAGTTGATGGGGGTAGTTCTCTTAGTTTTTTATTTACGGGAGCTATTGGAGAAATGCAAGTTCCCAAGTCTAAAATAAAACCTGTGAAGTATGTCTTCCATATTATAGTTCCAGGATCTTCAGCTAAACTGATTGGACAAGTATCTGTTACATTTGGAAGTCCTAGTAAATTCTGATTGGTAAGGACCTCATTTGATGTAGTAGATTTTGAAACTGCATATAATGGAATACTTTGCCGACTGGTAACCAGAAAAAAAATCAGCCAAATTTTAAGTGTTGAAATTTGAATTTGAAATCGATAACCGAAAAACCGGTCGGTTACGACAATTCGTAGGAGGATATTTGTATTCGACCGAATTAAGTACATATCCTATTCGAATTCGTATTCGTTACAGCCATGGGCGGAGAGAGGGGGGCCTGGCACCCCTCAACCTCAGGGGCATCCTCCCCCCCGGGCAGATCCGCGCCCTCCCCCCGCCGCCCCCTCCCCCTCCTGGCCCCCTCCTACCCCTCCCCCCTCTCCCTCTCCCCCCGCCGCCCCCCTCCTCCCCTCCCCTGCCGCCCCCCTCATACCCCTCCTCCCCCGCAAATCCGTGCCCCCACCCCCCGCCGCCCTCCTCCCTCTCGCTCTCCCCCCGCCGCCCTCCTCCCTCTCCCCCCGCCGCTCCCCTCCTGGTCTCCCCGCCGCCCCCTCCTCCTCCTCCCGGCCTCTCCCGCCGCCCCTCCGGCCCTCCCCTCCCCCTCCCGCCGCCTCCTCCCCCCCCCCCGTCGCCCCAGCCCCCTCCTCCTCCTCCCCGTCGCCCCCTCTTACCCCTCCCCCCCGCCTCCTCCTTCTCCCCGCCGACCCCCACCCTCCTCGGCTCCTCCCCCGCCCCTCCTCCGGTCCTCCCTCCCCGCCGCCCCTCCTCCCTTCCCCGCCGCCCCTACTCCTCCGTCCTCCCGGCCGGATCCGCCACCGAGCCCGCCTCCTCCTCCCGGATCCCCGCGCGGCTATGCACCGCTCATTGCTTGCACTGCGGCGAAGGCCAAGAACGCACCATGGCGCCGCCACGGCGGTCGTCAGAGACGGTGAGGTGCCAAGCACCCCAGCCACTCCGACGATGGTGCTATCCTCACCGGTAATCTGGAACTCAACATGGCCTCTTCCTTTCCTATTGATCTGATGGGGGAAAAGAACTTATAATTAGCTTTTTGGAAAATTTGTGATTTGTATGATAGGTTGGAAGCTTTGATGCTGGCTATGGCTCTTCAATTACACCTAGATTGGTAAGTTTCCGTATCAAGTTGTCGGCTTCTTGCTTAAATGGTGCCCTACAACATATCCTGATCTAATGAGATATATATTGTATTTCTTGATAATTGAAAATATAAACAATCACACCCCTCAATAGAGCTGTCGAGTGAACTTCCAAATCAAGTATGGACATTATGACTATACAACATGCTCATTTTTGGGTCGTATTTAGAGAACGATAATAGTTTATTTTGCCTCATATTTTTTTCTTGTGGACATGTAGGACCAAAGAAAGACCACGAGATGTGGTTTCTATCATGATTCTACAACTAAAATTTTAAATTCAAAACATCACGATTGCATCTAGATTTAACATACTTCTTGATTGATTTTTTCTTGTCAAGCGAAGAAGGGGGGCCAGTGGGCAGCGGCATTGGTGTGATCGACATGTTGAGACCTGCTAGAGAAGATGGCGGAAGGTCAGCTAGTATTCATGTTATTGGCATCAGGAAAGAGGAGCCACACCACCTCCTGCTATCCATAACACGATATTGATCTTTGCGCACCTGGTATGTGTTTTTCCTATTGCAAAATGCTTGCCATGATGGATTTGCACGTGTGTTGCAAAATCTGGGATGATTTTTTATATGTCATGCTACTGATATATGACATGTTATTTGAAATGATTTTGTTTCCTCGTGGTTATTTGGATCCCATATTCATTATTATGTTTGTGTTTTTAATACCTTAATATAAAAGTGATGATAATTGATCTCTCATCTAGCAAAATATTTTCTACTGCAAAGTTTCTATTTTCATAGCAACGTACGGGTATTCAACTAGTAAAATAATATGTGTATATATATATATTATAGGAAACCTCTTTTCTACACCCGAGGTGGCCGTGGGCGCTGGTGTGCCGGCCATGCTCGTCGGGCCGGGTCGGCCCAAGCGCGGCCGGTCCGTCGCGGTCGCGTGCCTCGCGGTGGTCGCGCTGTCGCGTCGCCGGTCGCCTGGGTGTCGAGCCGTGAAGCCGCAGAGTCTAGACTGGTGACGCCCCCCCATATCCAATTCCTGGCTCTGCCCCTGGTTACGGCATTCGATTCGTATTCGAGAATGTTCGAATTCATATTTATATTTATTTTTTAAAAAATGGATTCATATTCGTATTTTAGATTATTTGATCGTATCTGATCCGTTTTCACCCCTAATGATTATAGGAACTATGTCTAACGGATATAAACTATATAGTTCCATTTCCCTTCTAGTTGACTCTTCAACCTCAAGTGAAAAAACTTCTCTATCTTTCTTAACTATCATCAAAAAGAGCTTCCAACTTGTATTCCAATTGAAGGATTCTAAGTCATGAATTCACTTAAAGTTTGGGGGGCTAATCGACGAGGATTGAATAATTCATTAATATGGCTTTAAAACATAATTAAGGCTCTAAGCTACTGTGATAATAGATCACCTAAAGCAATGCTACCCGAATACACCTCATCAAAAGGTTACTACCGATTACCCTAGCTGGAGGATTACTACCCGACCAGCCACTACTTGGAGATTCTATGATATGATACCTTCAGTTAGCCTTCCGTGTAATATCCCAAAATTTCTAATTATGAATTAATTAAATTAATTGAATACTTGATGCTATTTAGGTCTAATTTGATATTAGTAGGCTAATTATTTATAACCTTAAACCCTAATTAGTATGTAATGTCCTAAATCTATGATAGATATGACTAAAATAATGATGATGATGATTATAGTAATATTAATGGTAATAATAATAAAATTGACTCTAATAATTAATTTGAGTTATAAGGGCCGGATGGGCCAACCCATCTAAACCTTGCCTTATAGGAAAGAGCAGTATTCGGATTTCCCTAGAGATGCCTCTCTCTCCCTAAGGGACAACCGCCACCTTCCCCCATAGGGTGCACCTCTCTAGGGCTTCTTCTTTTCCCTAGGTCTTGGCCATGGCTGCCTTAGGAGATTGACGGGGAGGCAAGGAGGAGAAGAAGGGTGTAATTAGTCCTGTTGTTAATATTATTTATTGGTTTAAATTGGTAGTGATAGTGGTTGTAGGTGACATCTTGAGTTTTTATTAAGCCGATGTGTTACATTCCGTGCAGTTAAAAAGAGTATGTGTGCCTCTATATCTAATAACCACATGGTGATTCGACCCTATGCCTCCGAACAACAATCGCCTCACAGTTGTTGTAACTATCTTCTCCCATTGACAAATAACCAATCGACAGTTCATTGACAGCAACTGCTTGCTTGGCCAGACACAAGGAATCGATAAGACGCCTGTTCATGTAGACAATTGAAATATCTTTGGCAATATTTAAGCCTTATAGGAATAGTCGAGAAGAGGGGGAGACGAGCAATGATCAAGTACTCGACAACAAAAACAAGAAATAGCAAAGTTAAAGCAAGCAGCATCCCTTTTGTAATCGATCTACAAGAGCAAGCTATAATCCCAATATAGCAATAAAGATAGTCCTCTTTTCTCCTTTTCAATCCTTCTGAGAGACTTGGCTTTTTTCTCTACAATTCGTAAGTTCAATGATTTGATTATCGACAATAAAGCTCCTCTTCTCCCCCTTTCTCCCCATCTTGGCCTTGGTCATAGTGAGAAGAAGCTAAGCAAATCAAGATTTTGCAATAAAGCTCAAAAATCCAAAACTCCCTCATTTTCTCCCCCCTTTGACAATGAATTCATTAAGTAAAGAAGGGAAGGAGATAATATGAGGCAAATATGTATATTTTTTGTATTTTTAGATTTTAGTTAGATTGGAAGTATTAAAATTTATCCATGTCAAGTACAAGGTATTTCACTAAGACATGCTAATTTATTTGCAAAATCATGTAAGAGCAAATATAGCAAAGCAAGCCAAGAATTGCTAGAAATGACTACATGGACTAAAAAGATGTCAAGCTGCCTCAAAATCATAAGTATAGCTAGAGGGATTCTAATATGATTCATGACAAGGCAAAGTACAAAATGAGCCAAGATGCCAAGTCGGGCTAGAAATATGCTTAAGAGCTCCAAAATGACTCACTTAAGCTAAAGGCCTATTTGAACATTGCAGTTGACTATATAAGTGACTTATCTTGGTAGAGAAAGTCCTAGAGTAGGAGGCATCTATAACTGCCCCTTAAGCTTCAGTCCAAAATTTTAACTCACATTTGTATGGTTTATCTCAGTAAAGTAATTCTTAGACTAGGAACCATCTACAACTGCCTCTTGAGTTTTAACCAATTTGAATTAATTTCATTCAGTAAATTTGATTGATCTTAAGCCATTGTAGACAATCTCAAGCCAAGATCTTAACAAAATGGTCTTGGTCATACATAATTCCCCTTGAGTTCATACCAAGTGTAATGGTAAGCAGTCTCATGAGGAAGAAACGCTGAGATGCAATTATAAGCACAATTGAGATCATCTAAAGTAATGAAATGGCAAGAGCTATTGAATGCTTCACAATAGAACTAAAAAGCTCTACCCAATGTAGACTCAAACTCAAAACCCAATTAAACAATTTGCTATGGTAGGAATAAGAAAATGATCGCTAAAGTTATACTCTTCTAAAGATCCAGCCTAGACAACCTTACATCCAAGTTGATCAATTTTTAAATGAACTAGTCATGACACAAACAAAACTACACATATAAGCACATGATAAAGAAAGCTTAGTAAAATAGGCACGACAGGATACAGAGAATGAGCATGGATAATATACAAAACTTTAGTCTATATTTCAATGCAAGATTAGAAGGTAAATATGTAATACATTACACATGCATGCAAATGAAACGACCCCCCCTTAAATCAGCTCCATAGGATGAATAACCCCTAACTCTCTCTGCAATAAGGCAAAATGAGAATAACCCAGAGGTTTTATAAAAATATCAGTAACCTGGAGTTCAGACTCAACAAAGTGTAGGACAACATCCCCCTTCTCCATATAGTCTCGAAGGAAGTAATTCCTAATATCTATGTGCTTGGTCCTAGAATGTTGCACTGAGTTCTTAGCTATATTAATGGCACTATTGTTATCATAGAAAATTGGAGTACTATCTAGCTCCTACCCAAAATACCTAAAAGTAGATGAGATCTAAAGATTCTAAGAGCAACTACTGGTAGCAGCTACATACTTAGCCTCAGCTATGGACTGTGCAACAGAAGACTTCCTCCTAGAGGACCAAGAGGCAAGAGATGTACCTAAGAAATGACAAGTGTCCGAGGTACTCTTCATATCTATCCTACAATCGCCCAAATCTACATCTAAGAAAACATGAAGAGAAAGGTAGGAAGAAGAGGCGCACCAAAGTTTAAACTCAAGAGTAGACTGAAAGTCACTAAAGATGCGCTTCACCGCTTAGCGGTGAGATGCACGAGGAGAAGCCTAAAATCAAATACACAAATATACTAAGAAGTGTATGTCTGGCCTCGACACTGTTAAGTAGAGGAGGGAGCAGATCATGTTGTGGCACTCCTTCTGATCAACAGGCTCGCTATCCTCATCTATATGCAAGCTCGACAGAGAAGCCATTAGGGTGGAGATTCGCTTAGTACTCCCCATGTTGAAGCATCGAAGCAAGTCCTTGGTGTACTTGGCTTGATGCACAAATATATCTTACTTCATCTGCTTGATTTGAAATCCAAGGAAGTAAGTCAACTCTCCTACCATGCTCATCTCAAACTCTCTGCTTATGGTGTCTAAAAACTTAGAAACTAGAGCATGAGATGAGTCACCAAAATGATGTTATCCATATAGATTTGAACCAAAAGCAGATCACTACCATGATAGTGTCTTGTCTACTATGCCCATTTCAAAATCATTTTTTCACTAGAAATGACTTAATCCTATCATACCAAGCATTAAGGGTTTGTTTAAGATCATACAAGGCTTTGGACAGTTTGTAGACATAATTTGAAAACTTGGGACTCTCAAATCTAAGAGGTTGCTTTATATAGATTTCTTCTTGTATGAAATCATTAAGAAAGATATTCTTAACATCCATCTAATATAGTCTAAAGCTCTTTGAGGCTGCAAATGCTAAGAGAATCCTAATGGATTCTAATCTAACAACAGGTACAAAGATCTTCTCAAAATCTAAGCCCTCTACCTAGGTAAAGTCCTAAGCTACAAGTATAGCTTTATTTCTAATAACTACCCCATCCTCACTCTGTTTGTTCTTGAAAACTCACTTGGTTCCTATGACATTGTAACCATGGGGAGCTCAACTAAGGTTTAGACATTGTTTCTCTCAAAGTTCTCAAGTCCCCATGCATAGCATTGATCAAAGACTCCTCACTAAGTGTATGGGTGACATCACTGGAATTAAAAGAAGTAATTAAAGAAGAATGAACATGTGAGTAAGAAGAGATGAACCTTGAGTAAGTAACCTACTCCTGAAGACTTCTAATGATCTGATTTGGCGGATGTCATTGCTGGAGATGTTGAGTATTCCTGATGTCAAGGTGCCCTCTACCTCATAGGCTGTGAAGGTAGAAGCTGAGCCACACGATACTGAAGAAGTGTGAGTAGGCTATCTAACTGAAGGTGAAGTAGATTAAAAAGTTATTTTGGCTAGCTGAAGTGGAAGTAGAGCAACAACCTCATCTTCACATGAGTATCTGAAATAATTATCAATAATGACTAGTACACACCACTTCCCTCCTACTGACTGAACTCTAGAAGGACATGTAATGTCATGTGCAAGAGCTATGCTAGGCTATTTGTCATGACAATGGAAAGAGGTGGATGTGAAGCAGCAACCATCTTACCATGCCTACAGGGAGAGCAATTAAATCCTTCTCACCCTTGAGGTTAGGTAATCCCCTAACCAGATTCATGCTACTAACCTGTCTTAAGTGATCAAAACCAATGTGTCCAAGCCTACGGTGCTAAAAAACAAGATCTCTAGACTCTGAAGCAAAAAAAGACACCTAAGCCTAAAAGAGGAAGACTCAGCAAAATCAATACTAAAAACTCTCTCAAGATGAGAAATCCTAAAGACTAGATCTCCATACTGTTCTAGAATTCTATAAGCACTCCTCCTAAAGCTCACCTTGAGACCATCATCAATTAATTATGAGACTGAAAGTGAATTATATTAGGGCTTGTTTACCAGGGCTACATCCTTGAGTATGAAGTTGTCATTAACACAGACTGTGCCCTTGCCCATCACAGTCCCAGTAGAAGTATCCCCAAATATGATCAACTCATCACCAGATGCTCGAGTGAGAGAGAAGAACCATCTAAAATTTTTAGTCATGTGTCGAGAACAATTGGAGTCCATTAGCCACATGTTCTCCTTCCTCTCTTGCTGGACCTACATCACAGAAGTAGAAAATCTCGAGGTCTCAGTACTGGGGTTAATGATAAAAGGTTTGGATATCCAATACCGAGACACACGAAGAGTATAAGCAAAATTAATAGAAGCATAAACTGAAGATGATGCAGAATGAGGCAAAGTATGGACACCATGAGAACACACACCCTTATGAGCTTTATCTAGACTCCCCCTGAACTCTCACTTAGGTCTAACAAAAGCCTAGCACACACCCTATCTGGTAGGTACTCATGCACATATCTTGCTCTCATGGTAAACTATGCCTGGACAAGAGGCCAACCTAAAGCCATCAAACAAGTCCTTAACAAATCTAGACCTAAAAGTAGCTCTAGGGACACTCTAGGCTATAGGTACTCATCTAGCTCTTAAGGATTCATCTCTATTCCTCTTCTCCTATCTAGCTCATCTGAAGTAGAATTGAAATCGGTGACCATTCCTCTCATAGTAGGTGCAATGGTATTTGACTCAACGAGTAGTTTGACCTGCTAAAGAAGAAGCACCCATTGCATAAGAGGGAGATTGTGCAAAGCCAGTAGATTTGAAGATAGTGTTGGTTGGTTCAATCTCTGACTCAAGCAAACTACTCTTCAGAATCTCATTACCTTAGGTGGATTTTTCATGGAATACTCTAAGGCATTAAAATCTAGACCTCTATTCTTGACACTCGTCTTAGACTGGTCTAGGATCATGTTGATGTTCTTTTTGATAATGGAGAAGCACTTTAAGGTTTTCTTAAGGTAGTTATTTTCCTTAGCTAAGGTGACACATAAACTACACTTACTCTTCTTCACCGCCCTAGCATTTCTTTTCTTATCCATAACTACCTTAAGTTTAAGAAACTCACAAGATACACAAGAGCCTTCTCTAACTCTCTTAAACTATTGATCAAACTAGACTCTAAATGCCTCATGCAAGCTATCTAAATTTTGTCCTATCTTAGCACAGAATATACAAATAATGGATGTAACAGGATCATATTTCTTTGATACAAAAGATGAATCAAGTTTTTCTTTAGCAGTGATGTCATTTAGAGTTCCAATTAATATTTCAATTTCAACTGTTTATGTAGGACAATTTGAGCATGAGAGAGTTCTAGAGTGAAGTATCTCATCAGTTAATTCATCAATTCTACCCATGGCACTTTTAAGCTTTAAATGTAGTAAATCACACTTAGAGCAAGATAAAACACTAGCATTCATATTCCCTGTTCCTAAGCATACAAAAAATTGCTAGATTTGAGTTGAGTAATTTCATCATTAGCATGTTTGAATTATTTAGCACGACAGGTATACACTAAGGAGCCCAGCAATGAATACAGCCTTTATTTTAGCTAAGTTCTCCTTAGTGACAAGCAACTCATCAATAATATAAGTATAAATAGTTGACCCATCAAAGACAGGTGGCATGCTGAAATACCTATCTGATACCATAGCTCTTAAGATTGGTTAAAATCTACAAGAAAGAGCTTAACCAGGCTCTAATACCACTTGTAGGACCGATGCTGACAATTAGAGAGAGGTAAATGATTGTTAAAAGTTTTTTTCTTAATGGTGTTCAAAATCTTCACACAAGTGACTATGAGAGTTACCAAACTTAGATTGCACTAACTATACTTTATAAAATAAGGCTAGAGACCTAAACCAACAAAATCAGTAACCTTCAGCACAAGGTCAGTTAGACCGTCATGGATGGGCCGGTTTGACTGCCATGACATTAGGAACCTAAACCAATCAAGAATCACAAGATTCTTGGGCGTGGGTTCACTAAATTGAAGAGAATTAAATCTTGGTCATAAGAATACCAAAAACCCTAACTCAAAATATTTCTTGCTCGTGAGGACCTGAGGCATGAGATCTTCTAGATCTATTCTCACATGTCCTAGTAAGGTACTTTTAGAAAGAGTTCGGGCTAGAACTTCCACAAACATGAAAGCACAAATCTTGTTCAAGAACAAGAAAAACCAAGATTGCAAAGATTGAGATAAAGCTTTGATCTATTTCTAATAGAGGATAAAGTTTACATACTAACGGATTATTGCGAGGTGTAACTAAAGCACCACTCTTTCCTTTCTCAAATTTTCACTCTTACAACCATAAAAGGAGGCAAGGTAATAGAACAAAAACCTAAACCCTAAAATCATTGGATCTAACATATTATCTCCACCCCCTTTAATAACCAGCAATAAACCCTAATATGTATAACCTATTAAGACACCCAAGGAAACCTGCTAACATTGGTTTTACACACTTAAACACGCTTCTCAAAGTGTCTCAACCCGCTAAACCTTTAACAAATGATTCACTTAGCAATGTTAGCTCTCATTGTCCTAAATCACTTCTATTTTGTGCCTCCTCATCCTGCGGTTTTGATCAAGACACCAACTTGGTATTTGACCAACTACCAAAATACCCACTATAATACTTCCAGACACATCCATTGACTCCGTCTTCACCTTCATGCCAAAGCATCCCCGCATGTTTTGACACGTAGTCTGTAGTATCTAATGACTAGTCATCACATCTTCATGCATTTGTTCTCTCTCGAACCATTTCTATGTGCATCAGCCTCGGCACTCGACGCACTATATGCACTAACTCGTCTCTTCATGATTCTTGTCCTCTCTATGCTTCTCACTTGATCCACATAGCCTCACCTAGATTTACACAATCGCACGGATCTTAGCTCCCTTATCTAATCCCGGTCCTTTGCCATCAACCGCTAACATTCTTCAAACCACTTGCACATCCAAAGATCAAACAACCATCTCAAGCATAAGTTCTATACACTTGACTCATGTTAGTCGAAACATACATCATGCAACTCAACACAACCTAACAAACAGCATCTATGGTGTGCACACACTAAAACCAACTAATATCCAATTTCATCAACAACCTAGATATGTCTTGAGTGCCTTAGATATGTCTGGCCCCTCCAGAAACTCTCTGGACATTCCAGACATGTCTAGGATTGCCATGGCGATCATACCGCCTCCCCATGGCGGTCAAACTGTCAGGCACAAAATCTGATGAATAGGTCAAAGCCGGTCTGACCTCCATCCCAGGTCCGGTCTGACCATCTGGAACCTGACAGCACAATCTGAAAACTGGATTTTCTTAAACTCTTGCAAAATCCAATTTCAACTCAACCAAAGTGTTAATTGTTTATCACAAATATATTCTAGACCTTCTCACATACTCGCTTAGCTGTAACTTACATGCAACAATTGCACATGTTAGTAATTCACGTACTTTAGAATCATTTCAGTTTTCTTTTGGAAAGCACAAAAGGCTATTACTAGGTCATTGACTCGTTAGAACTTCAGCAGAGAATGCCTCCAAAAGGTTACGAAATTCCAGTAAATTTGTATAGGACACATCGACGGGGCAAGCACCATTTCAATCTCTCTCACTGCAAGACAAGCATTGCTTGGCCTGCAAAATGCAGAGTAACAACTAACAGGAGTACACAACCTAATGGAACAAACATTTTAAGTGGCCTACATAATTTCCTGGGAACAGTGCAGCCTAAGGACCAAAGAACAAATCCAATTCCCTCTTCCAAAGTTCCAAGGCCCTTGCAGCCGGCCGGAGATACCTATTCATTGGTCCACAAAGGGCTGCAACCCATGCTGTGGCACATATTCTACCAATCTCACGTGGTGCAGTCCAGATCAGGAGAACCATGAGGAGAACAAAAGATTTTGTTGTAGGGTTTTGGTGCTTGAATCAAAGTTGTTCTCAGCCGTCCTGCCGCTATCAAGATTGAGTTGCTGTCTACCTGCATTTGTATCAGATACAATTTGTAAATGTTCGATCAAGTTCCTAATTACACCCATTGCCCGACAAGCACCAAATAGTACTGCTCCGTGGTCGTCGGTAGTGATTACCGGCAGTACCAGTACAGTTGATGTTGTATATATATATGATCCAAAAACATTGGCAATAACACTTGGCAGAAGGTGAAAGGCTAAAAATAGACCAAGATAGTGCCACGGTTTCAAGAACCAATGGATGCATTAGGAATCATATAAATAACTTACATGTTTAAAACACTCATTGCTTAGTAAGAGATGGCTTGTTCAAGTCTTACTAGATGTTTAGGGATCGTTCAGTGTGGCTTTTCCTCAGCGTTGACTTCTAGCTTTTGCGTTCAAAACACTGTAGCGGCACTGTAGCAACATTATATCAATTTGCCATGTAGTGCTTTTTTTTTGAATTTTTGTGTTTTGTTTTTTTTTCCGTATTTCTTTGCATTGTCCACTCTAGATTAGCATGCTATTTTTATTTTTATATTTTTTAATTTTAATTATACCTAATAAACCAAATCAACTATAGTAAAAAATCAGTCAGCTACAGTAAAATTTTAGCAAAAAAAAAATCATCGTTAGTCTAACCGTCCCCATCTCCACATATATAGATCACTAAATAGCACAGGTAACTTGGCAATATAGCTAGCACAGATATATCAAGGAACACGCATCGACAAAGCGAAGGATTTTCTCTGTACTCTCTCTCCCCAATACTAGCATGAAGTGCCGACACATGTGCGTGCATCTCAAGAAGCATGTCCGGTCGCAGTACTAGGCTGCCAGCAACATCGTACCGTGTCATATAAATAACCTTACGATAACACTAGGATTCACGAGTCTTACCTAGTAGCACACATGCATGCAGGTCCACGGAATATATCCTTTCCTTTACAAGAGAGGGGCAGGCAGCGTCTCCATTGCCACCAATGGCTTCACATCCCTCTCCCTGAGGAGCAAAACCGGCCGGTTTTACCATTCCATCGCTTAGATCTTTTGCGGCTCTGCGGATGGATGCAATTGCCACTGCCTCGCAATAGTACAGGTTTGGCTAGGTAGCTATGTGGAAATTGCAGTATATATGCATCCAGCTATTACCCACTACCGGGAACCCTAGCTAATGGCAACCACCATATATACCTTGTGATTTCAAAGGATAAAAGGTTGTGATGCTGAATTTGTGATGGTAGATGAAACCTTTATCTCATGATACTCTCAATCTTATCTACATGCTTTGTGGTCTACATGTTTCTCAATTTTTGAAAAGTTGGAAGCAGGAAATTGGACCCCTTGTTGTTTGAGAATAGCACTGTCTCTCCCTAAGTATTTATTGAGAGCGGAGAATATTATGTGAACTCTATTGTTGATTTAAGTCACAAAGAGTTATACATATATATAGCCTAATATGGCTAATGGAAACATATGAATAATATAAACACAACATATGATTAATGTGAACACAACATATGAATATGAACACAACGCATAAATGTGTACACAACACATGAATGTGAACACAACATATGATGAATGTGAACACAACACATGAATGTGAATACAACTCATGAATGTGAATCAAAGAGTCAGACTAACATGCCCCCGCAGTCTAAGCGTCGGCAATGCGGACATTCATACTGGATCTGAACTCCGTGAAGACAGACGTTGGCAGGCCCTTGATGAAGATGTCGGTGTACTATGACGACGTCGGGATATGGAGAACACGAACATCGCCCAAAGCGATGCGCTCTCGGATGAAGTGAAGGTCGATCTCGACGTGCTTGGTGCGTTGATACTACACCGGATTCGTCGAGAGGTGGACGGCACTAATGTTGTCACAGTAGATGAGTATTGCACATTGGAGAGGGTTGTGAAGCTCATGGAGAAGCTGACGTAGCCAACAAGCTTCAGTGACGACATTGGCCACAACCCTGTACTTAGCTTCTGCACTGGAACGAGACACCGTGTGTTGTCGTTTGGAGGACCAGGAGACAAAATTATCACCAAGGGACACGGCATAGCCCGATGTGGACTTGTGTGTGTCCAGGCAACCTACCTAGTCAGCATCAGAGTAAGCAACGAGGTCCATCGAGGCAGTCCACTGAATGAGAAGACCATGGTCCAAAGTGCCACACAGATATTGGAGAATACGTTTTATAGCTGTAAGATGAGGCTCCCGAGAATCATGTATATGAAGGCAGACTTATTGTACTGCGTATGCAATGTCTAGTCTGGTGAAGGTGAGATACTGTAGAGCACCAGTATGGTTACGGTAGTAGGTGGGATCGCACACTAGGGAACTAACAGAAGCTGAAATCTTTGAGTGAGTATCAACTGGAGTGTTGCATGGTTTGCAATATGTCATGCCAACGCGCTCCAGGATATCTAATATGTACTACTGCTATGAGAGAAATAGACCGCTAGTACGTCACTGTACAGATAGACCCGAAATAGGATGAAGTTGCCCAAGATCCTTCATAGAAAATTCTTGTTGAAGTGCAGAAATAGTCCTGTGAAGAATGGTAGCTGAAGAAGTTGTGAGAACTATATCATCCACATAAAGCAGTAGATAAACAGTGTCGGTGCTACGATGACAGAAAAATAGTGAGGTGTCCAACTTAGCCTCCACAAACCCAAGAGAGAGCAAGTAGGAGGCAAAGCGACTGTACCATGCGTGAGGGGTTTGCTTTAGGCCATAAAGTGATTTGTTGAGGCGGCAGACAAAATCCAGGCAAGATGGGTCCACAAAACCAATCGACTAGGAGCAATACACTGTCTCAGTCAATGTGCCATGGAGAAATGTATTCTTGATGTCAAGCTGATGGATAGGCCAATCCCAAGACACAGCTAGAGACAGAACGGTGCAAACTGTGGCGGGCTTTCACAACAAGACTGAAAGTCTCATCAAAGTTAATATCAGGATGATGTGTAAAACCCCAAAGATCCTAGCGAGTCTTGTAACGGTTGAGAGAGCCATCTGAGTTGAGTTTATGCCGAAAGATCCAGTTGCCGGTGACAATATTTGCGTTGGAGGGTCGCAGAACCAAATCCCACGTGTGATTAGCTTGCAAAGCGGAGAACTCTTCTTCCATGACACTTTGCCAATTTGGATCAGTGAGTGCCGAGCGATATGTCTTGGGGATGGGAGACAATACCGTGGCATGAAGGTTTATGCGTTGCACCAGTTGGCGAAATTCGTTCTTGCCGCGAGTCACCATCACGTGCGAGTTGGTGACTGGTATGATAGGGACTGCGTCGGCTAGACAGATGTCGATGCCGTATCAGTGGTGTCAGCGTCGAGTGGAGTGGCCGGCGCCGGCCCTACTGAGGCAATGACCGACAGCGGCCCGGCTGGGGTGATGGCCATTGGGTGCGGCCTGGCAGAGGGGGCTCGCGGGGATGAGTCAAGCGCGGGTGAAGGTAGAGCTGTGGCACCAGGCAGATCGGCCCACAAAGAGAGTCCTGGCATGTTGGGGACCACATGTAGGCTGCAGGAGGATGTGTGCACAGGCAGCACACGTGCGACGCGGGTGTCAACCGGAAAAGACATGCACGCGGACACAGTGGGCACCACACTATCCTCGGAGGTAGTAGTCATGTGAGGTGGTGGATGGGTAGGAGCTTGAGTACCTGCACATAGAGACAACTATGGCGGTCCAATAGGAACCGGTACAATGTTAAAGTCACATAAAAAAATCAAACTCATGTGTGCCTGGTGGAGGAGTCATCTCGGCATAGGGGAAGGAGGCCTCATCGAACGTAACATGACGCATATGATGACTCAATTTGATGAAAGGTCAAGACATCGATAGCCTTTGTGGTCTGAGGAATAGCCAAGAAGGATGCACATGGTGGAGCGAGGAGAAAGTTTGTGGGGGCTGTGGCCGAAAGATTGGAGTAGCACTTGGATCCAAACACTCGAAGGTGGGAGTAGGTGGGATGCATGCCATAGAGCGCATACAAGGGAGTGGAGGCGTTGAGTGTTTTGGTGGGAAGGTGATTGAGCAGGTAGGTGGCGGTGTGGAGAGCCTCAACCCAGAAGGAGGGGGGAGGCTAGCCTGAAATAGCATGGAGCGAACGATGTTGTTGGTAGTGTGGAGAATACGTTCGGTGTTGCCATTTTACTGTGAGGTGTACAGGCATAACATGCGAAGAACGACCCTATGTGTGAGGAAGAAGTGACGAGTGGAGGAGTTGTCGAACTCACATCCGTTATCGCACTAGGCACTCTTGATCTTACTGCCAAACTGAGTTGCCACATAAGAGCAAAAATTAGAGATGGTGGAGAAAGTGTCAGACTTTAGACGTAGAGGAAAAGTCCAAAGGAAATGCTAACAATCATCAAGAATGACTAAGTAATATTTATAACCGGACACACTATCGACAGGTGATGTCCAAAGACCACAATGCACTAAGTCAAAATTCTTTATTACAAGAGATGACAAAATACTGGCTAATCTAGATAGAGCTTCATGACCAGGGTGCCCAAGTTGACGATGCCATAAGGAGGCAGGGGCACTGGCAAGAAGAGCACAAGACGATGGGACAGAGATTGGCAAGCACAAAGGGTAGAGGGGCCCAGAGCTATTGCACCTGACTATCACGTTCCTGGACCGAAGATCCTTTACAGAAAGGCCAGTAGGGTCAAATTCAACAGAACAATTATTGTTGATGGTAAACTGGCGAACAGATATAAGATTCTTAATAATGTGAGGAGCAACAAGAACATTATTAAGAGAAAGAGAGAACCAGGTAGAGTTGTAGAGCCAGTGGAGGTGACAGATAGCAACAACCTATCACCGACAATAATAGATGGAGTGAAAGAATGTGGCGGATGGGACATGGAGAGCTTACCGGCGTCAGATGTCATATGCGAAGTTGCACCAGAATCCATGTACTAGTCTGTGGTTGCGGGCGAAGTCAGAGTCATGGTGTTGAAGGTGTTTGCCAGTGACTGCTGATCCCACAAACCAAGGCCAAACGTAGGAGTCCAGGAGGGCGTGCCCAAGGCCGTAGGGGGTGCCATGGGCTGGGGCAGCAGAGGGGCCATGTGCTGCACCTGTGGGAACAACGCCAGGAGGTGGGCCGTTGCTAGCGCATGCTGGGAAGGCGGGCTGCTGGGGCGCGTGGGCTGTTGTGCGGGTGTGCGAGGCAGAGCACCAAAGAAGTCGGGCATCATGGTCGGGCCAGGCCACATCTGGATGGTGCCTATCCACGGGCTGTAGAAGGAGGGCCACCCGAATGGTTTGCTGGCACTGCTGGTGCCTTTGCCCCCATTGGCACCCCCGTTCCCACGACGGCGGTGGCGGTTGAGGAGGCGCCCTGCAAAGGCGGCATCGTGTGGCTGCTTGACACGGCCTTTTGGCTACTGACGGATGAGCCACTTGAGCCCTTGTTGTTGGAGGGGGCCGTGGCGATGAGGGTGGTGGAGGGCACCGATGGTCAAGACGCCATCGTTAGTTCCTCGAGGAAAAGGTCAGATCGGACTTCGAGGAACGTGGGGAACAGCCGCTGCCATTTGAAAAGCGTTGCCATGTAGGCAAACTTCTCTTTCAAACCTTACAAGACATTCAGAATGAGAGTCCGGTCATGGATGGGCTCGCCCACATCACCGAGGGCATCGGCCATGCCCTTCATCTTGCGGTAGTAGTCGGAGATGAAAAGTTTGCCCTACATGAAGTTACGGAATTCGGCGTCGTGGAACAGCGAGCGAGTTTCTTTGTTGCCGACGAACTGTTGTTCGATCCCGAGCCAGATGATGCGGGCGGTGGTGGCCGCCTGCATGACAATCTTGAGGAGTTCGATGGAGAGAGTATCGTATAGTTAGGAGATGATGATGCAGTCCATGCGATGCCAATCGGGCGCGTTAGGATGAGCCTCGTCGGTGAGGACATGGCTGGTCAGGGAGAACATGCTGAGGGTGATGAGCATGAGATCCGCCACTTGGTGTAATTGGGGGAGACGAGGTCGAGGACGATCAGCACAAGGGCGTAGATGTTTGGTACACCCACGGCTTGGGTGTGAAGCTATGTGACTGTGGTCATCTCGGTGAGGATCAGCGTGCGCTTGTCCTTGGTACACGAGGCCTCATCATGTGCGGCCTCCTCGCGTGCCTTGCACGCGGCTTCATCATGTTGGCATGCTACGATATCCTCCTATTCGCGAGCGGCAGTGGCTTTGTTCCTAGGCAATGGTAGCCTCGCCGTTGGTCATGGTGGCGGCACAGATGGATTAGCAGAAGGTAGAGGTTAGGGGACCGTAGTGCTCTGATACCATGAGAGCGAAGAAGAACTTGCTGCACTACAAGCCCTAGATCATTGCTCCTTAGTCACCAGAGACAACTTCAAGTCACCACCAAAGAGACGCCGCACTGGTAATAAGAAGAAGTACAAAGTCCTATTGTACTACCATAAGGCTAGTGTGGGACAGTCTTGATTGTCTAATTAGCGGGTCCCAACCCAAGTCTTACTACAGGTTGAATGTGAGCGCGGCGTAGGCCATGAGAAATTTCACATGGCACAAGAGGGGATCTTGATCTGGTGAATTCCTTATTTGGGTGAAATCTTAGTAAAGATATGGCCAAATTGATAGCTTAACTTTATAAAGGCCTTATTATGATTACTCAGTTAGACACCTACGAAAGCGTGTAGTGGCCGACAACATGAGTTAATTATATCTTGTGAGTAAAACTGTACAACATCTGCAGAGTGTATAACGTATCCTAAATAGCCATGCCCACGGTCATGAACATGCTGAGTAAAGTTTTTCATGGATTAGACTTTGAATTTCATAAAATGATTTTAGATGGAAATGTAGTATCTTTTTGGAGAAAAATGGCCTGGGTGGGATACCCGTGGATGTGTTATTATCAGGTCGGTGCCTGCACTAATAGTATTAATTTGTTAAATTAATGTCTTTACTTATATATTTAATTCAAAAAATTTTTAATTTATTTATTGTATTTCTTTAAATATTGTTTTATGCTCATTTAGCCCTATTTGCCACCACTTATCAGCCTTTCATTAATATTGTATTTTCCTGTGTAACTTGTAGAGTATATTTCATGTGCTCACCCTTGCTAAATTTATTGCTCAAAGGAGGATAACTTCGATTATGGTCGCGTCTTACATCATTTGCATATGAGCAGATTTTGGCTTCACCTTTTATTTATTTGTTTTCACTATTATTTTCCTTTATGATTTTGCCAATGAGCATAGAGGATGTAAACATTGGCCATAAGGTCGTACTCTTTTACTTAATAAAGTTTGTTATTATGCTTGGTATGTATCCCTGTCACTACTGTGTGCACTAGTTGATCCTAGACTAGTGCGATTTACATAGAGAATCCTGAGTCATCGCTCTGGGGTCTGACAGAGATGATATCAGAGCAAAAGATATTTCAGTGTATATGCTTAGTTATGTACCCCCTGTTGTTATACACTGAGAGCTAGCTGTCCCTACATTAAAATGAGGGACAAATGCATCCATTCCTATTCTAGCATAACCTTGTCATTGTGATGCTAAAGGGAGTTATGGGCTCATACAAGTACTCTATTTACTGCAAAAAAAAAGGCGCTCTGCTCGCACATCGTTATACATACATGTAGGGTTGGGCAAAAAGCTTGAGGCTCGTGAGCTACTCAAGCTCGTAGTCGGCTTGGCTTGACTCAGCTCAGCTCGGAGCTTCTCCCCAATGAGCCAAGCCTACATTGCAGCTCGGCTCATTAACGAGCCACGCCCAACGAGCGTCGCCCCACCCCCCCCCCCCCCACGCCGCCGCCTCCCTCCCCGCTCCCCCGGCCCCTGTGCCGCCGCCTTCCTCCCCACTCCCTTACCCCCTATGCCACCGCCTCCCTCCCCACTCCCCTGTCCCTTGTACCGCCGCCCTCCCTATCCTCTAGCCCCCTGTGCCGACACCTCCCTCTTCTCTCCCCCCTTCCCCCACCGCTGATCATTCCTCCCGCCTGCCCCCCGCCGCCGATCTGTCCTCCCGCCCACCCCTGCCGCCGATCTGTCCTCTAGCCTACTCCCCACCACCGATTTGTCCTCCTACCCCCTGTGCCGATGCCACCTCCCTCCCCTGTGCCCCCACTCCTCGTGCGCCATCCCCCTCCCCCACTCTCCCGGGAGGAGCTACATGGACCGCCAGCCGAGCGTTGAGTCTCGTGCGCACAGAGAAGAAGTCTGCCGACCGTGTGCTCTCCCCCCGCTGTTTGTGTGTTCGTTCTTAATTCTTACTAAAGGAAGTCTGACAACTGCTGTGCTTCCCTACTTAAAAGTGGTCAAGTTTTCCTTTACATTAAGAAAGTATTTTGCAGTTTGCTACAATCTCTGCCAAGATTGATATTTTCTACTGGATCAGTGTTCTAACCTGATTTGATTTCCTCAAAGTGAATGCATAACATATTTGTGGGAGGTAGTAGATTGGCCATATAGAAGTTATGAGCTTTTGCTTGAGTTTCAATGCTTATTTAGTGAATACATAACATATTTTTGTTCATGTATATCTTCCAAGAACGGTACTCTACGTTTGAGGACCCAATCATCCCAAAGTTTCATTATGTTTCACATTACTCCAGTGCTGGCACGGTATATCTTCTTAATAAAGCTGAATCAAATGTTTACTGATAATATTGGTTAGACATTATTTATTGCTGAAGGATTTTGGGTTGAATTCATCTCTCTGCACAGGGTTCTCAATATTTTTTTAGCTCGATCAATTTGTAATATGCAGACTATAAATTGGTATCACAATTACCACAGATGAGTCTTCAGGTTATAGTTGTGCATAGTCTGGCTAGCGAGACGGCTCGAGCCACCTGTCGAGCCGAGCCAAGCCTGCATTCTAGCTCGATTTCTAAACGAGCCAAGCAGCTCAGCTCGGTGCAAGCTCGGCCGAGTCTGGCTCGAGCCGGCTTGGCTCGACTCGTTTCCACCCCCTACATACATGGGGGTGGTGCAATGAAAACTTTCGGTGTAAGGTTATACTCCCTTTAGTTTATAAAAACATGTCACTTTGGATATTGTTATAGTCCCTAAAATATAATTTTAACCACTGATTTTTTTAATAATATATTTATAAAATCTAATAAAATTATAATATTATAAAAGTACTTTTCAAGAAAAATCTACACATATGATTTTTTATGTATCTGATCTAAATATCTAAAAAGATATCCATAACTAAAGTTTCAAAACTTTGGTTACATATACCTCAAAACAACACGTTTTTGTGAACCAGAGGAAGCACAAATTAAGAATATTTAACACAATTCTGAAAACAGTCACATTTACAGTGTTTGACATGTTCTATCTATATATAACCTTACCAAAATTCGTAATCAAACTCTTTATAGATTGGGAGAGATAAAACAAACATTTAACTTGTTAATTTCATCACATTTCCTTCTGAATTATATTTTATCCTAATCTATAAAGATGTAGATCATGAAATGCGGTTAGCTTACAGAATAGGTCAACTCTGATCATATACAGCTTTTTTTCTGTGACACTTTGCACAGCAAAGGTACTTCATACTTCGTGCTTTAATGTGTTTTTGCGATGTTGGCGTCATCTATACCTCACACACAAACACGAAAAGGCCAGCGCCCCAGCCCCCAGGGGCCTATAAATAACAGCCGCCAGAGCAGCACAGGGATCACAAACCATCAGAGCTTCTGAAGAGCAAAAACTTTCAGTGTAGAGTCTGCAGATAGACGCATTAAACGTCAGCACTAGTTCAGTTTCGAAGAAAGGCAACCCAAATCCAAAGATGTCTTCTGGGTCGAGGAGCTCCTCCCGCAACGCCAACGCGGCCTCGGCGTGGAGCACCAAGGAGAACAAGCTGTTCGAGGAGGCCCTCGCCTACTACGGTGAGGGCACGCCCGACCGCTGGCACAAGGTATCGCGTGCCATGGGCGGGAGCAAGACGGCTGACGAGGTGCGCCGCCACTACGAGATCCTCGTCGAGGACGTCAAGCTCATTGAGTCGGGCAGGCTCCCGTTCCCCAAGTACAACACACAGGGAGCTTGGAACTGAGGTAACAAAAAAAAAACTCAACCTAATTCAAGCTCATGTTAACAAACATATGTTATCCTAGATCAAAGCTAGTGATCAATTCTCCTAATAAGGCCAAAGTCATGCTACCTAGCAAAGTAATCTGCAGTTGCATATCTTGTAGCGATGCTAGATACTGTCACTCACGAGCATCTATGCACGGATGAGATGTCAGCCATGCCCTAGATGGCTGGACACTATTAGCTACAGGAAGTCGCTTGTCGTTTCCTTTACTGTTCTACTTTCCAGATGCAGTGCAACATTAGAGTGCTTGCACTATTGCACAACCAAACGAATCCAGCCAAACCAAAAGCACATAATTTGAGCCTGCGCCAGGCCATCATGCAGGCACAATTTGCATGCAGTAGTACGCACCAATCTGTTATCTGTCAGTTTTGCACATAGACACAGGAGCTGGCTCTAAATTGTACAAGTGTTTTTGTCCTCTAGTTCCGCTTAATCACGTAGGGATCTAATCCTAGTGGAATAATCTCCCTGTTGACAAAAAAATAAAAAAAGCTGGGATCTTGCGGTCTAACCCCTTGTGCAGCTGTGCGTCAGTTCCAGGATTGTAGCCGACATGCACTTTAGTATCTCCCTTTCTTGTCTGTTCGTATTGCAAAAAAGGTCTTTGTTCCCCTTTTTTAGAAGCACATTTGTCTTTTGCAAAAAGGCAAGTAATTAAACTCTATTTTGTGTTCTCTTCGGAGGGTTAAAACCAATAAACCATGGTACCCCTTGAAGAGGCACCTGAGCATGCCCATGATTTAATTTACAAATTATACATAAGCTACCAATGGAACTCATTTTACCAAGACGACCATGCATATATAGAAAGCTACAATCTATAGGGAAAAAATGGGGGCCATGTTTCTCCTATTCAAATACAACATCATGTTGCCCTGTAAATAGTTTTAAGTTTGACCACTGTTCAGAAAAACTTACAGGGTACATCTTATCGCCTTTAATTTTTCAGGGGTGAAGCATCTGAAGCAGCTCCAGACAGGCAAAACTGTTGCATAATCTAGAGTCCTTAACTGGAACAAGATATTGAAGGAAGCGTATTGATATATTGTTTTTGTATTAAGAAGTTTGTGGTTGTTTGCTTAGGAATAAAACGAAGAAAATATATGTGTATATAGTTTTAGGTTGTAAGAAAATCTAGTGCCCTTGTGCCTGCATTTGCCATTGCGTGTAGTTCGTTACTCCCCCCTACTAAGTTGTGAAGTAAACATCAGTGATGTAAAACTCCTGTACTTGTGTGCTAGTAATTATAAAGTTGTGCTTGGTAGAAATCCTGCTCTCTCCATCAATTGGTTTAAGACTTAAGATGTCTGCAGAGATGTTGATGTAAGCTCATGCAGTTAATAGCACACTGTGGCCTCTGCTAACTAGTATAGATGTTTACCATGCACATCTGAAAGTTGGCCATGCTAATTACAGAAAGTTTGTCGCCTCTGCATTTCAAGAACTGGAACTAAGAAATGCACACCAAGTCGTTCTCAAGAACGGTGCAAATAATCTAATGCCTGAACCATCAACAGTTCTACACCCCCAAAGATCCCACCAACACTATATGCGTCGTCGTGGTGTCGTCGGCTGCCGTGGTCATCATGAACCCCAACCATCCCGATGGTACCGTGCTTGATGAAGATTGTTGGTCAGATGAGAACTACTGCATAGTAAACTGAGGCGACAGACACAATCCTTCCGGTTCTAAAAATTTCTATTTGCAATTTGCGCTGTTCTTGTTGCTATACTGAAGTTAGTATTTAGGAATGAAATTTTTCTACTTCGTCTCTCTTATCCATTGTGTCAATGATCGAGTTACCGATCTTATAAAATAATATAAGAAAAAAAGTTAAAAATTATTGAAAGAGAATAGAGATGCTCATTATTACTATAAACTGATTACAGGAGTGCCCTTAACAAAGCGAAAGATTAGCCCTAATTATACTGAATTGAATGATATGTGAATTCATCTAGAAAAGAGACTGATTTTTTTGTGCCTTCGCCATCGAGCCTTAAATACCAATAAAAAGACACCAATTATCCGCCGGAGAAGACGCCTGATGGAACCAACACGTCTGGTCCGAGAGGTAGTTATTGTCAGAGAGAGAACATCTGATCATCGATTGTTGTTAGTAGGAGATGAACGTGAGCAACAACGATATGCCAATTGTTGTCAAAGATCATCGATTGTTGTTAGTAGGAGATGAACGTGAGCAACAACGATATGCCAGTTGTTGTCAAAGACTCAGGGCCAAAGCATCGTACTGTTTAGAGTGGATAAGACACGTGTTTTATCCATCGCACAGAAGGAATATTCAAAATGAAGTCCAGGGACTAGTTCATAGACCCTCCAAGCAATCATATGGTTGGGCAACACGTACAGTGTCTCTCCAACCAGAGTACTCGGAGAGCAACCTTTCAAAGTTTACAACCACAGGGTCCCTTGGTCTTAATTATATATTAAAGTTATATTTAGGAATTTATTCAATCCTCGTTAGCTAGCCCCTAAATTTTAAGTGAATTTATAATCTTCCGATTGAATTTTCAATAAGGAAAGTACTCCTTTAAACAGTAAGAGTAACGAAGCGGTTCGTATTCACTTTAAAGTTCAGAAAATAACTAGAAAACTAAAAAAGTATTGTGTCTGTTGGCCTTTGGATTAGGTAACATCTTTTTGCAATTGGAGAGAAATCCTTATAAAACCCTTAGCGTGCCACCTTAGGGTTTCACGCTTTTAGAAAAATCTTTCGTATTTTTCTCCGCCCTTGCGTTCTTCACCTGTAGCCTTGAATCCTTTCAATCCCCTTTTCGATCTACTGCCATCTAGCCAAAATGTTGGATCATATCACCAATTGGCCAGTGTCAGACCTTCGGATGAAGAAACTCGAGGCAATGGAGAAGGATGGGATTCTCCTTGACAAGGTTCTGATCCCATGGAGATCAGTGGTCGGGGAGATATTCCCGAGCGGGAATGAGCGTGAAATTCCAGCTGTCTGGGTGTATATTGATTGCGAGTTTCGATTGCCAGTGCACCCATTCCTCTCTCTTGTTTTGGAGTATTACGGAATTGAGATGGTAAACCTTTCCCCTAATTCGATTACTAATCTTAGCATCTTCGTCTACCTCTACGAAGCATATTTAGATATTCTGCCAAACTTGGCGCTCTTCAGATACTTCTATAGGATGAGGAGGTCGTGGAAATCCATGGCGTCACCTGGAGATTGCACTTTGCGTCTCCATGATGGAAAGGCTAAAGAATACATTCAAATATATTCTAAATCTTTATGCTCATCATGGAAGAAGATGTGGCTTTACATGACGCTCGGTAAGGACGACAGCCTTTCCTTCGTCGGTCAAGTGGTTGTTAAGAGCCCAAGATGGCGATCCTCCTTAAAGAGGGAGGGAAAGATGGGTGCGATAGGTCAATGCCATTCACCATCTAAGGGTGAGAGGTCTTACTACGTGGTGAAGAATTTCTCCATGCGCCGGATAAGTCCTCTAAAATTGCGCAACCATACCGTGATTTGGTATGTGGGTAGGGATGACCCGACTAGGGATTGTTCGGAACATAAGTCTCAAAAATTCTGACCTGTCGAGTTTTGTTTTTGTTTGGTTAAATCTTTTTAAACTTAAAGTCTTATCTAATTTCATAACCTTATCCTTTGTTAAGGTGAGAGAGCGGATCAAAATAATTTGTGCAGCGGAGCCCAGCCAGAAGGCAGAGGTGCCCCTGATCTTGGCAGCTACCTCTTGAGAAGAGAGGATTGAAAGACTTAAGGTAAAAATGATTACTTTTTTCATCACTTGTATATTTTCCAATAAGTATGCTGCAACATTCTTATGATATGTAGATGGTCGGGTCAGACAGTGACGAGCTGTCTGAGAGCTCGGGAGATGCTCCTCTGGTCCCCAAGAGGCGGAAGAGCGTGAGAAAGTCATATAGGGCTTCGGAATCAAACCTGGCTCCATCATCGATTGCCTTGGCTATTCTCCTGATCACTGCTACAATCGCCTCTTTGTCTGCTCTAGCAACCACACAAGGTTCCAATAGTAGAGTCCCCTTAGAGGTAGGCATTTACTATGACTCTAGAAGTTTTTCCTTTAAGCCTATAATTCCTCTTATAAGGAAGATATAGAAATGGCACTGATAGGAATATATTTCCTAGATGAAGAACTTCACCGCCGAGCTAACTTCAGTTAGTAACTAGGCAGAAGAGAGGGAGGAGCCGCTGATCAGAGCCATTATAACCATTTAAGCAAGTTCATCGATCGTATGTTCTGGAGCGATTGTAACCGACCAGGTGGTCGTTCCTTAAGCTTCGGAGGAAGCAACTGCATCGGCGGTCGAAGGAGCCGCAACATCCGAGCAAGTGGTTGGAGAAGTTGCTTTTGACCGTCCCAAGGAGGATCCGACTAAGGACAAACTTATCCAGTCGGAGGGCTTAATGGGTTCGACCAGCCCTACTAGTTCAGAACTGGTAAAGTCAGTCAGGAGGAAAAAGAAAAAAGTAAGCACTCTGGATTACACTCGAAGGCATTTTAACTTCAAAGCAAAGAAGACCAGGTATGTGTTGATATTAAAAAAATTTATGTAAATTCATACTTTTAGGTTTTCTGGTGTTTTGAAGTCTTCACTTCTCATTTTTCCTTCTTCCTTTGTAGCGCCTCTAGTACTCTAATCATCCCAGATCCAAAAACTCCTCTTGAGGAAACTCCCATGGAGGGAGTGCTCGAGGCAGCCCCCGAGCGGATAGAGGAGTCAACACCGGCCACTACTACTCAGGATTCTTTGGTGACTCCAACCCCGCCCAAGGATGTAGAGGTAGAAGAGAAGTCTTGGTAGGACCCAACCACTGCCGGGACACAAGTGGTCGAAGAGGAGGGAGCAAGTATGCTTCCTCCTTTCTTTGAAGATCCTAGGTAGAGAGATCTTCCTTGGTTAGGAAGTCTCCTCACCCAAAGGACATCCTCGACCAACTCCAAATCTTTAACAATAAGAGACTCGAGGAGGTCTGGTGGAGAAAAATCTCAAACTGTCTATCGAAGACAGGTCTTAGGACGATTTACTCTGCCTATGTTGACAAAGTAGTCCAGGTAAGTCCCACGACCGCTTTATGATGCATTTTTGGAGTTTTTTAAGTTAGAAAAGTTTCCTTTCTGCTTTTTATAGTATATGGTGGAGGGTGTCTTTATGGTCAGAGAACTGACCAAGCGAGCTTCATCCTTCAAAAAGGAGAACCTCCAATTGAGAAGTAAGTATCATCCTTAAACTTCTTCTATTTATTCTTAATCCTTGCTTTTTCTTAACTTTTTTTTGTCTCATAGTTGATAGAATTGGAAAGCTTTGAAAAAGAGGCTAAGGCTAAAGGAGTCTTTCTCTTGAAGCTTGGGGAAATGTGTAAGACTAAAAATCGGTCGATTGAAAGCTGGTTGTCATGGTTCAATGAAAACATCCTCAAACACAAGAAAGCCATCAAAGTTTATGAGAAGAATCAAGGTAACTAATCTTTAATCTGACCAGATTGTTGTATATTTATTTTTATCTATATTTGAGCTACTCGTGTAGAGCAAACTCTACAGCTCGAAAGATTAGAAAAAGCTCTTGGTTTTACAAAGAATAGGGAGAAGAAGCTTAAAAGGAGTCTTCAAGAGAATATCCTTGCCTTAAATAAGATGTTTGCTGATATGGGGGCAGAAGCATTTGAGTCCTCTTTAAGGGCGCTGGCTGAGAAGGTGAACTATCTTGACAAATAACTCAAAACCCTTCAAGGCCTGCTCACTACTTCTCGGAGCAACCACGTGTAGATAATGAGAGATGCAGTGGCTGATGGAGTTAGCTTTGTCTTAGCAAAGCTTAAAGCTTCTGACCCATCACTTAATCTCCAAGTTCTCAGGGCAGATTTTAGCTACTCAGAGGAGGATGCAGCTAGGTTCTTCGAAGATGTGAAGCCCTTCGGGAACAAGATTGCTAAGGAGATGAAGGTTGGGTCTCCATTGAACAATGACCAGCCGGTTCCAATTTATGTAATATGAAAATTTTCCATGTGAAAAACTTACCTTTATCATCAGTATAGTTTATGTCAATTTATCAATTTGTTGAGTGCTCATATATTTCCTAGCCCCGACTGCTTGTTTAGTAGTAATACATACTAAGAAAGCAATAGACCAAAAATGAAAGAGTAGTTTGCTCTGACCAATGGACTAAGTATATGTTGATTATGTTGTGGCAAGGATATAGTTGTCACTAAGAAATCACTGTGGATAGAACCAATAGATAATTTTGACTAGCCTTAGATACCATTTCCATAATCAAAATACTTTATAGCCTTTATGCAAGAAAGTATACAAGAATGATAAGTGCTTATATTTATAAACTTTATCTGAACTAGTAGTAAGATTGCTGAGAACTGAAGACATGAATAATACTTCTCAAAACATATTCATACTCAACTTTTAATCGGTAGCAAAGATCGCAGGAAAAAGACTGTTGCTAGGTGTCGGACCTGGATTTTCAATCCAGAATCCTCTGTGATTCCACTGCACTATTCCCTGAATGAGTAGATAGTGCTCATAGATACATTACTGAACATCAAAGTATATATCAAGCGGAAGCGTAATATAATAGAATACTTACACATAGGCCGATCAGGCCAAAAACAACGAAAGTAGCAGCAGAAACGAAGCACATAGGTGGGACCCACAGAACATGCCCACAGGCAGCCAACTGGGGTTCGCGACCTAGTTCTTGGCCTTTTCATCTTCTTCTCCATCATGACCTGGCGCATTGCTGAAGTGCAGCTATTCGACCCCTGATTCTGGATTTTGTGAGCGAGAGTGAGCACACTAACTACCGTGCCCAGCAAGCCAATACACCAAATGCAATTACATAACATGCATGGCTTGACAACAAATAGGCTCGGGTTATTTTATTTTGCCTTAAATTGCTTTTCATAAGACTTAATATATATGTATAAAAATTTCCTAGACTTAGCCATTTGGACTAAAATCCTAATGTTGTAAAAGGAATTTGTGATGATAGTATTGGTACAGATCACATCCACCGTTACATGTCACCTGCACCATATATCCATTTTTCAACGTTATAGCCGCCTAACTTAACACTGGGACGACACCAGGACAACACAAACCAAGACAGTCTATCGTCCTTCATTTTTCCATACCAAGCCCCAACCATAAAAATTATTTTTGAAATAGAACTAGATCAGAGTTAAGTTCCCATGTTCGCCCTTGACCGTGGATACGGCTATTCGAATAGTTTTGATTCTGCAGAGTTTGTACACTTTCACCACAAGAGACAATCTGCTCGTTGCCCCGCATGATTCCTTAGTCACGCAGTTGAGTAGATCATCATAGTAACCTTTCAAAACTACCTGACCTCAGGGTCTCATCTCACCCTATGGGATTCTCCCACTTGCGGTGGGTCCTATACATTGCGCGGGATATTAATCACTCTTTTACTAGCGCCTCAGGCTCCACTTCCCATACGCTAGTAAAATAAGAGAAACAATTCACCCTCCACTTGGTGTCCCTTTAGCAGCACCAGGCCCTGGCATTCCAGCACTTCCTTCCCCCAGCCTATGAGATGAGTCCGAAGTTCGGTAGGGTTTACTTAGCCAAATTGCACTTTGCAGACTTGTGACTATATTGTTTTACAATGGGAGGTCATGACCCGATTCGGTCCTTAGTTATCTGGGCGGTTTTACCACAAAACCACACACTCGTGCGCACCGATGCACCATGCCCCCAAACCATCCGCCCAGATTTATAAGCAATTTAAGGGATTTTTGGGGCATAAAATAATGATCATTTTAAAAATACACGACCATTTCCAACTACAACTTTTTCCAAAATTTCTCTTTGCATTTGCATATGATGTTGGGGTATTTTAGCACCCCCGAGACTAAGCAATGCTAAGCCGTAATATATAAACGTAATTGATTCTTTTGAAACACTCATATTTATAATTTTTTTCTTGGGATAACAAGGTTCACAATATAATGTACCAAAAAGGTATACTAGTATCACTTAATAAAAAGGGTAGTTTGCTAAAGCATGAAATCCAACATAAGATAGCACATAAAATAACAGCATGCATTTGATAATTTAAATGTAAATAATTTGCTACAAGTGAGAATTCAAAATGATCAAAGTATTGACTCACCCGACACGGTTTACCATGGTCTTGAGCTCACTAAAGGCTTTTTTGTTTGTTGATCTCGAACTTTTGATCTTCATCGTCTTATGGATCGTGGTCTTGCTGGATCCACTGACTCTTCATGATTCCAGTTTTTAGCTACGTACTAAACAATGGGATCCAATAAACTCAAATAACTCAAAAAGATCCAACCAAACCCAAATAAACTCAAATTAAGCTTTATTATGAGTTAAAGGGTGACTTTTGATAGGATTGATTGGGCGCGAAGAATCGACGGAGTCAACGAAGTTGGAGCAGAGCGATAGATGGTGAAAGGAAAAGGAAGTATTATGGCGGGAGAAGTATTCGCAGGAATATTCTGCTTCGGGTTTACAAATGGCTAAACATAGCCGACTGTAGAATACCATAGCTCGACCCATTTTATTTAATAGTTTCGTTTATAATTTTATATTTATTAAGGAAGTTTCATGAGTTAGGGTATACCAATGGGCAGAGGTATGAATTTGGTTGAACGGTATTTTGTCATGCGTTAACATTTATTAATTAAGACATTAGTTCTATACGTGAGGGGTATTGATTTAACTTATTGAATTTATTTTTAGAGTTCATCTTTGTGACATTTCATGTTGTGATATTTTATGTGGTTTTTAATCTCCAATTAATCAAGTGGTTAATTAAATGATTAGCTTGCTAATTTCTTAAAGCGTAGGATCACTTAATTATATAGGCGGCATTATTTTATGTGGTCCTAGTATCAACTTGTTTACTAAGGTGTAAGTCAGCGAGAATGTTTTTAACGATAGGTGACCCACTGGTCCTTTTTAATAGACATACGAAGTTATGGTTTGATATGATATTTAGTTTATGATGCTCCGAGAATTGAGGGTCATTGATGCTTCATGTATACGCATTTATTATTGTTCACGATTTGAACTTTAGTTAAGACCTACCCTGGTGGACCAAACTTTACATTTTTAACTATCATTTTTAGTTAAAATCTCCCTCAGGATCAGTCTTTGGTGATATGCTAATGATGGGAATTTAAACTTTAATTGGGTCGTTGAATGACTTATGAGATTTTAAACTACACATTGGTTAATTTCTTATGTAATCTCTACTTCTTTCTAACTTATTTCCTATAAAAAGTTTTTGATTTAAAATGAATACTTCCCTTTTTAATTTCCTAATAACGCAATGATTAATTTGCTAGCCTATTATGGTCACCACCCAATCTACGCAACCTTGCTTTAATTTACATATATCTATGTTGACAACAATCGTTTAATAACCAATCTCTAATTTCATACAATTTTCGTATTCTAAATCTGAAATCTAAGGTTTATTTGCACATTTACTTTCACCTATACTATTTTGCATCAACTCTTTATTTGTGCATTTCAAGTTCAATACATACTCTCATTAGTGTGCTATCCAAAGTTTATTTTAATATGCACGAGCCTCCTTATTTAATTTCATAGGTACATTCTTATACTTCAAGACTAATTTCAAAGCACATCTTAGTATTCTGGATTATTTACCAAACCTTACGAACACGCAACTATTTGGAATTAGCTCTTCTAACATTTTTATTTTATTAGAAGCTTATATGATTTTTAACATCTTCCTCCTATTGCATATCATATGTACATATACATATATATATATATATATATATATATATATATATATATATATATATATATATATATATATATATATATATATATATATATATATATATTCATACCTAGATTGTATGTAATCATATTCTTATATGAGTTTATGCTAATTACTTGCATTAGCTACCCTTTAAAAGTTTTCATGATACTTTGAATTTCAATTACCCATAATGTACACAATGCATAAACAAGGTATACTTTTGCTCAATAGATAGGATAAATCGTCATAGGTTGTTAAATGAGATCAACTCCTTAATTAAGAAATATGGGCCCTCTTGTCATAAGGAGAGAGGGAGAGGAAAAGGAAACCAGGGGTAAGGGCGCTCGGCCGAAGACAGAGTAAGGCAAGGGAGTTCGGCGGCGTGCTGGGAGGCAGGGCTCACCGACGGGAGTTGACCGGAGAGAGGAGGACCACGGCCAAAATGAACCCAAGGGAGGTCAGTGATCCTAGAGGCGGCATGGTTTCCGAAGTTAAGCTGGTGGCGGCCAGCAGAGCTCACGGTAGCCGGTGCACACGGGGAGAATAGGGGCCTTGGCATCAGAGTGTGAGGGAGGGTAAACTGAGGAGAGCACGAGTGGGAGAGGTTAGAGGATGTCGTGGGGATGCTCTCGCCGTAGGGAATCGGAGTGGGGAAGGTCGAGGAGGGAATGGCAAGGGCGGCGGCGGTTTTGGCCAAAGACGGGGGAGAAAGGTCGTGCGGCGAGATTGGCTCCGAAGAAATCCAATCGACCGACAGTGGAGATTCCTAGGAGGGAGGGGCACGCCGTGATGCGATCAATTTGGGGAAAGCCTCGCCGAAGCGGTCGGGAGTGGCGGCGGCGGCGTGGGAGCAAGCACGGGCAAGATAGAGCGGGAGAGGGAAAAGGGAGGGAAGACACAAGGGCACTTTGCGATCTTAGGCTCCTTTATAGCCGGGGGAGGGGAGGCCGTGCGGCGAGCTGTGACGTCGGAGCAGTGCGCGGCGTGGCTCTGACACACGGCCGGCATGGGCGGCAAGGGTTGGCGCAGCGTGTGGGCGTGTGCAGGGCATGGGCGAGGGGACGCAGCATGGGCGGGTGACGTAGGGGAAGCAGCAGGGCGTGGGGGAGCGTGGACGGCCCAGGGGTGATGGAGAAATCCGGGGGCAGCGCGCTAATACTGGGGACGGGAGCCAGCGCACGGGGGAGACACAAGGCAGAGGGGGGGAAAAAGACGGGGCTCGGGGAGGAAGGAAATAGAAGGGAGGGGGAAAGAAAAGGAGCTGGGCCCGTGTGGGAAGTGAGGGGAAAAGGGGAAAGAGAGAGGGGTTTTGCCAAATAGGAAAATTGAGAGTGCTTGCACTTTTAACTGGAACATTGGCTTGATTCACAACCGAATTGTAAACGTTATTTCCTAGGCTTTGAGTTTACTTTTGTAATTAGGTTTCGAACTTGAAACCTCAATTCAATGTTCAGTGCACGGTTTAATTTTTCGGAAATGTCGAGCTCCGTAAAGTAGTGTCTAATTTTTGGAAATTTAAATTGGTACGTATAAGAATTAGATGGGAAGTAGGAATATTAGTTTCTAGTTTTAAAAACTTCATTCTTGACTTTAGGATCGGGTTTCACCTTTTTATCTTACTAACTTACCTCCGATTTCAGGTTTTCATACGTTGCATTTAAATTATTTTGTATCTTATATATTATTTATTATTCTATTATTGTTAATATTTAATTTTTAGTATTTTTCTCTTGGGAGTTATGCCTCAACATTAATTTGTATAACACCAATTTTTGGAAAACCCAATCAAATGGCAAAAGAAATTTGAATGCCAATAAGATGCAAATAAAAACTTTAAATTCTCCGAAATTTTGCTCATTCCAAAATTTCAGGATGTTACACTAGGAAACTCCTTCCAGTGGGTAGGACCATGTGCAAAGAGAAGAGATTTTGACTAGGAGGTTTTTCGCATCTCGACCAGCTCTAAATAAGGGAAGAACAGAATGTCTAGTTGTCTGTGAGAGGCTTCTTTTACTTGTTTTTCTTTGCAAAAAGAGTGTGCAGATTATCATAAGAATCATCTCTATGAGGGTTACGATAAGAATTCGTATGGTGTTTGATGGATATGTCAAAGCCCAAAGTAAATGATATCCCTGAAAAGGGTCTCGGAGGAAAATAGGTCTCTCTGACTATCTTAGACAATAATAGTGTGTGACTATGCTTGAGATAATGAAATATAAATAAAAACACCCATCGGATATGAAACAAACAATGTAAATTTATTGAAATATTGAACTAAAAAGTATAGTTACACATAGAACTTACACAACTAATAAATATTCCAAGAATTAGAGCACACACCTATCTGACATTGCCAGTCATTCTAAGCCTGGTTTGGTGACTTCAACCATAGTGCACAGACATTCCTATTTAGGTGAAAGTTTGTTATGATTTGCCTAGTTCTGAATTTTTCTAGGAACCAGATCAACTATAACTAGGCTACGAGGCTACATTTTACAACTGTGGTACCTTCTCATGACTTGTTGGTAGATCACCGATCGTATCAATGTTGTGTTTCATCTTTCCTCAAGGGAATTGATGTCGTTGATTTGTCTATTTGCTTGATCATTATCGTTATGATGATCAGTTTTAGTAGAGCTAATCTTTAATTCTAGAGGAAGCATGACTTCTGCTTCATAAACTAGAAAAAAAGGGTGTTTCACTGGTCGCATGACTGGCCATGGTCCAAACAGCCCATAATACAGAGAGAAGTTCTTGAACCCAAGCTTCTGACTATTGTATTAAGTAGTCAAATACTCGGCACTTGATTCCTTGTATTAGTATGTCATTGGCTCACTCTACTGCCTCATTACTCTGTGGGTGAGTCACTAAGGTGTAACATATCTTGATACCTAGATCTTCGTAGAATTCTTGAAAATTTTCACTTGAGAACTAGATACTGTTATCTGTGATCATACGACTGGGGACACCAAATAGTGTAATCACGTTTTTTGTGATGAATTTCTTGGCAGCTTCAGTTGTTGTCTTAACAACTAGCTCAGCTTCTATCTTTTTTGTAAATGTATCAATCATGACTAAAAGAAATTCAAAGCCCCAGGTTCTCTTAGGAAAGGTCCTAGAATGTTCAACCCTTAGGTTGCGAAAGGCCAAGAAAGAGGTATTGTTTGCAAAGCTTGTGTGGGTTGATATACTTGTCGGCATTGAAACTGACATTATACACACTATGTCACGAGGTCTTTTGCATCATGGAGGGCAGTTGACCAGTAGTATCCTTGTCGGAAGGTTTTACCGACCAGAATTCTATAAGAATGATGTACTCCATAAACTTCTTTATGTATGTCAAATAGTAATTTTAAACATCCTTTTGTAATATGCATCTCATCAATACTCTGTGAGTTCCCCGTTTGTAAAGGATGCATTCGATCAAAGTGCATGATTTGGCTTTTTGACTTGCACGATCAGCCTCTATGTCATCTTCAGGAAGTGTGCCATGCTGAATCTTTAACTGGGGATTTTGTATTCTACAACTTTGTAGGTGTTTGAGAATAGAATCTTAAATACCTAGCGAAAAATTCTGGGTTAGCACCATTCACCTCGCTCTATTGCCACATTCGGTCTTTCACTAAGACGCTAGCCGAGCGCGAGGCTCTGGCTTACACGGACAATGGGACAAGGTCAGGCTGAATGTTATGGCCGTCTTTCCACCATTGGTTCTTGGACCTTTGTTGCAATCTATGGTGAACTTTAGCAACTCTATCCTTATCAGTCATCAACTTGTCGACAGGCAGGTCTTTCATTCTTGCATTGTTGAATATCGATCATCTCTCTTAAGCATTCAGATGACACAGAGCATCGTAAATAACTACTACAGAAATCATCATCACAGACGGTTCAAAAACGTTATCACAGACGGTTTTTTGAACCATCTGAATTTATGGATCAGTAATAATTGAATGTTATCACAGACAGTTTGTGAGCTATCTGTGATAAATACAATACAGACGGTTTATAACTAGAACCGTCTGTGAAAAATATTATCATAGATGGTTCTATATATAGAACCGTCTGTGATTTATGACTATCACAGACGGTTCTATATATAGAACCGTCTATGATGTTCTTCACAGACAGTTTATACTACAAAATCGTCTATGATAGTTCATTCTATACCTAAAATTTTTTCTATTTTTGAATTAGCCTCAAGAAATATTAGCTATACCGTTTGAAAACAAGCAAATATGATAGCAAACATAGCATAGAACATTCTATTTATATTACAATCCACCGTTACAATATCACAAAATTACAATCCACCATTACAATATTATAATATTACGATCCACCATTACAATATCACAATATTACAATCCACCATTACAATATTACAAGCTATGCCTCTCGTCCCTAATGCAGCTCGAGTAGGCTTTCTTGGTGGCCGTCTCACTGTAAGTACAAGAAACAATGGAGGGAGCCCTAACCACAGAGAGATTGATTGAGGAGGAGACAGTAAGGAGCCTGGGGAGATTTTGAGCACATAAAGGGTAAGGGATGAGTTCAGGTGAGTATTTATAGGGGAGGGAGAGGTGGGACGATCTGTAGGGTGTGGGTTATATATGCGCGTGCGTGTCGAGTGGGACACCCGCCGCTCCGGAGGCATGTATCTATACAAAACATATGCAAAAAAATGTTTTATTTGTTGACACGGTGCCGGGTAGTCCGGTATGTAACTAAACGTCTATGTTGCATGGCCTTCTGCAGTTCTGCTTCATTCCAACTGGCTTGTGCACACACACAATATATATATATATATATATATATATATATATATATATATATATATATATATATATATATATATATATATATATATATATAGGAAAAATACTTTCTATATATATAATATCTTTTACATCTAGGTGTAATTACACTCATATCTAATATATATGTGTATGTGTTGGGTGTCATGGAGATCTGATAGTTGGTCCACAAAATCCAACCCATGCAACCTGTTCGATGTAACCAAACGTCTAAACTCGCACTCGGAAATTACTCGACCGCACGGGGGAAAAGATTGCTTCAGTGAAAATGTTCGAACCTGTACGTGGAGCCCTCTTAAGCAGAGTAGCTGCATAGCGTGACCTAATTGAAGTACTAGTACCAGTAGGAGGCTCACTATCAGAAGCTGTAAAAAAGGAGGGCCCCGTCGTTTGTGGTCCCAAAAGATATGGAGCTACCGATGATTGATCGTTGGGGCACCCCGCCAGCAAAAAAAGTTGCAAAATCTATCTAGCTGTGCACGGCATCACTCCTTGATCGTTTCGGTTTTTTTCCGCTTTAACTTCTAACTTCAGTTTTTTTTTTCACTAGTCACTACACTATCCACTAACTCAGCTACAGTAAAAAAAAACAGCCAACTATAGTAAAATTTCAACCAAAAACTAGAAACCATCACTAAAACGATCACTTTGGGATAAAATACCGTTAGGACATTTTCAATAGTCTATCTTAGCCGTTATTTCACCCACAGAATGTCGAAAGGTGATTGAGGTGGAAGGGAGAGAGTGCTAAAGACTAGCTCGTGCTGTCCATTCTGCAAGCACTGAGCTTGGCCTATGAAAAAGGCAAGGGACGACTCAATGCGCTATTCGAGTAGAAACCATCCACTTGCAACGTATTTTGTCGGCACAGCCTTGCTCACGAGTTGTGCCGACGGAGGAGACGATGAGGATCACGACGAACGCGAAGCAAGAGGATGAGGACTACGGCGGAGGCAGGCACGACAACTTGGATGGCGAGCTCAAGGCGCGGTGGATCGAATGGCCTCCTCGCATAAGCAAGGCGGGTCCGACTGGATCCAGCCAGATCTGTGCTCCGCGAGCTGAATCTGGCCGAATTTGATCTTCGACGAGCAGACGGGTAAGTAAGAATTGGTCTCCAACGAGTAGGCAAGCTAGATCCAGCCTACATTAGCTACAGCGTGAGGTATTTCGAATTTGTTGCAGCATCAGGCCTACCTTACTGAATTACATACACCCAAATTTTGCATGCTCACAACTCATAGTGGGAAGCTAGGCGGAGCCGCCCCAAACCCTAGGTACATGGCTGCCTCGAGAGGTGGAGGCCTGGTTGTCGGACGTCCATGGAGTTGGCTGAAGCTAGGTATGGGGCAGCACAACAGAGTAGGGGTGGCAATTCTTCCCGCGGAGAATTTCCCCATAAGGGTGGGGCCGGGGGCTAATATCCTCCCGCGGGGGAACGGGGTGGGCCCCGCTATGCTCGCGGGGCGGGGTCGGGGGTCATCCTCGTCCCGCGGGGTCTCATGGGGGACCGATAAAAATAAAATAAATATATTTAATAATATATTATAGTTTTTTTAATATAAGAAATTGTATTCTTTTGTTGTATATTTAGACTAAAATTTGAATTTATATGTTAGAATATATATTTTGAAACTATATTTTTAAAAAAAATATGTTTAACTAATTATAAATTAATAAATAAATTTAAATTATTATTTTTTAAAAATAAATTTAATCTTTTTTTATCCCCCGTGGGGACCCCGTGGGGCTCGGATCCCCGCGGGGACCGGGGACGGGCCTTCTGCCCCCGCGAAGCTTAACGGGGCGGGTTTACATCCCTAGGCAGCGTGGATGGGTGAGGCAATAGGAGGGTCGACGCACCCAACCCTAGCTGTAGACACGTCAGATCATTGAGGCTACAACGATTGAAATAGAGTAGAGGTGGGCGATGACGTCTCTAGAGATGCATTGCTCGGTGACGGTAGGAGCAGGAGAGGAGGCGATGGACAATCAGAGGTCGGAAGGGGCGGCGCTACAACGCAAGAAGGTAAATCATTGGGGACAAGGGAGTTTTTTGCGATAAGTTGTGGCCGTGCAGGGGTTGTGCAAAATGGATTAAGGGCATCTGTAGTGTATGAAAATAGGAGATCTTAAATCACATTAAGGTCGACCTTATATATTGCAGAATCGACCTTAAGCAAACCATAAGCAAAAAAGTCTTGAGACCGGTCCTCAAACTAAAGAACTAGCTATAAGCATTAAAATAATTTGAATCCTGTGTTCTCTCTCCCTCACCAGCCAATCACCGTGATATGAGGGATATTTTTTACTGCCGAGTGGAACTTTCGTTACAGCCGAATGGTAGCCTTATATATAACAGAGTCAGCCTTAATAATTAGATAAAACTCACCTTAAATCTTATTAAGCCCTAAGGGAATTGGAATATCACTCACCTTGGTAGCCGCACGGCCTTTTGTACTTTAGCACTTAATTGGGCTTTTACCCTATATATGGTGCCGTCTAGCTAGTACGTTATCATCGTGCAAGTATATGCAACGTCGGCTCAAAAAAAGGAGAAAAGAAAGAATCATCATGCAGCGAGCAGGAAATCAGATGGGAGAATCATCATGCAGCGAGCAGGAAATGAGATGGGAGGAATTAAATAAATTAATCCATTTCAGCTAGCTTCAACTTTCATGCAGCCGGGTCGTTGGTCAAGCACACCATCTCGTGCCCTCAAAAAGTACAGCATCCCATTTGTTACTAAAAAGGGGAGAAGAAGAGAGAGACTAGTATAGTCTAGCTTGCTAGTAGTACTGGAACAGACTCGGCATCTCCCGGACGGCGCCGAACGCCGGCGATGCCGAGGGCATGACGCCGAGCCCCCACGGCAGGCACGGCCCGTCCTCGTCGGCCGCGTCGCCGAACATCCCGAAAGATGCCGCCTTCGCTACGGCCGCGCCGTAGCATCCCCACTGCTGCTGCTGCCGCGCGTACCCGCACACGTGCTCCACCCCGCTGTCCGACGCCACCGCCGCGGCGGCCGCGCGCCTCTCCTCCTTCTTGTACCGGATCCCACACGCGTTGCACAACGACTGCAAGTAGCACGCACATGTACGTCAGCTAGTGTCGTGCATCAGTTAGTATCAAAATATGTATACCTGCGGTGCACGGGCTTATATGTGTGAACCAATATGGCCGCATGTTCAGTGTACATACGTGGTCCTGTGATCAATGTATACTTGACACACACCTTTGGTCCGCGTGGCCCGTTCCTCCAGAGCGGAGTGGAAGCCGTGTCGCAGTTGGCGCACCGGCGAGGCGACGCGGCGCCGGCGTTAGGCTGGTCCGTGCGCGCCGCGCCTCTCTCATGCCTCCCATTGCAGCTGAGCACCGCCTCCCACGGCAGCCCGGCAGAAGCCGGCACGCGCGCGCCAGCCTCGGCGCGCCTGGTGGACGGCGTGCCGAGCGACAGCGTGCAGTCCACCGAGCCTCCGTACGACGATCCGTCGAAGCCCCGGGCTTCCTCGTCGCCGCATTGCTTGTAGTAGTGGTGGTGATCCCCCGGCGCCGCCGCGAACAGCAGCGAGCAGCCGCCGCCGCAGCTGCCGCAGAGCAGCCCGCACGTGCATGGCGCCGCCTCGTGCAGCATCGTCTTGGCTACTGCTTGCAGGGATGGACGATCGAACGGAGATCGCAATGGCACCACAAGCCTATAGTGTATACTACTATAGTCTGCTGGTAGTGGTGGTATCGGGATGAGATCAATATAGATAGCTATGAGGCTGGAGAAACGAGGTAGGGGTTGTCTGTTCTTGGAAATGGCTACGAGTACAACACCACGGTTCAATCGCGCGTGTTAGCTCGTGCTACGCGCTGCTTGGCGAGGCACCGCAAGAATGTGGCACATGTGGGTGTGGGCGGGAGGATACGGGGGCTCGAGTTCTTATAGCGACGACGGGGGGTTTGGCTAAGATTCGGATTCCGGGCGGGCGCGGGACGCGATGCAACGCGCGCGCCGCAGGGACGGAGGGGAGGAGGATGCCTCGTGTCTGGCTGTGGGGCGCGGTCAAAGAGGGAGGGAGTGGCGTTGCGCTCGGTCAAAAAAGCGGCCACGTGAATTGGGGAACAGTCTCCCATGCACATACTACGGGGACGTGGAGGCTGCGAGCGAGCCGATCGCGGGGAGGAGACGATCGAAGGGCGTCGTGCGTGCGCTTGTACTGCAACTCCGCCAGTGGAGTTTGCCGATCACGAGGGGCACAGTTCGATGCATGTGTCCCTCACTCTGCGGGGCTGTGGGATCCCAGGCCCGACCACCTCTACTAGCGACAACGAGATGCATGGCGTGGCGTGGGTGGGTGCGTGCATTTGGTAGGCGCACCATTGCATGAGATGGAACGGTGAACTTAGATCAAAATTTAGAAAGACTAATAAAATTTACTTATCGATTTATTGAATATCGAGTTATCAATCTATGGTAACCTATTGTACTGATGATGAGAGATAGAAAAATATTATTATCCTACAGCGGGCTACCTTAGAAGCTATGATGCACGTCGTCGGAGAGCAGCAATGCACACTCCCTAGTGCAGGAGAAGATGGCGGTCGTCACGCGATCCAGATAGAACTGAGTGATGATCACTTAAAATAAGAATCGGCGTACTAGATAAGTGAAAGTCTAAGTTGAATTGGATGGCTTCGAGTCCGCTGTCCCTCCCCGCCATGGGATGGCACCCCTGGCCCACCGGCTTCACAGCGAGAACCTACTTTTCGTGATTAAGCAAATGGACATAGCCATTCAGGAACACGGATCCCATTCCTTCAACCAAACCTGACACGGGACTCCTAGCCAACGTCGGTCGTCGCCCACTTGTCAATCTCCGATGAGAATAACTCGAGGCCTTGGACCGATCAGGTCTGCGTCGACAGTTATGACGCGCATTTGGGGAAAGATCGTAGCGAGGACGAGTGCCTTGAACAGTTCGCTTGCAGATATCTTGAACTTAATTGGCCCACGCATGTCCGACAAACGAGGGCTCTTATTGGAACCAGACATACATCTGGATGGAAGAGGCGAATTCAAGACCGAAAGCCCATCTACCTCTCACGATCTCGACAAGATCACACCAGATTATGAACAAGTCTATACAGAGATGGACATCAAGCACAATGAAGCAGGAACTTACGGATGAATACAGATCCACATTGATGAAGAGGATCAGGGCTTAGGACAAGACATGACCAATTTAGGTGAAGTCCACCGAGAGGTAGACATTCACCTTGAACGGTTAGCTTACAGTCCATTTGAACTTGATGGCTGGCCTGACCAATCTAGTCGGCCAGCTAGTATGTGGTCGCTTTGGGAGCTAACAAGTATGTGGTCGGGACAAAAGAAGCACATGAGGACCTTAACCCCATCATCTACTTCCTTGAATCTCGAGAAGATTGCACAAGATTGTGAGCCTGTCTGTACAGACATGGACATCAAGCATGAAAATGAAGCAGAAGGTCAAGCAGTACAAGCCCACATCAATAAAGCGCATCCTTAGAATCTAGACGAAGTCACGAAGAGCTGGTGCTTTTTGCATCTAGACGATGAGACAATGGGGACGTTCTTTTTTTTTTACTGTCGTTTATAATTTTTGGTTGAAATTTTTGAATTTTAACTATTTACGATAGAGATTACGGAGAGAGATACTTGCTTACGATTTTGGATGATACAGATATTGGGTTTTTAACGTGTACTATAATTAACATGTAGACTCTATCTTCAAAAAATACTCTGTTTAAAAGTTAGATACTATAGTAAAAATTAAAAATTATTTTGAGCTAAATAACAGACCCCTGTAAGAGAAGAGATCGCGCTAGGACGTGGAGACACGGCACACGATTTCCACAACGTGGGGTGTCCACAGACTGGTTAGCGGTAGGGGACGCTAACCCCGGCTGACCCCCGTGTGTCCGCCCCTGATGAGGTGAGGCCGGGTCGGTCTTTTCCGTTCACGTCATTTTGCAATGACACGATGGATCGAATTTATTACCATGCGTGGAGAGGTGTCCCCGCGCGCGAAGCACGCAACGCCACCGTACCATCGCAGCACTTTGACCGCTCAGTGGTATATTTGGACCGACGGATGACGTCACAGTACGGCACCGTACTCAGTCGTGCAGCCCCCCCCACACAGATTTGAACAGGCTCACGGGCTCATTCGAACAGGGACTTGGATCATTCTGAAGTAATCGATCGATCTCCATAAACAGCACGTTTCGTCACATGATTAAGGTGACGAAGAAGCGCCGCGAGCTTCCAAACACAAAGAGGGAAGGGCAAAGGGGCCGTAGCGAAAGAACCAGCAAGACAAATAAAAGAGAAACCGACCAAATCAAAAGGGAAAAGTAGGCGGCCAGGACTGGAGTAGCGAGGAGGGAACACAGGAAAAGACGGGCGCGCGATCATGGCTCCCCCAAGTTCCATAAAGTCCCCCGTCGAATCGAACGGGATCATCGGTCCAAGGAACAGTCTCGGTGAGGCATAGAAGATCCCGCCTTTTGGCACAACTCCCGCGCACGCAAACCCAGGATCGCTCGCTGCCCGACGCACCCCGAGGATCCGATACGGATCAGAGAACTATAGCCTGATCATTTATTCCTCTGCTTTCATCACCTAGCTCTACTAGGGTCTGGGAAAGCCGGTAGTACGCCTTCTCTTCTCTTTTCTTTTTTTTGCTTGGTTTTCCTTTGTTTTTCCTTTACTGATGTTATAAGCTGCTTAATTCCCTGCCAAGTCAAAGGAGGCAGCGATGCCAGAGAAAAGCGAAAGCCTGTGGAGCCCGTCGTTCCGTATGCTGCTGCCCAACGGCCAAAGCGCCGGCACGACCTTACCCAAAGCATGCGAGCCATGTTTGGTCTTTCGCTTCCGGGCCACCTATGCCCAACTGTAACGTGAATCGATGATCGTGTGTACTTACTCCGTGCCGAAATGCGTGGACAGAGAGTATCGAAGCGCCCCATGATTTGCTGTGTACCGGAGTAGTGGCCCTTGTTTTAGCAGCCTAATGCCCAGTTTGGCAGGGTTTGCACGCCTCGTGCTTCGTGCGATCTGTTGCTAGCCGCAAGTCGAGGCCGGAGAGGTAAGATAAGACGGGAGCGGGGGAAAAAAACAAACGGAGAAGCACTAGTGGTATTTGCACTGTGGCGAGAGTTTTGTGTTTGGTGCGTTGGCTGGGGTAGGCAATCCGCCCGAGGAGATCGTCGTTCAAAAAGTTATCCCGACACGGCCAGAGTTGAGCCTAGAGAGTGGCGTCCTTTGGTTGGGATACCTCAAGCCCCCCTTTGATTAGAGAGGGACGGAACGAGGAGAGATGGGGAGGGGACGGCATCTTTTGGAATGCGACTGTCCCCTGGGTTCTCCTCGCTTATCTAGGCTTGTACCATTCGTTCTCTTCGCTCGAGTGTCGGAGCTGCTCGATCAGCATAGTATATATGTGTACCCTATCAGGCTAATCTCAGATCAAACTCCTAAGTAGTAGTTATTACGATAAGATCATGGCATCGCTTAGAACGATTTAAAATCAACTTCTGTTTCTGGTTTCTATTTTTCCACTATTCAGTAATTTCGTCTTTTCTGATTTTTTTAGAATTTTTGGACTTTTTTCCTTTTCTTTTTTCCGTATTACTTTGTATTATCCGTGATGGGCTAACATATTTTTTCTATTTTTATATTTTTTAAATTTAATTATGACAAATAAGACAACTCTGCTACAGTAAATAATAAACCAGTTACAGTAAAAAAAATTATAAGTCAATATCAAATTAAGCGCTACCCATATGTGTTTCAACACACTCTCAAGTTCTCTTACGTTTGGTCATGATGTGACCTTTTCACCGGTAGTAAGTACTACTCTATATAGCATACACGTGGAGACAGTGTTTACATTGTATTCATCTTAACTTTTATGGCCAGAGGAATTTGAAAGATTTTGCTAGAAAATTCACGAGAAACGGTTCAATTCTCGTATTTCAAACATAACCTAATTGATGTGATGGTCAAAGACACAACTTGCATGTATTCAGCCTTCAAAGGGGGTTTGAGCTAGAAACAATAGCACTAACCACTTTATCTCACAGGATCAATACCCGCCATATCATCCTAAGCTCCTATCCAGTAACCTGTCTAAACCTCAATGGTTGGATACGTCATACAGGAAATAGCCTAATTCCTATCATTACGTAGGGAAGCTCCCGTCTACCTAGCGGAGGTAGCGTTTAGCATACAAATACACCTAGCACAAGGAAAAGTTGCACCCTGAGAAAGGCAACAACGGTCCACTCTAAACGGCTTCAATTTCTGATTTATTTTATTTTTTGGTTATTTAAATCAAAAGCCACTTATAATACATTGACTTCTAATTTCAACTTATTTAGACTTTTGATGTTTTTTTTTACTTTTTACTTTTCTTTTTGCCCTTTATTCCTTTGTATTGTCTGTGACGATATAACGGTTTTTTTATTTTATTTTTCTCAAAAAAAACTAACAACTACTACCATACAATTTCAACCATAAGTTAAATGTCACAGCTAGAAATCTAAGCTGTGAGCCAATTAGAGCTAGGCCGTAAGGCAGCACCGGTACCAGCCCGACCCATCGGCCATCGTGTAGTAACAAATCGCTTACCCTAAAACACACTCAGCGATCGAGATGGAGTTTGCAACACATGCCATTTCCTCAGTGAGCTGTAAATATTAGTCTAGCCTACTATGCTAAAAACAGGTAGTGACAGTAACCAATACCAGTTACTCCTTCCTTTCTAGCTAGCCCACCCTATTTCTGTCTTAGATCCGAAACTATAGGCCTGTTCTTTTGGACTATAGCTGATGGTCTTTTGCTTCAGCTGATAAATAGTAACAGCTGATAGAGAAATTGTGAGAGAGTACAAAGTACAAAAAACTCCTGTGCGGTTTTAACAGATATAAATGAGTTCGTTACAGTATCTACCATAATCAACTTATAGATTCCGTCGTGAAAAGATACTCTATTTGAAACCTAGTACTGTAGAAAAGCACTTTACTGTAGAAAATCCAAAAGTTAGAGCCGAAAAGAAGAGGCCCTATTCCATGGCATACAATGTATTTCTTCTTTTCTTCAGAGGATGAGGAAAGTTAGCCACCACATTTGCTCTTAGGTGCTAGAAATTATCATATTAATCGAAGAAGAAAAAGGTAAAGATCTACACCATCAAGTACGGAGGGTCTAGATTATAATGATATAGATTAAATAGGTATAGATATGAGAGCTACTATATTTGTATAATTAATACAACTATATTTCTAACATAAACAAGAGTTGTATATCAACTCAATTTTGATACAATTAACATATGTATTGTAGTATCTACCTATGCAATTGTATGAGAACCTAGCTAGTTTTAAAGAACATGTAAGACCAGATGGCAACAGTTGGAGGGGGAGGGTGAATAGTGCCTCACAAAATTTTCAAGTATTCTAAGCCACAAACATAACAACAACCTTGAGAACCAAAAAGAGAGAGAGAGAGAGATTCTTCAGCTCACAACAGTATGACTGGCTACAAGGCGCGATACGACTGGAGGCAGAAAGGCGGTCTGACCAATGGTGCCTTGGTGGTCTGACTGGTGTGGTTGGAATGCCTAGATATTTCATAGGTAATTCCCCAATTTTACATGTAAAAAACTGTTTATAACTTTTTTTGCTTAGCGAGAGCTTCTCCAAAACATAGAAGCTTACTTTCATGAAAATTTATTTTCAAACTTGAGAGTTGTTCAAAGACGTAGAATAAATTTAAGATTCTTTGCTCCTTCTAAATCATCTTCTAGCAGAAAAATGGTGTTATCTGCATCTTGCAGTAAGGCAAGACCATTTTCTACTAAGTCTGGTATCATCCCCTTGATCAAATTGTTCTGATGTGCTCTTTTAATTAGAAGAGCAAGGGCACCAGTAGCCAAATCAAACAAAGAGGTGATAGGGGATTACCCTGCCTCAATCCTTTAAAATTTTTAAAGAATGGACCTATTGCCTCATTTACTCTCACCCCTGCATGTCCATCTCTAACCACTTTCATTACCCAATCACACTAAGCATCAGGAAAACCTTTTAACTGAAGAATTTGATAAACAAAAGGCCATTTTATTTTGTCATAAGCCTTTTCAAAATGTACCTTAACAGAAAAACCTGATTTGTTTTATTCAAGGTGTTAACTGTTTCATGAAGCATTAAGACTCCTTCCAATATGTACCTATTTATCAAAAAGGCTGTCTGAGTTTTGGAAATAACAGGGTCAATAACTTTTGGAAGTCTATTCATCAAGACCTTTGTCAACATCCTAAAACTCACATTCAAAAGACAGATAGGTCTGTACTTTTGGATTTGTTTTGCATCTTTGCATTTGGGTATAAGTGTGATGACCCCATAATTTAATCTTTCAATATCAAGCTACCCTTTATAGAAATCATCTAGCAATTTTTTAAGATCAATTTTGACCAAATCCCAAAATTTTTATAAAACTCAGTAGGAAACCCATCTAGCCCTGGAGATTTATTTCTTTCCATACCAAAGAATGCCTCTTTTAATTCCTCCTAACTACATTCTTTTGTCAATTCATTTTTATCATTCTCATCAATCTTTGCCACATCATCCATAACTAAAGAAATGTTACTTTGTTCTGGATGTCCAAATAATTTTTTATAAAATCATGTGATCTCCTTCAATCACACCATCATGCTAAGCTAGAGATAGGATAGTATTCTTCCTTCTCCTTCCATTAGCTTTTGTTATAAACCTTAGTTCATAAGGGGTAAACATCGTCGAGAGGATGGCTGGGCGGCGGCGTCGTATAGGGAGAGGGAGATACTATAGATGAGAATGACTTTTGTTATTTCTGTGCTTGATCTCAATAACATGTGGCAGCCTCCTTATATAGATGGGCTCCCCCCTAACAGCTAGAATATAATATTAATCATATCTCTAAGAAATAGAATCTAATATCATATCTCTAATAAATATAAACTAATCTCTAGCTTCCTAATAATGAACCGGTTGGGCCCAAGGCCTACGCCCATGACATTACACCCCTCTCGGACATGCAGCTCGTCCTCGAGCTGCTAGGCGGTGGCTATGGTTGCAGTTCCACATTGATGAAGTGTAGTGTCTTTGGCTAAACGGTCTTTCCAAAATAAGATATTTTTTATTTGTCGGCTCCTCTATTTCATCTTAAAGACTCCTTGCCTTAGATGCATGAGGCACGGTATCACGTCAACGGAAGTAGAGGCGGTGATGGTGGAGGCTCCCCGGTGGCATTGGCTCTTGCTCCCCCGCCAGCGACGACTCTGGCTCTGGCTCCCAGTGGTCTGCAGCCGGTGGAGAGCATCCAGAGACGGCGGCCGACGTGCGGCCAGGCGACGACGACTCCGATCGTGGCCGTGTTGGTGAAAGACCGACGAATTGAGGCGGCGCTAGTGAAGAGCCCGGCTCGGGGAAGAATCTGAGCCAAGGTGACGACACCAGATCCAGTGCAGAGGAGGCGACACACATGAGTTGTATCAATCCAATCGAGAGGCAATGGAGAACCGTGCCAACGATGGCGACACGGAAGGAGACGACCCAGCGATGCAGAGCACCGGATTCGCCTGAGATACGCTGGATCTAGGTGGATCCGTTCGGCCACCAATCAAAAAATCTCCATCTGCCTTTGAGCTTCCACGGTGTTAAGATCTGGAGACAACATGATCTAATGAAGTCGACCTCGTGTGGCTGGGAAGATGACGATTGATGGCAATGAAGATGAGGAAGTCCTGCACGGTAGCGAGGCAGGTGTGGAGCGCAGAGACCTTGGTGGTGGAGAACTTCTTGGCCTCCTTGAATGCCTTGTTGCTCTAGGACCCTGAGACGACAAAATCGGAGGGGTTGGAGGGGGAGGCATAGAGGTTGAGTGACACAATGACAAACTGGGTGGTGGCACCGTCCTAGAGGAAGAGGATGACATGGGTATCGGCCACGTCGAGGAGCGCGCGGAGGTCAGCCTCGGCCTTCTTGATGGCAGCGTCTAACTCCTTCTCGTGGTGGCTCATCTCCCTGATGCTCATGCCAAAGTTGTGGTAGTCGACGAGCTCTGCTTGCACCTTCTGGAGGACGGAGAGCAGGAGCATGGCCAGGCCGGTTGCGAAGTTGTAGACCCTGTGCTCAGCGACGCCTGTGGTGGGGGAGGACAGGGAGGGTGCAGCGATGGTGGTGTAGGAGATCTTGCTAGCGCAGGGTGAGGATGCAGGGGAAGGAGGCACTGGCCTTGGCAGCGACACGGCTAGGGCTGGAGCGGTGGAGGAGAAGGGTGAGGATACGGTAGAGCCCATGGTGGCAGAGGAACCGAACGCGATGATGGTCAACTTGGCTACGCTGACGTGCGCTCTTGGAGCAGAGGCGCATCCTGATGCAACACCATAGTTACTTGGAGTTGCATCGCTGCGTCTGCCTCTCCAAGTAGTGCCACCATCGTCAAGGGGTACGGCTTATACCCTATGCGCCAATCTTGGAAGATGCCACGTTGGCGTCGCTTGAAATCGCACCGCTGCCTGCGTCGGATGAAGGAGCAGCAGTAGCAGTGTCGTTGTCATGGCACGACCACTATTGCTCCTGCTCCTTATGCTGCCGCAGATTGCACAGCAACAACTGCTTGTGCCTTCTTCTTTGCTGCCATCATCTTCTTCAATATGCTCTCTATATTCTTGAGTCTACCGATGATTTCTTCATAGCCAACAATGATCTTACCACCTGTTAACTCGGCAGCAGAAGCTATGTTGTTGGCTCTGATACCAAATTGTTATGAATCTTAGAGGGTAAACACCGCCGAGAGGACAAAATCAGCATATGAAGGCTTCTTTCAGGGGGTATTGATTTTAGTCCCTGGGAGCGAATTTGGAAAACATGGGCCCCAAATAAATGTCGATTCTTTATGTGGCTGGCTGCACATAATAAGTGCTGGACTGCTGATCGTCTGGCACGCCGAGGATTACAGCACCCTCCCCCGCTGCTTGCTTTTCGATCAGGAGGAGGAAACCATTATCGACCTCTTGGTTTGCCCGACAATTTCGGTTTGGCCTGCTGTGTGCTACAAAAGGTGCAGTTACAGAACCTTTCCTCTCAGCCGAGTGAGCCCTCCTTAGAAGAATAGTGGTCTAGATCACACAATGCAGTTGATGACCAGGTTCGGTAAGGCCTCAACTCCATCATCATTTTAGGGGCATGATCTCTTTGAAATCTCCGCAATCGCTGTGTCTTTGATGGGGCTGCACCGAATGTTAGGGCTCTCTTGTCATCTGTCAGTGAGAAGATGAGGTTTTGGGGACTGGCCGGAGCAAAGGGTATTTCATACCTAACTGCTCCATCATAGGCTTTGGTCTAGACCATGTCTCTGATCGAGGTCAATCTTGTTTCTGTACCATAGGCGAGTATTTCTGTTATTTTTTCTAGAGTGGGTGTGTGTTTTGGGTGCGTTTGTGTGTGTAAGGGTTCTCTTCCCCCCTTTTTCTCCTTCTTAATTCAAAGATACGCAGCTCTCTTGCATGTTCAATAAAAAAAACACCGCCGAGAGGATGGCTGGATGACATCGGTGTATAAGGAGAGGAAGTGACTATAAATGAGAATGACTTTTGTTATTTCTCTGCTTGATCCCAATAACATGTGATAGTCCCTTATATAGATGGGCTCCCCTAACAGATAGAATCTAATCTTAATCAGATCTCTAACAAATAAAAACTAATATCATATTTCTAACAAATAGAAACTAAATCTTTGACTTCCTAATAATAAACCAGTTGGGCCCAAGGCCCACATCCATGACAATTTTAGCATGGCAATAATTTGTATTGTTGTCTTCATCATTTAGTTCCTTTTCTTTTAATTTTGAAGCCACTTAAGCTCTTCTTGTCTAAGCAATCTAGCCAATTGGTTTTCTAATTGTTTTCTTTGTTCTCTCTCACCTAAAGACATTCCCATCAATTCACAATTTTTGTCTAAATTATCTATTTGCTACAGAATTTTCCTTTTCAGTTTTTCATACCAACCCTCCATGTTAATGTTCCAACCTTTCAGTTTTCTTCTCAAAATTCTCAATTTACATTGCCAAGCATCAATGCTTGACATATTTCCCGTCGGAGTGTTCCAGATTTCTTTCACAATTTGATTCAATCCTTCTCTACAAAACCACCTCAATTCAAATTTAAAAGGGTGTTCACTTTTAGCTTTTTGCCCTATATTGAACAAAAATAGGTGCATGATCTGAGAAAACCCTTTCCATTGCCTTGACAATAGATAAGGGATAATGTTCCTACCAATCATATCTTACCATTTTTCCGTCCAGTTTTTCATAAGTGGGGTTCTCACGATCATTACACCATGTGTAAGATCTACTCAAAGTTAGTTCCCTTAAGCCTCTATCTTCAATAATTGCATTGAAGATGAAACTCCATCTATTATATCCTCCTTTCTTTTTTTCACTTTCTTTTCTGATAATATTTAAGTCCCCGGAAATTGCCAGGGGATATTTATTATCTCTCATTACTTGTGCCAATTCAGTAAGAAAGTAGTAAGAAAGTCTCTCTTCCCTCATTCTAAGTAGCTCCATATACTAATAATAAGATTCCATTTGAAGCTATCTTCATTATTCTGAAGTAGCATCCTCCCAAAATGTTTCCCAATTTCATGTTCAATGACATTAAAATTATCATTCCTTGTCCCCACCAAAGTCCCACCAGATCTATCTTCTGGGGAAGCCCATTTCCAAGTGAAATTTTGGCCACCCTCTAAATTATGCAAGTAAGAAATAGAAAAGCCTTGTTTCATGGTCTCTTGGAGTTCAATGGAAGTCTAATTTGTGTTCTTGAAGAGTCTCTCTCAGAAATCTCCTTTTTTTTCCATTTCCCAATCCCTCTCACATTCCAAATTAAACCTTTCACGTTGTACTCTTGGGGCTTTTACCTTTCTTTCCTTTAACTTTGGATTTCACATAGAAAATCTCTGGTGACCCTTTTTTTCCTTTCTTTTTTCTAGAGGAGACTAGCAGGAATTCCTACACACAAGTTTCTTCCAAACCCTTTTGAGAATTATCCCCATCAGATAGTAACCCTTTTGATTTTTTTTTGTTCTTCTAGAAACAAGTTCATTCTTGCTTGTTCTAGACTTTTAATTAGCTCAATGTTATTTTCCACAGAATCAATTGTACATCCCAGACTAACACATAAAACAGATGCTACCTGAGAAAGAGAAGAATTAGATGAAGTAACAACAGAAGGTATTTTAGTATCCATACCTCTGCCCCATCTCAAATCTTCAGCCATGGCTCTGTCATTAGTTTTTTCAATGATGTTCTTGTCTTCCGCTTCTCTCAATCTTGGGCATCTTCTAGGTTTCTCTATTTTTGCTGACATGTTTTATGTGTCCTATTGCCTCTCGTTCCTCTTGATTACCTGGTAATTCTACTCCCACCATCTTAGCAAAGTTGGTTGAGCCATGTGAATGAAAAGCTTCTTCACTATCAGAAAAGTGAAGCATTTCTTGTCCCTCTATGTCAAAATCAATGTGCTTCTTTGTTGTCAATGTCTCTTGTCCCACTGTATCTATGTTCATACTTTGTAGTCCTATCATATTTCTGCTCCTTATTATCTATATTCATTTTCTTTATGGTCTTTAGTTATTGGTCTCCCTCTATCCTGTGAAATGACCCAAAAAATTCAAAAGAGTTTTCAATTTTCTTGGATTTTTGATTGAACTCCTAATCCACTCCAAGACCTCCTTGATTACCATTGGAATTTGTGCTAATCACCTTCTTTTGAGCTTCCCGCCTTCTCCCTATGCTGGTGTCGCTGCGGGACGCCGCCTCCGCCTCCCCTTCCACGTGTCTACGTTGCTGCGCGCAAAATTGCGGCGTGCCTGTGCCACTCCCATGTTCGCGTCATACCTCCTCATGTCACGTGGCCCGCACCCGCCAGTGCCTCCTCTCCACCAACTTTGTCGTCCCATGCCTCACCCCGCGCGCTCGATTGACAGAAGCTCGCTTCCGCCGCTCACCCGCGTATTTTTCGCTGTCTACGCATCCCCACTCATACTGTGTGTTGTCACCTCCCTCTGAACCTTGCAAGAGTTGTTCGCCAACCCGCATGGCCGCCCATACCTACCCGCGGCTTCCCGCCCTCTCCTCCATGCGCCAAAGAACTCCCGCACACCCCTCGCCTCCTCTCGCCTTCCCGGCCCTCACCCAATCGCGGCTGCAAAGAGCATCGCAACACTCCTACCATCCTTCTAGAGCAGCCAATTGAACTCTCTCCCCCTCCAGCTCCCGCACCGCCGTTCCATGGTTCCATTCCCGAGATCTCCAAGGCGTCCGTCCAAGGTTCATAGCAAAACTCCGAAGTTTACTAGATCGTCAAAGTCACCGATCCGCAAGGCAAGTTGCAAATCCTTGAACATGTTGAACCCATAAATCCTATATTATTTATTTATGCTATTTACATTACTGTTAATTGCTCAATTTATTTGTGTAAAATAAATGTTAGAATGACATGTTAGATTTAGTTATGTTCTACCACCGATAAATACCCTACTTTACTTTAAGGCCATATTCACCTTAACAACCTTAGTATTATTAAATTAGAGTATAAACAATCATCGCATTCACTCACATAAAATAACGAGCTATCAAGTGACTTGGTAGTTCGCCGGTAAAAACATTTTAAAATGTTCTAGGGTAGGGAGGAAGCCGTGGGTGCCCTATAGTAGTCGAGTCCACAACCCTACCCTAGGGTGGAGAATGCAGCAGATGGATGTCAATACAGGTGTATGTATCGGTTACCAGTTGTGGTTGGTAGTCTCAGGAGAAAATATAAGAATTAGACCCTTATGCTGAGTATAGAGCACAATAACTGCTCAACCACAAGTATTGAACTGTCAATCCTGGTCCGGTAATTGTTCACTTTAATTGAACCCCTACAGGAGTTTTGGAGTGTGGTATGGGCGCATTATCGCCGTACACACAACGGTAGGTCTTCACAAAATTGGGCGATCGTGTTCCGCATTGGCCCGTGGATACCCAGTTTAGTGAAGATCATAACTTATCGGGTAGGGTCTATACAGTAAATTGAGCAGCGAAAGATCTTATTTTCTCAATTCAGTTGCACGCTAGTGGAGCGTGTATATCACATGACATTAGCAATTGAGAAATCTTATGGGTAAAGCTGAGTAACTCTGCAGAGTGAATTTTAATGGTATTCGAATACGCCGTGCTTTCGATTAATGAAGCTGTGTTTGATGGGTGAATCCAGTAGCAAGGTATAAGTAGTTTTCTGGTATTTTAATCTGTGTAAAGTGGAGAATAATGTTGAGACCCCCATTTCCTTAAGTAGTATTATTGTTTTATTGTTTTAATTTGTTTACAAATAAATATGCATCCATATAAAATAATAGAACCTGTAGACGCTCTTCCTTAGAAAATCCATGCATATAATAAATTAGGATTTACCATTGTAACTTGCTGAGTACTGTTGGTTGTACTCAAGCTTGCTATAATTCCACCACTATAGACAGCAGAATAAGAAAGCATATTTCAAGTGTTCGTGTTAGGGTTGCAACCGCACTCAAGCGTTTCTGTGGGAGTTTTCTTCAGTTCTTCTTCTTTTGACTGTAAGTTATAATTTGGACTTGGACACCCATAAAACTGATAAAATTTGACTACTAGGTTTTATTTTTGTCAAACTAATCATTTTTAAATGTCTGTGAGCAAGCTTGATACTTTATTTGTCTGCAACAGAACTTCTGGGCTGTTGATGGACGTATGATGCCCCTGTTTCCAAAGACGGAGGTGTTACATCCTGTTTCCTTCTTCATTTTCCATCCTTATTGCCTTTTGTCCCTGAGTTGATTGCCTAGGTTGTTTATTTGCTTCCTGTTGTTCCTGTAGAAATCTCATATTTTCTTCCTTTTATAATTTCATAGCCATTTCACTGTCTGGGAGAATCTGCTCCTCAATCACCGTCTCTTGATCTACATTTTAAGTTATTTGTTTCTCATGTTCTATGACATTGTCATACTTATATTTGTTTACTTCCAACTGGGCTTCCTCTTGTCCCCTTTTTTCTGACCACTTGTATCTGCATCTGTCCACTCTTCTCTTTGTTTTGCTCAGCATCACTATTTTCTTGCTTCTTGTCTGAATTGTCACTGTTTACAGGATCCTCTTGCTTCTCCTCCATACCCTTATCGTCAGGATTCCTCTTGTTATTATTGCTTTCATATGACCATCCTGTCTTCACAACAGACTCCACTTTGAAAGAAACCACACATACCAGAAAATCAATACCAGTAACTTCAGACAAAACAGAATCCTTTCAGGATCCTTGACACCAAATTTGATTCTAACAATATCATGAGTTCTGAGTGTTTCCATATACACTTCCAGCATTACCCTCAAACCAGATCCTATTTCACTGAGAGCACGGTGTCCTTTCATAGTGTTTGCAACACCAGCTATTCTAAGTCAAATTGTATGCAACTTACCTTGAGCTGATGCTTTTGGTGTCCATTGTGTTACTTGTATCACATCTCCACTTCCTTTCGGCTTGAATTCCTCAAATTTTGATAGTTCTTGTAACCTAATTTTGGAAGGAAATCTCATCAAAAAAATATTATGTCCATTCTCCTTTGCTCTGCATTCCTAATTCCACTTGAACATCTCTGTAAAGCTTTGTTCAATCATTCTATCATTCAATGTGCCAGACTTGACTGTCATGAGAGCCATAGGGTTGATATGTTCAGTGGTAACGATTTTGGTATTCTGGATCAGCAAGCATCCCAAACCGATTGAGACGTCACGCAACATCAACCTCCTGGGAAGCTAACCCTAGCGTGAGATTCTCGCCGCCACAGATGTTCGTGGTACAGAGCGAGGTGTTGGAATGGGTCTGATTTCTTCCAATTTCTTCTCCGAATCCAAATCCTTCACCTCACGACACGCGTATGGCGGTGACGCGGAGGTGAATGCCTGGGCCCTATCCTCCAAAAGCAGCACAATACCCGAATCCAACTCAGCCCATTGCCGATTTGAACATCCTTTCGCTTCTCACTCGCCGCAATTACCACTCCTCAAGCTCTGTTCAATCAAATCCAATCTCCCGATCGCCTTCGGTTACAATCCACCACACGCATCAGAGCTCCTGGTCACTGTTTGAATAAGTCCTGAGCTTGCTAACTTTGGTAAGTAGAAGGTAGATTAGCGGGCTGTGCTAAGAATGGCATGTCCCAGATTGTTGGGATGGCAACAATTGCTCACGAGCATGCCGTGATTGTCTCAGTCATTTGTATCCATATTTTCCTGCATGTAATTTGCTTATATAGGAATGAAAGATCAACAGAAATAGTTGCCGCTTTGCAGCACAAAATACGAGTGTTCCACCTTGCGATCGCGTGTGTTATTCCTCATATCGTTCGGAATTCTGTCAATTGGTATCAGAGCCCGGTTCCGCCGTCGCCATGTCGCAGTCACCCTTCAAGACGGTGCTGTCGGGTGATGGCTCCGGCGCGGAGAAGGAGGCCCCGTCGCGTTCGCCGCCACGTCGCCGTGGCCGCTCTCACAATAGCCATTCGCGCACCCGGGACGCCGGATCGCGCGTCGTCGAGCGAATCATCGAGCGGCCGTCCGCGAACGTCGCGTGGCCAATCTTGACCGGACTAACTATCCGAATGGGCGCCGTCATGGAGGTGAACTTCCGCACTCTCGAACCGAACGCCGCCCGCAATGGCATCACCAACCACCCCGACGAAGAAGAGTACCATGACGATCGGCAGACGATGGCTGGTCTCCTACGCTCAGTGCCCTCTGAGCTATGGAGTACGCTCGCCACGAAGAGGACAGCAAAGCAGGCCTGGGATGCTATCGTGAACCTGCGGATCGGCGACGAGCGCGCCCGCGACGCCAAATAGCGCAGTTAGCCCCGCCGAGACTTCGGCAATCTCGCCTTCAAGGAAGGAGAGACCGTCAACGAGTTCGGCGTCCGCATCACCGCACTCGCCACCAACCTCCGTTCCCTCGGCGACAACATCACCGACGCCGAGGTAGTAAAGAAATTGTTGCAGGTGGTCCCCGAACGGCTGAATCAGGCCGCGGTCTCCCTCGAGATGTTCCTGGATCTGAACCAGGTGACGATCGAGGAGATCATCGGTCGGCTGCGCGTGTTCGAGGAGCGCGTAAAGCCCAAGGAGGTCACGGACGCCATGGGGCGCCTGATGCTCTGTGAGGAGGACTGGGAAGCTCGGCGCAAAGCACGTCGCGAGCAGGAGAACTCCGGCGGCGGATCTAGTTCCGGCAACCGCGGGAAACGCCGCGGGCGTGGATGCGGTCACGGCGGAGCAGGTCGCGATGGCCAGAACGCGAGCGCCGGGAACACCTGCGGCGGCAAGGCACCGCCCGGCACTATCTGCAACAACTGCGGTAAACGTGGCCACTGGGCCAAAGATTGCCGCGGGAAGAAGGGCGCGGCTCATGTCGCGCAGGCCGAAGAAGAGGAAGGGGCGCTAATGTACATCGCCGCGGATGCGGAGGTTACCGTGGCGCCCAAGTCGTGCCCACACTCCAGCTCGCCACTGCACGCTGCTGCACAGGGGCGCGTCCACCTCGTCGAACAGAAGGTTCTCCTTCACCTCAGTGAGGAGGAGAAAGAGGCCGTGGGGCCTCGCCGCTGGGTGCTTGACACCGGCGCGACGAACCACATGACGGGGTCGCGGTCTGTCTTCGCCGAGCTGAACACCGGTGTTGCCGGAACTGTCAAGTTCGGTGACGAATCGGTGGTCGCCATCGAGGGAAAGGGCACCGTCCTCTTCGCCTGTAAGAACGGGGAACATCGTCGCCTTGACGGTGTCTACTACATCCCGCGCCTCACCACCAACATCGTCAGCCTCGGGCAAATGGATGAGGACGGCTTCAAGGTCGACATCGAGTCCGGGATCCTGCGGCTCTACGACTTGCAGCGACAACTCCTCGCCAAGGTGCATCGCTCGACGAGTCGGCTGTACTACCTCGACATGAACGTAGTCGCGCCGGTGTGTCTCACAGCCCGCGCCGGCGACGTCGCTTGGCGCTGGCATGAGAGGTATGGGCACCTAAATTTCCAGGCGCTGAGGAAGCTGGGGCGCGACGAGCTCGTGCGCGGACTGCCGGTGATTGATCATGTAGATCAGGTCTGCGAAGATTGTGTGCTGGCGAAGCAGAAACGCACCTCGTTCCCGCAGGCCGCAAAATTCCGAGCGGAGGAGAAGCTCGAACTTGTCCGTGGCGATCTATGTGGACCGATCACGCCATCAACACCAGCCGGGAACGCCTACTTCCTGCTGCTGGTAGATGATATGAGCCGCTATATGTGGCTCACACTCTTGCGGTCCAAGGCAGACGCGCCGGCGGCGATCATGGAGTTCCAGGCCCACGTCGAGCGAGAGACGGGCAAGAAGCTGAAGGTTCTGCGGACTGACAATGGAGGTGAATTTACCTCGGTCGAATTCGCTGAGTATTGTGCAGGTGAAGGTGTCCAGCGTCACTTCTCGGCTCCCTACTCGCCGCAGCAGAATGGCGTAGTTGAGCGCCGGAACCAGATGATCGTGGGGACGGCGAGGAGCATCATGCGCGCGCGTGGCGTGCCCGGACACTTCTGGGGGGAGGTGGTGCACACCGCCGTGTACCTCCTCAACCGGGCACCGACTGCCGCGCTCGACGGGAAAACCCCTTACCAGGCGTGGTACGGGAAGAAACCCCCCGTGCACTTTCTGAGAGTGTTCGGCTGCATCGCCTACATCAAGCGACTCCGCCCACACCTCGCCAAGCTCGACGACCGTGGCCAGAAGGTCGTCTTCATCGGCTACCAGAGCGGGTCTAAAGCATATCGCTTCTACGACCCCGCGACGGAGCGCGTCCACGTCTCGCGAGACGCGATCTTCGACGAGAGCGCGCGCTGGGAGTGGGCAGACGCCTCCACCGACCTCGAGCAGGAGCCTTTTACCGTCGAGAAGGAGTACGAACTCCCACGCCGTGTCTCTGGCGCACCGCCGTCGGTCGCGACATCAGTGGAACCTGCGACACCGCCCACTGTGCAGGAGTCGTCTGCAGCTGCTGCATCACCTGTACCTGCTACACCCATCGGTACACCTGCTTCGATCGCCCCCACGGGGACGCAGGTCGAGTTCGCTACGCCTCTCAGCGACGATCCCAACCTCGACGCGGATGATGACGAGGACGTGGAGCACCGGTACCGGAGGCTGGACAACATCATCGGCTCGGATGCCATTCCAGGCCTGGCGGACCGGGACACAGTGGAAGCTGAACTGCATTCAGTCAGCGTGGAGGAATCGAGATCGCTGAAGGAGGCCGGCGGCGATCCAAACTGGATTGCTGCGATGGAGGAGGAGATGAACTCCATCCGCGATAACAAAACTTGGTCACTGGTGGATCTCCCACAAGGTCACCGCGCCATCGGCCTCAAGTGGGTGTACAAGGTCAAGCGCGACGAGAACGGGAGCATCGCCAAGTACAAGGCCCGCCTCGTCGCCAAGGGATACGTGCAGCGCCCCGGCATCGATTTTGAAGAGGTGTTCGCACGGCCGCCGGCTAGAGTCGGTCGCGGTCGCTTCGCCATTGCAGCGCACTACACACCGGAGTGTCCACCATATGGATGTCAAGTCGGCGTTCTTGAACGGGAGCTCCAGAGGAGGTGTGTATGTCCAACACCGCCAGTTTCGCCGACGGCAAGCACCGCACAAGGTGCCGCGTCTTCACAAGGCGTCAGATGGACTCCGTCGAGCTCCACGGGCTTGGAATCAAAAGCTCGACTCCTCGCTTGCACATGGCTTCACACGCCGCACCAACGAGCACGGATGTACACCGTGGAGAAGGAGCAACACGCCTAATCGTGGGCGTGTATGTTGATGATCTAGTCATCACCGAGGAAATGCAAAGCGGTGATCAAGTTCAAGGCCGAGATGATGAACACCTTCCGCATGAGCGACCTCGGGCTCCTCTCGTACTACCTCGGCCTGGAGGTCACGCAGGGAGCGGACGGGATCACCCTCCAGCAAGGAGCCTACGCCACCAAAATCCTTGAGAAGGCGGGGCTGGGTACTTGCAAACCAAGCGCCACTCCCATGGAGATGAAGCTGAAGCTGCTGAAGGAGGGGACGACTCCAAGTGTTGATGCCACTGAGTACCGCAGCCTCATCGGGAGTCTCAGGTACCTCTGCAACTCCAGACCCGACCTGGCATATGCAGTGGGCTATCTGAGTCGATTCATGGAAGCGCCGCGTGAAGAGCATCTTGCTGCAGTCAAGCGGGTGCTCCGCTATATAGCAGGGACAGTGCATTGGGGGCTGCACTATCGTCCAGGGAGAAGAAATGAAGGAGTTCCCAAGTTGCTGGGCTACTCTGACGGTGATCTTGCCGGAGATATCAACGATCGGAAGAGCACCAGCGGCCTCATCTTTTTCCTTGCAGGTGGGCCGGTTGCCTGGCAATCGACCAAGCAGAAGGTGGTCGCGTTGTCTTCCTGCGAGGCAGAATACATCGCGGCTGCTGGAGCTGCGTGCGAGGCGGCTTGGCTGGCACGCTTGCTGGCTGAGCTCGTCGGAGGAGCAGTCCTCGTGCCAAAGCTCAAGGTGGACAACAAGTCCGCCATCTCATTGATGAAGAATCCTGTGCATCATGAACGGAGTAAGCACATTGATGTGAAATTCCATTTCATCCGGAGTGCTTTGCGACAGAAGTCGATCGACGCCGAGTTCGTTGGCACCGAATCGCACTGGCGACATCCTCACAAAAGCGCTCGGGCGCGTTCGGTTCAGAACTTCGTGGCAAGATCGGCATGAAAAATAAAACTTAGTCTAGTTGCTCTAGGACTTAGGAGGAGATTGTTTGAATAAGTCCCGAGCTTGCTAACTTTGGTAAGTAGAAGGTAGATTAGCGGTGTGCTAAGAATGGCATGTCCTGCATTGTTGGGATGGCAACAATTGCTCACGAGCATGCCGTGATTGTCTCAGTCATTTGTATCCATATTTTCCTGCATGTAATTTGCTTATATAGGAATGAAAGATCAACAGAAATAGTTGCCGCTTTGCAGCACAAAATACGAGTGTTCCACCTTGTGATCGCGTGTGTTATTCCTCATATCGTTCGGAATTCTGTCAGTCACACAGTTTGCTTGATTTCCATAACAACCAGCAAGCCGCACCACTTGGAGACGATCCACACCAGTAGGGAGGGGATTCGTAGTTTGAGATCACCCATGGCGATCTAGGGTTGGGGAGGGGCTCGGGCTTAGAGACGTCATACGCGCCGTCCCGTCCGTGCGTAAACTGTCGAGTATTCGGAGAGGCAGGGAAATGTAAAAACCCGTGGGAAATAAAAGCATGGCGCCTGCCGCGTTGCTGGTTTTACTTTGTGTGTCGCTTGTTGATTGATAACCTGAGTCTTTTGGGGCATTTGGTCGACGTTTTTGGCTAAAAATAAATAGTAAATTTTTTTAAAAAAATATATAAATTAGAGAAAATAAAAAAGAGATACATATATAAGAGGAGTGATGTACCTAATACACTCATAATCCTTCACATTATCTCTAAAACAAAATAAATAATAAGAAAAATAAAAAGCTGCTCTAAAATACTAGATATTTTTTTAGCTCTTTAAACTAGAAGCTAGCCCATCGAAAAGAAGAGCGCTGCACTCTGACGTTGACTGCACATGGGGCCCAGTACAAGACGTCTATCAATGCCTTCAGCCGCGAGGATTCCCTATACTGCCCGACGCAGCAAGCACCGAGCCTCCTGCACAAACACCACGCCACGAATCAACGCTCGCATCGCCAGATTGCCCTCCGCCGCGCCGCGCACCGCATCCCCGCCTCTTCCGCGCCGCATAAACCACCGAAACCACAGCCACACTTGGCCTCATCTCTCTCCGGGTTAAGCAACCGAAAGAAACTATCCAAAGCCGGAAACGATCAGAAGAATCCAGAGGCACCTCCGAGTTTGTGGGCGATGCTGCGCGCAGGAGGAAGGCGGCTCCTCGCCCCGGGGCTCCGGCGGCTCGCCGGCGAGGGGGCACCGGGGCTGGCGGGGGCGAGGGCGTACCACGAGCGGGTGGTGGACCACTACAACAACCCGCGGAACGTGGGATCGTTCGACAACGACGACCCCAACGTCGGCACGGGGCTGGTGGGGGCGCCGGCCTGCGGTGACGTCATGAAGCTGCAGATCCGCGTCGACGAGGGCTCCGGCAAGATCGTCGACGCCTGCTTCAAGACCTTCGGGTGCGGCTCCGCCATCGCATCCTCCTCCGTCGGTGAGCCCCGCAAACTCGCCCTCCCGGTTCCTCACTTTCCCTCGGTGATTTGCTTTAGAATTAGCTCTCTATTCCGTGCTATCTTAAGAAGTGTTGTTTAGCTTCTGTGAATTGAATTGCGGCAAAAATTAGTTGCTTGATTACTGCAGTGATGCTTTCGTTTTGTTTAGGGAGGGGAATAATTGCGAAGGATGAGAAATTTTAGCTAGTTGCTAACTATCGGGTTGGAATATTCGCAAATGGATTGGGTCTAGTGATGATTAATTCCCGAATCCTGACTATGTAGACGATAGAGCATTATGTGGACAATTCTGAGTGTGAAATGGAATGCAATTGGGATACACTGGGCACCGGATATGGATATCCCAGCAAGGGTGCTCAATGCAAAATCCATTCACTCGGGCCAACTCTTCATGGAGAAGTTCATCATGGCTGCTTGGCACATTTGGAAACTTAGAAATGAGCACATTTTTCAGCAGCAGTATTTTAGTCTGGATGACTGGAAGGCAAGACTTAAAATAGAGACTTTTCTTCCTCTGAACAGAGTCAAAATGGATTCTCATCAATTGCTTTGTTCTTGAATTTGGTGCTTTTAGGATTTTCTTCCCCTTTCTCTCCTTTCTTCTCCCAGCTCTCCTCTTTTGTACATTATTACCTGTCTAATATCACCAGTAGGAGTCTCTCCTACTGTTTTCCCTCAAAAAATTCTGAGCGTGAAATGTGGCTACATGAGGTGGTTAAGCTGATTAGATTGCTAGAGAAATAGCAGCCGCGGTGCTAATGTTAATCTCTAGTGATGTTATATAGCTTGAAAATTGCCCTCTATCTGGGTCTATTTTCACTGCTGGGTTACCAAATTGGCTTATTGCATTTAATTTTGTTTGATGTTCAATGTAAGCATGTCTTTAATTTGGTGAGCATATGTTTTCATACAAGCTTTATAACGGGAGGTTTGTGTAGGGAGTTGTGGTGCATCTTTATCCTTTGCTTAGTCCAGGGTTGAATTTCTTATGTCGTTTTGCTGGCTTAGGTATACTATGCTAATGCTGAGATTTTCATCTTAGCGACTTTTTTTTTAATTATGCTCTTTTTCCCTGATGATTTTGGATTTCTCTTAGCCAGTATAGGGATGTTTTATCTTCAAAAATGATGAGCTCATAGTTAACAGATTATCTATTTTCATTGATCGTTAGCACTATCATTCCATACATTTGCAGTTTCTACAAGTTATAGTTGCTGAACAACACTAGAAATGATTGTTCTCCAATGCTGAACAAACAACTTAGAAAGGTTGGCATATTCTTGCTGGAATACTTTTGATGGTCTGGGGCAGCTCAAACTGATCTGAGATGTTTGTTGTTTATGCCCAAGAAATGGAAAGGTCTTCACAGTCTCGCTGATAATCGATAGACTGACAAAATGGGGCAGTTTTTGTTCATTGTTCTGATGTAAGGTCTGTTGACTGCTATGATGTAATGCAGATATATGTCATGTTCACAGTTCACTGTGTCTAACCTTCATTCCTGTTATGCGTTTAAAGCAACAAATTGTGAAGGCTAATAATATATTCCATCATATTGCGCAATTAATGAGCCAAAATTTATTGCAGCCAAATGAAACTTGAAGTTAGTCCTAAGTCTTAACTTCTTTTTCATGTTTGTGCAGAGTTTCCCATTTGAAAATTACCGGAATATCTGTTCTACTTTTTAAGAACAGTGAAGATCTCCCATTTGATGTTGTATAGTGTTTCTATTTCCTTACAAGATGTGGTGTCTGATATCTATATTAAGAAACCTTTAAGTCATAAAGATGTTTCTTGATCCTACCATTGTCCTTGCAGCTACTGAATGGGTGAAGGGAAAGCAAATGGAAGAAGTAGTGACTATCAAAAACACGTAAGCTATCCCTCTTCTTCTTGACCTTTGTCTCCATTACAATATTTAAGTGGTTACATTAACATGCTTATATTGGCCTTTTCATCATAACATTGTTATATTGGCCTTTTTATCATAACATTCTTATATTGGCCTTTTTTACCATCATCCTATTGTTGTTTATTTTGTATCCATTTTAGCAAACACATGTGCTAGTTGCCTTGTGGTAATTAAGTTCCTAGGCACCTAGTTTCCTTTTCAAATAGTACTTTTTCATCACAATGTGAATACCAGTATGACAACACTGAGGGTTTGCATTTGCCAAGACTTCATTCACTATTGATTGTCTTGAGTATTAACATTTACTATGTAAGTCGATATTGCATCATTTGATTGTGTTAGAAGGATTTTGAAAAAAATCATTAACTATTGATTGTCTTTAGGATTAACATTTGGTATTTAAGTCGATATTGAAGCATCTGATTGTGTCAGAACTCAGAAAGATTTTGAGGAAAAAAAATTGACAATGCACTGAACTTTCAAGATATATATCTGCTTAATGATGTTTCATTCCAGTGTGCATGGTCTTTGCAAGTTGCTATGAACATGATCTTCTCGAAATTGCTAGAAATAATCAGCTTAGTTTTTTGTAGTTCCTTGGCACGGTAGTGTGTCTGATGTGTTACCTTGTATTGTTTCATGAGCTTGTTTGGGTCAATGGAAGAAGCCTGCCTTTTTATTGAGAGACTTGATTCTGTTGTTTGCTCTGGAGTTGTTTGGCTGTTTATATTTGCTAATGAATATGGATGCTAATTACATCAGAGGAAATATGTAGATTATGGTCTTAGTTCCTGCACTTTCGTTTGGCAGAAGATAGATCTTTTTTTTTTTGTTGCTATTATTGCAATGCGGCTGTCAATCACTCAAATGTCTTAAGGACAGTGGGACATGGTTGAATCCTTTCAAACAAGTTCCATAAAACTGTAACAGACTTTCATGCTCTGTTTTTCAGTGAGATCGCAAAGCACTTGTCACTTCCACCAGTAAAGCTCCATTGTAGCATGCTTGCTGAGGATGCAATTAAAGCTGCTGTGAAAGATTATGAAGCAAAGAAGGCGAAGCTAGAACCAAAGGGCGAAGACAGCCCTGCTGAGAAGGCTGCTGAAGCATGAATCTAAAATTTCTGCCATGAAGAGTATTGACTGCCTGCCATGCATCTGCTCGTAGTAAAGGCAGATGCTTCTGTTCTTGAGGGTGGGAAACAGTGTGTAATGTTCACAAACTCTTGTAATGCAGCATGTATCATAAAGATGGAGACGGGACGTTTTTAAATAAATGTGCTGTCATCGTAGGAAAAGTTTGTGCGTCTATAAGAGCTACCTGGAAGTGCACGATAATTACGGAATTACGGTCGCCCATTGCACAATGGCATTTGGTTCTTTTGATTATTTTAATATAGGATATTGATAAACATCATTAGGATGTTTTCTTCTAAATTAACATTAAGATTTATGACCATTGAATTAAATATCCAACAGCCGTGAATTCTCTCATCCAACCCCCCCTCCCCCAAAACAAGAGGAGTCGTTGGATTTGTAATCTAACGATTTAAAATTTAAATGATTGTTTAGAAAAAAAAACATCCAGATGATATCTATACACACCCTTTAATAAATTTACGTACATTAGGCTTCAAGATGCTAATTACTCTTAACTAGTAAGATGCCTGAGCCTTACAACATGATTTTTTTTAAAGGTGATATATAACATCAAACGTGACTCAAATTATACTATGATCATTAAAAAGATGGCATTAAGAGTGAGGTCGGTGGAGTCGGATCCGCTGTTGCTAAGATTGTCGCTCCAGATCTGCCTTCTATGACCTCATCGCCTTTGTGGTTCCTCCTCACCTATGGCGGTATACACCTTGTCTGAGTCAATGTACTTTGCCTCTTTATTCGTCGTCCGTGCCGATGTACTCCACGTCCCGATCATCGACCTCAGCAGTGTATACTTTCATTCTGTCATTGTTCTCGATGGTGTACACCAACAACTCATCATCTGCATCAGTGTGCTTTTCTTCTTCACCATCAAGTGCCACTCTACCCCTCTTTTCTGCACCGTCCTAGTGCAGTAGCAGCATGGCGATGACAGGAGGAAGGAGTAGCGGAGGCTCCAAGGGGCTAGGCTAAGGGACTAAAGGGGTGGACCGGGTTACCTTTTGTTTTCATGGCCGTTAGATTGAGGTCTAGTAGCTAGAATCAGTTAAGGAGAGATATTGCCCTAGATGTAAATAAAAAACATATCCAACCCCTCTACTCCCACCGAACACCGCCTTCTCCTCTCCCTTGTCTCCTCTTGCTCGTGCGACACTACCGTCAGGAGATCACCTCCCTACCTCCACTCGCTACCCTCACCTGCACGCCGCCTCCACTCCCCACACCTCCTCCTGGTCGGCGGCACCACCCCATGCATCACTGAGTCCACTACCACTAGATCGACCATCCCTGAGGTCACTATTGCCGGATGCATCGTGTCCATGGTCATTTTCTTCAGATTTGGTTGGTGCACCTCCACCTCCACTTCGACCTCCGGTACACCTCCGCCTCCACCTCCGGTACTCCGATCGTATTCCTCGCTAGTGTGCCTAACCCCATGACCACATGATCTTGGGGTCATCGTTCTCCACCGGATCCACCCTCCCTGAGGTTGCCGCATCCAGATTTGGCATTCTCGAGGTTGTCGTCACCGGATCTGGTCGTCCTTGCCTTCACCGCCATCAGATCATGCCATCCTCGCAATGAGACAGTGGGGCGACAGTGGATCAAGAACATGAAGCTGTAGTTGGAGTTGGCTGACCACGCTAGCAGAAAAGGAGAAGTGAAAGGTGGCAACGCTGACGGAGGAGAGTCGTAGAGAGAGGTCCCCGCCGCTAGACCCAGCCGTCCCTAGGCAACTACCGTTGGACCCAAGAGAGAAGCTGAAATCCGATGGATCTGGTGATCCCTGACCACCACGCCACTAGATCCAGCCATCCTCAACTCCCGCAGAGTCAAATATGACCATTTTCGATCCCGGCACCATCGTTTTTCTCCTCCTCACTATCGCCTCCTCCTTGCTCACCAAGCCCAGTCGCCATTTAGTGATGGCCCTTCTGTTTGTCGTGGGCATTGGTCACCAACACTTCCACTCATCGCGGATCTGACTTGCAAAACTGACAAAACGCTTGTGCAGGGCATAGAAGAGGGAGAGGATTAGAAGAGGTTGATCGAAGTGAGGAGAGGGGCAGTGCTGATCATGACACGAGAAATAGCTAGTGGTTAGCGGTTTGGGCCTTAGGGGTGTGGCTGCATAGGGAAGGAAAGAAGAGTGATTAGAGTGTGAGGCCGCGAGTAGTTCGGAGAGGGAGCCGACTGATGACATAAGCTCACATGTTGGTGTATGTTAAGAGGAGATGCAAGAGTGCACTGTGGTAGGAAGAAGGAAGGGGGCGGTGGTGAATAGATAAACTATTATTTTATATTAGTAGAGAGTGAATAGTTTGTGTGCCGTTGTTCTGTTTTGCTTGTGCTTGGCTTTGCACCTGCGATGGGAAATACGTATCTGCCGTTCTGAACAGCCGGGGAGGATAACACAGGTACTGATTCCATTCGACCATTGCACAAGGTGAGCCATGCTAACTGAAGGAGCAGATGAGACGGACGACAATAGAGCTCTGTACTTACCCTTCTGTTTGTCTGAGAAACTTGCTCGAATGATACGGGGTGGCAGCTCCTAATGACAGTCGGCCTAATTTTTATAGGCTTATCATAAGCACGCCCAATTTTGCGATCAGCACTGCCGGTTTCCTGTGCCCAAGTTCTAGAAAGTTCGCGCGCCTTACAGATCGCCGGGCCGGACGACTGCGAGACGAAGGTTTCCCAGTTTGGGAGACGAAGGTCTAGAAAGTTTGCGCGCCTAACATGTTGAGCGTTCATGTCGTAAGACGCGTATTTGGCATAGCTGTGCGATGGTCCATTACCTGGACAAGCTCTGCACTGTTTTGATGGTACTCCAGCTACCATGACTGTTCTCGTGCTGCGCCAACTTGCGTGGGTAGAAAGTGTACATATGAGCTATCCTACGAGAAGCATACATTTCCTTAGACGAGGATGTCTACTTCTAAGATAACTTATGTTTGGTTAAGTCACTTTTTGAACCATTGCATAAATCAAGAATCAAACACACACGCGTCCCAAAGCTAATCTGAAGACCAAGAAAATTGAGCTAGAGTCAACAAAAATCGGGTAACTTAAAAAATATACAAAAGTTAGCTTTACAAAATCTTTTGGTAGTGTTCAGAATAGCGATGATTTATGACTTTTATCTGATATTTTATTGTAGCTGGCTGAATTTTTACCGTAGGTAAGTTGGCTTATAAGGCATAATTAAATTTAAAAAAATTTAAAAATATAAGCGACATGCACTACTACAAAAAAGTTTATATTAGATGCCTCATCACAGACGGTTCATAAAAACCACCTGTATTAAATACAATCACAGACGATTCTTAATAAGAATTATCTGTGATACTATCACAGACGGTTCTTAGTTAAGAACCGTAACCGTATCACAGACAGTTCTTAATTAAGAACCGTTTGATATGTTTCCCGCCTCACATATCTCTAAAATTTCATAATTTTTTATCTGAGTTCGAGTAGAATTCTGTTTTGACACATCTTCAGTAGAACATATATAACTTTTATATATGGTGTCCATTTTCGATGTTCTTGTACTCGTCGGAAAGCTAACGATGAGCCCGATAAAAAAAAACAACCCCCTTGCGCTAGTCGCCCTCGAAGACCCCTAAAATCAGTCATTTGTAGCCTCAAATTCGAATTGTAAGTTTTTATTTCTGTTTTTGCCACAATTTTCGATCTTCCTTTTGAAATTTGGAGTTCGTCTCTACTGCAAAGTTGTATATTTCGTCGAAACATTTCAAATGGGTATATATAAGCTATATAGAACTTTGTTATTTCATATTTTGAGACTAATTATTTATATTGTATCGGTATATATATAGCCAATATCATAGATAGTTCGTGGTTCAAACCGTCTGTGATACTATTACAGACGGTTCTTACCAAGAACCGTCTGTGATAATTTTTTCTCTGACCATTGGGTCCGTCAATCCTTCTCAACCCAATTCCAGCCAATAGAAACCGACCAACCCACACCTCACGAATCATAGCTCTCCCTCCTTTATAAATACTCACCTGAATCCATCCGACCCCTCCCTTCAAATATGTTTTAAACTTCCTCCCTCCATTGTTTCTTATAGTATTTGATTCTGTGGGTTTAGGTTTCTATCGTAGCCTCCATTGTTGCAACTTTGTTGAGTTTAGGGCTGCCTGGGAGCTTACAGTGAGACGGGCGCTAAGAAGGTCTACCCGAGCTGCATCAGGGACGAGCTTCTATTAGGATCTCTGATTCTTCTATTTTCTTTCTTCTCTGTTGCTCGATTTGTAATGAAAATGGAATGTTCTCTGCTATTGTAATGGTGAATTGTAGTCCTGTGATGTTGTAATTGTGGATTGTAATATAAATAGAATGTTGTAATATAAATAGAAAGTTTTTGCTAAATTTGTTGTCGTATTTGCTTATTTTCAAACCGTATAGTTAATATTTCCTAGGATAATTCAAACATAGAAAACATTTTAGGTATAGAATGAACTGTCACAGACGGTTTTATAGTATAAACCGTCTGTGAAGAACATTATAGATAATTCTATATATAGAACCGTTTGTGATATATGAGTATCACAGACGGTTTTTGGTTAGAACCGTCTGTGATAGTGTTTTTCACAGACGGTTATAGTTACAAACCGTCTGTATTGTATTCATCATAGACGGCTCACAAACCGCCTGTCATAACATTCAATTATCACTGACTTATAAATTCAGACGGTTCAGAAAACCGTCTGTGATGACGTTTTTGAACTGTTTGTGATGATGATCACGAACAATATAAAGGAACACGAAAAAAATAAAACACAAAAATACCAAAAAAACAAAAATAACAGAAAATAACAAAAAACTGCACAGTGAAAAAACATCGAACGCGCAACATGGAACACACAACACTAAACGCTGAGCGGGGCCTTTGAAAAGCTGACATTTGCCTCCGCATGTCAATTTTCACCTGACGTTTCCTCGAACGCCATGAGCCGTGCGCAGCATCGAACATGAGCTTGCACAGAGAGAAAGAAGAAGAAAGCCACCGTCAGGATAGAATAGGCGCCACATGGGATGGGACATGCCAAGCAGGTACATTTTGATCTTCGCATCGTAACAACGGTGCAACGCAGACTAACGAAGCGCGTGCTTGATTGCTAGCTGTGCGATTTCTACGCGTCGCTGTGCGGTTGCAATGCCGTTTCAGGAAATCGCAATGGTTTCCGAGTTAGTCAGTTAGGCGTGCCACGCCCATAGCCAGAAGTCCAAAACTCACGTCACCGAGACCTCCCCTATAAAGCCGAGCGCGAATCCGTCGTCTCCCTCGCACGGAGGCCTAACTTTCCGGCGAGTGTTCCTATCTAGCTTTGAGCCTAGCCATTCTCCTGATTTCTGTTGCTCTTTGCCACGGCGAGATCGAGACGGCATCGCGTGATCGATCGGCAGCGAGAACAGCAAGCGCGCGCGAGCGATCGAGGCATGGAGTACAAGATGCTGAACGGCGGCAGGTGCGTGCAGCTGGCCGACGCGGCGGTGCGCGAGGGGCCCTGGACGGCTGGACCGTGGAGGAGGACATCGTCCTCATGAGCTACATCGCCGTTAACGGCGAGGGCGGATGGAACAACCTCGCCCGCACCGCCGGTAAGCACGCACGCGCGCTACGTGCTGGAGCCTGGAGCACAGTACTTCCGCCGCGCGTGCCGCCGCGCCCCAACATTTTTCTGCTTGATGCACGCATGCAAGAGTGGTGCACGGCTGCACGCACGCGTTGCGCGCCTAGCTGATCGTAGTGTGGTTTATTTGGCATGCGCGCAGGTCGGAACCGCATGGGAAAGGGCTGCCAGCTGCGGTGGCTGAACTACCTCCGCCCCGGCGTGCGCCGCGGGAACTTCACGCCGGAGGAGCAGGCGCTGGTCGTCGAGCTGAAGTCCAGTTGGGGCAACAGGTGATCGCGCCACAGTTCAACGTGTATGGGCGTTGCACATTTTCCTTAACTCGTAGCCATGTTTGGTTTATTAGGTGGTCCAAGATCGCGAAGCACCTCCCTGGGCGCACGGACAACGAGATCAAGAACTTCTGGAGGACCAGGATACAGAAGCAGCGAGGATCAAGAACTTCTGGAGGACTTCTGGAGAACTCTCTGGGCGCACGGAAGCAGCGCGACGAAGCCGACGCCGCCTTCTCCTACGCCGGCAGTTGGATTCAATCTTGATAAAGTTTTATTCATATGTGTTAGTTAGTCTGTACGTACGTGTGTGCAAGCACGTTTTAGTTGGAGTCCTGCATGCATATCGATGTTGAGTTTGGTGTGGCTGAATGGACATGAGATTAGGAGTTAGTAGCTGCATATGCGTGTGCACGTTGTGAGCTAGTTAGTTTGCATGATAAGGTTTGTTAGTTGTAGACCGCTTCCACAGGAGTAGTTGCTTGAGAAGCGGATCAAGCGAGTAAACGTGCGGATGCACGTAATGCATTGAGTCCGTGGATTGTGCAAGTTCTTCTCGATCCAGGAGTCTGTTAGTTAGGGCCTGTTTGGTACAGCTCCAGATTCTCATTTTTCAGCTTCTGCTCCAGATTCTGAAAGAATCCACTTCTCTGAGAATCTGGAGCTACCTCTGAAAAGCGTTTGGCTAGTGGGTTGGCTCCAGATTCACAAAAGAGAAGATTTGAGGGGAAAAGACTATGTTACCCTTAGTTTTAGCGCTTGAAGTTTTTTCTTTCTTACTCCTTTCTACGTGTACACAAATTCATGAAATTTATCTACAAATATTAGAGCCAAGTCGATTGAAATGTGATATGAAATGATATTGTCGCTGCAATGACAACAAAACAGAACACTCATGCATCCATTTTTCATAAAAAGCAATCCATTCGTCCATACTATTACAAGTAAATTTCACTGTTCATATAGCAAATTTCACCAACTTTCATCAATTGCCTTTGCAAGGTCATCACGAAACCTATCCATAGCCCTATCACTCGATTGTGATGTTGACACATCTGATGCATCCTGAGAAATGGCATATTTTGCATATCTTGATGGTATGGTTGGCACATAATTAGGATTCCGCTCGAACCTACGAAAATGCTTGTCTGGCGAAGCATGATCACGTATGAAGTTGTGAAGTCCCATAGTAGCTGCAACAATCATCTTTTGCTTGGACAAAGGAAAGCTCGGCATCTTCAAAAGAATTCTCCATTTCATCTTCCAGACACCAAGTGTCCTCTCAATGATATTACGACCACTTGAGTGTACTTTGTTAAATTTTTCTTTCTCACCACTTGGGGCATCACCTCTTCGAAATTCAGGAATATGATACATTTGTCCCTTGTATGGTGCTAGATACCCCGGCCTATTCGGATAACCGGCATCGACAAGATAATATTTTCCTAAAAATTAAGGTACAAATTATCACTGTTAACACCAAATGCATGAATATTAATATAAATAAATTCACAAATAATTTGAAAGATAAAACTTACCCTGTGGAGGATGCGGAAAGATATCTTTGTCTACATTCAATGCATGATAAAGCACACTAGTATCATGCATTGCTCCTGGCTGACCAATAGATGCGTATGTGAAGCGCATATCAAAATCACATATAGCCATCACATTTTGAGTTGTTTTCTCGATCTACCAATATATCTAATCTGATCTTCTAATGGAATCATGCAAGGATATGTGTACCATCGAGAGCTCCAATGCGATCTTTGAAATGTGGCCACATCCTCCTATCATTTGTAATTCTACTATGAACAGAGAGAAATTAGGATCTTTTGTTGCACAATATCATGAGACATTTTGACCACACACTCCAAAACCTCATCAAATTTTACGCTAATTGTCTCACCGAATGCTTGAACCGATTCTGCGCTCTTCGATTTGATTCAGAGCCACCACATGTATACAGAAAAATAGCCAAAGCTTCAATGGAACTTATATGGGTAGTTGATTTCAAGTTGTAAGATGTAACTAAAAGATCATGTAGACTCTGAAAGATTGTAGCATTCATACGAAACATATGGTGACTTTCCCCTGGGGTGTTTAGGGTTTCTATTACCCAACCCATACCACTAAGGCGTGAAGTCCTAGCCTCATTCTTATCAAGATAAGTTGAATGGTACTTCTCCACAATAATTGCAGTAGCAGCTAAGTGCCCTAATATGTCCTGTTGTAGTTGCATCATTTGGACATCACACTCATATTCTTCATCAGAGACATCACTCACTTCACTTTCATTTTCTGATGAGGACATCTGTACATTAAAATACCAAGAAAAACCAACTTAAATTAGACAAAACCCATATGAAGGCAAACAATTTGTACATATCAATAGAAGCAAAATAATGTCTCACAATTTAAATAAAGTCTCACAATTTAAATAAAGTCTTACAAACCAATTTAAATAATGTCTCACAATTTAAATAAAGTCTTACAAACCAACTTCTACTTGCCATACTTGGCATCATATTTTAGTTACATTAGACAGATCATCAACCAAACAAAAATAGAGCCCAATAATTGTACCCAGAACATTATGGAAACAACTACATGTAACTAGGCTCGCTGCTCTTTCTTATACTCTCCTCCCCACCATCAAACATGCATACAAAGAATAAACTACATGATCATACATTCACTCATACTTGCCATGTTGCTTCAGCAGGAGGGAATAAATTGCATACATGCATACAACCATCAAACATACAAAGAATACAAAGAAAACTAGTAGATCAATTCCAGTGAACTTCACCTCACAAATTCGGCCGAGGAGGGAGGGGAAGGGGGGAGCGGCGTCGGGCGGCCGGGAGGGAGGGGACGGGGCGGCGTCCGGGCGGTCGGGGAGGGAGGGACGGGGGGGCGGCGGCCGGGAGGAGGGGAAGAGGCGCGGCGGCGGCCGAGGAGGAGGGGACCGGGGCGTCGCGGCCGGGAGGGAGGGGACGGGGGCAGCGTCCGGGCGGCCGGGAGGGAGGGGACGGGGCGGCGTCCGGGCGGCCGGGAGGGAGGGGACGGGCGGCGGCGGGGAGGGAGAAGAAGCGGCGCGCGCGGCGACGGCCGAGGAGGAGGGGACCAGGGGCGTCGGCGGCGGGGAGGGAGGGACGGGGCGGCGTCCGGGCGGCCGGGAGGAGAGGACGGGGCGCGGCCGGGAGGGGACAAGAGGCGGCGGCCGGGAGGAGGGGAAGAGGCGGCGGCGGCGCGAGGAGGGAGGGGACGGGGCGGCGCGAGAGGGGGAGGAAGGCGCGCGCGCGATGCGGGGAAGCGAGGCGACGCGCTCGGGTGTGGGGGGTGGGCGACGCGCGGGTGTTGGGGGTGGGCGCGCTCGGGGAGGGAGGGGAGGGGTTGGTTTTGTTTTTATACCAGTGGCATTTTGCGGGTAATTAATCCGAACTTCAATGGGTAAATTTATTTTAAGGACTACAGCTCCCCACGAGAATCCACAAAATTGCTGCTTCTCCTCTCTAGTTCATTTTAGAGAGTGCTTCTCGCGAGAAGCAGAATCTAGCCATTTAGAGAATCGGGGTGTTTGGTACAGCTCCCTGAGAATCTACTGAGAAGCTATGAGCAGGAGCTGTACCAAACAGGCCCTTAGTAGTTGCGTGCCTTTATCTACTCTATGTACTCATCAGTTTGTTAGTTGAACACATTACGTGAGAGAATAACTGAGAGAATAAAAGAACAGATAGAAGGAAAATGCTGCAGACTGCACAGCACAAACCTCTCTGTGTCATGTGTTCTTCCGTGTTCTATTCCCAGTATGCTCATGTGAGTTGTGTCCAAGTGTTTGTGTGAGTCTATCCATTCTCTATTTATGTGTGCTGTAGAGATTTGGGCCAACAATTGATATCAAAACCTGGTGAATGCCCAAAATGATGCCAAGAAGAATGGAGATCGTCGACCAGACGATGTCAGCATCGGCAAGCATACCGACGAAGGAGAGTTCCACGGTGGCGCTTCACTATCCTGTGCTCACAAGGAGTAACTACGCGACGTCAACGATAAAGATGAAGCTGCACATGAAGGCTTAAGGCGTATGGGACGCTATCGAGCTCGGCAATGCTGACACACGCAAGGACCAGATGGCATTGGTGGCCATCTACCAAAGTATCTCTGAAGACATGCTCTTCCTGCTGGCTGAAAAAGAGACAGCCAAAACCGCATGGGAGGCATTGAAGACCATGCACGTGGGAGCCGAGCGCGTGAGGGAAGCCAAGGTACAAACTCTTAAATCGAGTTTGAAGTGTTGCGCATAATGGAGTCGGAGTCGATCGATGACTTTGCCATCCGGTTGACAACAATTTTCAACAAAATCAGAGGGCTCGGTGACAAAATGGAGGAGAGCTACGCGGTAAGAAAATTTCCTCATGCAGTTCCCTCCAAGTTTCTACCAGTAGTCTCTCCAATTAAGCAGTTTGATGACCTTAAGACAATGACAATCGAAGTGTTGATCAGCCGCTTGAAAGTACATGAAGAACGATGAATATCTCATGCTATAGGTGGAGGGGATCAGTACTTGCTATTGACAAGGAGCGAGTGGGAGGCCTTATTTAAGAAGAGCTATGGCTTCGGCAAGAAGAAGAGAGCTTTTGATAAGGCGAAGTACGCTGTTACAACTGTCAGGAGTACGGATATTTTGCAAAGGAGTGCCATGAGCCAAAGAAGGAGGCGGCCTTTCTTGCTTCAGTGGGTGCAGAGGACGAGCCAGTGCTGCTTTAATTCCAACAAAAAGTCCTCATCATTTATTTGGTGCATTTAGTTGAGTCTGTGTATGAGTATTAGTGCACGATTGCATTTATTGAGTTGTTTGTGTATATGGTACAGTAGGAGTTTTGCATGTGTCATTTATTTGGGTCATGCACGTAGGAGGTGTGTTGCATACGTGTGCATAGTCGTGTCATGCTCATACATGTAGGTATGTATGTGTGTGTGATTCCTTGTAATTGTGTCCAAGTTCTCATATGTGTATACTCTGATGAGAATCTCTGTCGCCGTCAAGTTGTGTCATCGGTGAAAGACAATTGGAGCTAAGGAAGACGTCAAAGTTGTCGGTAAGGTGTGTTACCGACGGTGAAGAAGTAAAAGACGCTAGCAAGTTGTGTCATTGGCAGTATAGTCAATAAGAAGAAAGCAAAACCCTTTAAAGATGCGTCAGGAGATCGGACTTCGTCTTGTGAAGTTTAGCAAGTCAGGATTAAGAGGGAGATTGTTGAATTTAATCTTGACAAAGTTTTATTCATGTGTTAGTTAGTTTGTACGTGTATGTGTGCAAGCACGTTTTAGTTGGAGTCCTGCATATCTATGTGGAGTTTGGTGTGGCTGCATGGACATGAGATTAGGAGTTAGTAGCTGCATGTACTTAGTAGCTGCATGTACGTGTGCACGTTGTGAGCTAGTTAGTTTGCATGATAAGGTTTGTTAGTTGTAGACCGCTTCCACAGGAGTAATTGCTTGAGAAGCGGATCAAGCGAGTAAACATGCGGATGCAGATAATGCATTGAGTCCGTGGATTGTGCAAGTTCTTCTCGATCCAGGAGTCTGTTAGTTAGTAGTTGTGTGCCTTTATCTACTCTATGTACTCAGTTTGTTAGTTGAACACATTACGTGAGAGAATAACTGAGAGAATAAAAGAACAGATAGAAAGAAAATGCTGCAGACTGCACAGCACAAACCTCTGTGTCATGTGTTCTTCCGTGTTCTATTCCAGTGTGCTCATGTGAGTTGTGTCCAAGTGTTTGTGTGAGTCTATCCATTCTCTATTTGTGCGTGCTGCAGGGATTTGGGCCAACACCGGCAGCTACCGCAGCGCCGCCGTGCTCGTGACGGCCGACGGCCAAGCCAGCACTAACACGAGCCAGGAAAGCAGCACGCTACTGCAGGGTGGTGTAAATAGCACTGACGTGCCCGCCGAGCCGAGCTTGTTTTCCTTGGATCATAACCAGAGCTTCGCCGTCGTCCATGGAGGCGAAGTTGGTGGTGCCATGAACGGGCTTCCTGAGCTCGTGGCCGAGTCGAGCGATAATTTGAGCTGGGCCTTCGAGGACTTGTGGCCGGCGATGCCGCCGTTCAATTTCAGCTTTTGACGCTCAGGGATCGATCACATCGATACAGCAACGACTATATATACTGTATGCATGATCGGAAGTGCTCCGCGTGAAAGCCATTCCTTGTGTAATCAACAACCTTTGGTGCGTGACAGCTGCGTGCTGTAGCAGTGTTCGTGTTTGTGTGCGTATATAGTAGTACGCAGTGGGGCATTTGGCAGAGTAATGAAGAAACAGATTATCGTCGAGTAACTACTCTTGTTGATCGAATATTCACGTGTTCAGAACTGGAAACTCTACCCAAATGTGACCAAACATTGCCTTGGTATGGTTACAGATTAGCATTCACATTGTAGCATCGTGGATCAATCCACGTTTTTCGGTTTTTGTCTGACAAGGCGCGGTTCAGTCCAACCTCGAGGCATATCCTTTCGAGTGCTTGTTTCACATGTTGAACTTGTTCTGCGCACAAGCTCATGTGCCGAAGCATCAAGGTGAAACCCTGAAAGGTACTGCACTTTTCGAAACCAGCCTTTCATTGCGTGGTTGATTCTTGTAGATGCGTAACATCAAGGGTGCCATTAGCACCACCCGTTTTCTCGGAATTAAAACAGAAAATGAATATTAAAAAAAATACGACGACGTAAGGTAACAATCAACCGCTTCAGCCAATGGAACTCGTGAAAAAAAATCTAGGAATGCAACACGTCATTTCGCAGACAACTTTGGGTTTTAGCTCCGTAAATAGATATCTGCATCTCGAAAGTGCAGTGTTCTAGATAGATATATGCATCTGGAAAGTGCGGTGTTCTTCAACTGCCCGAACATACACGTCATGTCAGAGGTGAAAAAATGATTTACTCGCATTATTCTGCAAAAAATAGAAAAGGGCAATGCGATCAAAATGAGAATCAGAAGGTTTATTTCTGTAAATTCCATTACAATGAAAAACATATTGAACGAATGTTTAAATCGTCAGGCAAACTATCGTATTGTGGTTCACTTTTCATCTCACCTGTACACATTTCTGAACTTTCCCTTGTTCATTCATTTTGGAAGCTGCACATTAACTATAACAGAAGCGCTAGCAGCCCTGCTCACGATGGTTGATGGCTGTGAGCGGTGGTGTTCGGCTTTTTCTCGGTGGTAGGAACACTCAAGGTTATTAAGGCGGTAAGGCGAGGCGAGGCGACCCACCCCCCTCACAACTTTTAAGCGGTAAGGCGCGAGGCGAGGCGACGCCTTAGCACGCATCTTAAGACGAAGAAAATGGAACTCTAGAAGTCTAAATCAAAGTCTAAATCAGAAGATTTCTTAAAAAAGGACCTAATTGTAAGTTTACAGAACTTCGAGTACTAAAGTATAAAATATCAATTTATTTATAACCCCCTCACCCCAGTCGACCGAGTGTGTCTCACTCGGGCGTACACTCACTCGGTCGACCGCCTCCTCCCCGAGCGCGCCGCCGCCTCTCCCCGAAGCGCCTCTCTCGAGCGCGCGCTTTCTCTCGGATCGCCGCCTCCTCCGCCACTGCTCGGCGCGCGCCTCCCGGATCGGCGCCGGATCCGGTCGCGCTGCCGCCCTCCACCTGACGCCGCCGCCTCCCCCGACGACGCTGATCCGGCCTCGCGCCGGATCCGGTCTGCGCCGCCGCCCTCCGCCGGACGACGCCGCCGCCGCGCCTCCACCCGGACGACGCGGATCCGGCTTCCGCGCGGATCCGGTCTGCGCCGCCGCCGCCTCCCCGGACGCCGCCGCCGCCTCCACCGCCCGATGATCTGGATCCGGCCTCCAGCGCGGATCGGTCTCGCGCGCGCCCGCCTCGCCTCGAGCCGCCTTGGCACGGCGGCAAGGCGGCGACGCTTGCCTCGGACCGCCTTACCGCTTAGGCGACGCTTAAGCGTCGCCTAAGCGACGCCTTAATAAGCATGGGAACACTGTTGGTTTTTTGTCCATTTTTATTTTTTGGTTTATTTTTTGTGTTTTGTTTTTTTTTTCCCGTATTCCTTTGCATTATCTGTGATAGGTTAGCATGTCGTTTTTATTTTTATATTTTTTTAAATTTAATTATGCCCAATAAACCAACTCAACTACAGTACAAAATCAACCAGCTACAATAAAATTTTAGCCAAAAGCCATAAACCATCGCTATTCCGAACGCCCCCTAACTTGTGCGCGAAACAATGTGATATGCACATAAGCAATTAAGCATGCAATGGACCCCAACATAATGAAATAAGATACGCTGAGAAGACCAAAAGTACCGACAGTGCTGATAGAAGGATAACATTATAACAGATAAAGCGTGGATACCCAATCAAGTGAATCACATAGATACATAAAGTAAATTCCATGGTGTAGATGATGAGGCAGCTGACAAGGCATTAAGGCAATAAGTGGGGAAGTGAACTGAGCTAATTTAAGGATGAAGAAGACAACATGGTGGCATAGAAGATAATGAAAACCAAGAAATGATGGCCAAGCCATAGTGGATTATGGAGTGATACTATTTGATTGAGCAAAAAATCAGCAGACAGTAATCCTCACAATTTTGAAGCTCTTGGAAGAAAGCAATAGCATCATGTAAACATCTATAACAAGAAAAGAAGTATATAGACGAGAACTCTCAGAACAAGCTAACTGACAAAAGCAATCAAGTCGCAGAAAGTAAAGAGACCAGTCTATGCAAATGTGTGGCAGAACAAAGGCATTGTCCGTGATAGGTTAACATGTCGCTTTTATTTTTATATTTTTTAAATTTAATTATGCCCAATAAACCAACTCAACTACATTAAAAAATCAGCTAGCTTCAATAAAATTTCAGTCAAAAGCCATAAGCCATCGCTATTCCGAACGCCCTCTTAACTTGCGAAACAATGTGATATGCACATAAGTAATTAAGCATGCAATGGACCCCCAACATAATGAAATAATATACGCTGAGAAGACCAAAAGTACTGACAGTGCTGATAGAAGGATAACATTATAACAGACAAAGCGTGGATTCCCAATCAAGTGAATCACATAAATACACAAAGTAAATTCCATGGTGTATATGATGAGGCAGCTGACAAGGCATTAAGGTAATAAGTGGGGAAGTGAACTGAGCTAATTTAAGGATGAAGAAGACAACATGGTGGCATAGAAGATAATGAAAACCAAGAAATGATGGCCAAGCCATAGTGGATTATGGAGTGATACTATTTGATTGAGCAAAAAATCAGCAGACAGTAATCCTCACAATTTTGAAGCTCTTGGAAGAAAGCAATAGCATCATGTAAACATCTATAACAAGAAAAGTAGTATATAGACGAGAACTCTCAAAACAAGCTAACCGACAAAAGCAATCAAGTCGCAGAAAGTAAAGAGACCAGTCTATGCAAATGTGTCGCAGAACAAAGGCACCGAGTAATATAGGGCATTCTAAAATGCGCAGTTCCATCGAGAACACAAACTTTGGATAATGCATCTTTGTTCACAAAATTGTTTGAAAACAACAGCTCCAATATTTAGCAATGTCGCGCTTTAGCAGGAATCGATTATCTATAGTCCATATACATTAGATAACTACTCTTCTCGTCTTGGGCATTGAGTGACATGTAAAATTACTGCACCTTGAAGATACTTCAAATAGAAGCAAGTGTTGGTTACTTATGCACTGCTGAGCTGACAGCAAACATGCTGCAATACGGCTTAAATTCTAAATTGTCTGACACTGTTTTTCATGATAAACATCAATGTTCAGAAGCTCCAGAGATACCCGTAATCTCTCTCCATTGTGAGCAAAAAAACAGAAAGAGGCCTTAGAGGGGCGTCAACCAAAGCTGACGCCTGAAGCTTTTCAGAACAATAGCCAGCTTAAGGGTAATTGATCCGATAATAATCTTCGTTGTGATTAATGGTATCATTTAAAGCCTACCCTAGTTCACTTTGTTCATGAATTCTTCACTAACCAGATTGGCCTAAACAGAAGTTAGCATCTGATTGGAATCAACTGGATACCATATATACAAGATGACTGTAAATTGAACATTGTTCCACCATTTCACAAAATGAGGTCTTCTGTAAGACCTCGGGTAATAATGTGATGTAGCATTGTTGAAATGTGTAACAACTACAATTACCCCTATGAAGTACCTCTGATTCTTAAATAACAAATCTATATCCCAGTAGATTATATCTCCAATCCTTAAATAACAAATATAGTGCACGTAACATTCAATAGCAAATACAAGATAGAATAGAACACGTAAATATGAACTTTAAATCCGAACATACACAAATCTCATGTCAAACAACAACTAATTGCAGCAAATTACAAAATGGATACAAAAGATTGGGATGAAAAGAAAACAAAAGGATAAAAGGAGTCCTAATATACCTAGTGTCACGCGATGGACACCTTGGCGCCGACCTCCTCGAGCTGCTTCTTGGCCTCCTCGGCCTCATCCTTGCTGACGGCCTCCTTAAGCTTCTTGGGGAGCCCCTCGATAAGGTCCTTGGCCTCCTTCAGCGCCAGGCTGGTGAGCGCGCGCACCACCTTGATTGTCGCGATACGCGCGCTGCTGGGCACCTCCTCGATGACCACGTCGAACTCCGTCTTCTCGGCCGGGGCCGCCTCCTCGGCGGCGCCCCCCGCGGCAGCGCCGGGCGCCGTGACGACGGCGGCGGGCGCGAAGGCGGCCGCGGAGACGCCAAGGCGCTCCTGGAGGTGGTCGACGAGTCTGCGCGCCTCCTCGAGGGTGAGCCCGGCGATGGAGTCTCCGAGCTCCAGGACCTTCGGGGACTCGGTGGCGGTGGAGGCGACAGCCACGGCGCGGCGGGGGCGGCGGTGAGGCACAGGCAGGGCCCTGGGGAGGGAGGCGGAGGGGGACGGGGAGAAGGGGAGGGAGAGGAGGGAGAAGGCGGAGGAGAGCGTGGTGGAAGCCATGGCGGAGTTCTTGGAGGCGTTCGCGTCGGGAGTGAGCAGCAGCGGGAGGAGGAAGCGGGGAGAGAACAGGAGAGGGATAAGACGAGGTGGTGATGGGATAAGACGGGGATATCTTATATCAGCGTTGTCAGTGGCTGATACCTGCACTTCTACTCGCAATTGCAACATTGGACGTGTAGCGAGATCATTAATTTCTTCGTAGTGATTCACTTTCTTTGCTCCGAGGACACAGTCCAGTTTGACGATGTTACAACAAAAAAAGAACAACTAATCAGTAATTCACGTAGTCTATTACGTGATCCCCTAAGCAAGCTGCGATGGCAGACAGTAACAGTGACGGACTCAAAAATAACATAACTGAGTATTAATTTATAACAAAATAAATATATATACAAAATAAGACTAAACCAAGAAAACAGAGACCTTAGTAAAATATCAAGAACTACTATATGAATTAGATCAAGAATATATTCCGATAGTAGCATTGTCATATTAGAGATGATTAAGGTATTGTAGTTCATATTATACACAAAAGCACCACTATCAACACTGGCTCTTGCAATCAAACAATGATGTTTGCATATTTCTTTTGTAAAGGGATCACGAGTGAGATATCTTAGCAAAATAGTTGGTTAAATTCTCGACACATCCGAGGATAGTTAGTAGAGCAAACTCAAAGTTTCTAGCAAGGTTATCACGACGATAAGACGAGACGAGACGCTTGACTACCTTCACACCTTTTAGGCGAGTATAGCGTGCGGCGAGGCGACACCATACTCACATCCTAACATTTTATAGAAGCAAATTTGTTGAACATAGAGTGTGACTATTTTAACTATATAACAAAGCAAATAAACTGAATAATGGTACAGCTAGAAAACATAAATGTTGAATGGCATACCTTGACGACATTGTCCATTGTTTGCTGACTTTGCTCTTCTCCCAAGTAGCACGCAGCTCCCATGAGTCCCATCTAATAGCATTGCTGCCATGGAGCAAAACTTAGTACGTTAGTAAACTGTTAACACCTTCCAATAAATTGAAGTGACAAATTGTACATACAAAATATAAAAACAAGACAACAGTATCAATAAAAATTAAACATGATTACATGACAAATGAAACCATAGTAGCATAGTCCATACAAATGAAATCATAGTGGCATGATTACAGGACAATAGTAGCTTAGAAGTCACACACTCCACACAACCAAAAAGACCAAATCATCAACAATCTAGCACTCATCTCTCAATAATCATCCATCTCGAATGCATCCAAATCATTGCCATCCATATTCCCGCCATCGCTCTCCATATCATCAGGTGGAGCTTCATCATAATCATCAACCTCCTCATCATCAAAAACAAAATCTTCGTCCTCATCTTCAGTGTCTGAATTTGAGTGTAGCTCACCTTCTTCAACCACCCTTCTTGTAGAACTAGAAGTGTGACGCTGAGAATAGCTTATGACATCACCCATTCTTAATGTTCTAGGAAGATTGCGACCTTGAAGCGTGCGTGATGCACCAACAGCTTCATCAACATGTTCCTATGTAAGGTCATCACACCCACGGTGACCTTGAACCAGTTCGGTCAGTGGGTTAACCCATTCATTGTCCCAATCAAATTCATCGATGACCAAAGGGTCATAGTTGTCGTCTTTCTCACGCTGCTTTTCAAACCTACTTTTCATCTTTTGGTTATATTGAATATAGACCAAATCATTCAATCTTTGGTGCTCCAATCGGTTTCTTTTCTTGGTATGAATCTACAAATAGCTTATAGAAATCAAAGCAAATAAAGTAAATAAATTACTGCTTTAGCACATATGTAGCTACAAATTGAGAGTTGAAAAAGAATGGTTTGGCAAATTCACTTACAAACTCAAAGGTACTCCAATTGCACTCACAACCGGAGGATGAACAACAGAGATTAACGATACGCTTCGCAAATCTTTGTAGCTTTATGGCTCGGCCACCATATTCACTCCACCAATCAACTAAAATGACAATAAGAGACTCTAGTTAATTAATATTGAATACACAAAGAATTGAAAAAGTTTGTGCAACACTATAGAACTTACGAGGATTCCTTGATTTTTGGTTTTGGATTGCTAATTGATTTGAAAATGCTTCTCCTCGCTAGTCCTCGTAGAGAATGGCTAGCGTATCAATCTTGTTTCAAAGATCGACATCAGGCACCATTTTTGCAAGAACATCATTGAATGCTCCTCTTAGCTCACCAACATATGCATCATCGCCTCTTTTCACAATGGAAAAGAATTTTTCTGGATTCAAGAAGAGTGCAGCTCCATACAATTTTTGGTCCATTTGCTTTACCCAACGTGTGTCAATAATGTTCATGATTTTCTGGAGCAATTTTGACTTGTTTTGGGTAGGGAAACCTGATTTGATTTTCTCCTTTGCTTGAGCCATATATGCGGCAACCTCCGGTAAGGCGGGCTTCTCATCTCCATCAACCACCCTCAGCACAACAAGTAGTGGTTGTGAAGCTCTTAGGCAATCTTCAACTGAATTCCAAAATTTCTTAAAAAGGATAATTTCATACACACTTTTACCTGTCTCTGTGGTTGCCAATTTAGCCATAGTCCAATCTTCACCAACAAATAGATATCTCAAAGCATCTTTGTGCTTGTGCAAACTTCGCAAAGTAAGGAAAGATATAGCAAAACGAGTAGCAGCAGGTCTCACAAGATCCCTCCCACCTATCTTCTCCCTCATTGCATTAAGAAGCCTACCATGTCTATAAATAAATATGGTGACACGTTTGGCACGTGCAATAAGCTTCTTAAATTCCTTTAGCTTCCCGATATCTTCCAACATAAGATCCAAGCAATGTGCAGCACAAGGGGTCCAAAGCAGTATAGGAATCCTATCCATTAGAAGTTTGCCTACTGCCTTATAGTTAGCACCATTATCGGTGACAACTTGAACCACCTTCTCTTTGCCAATGTTCTCAATTCTCTTCTCTAGCAAATCTGCTAGCATCCTTGCATTAGGTGTTTGATCTGATGCATCAATAGGCTCTAAGAAGAAAGCCCCCTCCGGACTATTGACAAGGAAGTTAATCAAACGCCATCCTCTTCTATCCGTCCATCCATCCGACATGAGTGTGCAGCCATATTGCTTCCAAGCCTCCTCATGCTCTCCCTCAATTTATTTGTCTCTTTAACATTCTCCTCAAGCAAAGGCACCCTCAGCTCATGGTAACTAGGAGGCTTATAACCAGGATCGTATTGCCCAATGGACTCACACATAATCTCGAAGATCCTTGCGTTTGCAGCATTAAATGGTATGCTACACTCATAGAAGAACTTGGATACATGCATGTTCACAACATGTCTTTCTTCTTTGGTCCTCATCTTTAACTCCAAGGAACATTGAGAAGTGCCCATGGTATGTTTTTGCTCAACCATATCTTCAGGTTTTTGTCGAAGCATAGCAGTAATAGACTTGTTTTGCTTTGCTTTTGTTGTTGGAACATTGAAATTAAGGGCGGATTGCTTTCTTTTTACTGCTGTCCCAAAACTTGGTAGTTGCACAATGGTAGAGGCTACGGAGCCACCACCGCTGGCTACCTCAACTACATTATCTCCTTCTTCATCATCTAAGTTAAGTGGTTTGTTTCTTCTGTTCTGCTTCAGATATTCTTGTATCTCTTTGATGATTGGTGTCGTCATCTTAGCACATTTTTGCACATCTCCATATCCACCTGTGAGATGCTGCTTCAGTCTTTTGATTCCACCACATACTCTCCTGTCACAAAGTGAACATTGAACCAAATCTTTATTGTCAATCTCTGGCCAAAAGGCATACTTCCATCCTGGGTCTTTAGACTTTGCCTTCCTTGCAGGATCTTTCTTTGGATCATACTGCCCATCTCCTTCAACGGCAGCCACAGTAGTTGCTATTGCGAGCTCACTTTCATTTGCCGTTATGCTACCTAGTTCCTACTGCATAGCAATGAATATGGAAACATGAATAAAAACATGCTTATGCAATAAAAACATCTAGCAACATCTAACAATCAACAAGCATTCGGAAGAACCTAAGGGAACAGAGATGCTCGGTGCCTATTAAATGAGCCTGAGCAATAAAAAGGATGCTCGGTGGAGTCGGTGCCTATTAAATGAGCCTGAGCGGCGGCGTGGCATCCAGAAGAACTGAGGGAATAGGGAAAAACCTGAGTGGCGGCGTGGAGGCCTAGAGGCGGCAGCGGCGTGGAGGCTCGGCGGGAGGCGGTGCCTCGACGTGGAGGCCCGGAGGGAGGCGGCGGCATGGAGGCTTGGACATCGCCCGAGGTCACCACCGCGCCGAACTCCCTCGCATGTAACGCCCATATCCCCTTATCTCCCCCCTCACTTACTTCTCCCGCGCTCCCGCGCTCCCTTTCTCTCTCTCTCTCTCTTCATTTTCCCGCCGTTGCTCCTGCGATGCGGCGCCTGTGCACAGAGGTATGGTGCTCGCCTTGCTCCTGCGACGCGGAGTCTTAGCCATGGCGACGACTAGGCAACGCCTTCTCGTCCGAGGTGGATGCCATACGTACCCGAGGCGAGGCGACGGCCGTGGCGGCAGCTCCAGGCCGCTCCGACGCCAAAGCGACGATTAGGCGACGCCTTAATAACATTGGTTTCTAGATGTTTCACTTTTGACAATCTACAGTAAATAAAGGGAATGAGCATTATCATCATGCGTTAAGCAACATGATATTCTAGAACATAAACCATACATTTATATAAATCATAAATTGAAAATTAAAATGATATGATATGAATGGTAAATGTAAAAAAATAGAAAACATACCGCTAAGTTCTACCAATGAGTATTTTGCTCCGACGCGTCTTCATACTTTGAAAACGCCGCAAAATTCTATCATCTCTAATAGTTTCAAATATGGCTCGCTCAATATAGCATACCATGTTATCATCTATCCATTCGTCATTCATTTTATTTCTCAACCAAGGTTTAATAATATTCATAGCGAAGAAAGCTCGTTCAACTGTTGTTATTGCTATACGCAAAATCAAGGTAGGTTCTATGAGTCGATACACCAAAGGGTAACATGTGTGCCTATCATTTTGAACCATCTTCATAGTAAAATCTCCAAGGTCATTCCAAGCTGAGAAGTCATCATCATCTCTCACATCAATAATGAATATATCAAATTGGTCCCTTAGGACTACACAATCATACTCAGAGAAGTCAGCAACATATATCTTAGCAAGTTGAATTAGTTTGCCCACATCAAAGTTGGCAAAAGAATTTTTTGGGTCTAAACAAGCAATACATCTCAACAACTAAGTTGATCTTTCAGGAAAATGATTGTTTAACTCAATAAGAATCTGGTCAACCACCACATTGAAAATTCTATGATGAAAATGATAGTAGTAACTCACCAATTTGGCATCACACACCTTGAACGACTTCTAACTGGTATTGTATCTTCTATGTTTGGCACAATTATGTTCCTTCTGAAATAAAAGCTCTTTACCTCTTTGAAAAGATTATCCCAACCATCCATCCTCATGTGATTCATATTCTTCAACACAGACCCAATCAATCCTACAACACAAATAATATTTGGCTTATCCTTTACAAACATTGTGTTAATTTTGGGTCTTCCCCAACACTATGATCATAAGATGCAATATGATTACAAATTCAAAGCTCTCCATTTTTTCTAATATACATGATGCATGAGTTTATTTTCTGCATTCTTTGTATCTTCACTAATATTCTCCAATGCCTCAATACAGAGGTCCACATTAGTAGAAGACGAACCAAAGTTTTATAATGTGTCCTACCGAGCATCACCAGGCCTAGCAAGATTAGTTTCTTAGTTTTTTCCTCTTCCTCAAAAAATAACACCTCTCTCTAATAGTCCCACTAATTTGTCATGGTGATTTTGGAGAAGTTGATCTCTTCTCTTACAAGAAGCACTAACAGTGTTAACAATCAAAATGGTGTAGTTAAAGAAATCCAAGATGGAACCACAACACTTGGCAATAGAAACTAACACTAACTACAATTGATGGGCGAACTAATGGATGTAAAAAACATACATGTTTTTGTCCAATATGAGTCTTTACAATCTATGAAATTGCCCTCACATGTTTGAGGCTCTATCATATCCTTGCCCTCGCAATCTAGAAATAGATAAACCATGAGTTACAAACAAAGCATCCTAAGCTAATTTAACTGAAGATGATGTAGTATCGGTAACATGCTTAACCCCAAGGAACCTCTCAATCACATGCCCTTAGTCATTGATATACCTACACTACAACAAAAAATAGTTATTGACAATTGATCATAAGATTAATATGAAATATGGACAAATTAAATGTAGCTACGAACCTCAAAATCACAACCATTTCTCCTTTATTGATGAATCATGAGACTCATCAACAAACACTACGAAATAATGATCTCCCATATCAGAAATAATAGCATTCTAGCTTAGCTCACCCGTTCGTCGTCTCTAAACCAACCGTTCTATGTCATTGATGGCAAGAGGCCAAAAACCATTAAAAACATCGGAATGTTTAGAAGTATACTCTACATATATAAATGCATTGCTTTTTCTAAACAAAACCCACAATTTATCAGATGTTTCCATGCTTCCTACTTCTCTGCTACTATTCTCTCTGTTCAAGTTTATAAGGACATGTACAATAGTTTGTCTCTTAAAGTTGTCTTTAAATTTTTCACCTCACCTAAAGACATCACAAGAGATAACTCATCAAAAAGTAAATCACTCACAAGAGATAATCCCCAATAGTAAATCATTCCTCTAACTATTTTATACTATTTTCAACATAATTTTCTATCTCACACCCTCACACTATTTGCATTGGTTTGCAGGATCAAGTCATCCCTTGTATAAGAGACAACACATTGTCTCTCCTCGCCTCCTCTCTCCACCTAGAATTTTACTCATTTAATATAGCTAAGAGACAGCTGAGATGACACTATTAGAGATACCCTAAGTCGTATTTGCTATTGGCACATAGATTAAGGAGATGGTGAAAATAGCTAGATTACCCCTAGTATTATCTCTAAACAGTATATTAGGCCTGTTCTTTTTAGCTTCTTAAATCGGCTTTAGCTTTTGCTATAATACCTAACTTTAAAACAAAGTATTTTTTGAGATGGGGTCTACACGTTAATTATAGTACACGTTAAAAGTCCAACATCTATACCATCCAAAATAACAAGCGAGTATCTCTCTCTCCTTAATCTCTATCACAAACAATTAAAATTCAAAATTTTCAGCCAAAAACCATAAGCCACAACCATATCAAACAGGCCCAATGCATGCATATAGAGAATAGCAAATAAATCTTATTAGGGGGTATAAAGGAAAGATCACATTAATTTTACATTGGAATATGGAATACATTTTATATTTATGGACAAAGTTATTTAAAAAATACGTCCTATAAACTTAGACGGAAGGAGTCTGTATAAAATGGATTAAAGTTGAACATCAAATGTTATATCCATTGCCGAGACCACAAAAAAGCGGGATTTAAGGCTTTGCCGCCTCCTAATCATGTAATGTTTCGGTAGATAATGTCCTGAATACTAAAATGGGAGACATGTTCCTGTTTCCATCATCCATGTAGTGGTATAACATATTGGAGCGTTTGATGATGAACATGGCTTCTTTCCACATAGAAGCTACTGATTTCCTAGTAAAATTACAGGCATTCCTAGTGATAGATATTGCACTACCTCCGGTTCTTCTTTAAGGATTTATAGGGATATTCCCTTGAGAAGAACTAGGGAAATGTAAAAGGGGGTGTAATGTAACTCATGCCTTCGAAAGGTATAAGTCATTATTGAATCACTGGATCAATCTATGGTAAGACACACACATCTCAAAGAGATTTTTGCATTTGTGGCCCCATGCAAATTTTATTTTGCAGAAATAGCCCTCCTCCGCATAATTTGCAGATCTAGCCCCACTACAGGGCACCCGCCCATGGTACCGGGCGCGGCAGGGACCTGTCCTGGTGCTGGGAGGGGGGTAGGAGACTTGCCCCTAGCCCCAAGTGCGACAAGGTACTATAGTAACACTGTAGCAAATTTTCAGAAAAATTCATTTAAGTATACTTCTACAAGAATGTTTAAATATGGCAAATAAGTTCCAACAATTATATATATTTTTTGAAGCCTTCCTACAAACAATACTTGATTATGTAGTTTTTCATAATTTTATCCATTCGGAATTTTTCCATAAAATTCCTACAACTAGTATAATTAAATGAATTTTTGAGGAACAACTTAGAATGGATAAAATTATAGAAATATTACACAAGCAAGTAAGTTGTGTCAAAAGGCCCCACAAAAAAATTATAACTTTCGAAGATTATTTGCTATATTTAAAATTTCTTATAAAAATATACTTCAATGGATTTTGCAGAAAATGTGCTACAGTGTCGTCCGCACGGTCATCGTGTGATTTTAGGCGAAGATTTCATGAACACACGAGTCACGCATTCATTCATCGTTTTTTCTCAGGTTTACGTCGCATCACATCTCATCATTGCCTGCATTTTTTCGCCTATTTTAGACGGCCGCATGGCCGTAGACACACATTCACAACCAATTCTCAGAAACATTCGTCGATTAATCGTTCACTCGCTTGTGGTGTTTAGTAGTTTTGTTAATCCAATTTTTATCGTTAAGTATTTAATAATAAGCATACATTATTTCATACGTATAATTGTTTGGTTTGTACATTATTTCACACGCATGCATGTTACTTTCTTTGTCCATTTAGAAAATAGTTTGTACTATTGCAATATAATATTTTTATGCACGTTTTACATCCCGCAATAACTGCACATATTTCTTAGAAATGCACGTATGCTTTACGACACTATAGGCATTTCTTAAAAATGCACATATGTTATTTTACGCTCATGAATATTCAATTCGTACTGCCATATTATTATATTTTAGTAATACATGCAGGTTACTTTTGTCCCTAATGGCACATATTTTACAATCATGTATGCATATTTTACGGCACGCTCTTACTCCACATATTTCTTAAAAATGCACGTACATTATTTGATGACTATAATTTTTTGTTATTGTAGGCACGTAATTGTGCGGGTCGTACTATCATCATTTTATATTTCAAGAATGCATGAGGGTTACTTCATCCCTACGAAACATGTTTAACCCAATATGTCATGTTCGTGCATATTTTACGACGTGTTGTACATATTTCTTACAACTTATTAGTTGTTCTCTATTCTAGCAATGCCATCTAATCTACCACCCCTACTTCAGGAGGAATAGGACACCCAGCATCACTGTCACACTTGGACCAATAGCGATGGGCCGCCAACCCTGGTGACACGGCATTGAGGGAGACCTAGTCATTGGACTACTGGTATGTTGGGAGGCCTCATCGGTTTGGGTTATTTGCGTTCGCCCACATGTTGAACACGACATAGAACCTCCTGATTGACTCCTCTCTTCTTTTCGCCCTGGTTGATCGTTGGCAACCGGAGACCCACATGTTCTACTTTTGGTGGGGGAAGATGCAGTGCTTGTGTGGTCAAATCGATTTGAAAAGCTCTGCAGAGGTGCAGTGCTTGAGAGGTCACATCAAACTGAAAAGCTCTGTTGATGTGCAGTGCTTGATTGGTCACATCAACCTAGAAAGCCTTGTAGAGATGCAATGCTTCTGTGGTCATATCGAGCTAAATAGCCCTAAGATGTCCAGAGGTCCAACTGAAAATTTTAGCAAAGGTGCTTATACATGCAATAAATACAACACATGACTCTAGCATAAATTTTGTAAATCAAACACACTGGAGTACAACATAGTGCAACACACCAGATACCTTATAGATACAACAAGTTAGGAACATTGCGCAACTAAGTGGCACTGGAGGAAGAAGGTCTGTTCGGGAAATTCTTGAACGAGTACATGGGAGTCTTGCATAGCCTGCACCTCCTTGGTGTTGGCCGGTCTCCATGTTGGCTCGCATCCATGTCGTTGCGGATGCGCCTTGACTAATGCGTCCCACGGCCTGGATGTTGTAGTGCTTCATTCGGTGATCACTTCACTGCTCCTAGCCATAGGTCCCTGTAGTGGTCTTCCATGCATAGGAGTTGAACTCCACGTTTCAAGTATCATACATGTGACACATGTCATAGTACTCTGACATGTACTTGCAACAAGATTGATGAAATGCAGCGCATGCAGCATATACATGAGAGCAAAGTTTGTGTAGGAGTTGAGGCTTATTGCAGGTGCAAACTGCCACATTGCCTATGGTGCAAACATGCTTCCAGTCACCTCTTATGTGGTCGTGAACATACTTATCCCGTAAGTGGATCCCGAACTTCCTCCTCACCATCTATTGTGCGAGCTGTATGGGATCGAGTCTTAGTAATATTCTTCTTTATGTAGGAAAGGGTAACCTTCAAGTAATACTTTCCTTCGTCCAAGTGCTATTTGGCAATCATTGCCCGATTGACGAAGTAACCGATCGTTCGGTTCTAAGTCTAGTCAACGATGGTGGTGGTGGGTACGGCACGGACCCCTTTGAATATACCATTGTAGACCTCGGACATGTTGGTTGTTATGATACTGTATCGAGCACCATAGGTGTCATGAAGAAGGGATAATTTCTCATAGTTCGAGGCATGCATGCTCATCCACTCATCAAACTCGCTTTGGGTGCGCCTACCACAAAACCTCCACTTGCACGCTCGGTTTTGACCTCAAGCTCCCGCCACATGGCGTCAAACTTGTGCTTCTGGTTCTGTAGGTAATCTTCTTGAATTTCTTCATGAGGTCCTTGCATCGAAAGCACATATGGAAGTTGGTGGCTAGATGCCGCATGTACCAACGTGTGTGAATGTCGTTCCATTAGAACGGCAGGCTTGTACTGTGTTGCATAGTGTGCATCATGGATAGCAACCTGGCGTGATGGTCGGTGATAACACACATATTCGGTCGGTCCCTCACAACATGCTGCTTTATGTTTGCTAGGAACCACATCCAACTGTTAGTGTTCTCATTTTCCATAATTGTGAAGGCAATTGGTCGTTGTCATTAGCGACAACAATGGTGAGAATGGTGCCCTTACATTTCCCATAAAGGAATGTGCCATCCATAGTCGAGACGGGACGGGAGTGGGAGAAGCCCTAGACTGTCGGGCCAAATGCCTGAACACTTGATCAAGGATTAGGGAATGTGGGATTTTGGAGAGGTTGGGCCTTTCCATCCTATTGACACATATCCCCTGATTAGCATTCTCAATTTGCTTCAACATTTTGTGGACTAGGTTGTACACCTCCTTGTAAGTACTGTACAATCCTTCGAGCACCTTCCAATTCGCCCACTAGAACTTACTGTAGCTAACGGCATACCTTACTACATTCATAGAATCAGCCATTAGAACCTACAGCGAAACGGTTACATCGATGACAACTACATGGCTTATGACGGTTGCGATGTAGCCTGAGATCACATTCCTATGCATTTGCAATGACCCAGCAAGCTCACATGTGTGATCCGCTTCAACTGTGATGCAGAAGTCCGTTCCCACCCTAGGGAATCTTTGGTCATGGACTTTGCTCGGGCAAGAGCTAAACACGCACTTAACTATGTACATGTCAGGGTTAGATCTTCAGATAATAGAAGATAGATAATGCTTAAATGACTTATTATAGATAGTTGAAGTTACAGTAAACAACATTGAAACTCACCTGTAAACTTGGTAAGTCCGATTGATCTTCACCACGAAACTTAGCGATAGCTTGCTTGGCGGTAGTCTTGTGTGGGAAATGTTACCCCATAAGGAGGGTGTCCACATTGAAGGCCCATGAAGACTTGTGGTCCTATGGCAGAACAAGGGAAGAGGCCATTTCGCAATCCAACTAACTTGGAACATAGTCTGTGTCGGTGGAAACGATGTCACCAACGACCCTACCCTCATCATCAGCTTTATTCTCGCTGGATTGTGAGTCAAAGTCCTCGTCTTCGGTGGTAGTGCCCTCAGACATTCTATCAATAATCTCATGACAGTCAACATGAGCACCTCCACTATTTATCCACACCTTCATTTAGTTGGAAACCAACAGAATCTCCATCAACAAGAGCATCCTGCCTAGCAATGTCTATCGTCAATGAACCAAAGAGGGGGAGAAGAGCATTGCTGCCCCCCTTGAATGGTGGCCCCGCTAGGGAACTGAGTGGGATAAATAAAATAGACATACACCATGGGTGATTAATATTTCAGAGCATGAAGATTGCAAATGATCTCTATGTAGTGTGCCCACATGGCACTGCTAGTCACCTTCGCTAGGCCCCACAACATCTACCCATGTGGTGGGACCATGGTGGTGGTGACTACCTCTATTACTATCTTGTTCCTGGCGATGTGCAACTGCAGAATGCATCATCGTAGTTTGAGCAAATCCATATGTGCTAGGTTGGGAACGTTTAGTACGGTGCGCTGGCAGCTCGACATATCAAGCCTATTTGGACTGCCACGCAAGTACTTCAACAAAACACATCACAAATACCATACATACGTTGTTAAAATGAACTTACTGTTACGGCGTTACTATCTCTAAACCTCAAACATGGAAGACTACAAATTCAAACATACATCATATTAGTAATGACTTCGACAAATAGTGCCAACAAAAGACTAATAAAATAATTAAGTACTATTTCTACATATTAGGAGGATGCTGCTACTCGGACAAAGGGAGATAGCTCGCAAAGAGGAAGAGATGCCTGAGAGGAATGAGCGAGTGAGTGGGGAAATTTTGAGAGTGAGAGCTAAGGCTTGTGACGAATGAGTGTATGGCCACACGTTTAAATAGCTGAGCATGGGAGAAAACGACGAGCGGGACGTCACTGAAGTATCATTGTAGCACATTTTCTGCAAAAATCCATTGAAGTATATTTTTTGTAAGAACTTTTCAATATAGTAAATGAGCTCCAAAAATTATAATTTTTTGTGGAGCCTTCCAATACAATGTACTTGTTTGTGTAATTTTTTCATAATTTTGTCCATTGTAATTTTTTTTCATAAATTCATTTAAATATACTATTTTTTAGGAATTTTATGGAAAATTTAGAACGTTTAAAATTATGAAAAAAATTATAAAAGCAAGTAAACTATGTCGGGAGGCTCTAAAATTTTTTTATAATTTTCAAAGCTCATTTGCTATATTTAAAAATTCTCACAAAAAGTATATTTAAATTGATTTTCCTGAAAGTTTGCTACAATATTACTACAGTACCCTCTCGGTCGCGCCCAGTACCGGGGGCAGGTGCTCTGTAGTGGGGCTAGATCTGCAAATTATGTGGAACAGGGGCTATTTTAGCAAAATATAATTTTCAGTGAGGAACAAATGCCAAAGGCTAAGAAAATCGATTGAAGAGTTGACCAAGCATCATGCAACTTACAATTAACAAACCCAAATGAAAAAATGATTTTAGCAAGATTAAGCACTATTTGGAACATTGAATTTTTTTAGATTCATGTGGGAACTGGATCTTTGCCTAGAAAATTCTTTCAAAGTTCCTACGTTAACATTCATCAGTTTGGATTTTGGTCAGACTTTTCATGGGTTGGGGAGGCAAGGTACAGTGTAGATAAATCACAACAGATCAGATATTTAGATTCCACCTACTTGATATGTTCCATCCCTTGGCACCTTTCTCCTATTTTCCCCTACATTGATATTGCTAACTCAACTCATTGTCCAATAATGAACGAACTCTACTACAAAAAAAGGCTATACTGGACAGCTACATCACAAATAGTTCATACACTACAGGGCAACGTATGTAGATATTATGTTTGCCACCACATGGAGGATATCATGGACACCAAGACGAATGGTCAGAGGTTTGTCAGCCTGTTAAAAATTATGTCATGATTATCAATTTATATATATGCATGCTAATGACTTAATACTACTAGCAACAGCATATGGAATTTGATTAAATTGTAATCAATCTTGACAAACTCGCCAAAATTCAAGGAAAACTCTCCTAATTCCTGGTAGCGGAGGTCATAAACAACATTGGAGAGTGAAACCCCGGCGATTATAATTAAATATTGAAACATTGGATACAATTGTAATCACTCAATTATGTTTAATCAAATAATTCATTCAAACGATTGTCATGTACTATATATGTGAACTGCTTGCATTGTTTACTTCATTTGTGATATCTGTGTGATGATTATCCTATGCTATATATTTATGAGATCTTCTATTTATTTCAAAGGGCATGGCTAGCATTTTCTAAGGCTAGCGAAAAATAAAAAATAATATAATTTTTAAATAGCTATCACAGATGATTTAGAATACCAAACCGTCTGTGATATATATATATATATATATATATATATATATATATATCACATATGGTTTTTAAAATAAATTGTCTGTGATATTTCTGATATCACAGATGATTTTTAAAAAAACCGTTTATGATATTTCTGCTATCACAAGTGATTTAAAAAACTATCTGTGATATGTTCACTATCACAAACGGTTAATATAAAAAATCGTCTGTGATACCAATATATCACAGACGGTTGTATTGAAAAACCGTATGTATTTTTACCTATCTCAGACAGTTCGGAAGCCGTCTGTGATAACCACCTATTATCACTGATATATAAATTTAAACGGTTCAGAAATCATTTGTGATAATTCTTTTTATAGTAGTGCAACCAACTAAGCCAAAAAGAAGATGAAGAAAAGAAAATGAAATATGCAAAAGAAACCTAGGGCATCATTTGCATTTGTCCTTATCATCGTCTGACGTACTTGTCATGGGCAATCTATTCTATCCGGGAAACTTCGTCATATACCCTCCTCACATTTGAGAGTTTCGGGATTTACCCTCCCGAGTCACTGACACATGGGGTCGGGATGAGTCACTGACATGTGGGCCGGATGGTAAATCCTGAATTTTAGTCTACGAGGAGGGTATATGATGAATAATTCCATTCTATCCACCACCAGGGAAGCCGGGTCCCCCAGCAAAGCCTTTAGGCCCTTTAGATGACTCGTATCTCTGCAAGTTTTTAAGTAAGCGTAGCTACTCCGCTCCAACTACTTATGATTGTGACTTTCCACTGTAATTATATTGCAATAGCTATTAATTTTGTTCTAAAAATATAAAAAAATTATTATATCATCATAGACACTGCAAATAAATAAAAAAACAAAAAATTAATATAAATTAAAATTAGAAGCCGATGACTCGCCATTTGAAGCGGAACCTAAAGCAAGGCAATTACGCAGGCCAGCGGCCATGGCAAGGAATCGGGCAAGAGATCCATGGCTGGTCCGACGGTGATGCTGCTACAGTTGCCGGCTGTACCCGTGCCGACAGGTCCGACCTGTCGGCACAGTAGCGAGACGAATGCAAAGCCGATGCTGCGCAACTACGTACCGTCTCCGTCTCCCCGCCCAAAAGCGAGAGGAGGAAAGTGAAACTGATTTGGCAGTTTTGAGGCCGCGTAGAGTAGACCAGCCTAGATTAATCTCTCGTTCAACCTCTGGCGACGTGATTCATGTTTTGGCTTCCACCTCTTACGTCCGGTGTGTCAATGTTTGTCTGGCAAGCGTTATGGTTTACAGCTTTTCTGTGGTTGCCGCAGCAGCAATTGGGTACTGGTGGTGTGCAGTAACTGTAAAAGTTTCTATTGGGTGGCGTGTATCCATGTCCAGAGCTCAATTTACAACATGTGGCTGCCTACATTGCTAGTTTGCCACTGCGCTAAAAACATCACCTTTCTCTTCCACGCACCACCACTCTCCTTAGAATCACAAGAGCTCTTGTAATGCCATCACCATTTCCTCACCACCTTCGAGCTCACGACTCACTCCTCGCAATGGATAGGCTGCAGCGGCATGAGGCGTTGACCGGCCGGCGCGGCGGGGGGCGCCGTGGTGGCTCGATGTCGAGGCGGCACGGCCGGTTCCACCACGCCGGACGCGGCGGCAGCGACAACGACGATGGCAGCGGGCCGACCGCGGGGGTGGCGGTGGTGGACCAGGCGGAGTGCACGGGGCGGTCGTGCCGGTCGTGCGTGGCGGTGACGCTGGCGGACTGCATCGCGCTGGGCTGCTGCCCGTGTTCGGTGGTGAGCCTGCTGGGGCTTGCGTTCGTCAAGGCCCCGCTGGCCGTGGGCAGCCGCTGCGTCCGGCGGCTGCGGCGGCGGCAGGGCAGGCTGCGGCACAAGAAGCGGGTGCGCGACCTGGACCTGGCCGGCGCGCGCGCCGCCGCCAAGTGCGCAGCAGTTGGCGGTCACGGGGAGCCGGGTGCCGCCACGTCGAAAGGCGACGACGACGTGGTGACGGCTGCTTCTCCCGCCCGTGAGGTGGAAGCAGCGAGCGACGCGGAAAAGGTTTGGCTTGAGATGTACCAGGTGGGGCACTGGGGATTCGGCCGCCTGTCCTTCTCCGTGAACCCGCCCACGCGGCCCGGCCGCAACGCCGACGGCGACGGCTGCGGAAACGACGTGTAACTGGCGAAATGTCGCCCGTGCCAGCCGTCCGACGCATTGCTCTCCGTACAATTTGTCGCTGCACGGACGGCGGCGACACAGCTACTCGGGTGTGCATGCCACGACGTAACGTCATGGTCCAACGTCCAAGGGGGACAATTGGTTGGCGATGTTTGGGAGAAGCGGCATGATTGGTGCGGTGCGGTGGAGCCGTGGAGCTGGCCGCTTTGATGTGGCGTCTTTGACTGCTTCGGAGGCCCGTGCTCACGCGCCCCCCCAGCTAGAAGAGTTGGATGCGCAAGGCGAGGGGGACAACGAAACAGGCCTTCTGCCCGGTGGCTCGGCTCATTCCCAGATGGATTCCATGTTTATTTCCTTCTTCTGTTTAGGGAACTCGATTTGCATTACAAGTTGTACATAATTTATGCCCTCGAGTTCTCCCAGATTTCAATCCTCGGAAAATCTCTGTATATATTTTCGGACGAATTGTACAGCTCTGGCTCGTACCTTCCGTGTCTCTCAAAAGGATTAGCGTTCCAGTTTAACATGGATTGGCCGCAGCAGCTGTGACTGTGAGACTGTTTGCCACACAGTTTACCGCGAAAAGCTATGGAATGCAGATAAACGGGAGCAGGATTCGCCAAAGGGATTCGAATTCGATGCGCCGGCATTGTTTAGGCTTCTCTGAAACGGTGCGGGGATGATGGGTATGTGTAAATGTAAGTCTGTGCGTGCTGCATATGCAAATTGCGAATTAACTCCATACATACGGCTTCGAAACAAGTGCAGTTTGACCAGCCTGTTTAGGATAATTGCCTACGTACAGTGCTTTTTTTTTTTTGGGATAGAGCTATATGAACTGAATGAATAGTAATCATGTAGTAAAAGTGGTACTTGAATTTCATCGTTTATGAATCCTCTCCACAAAAGAAAAGAGTAACCCTTTGTTTCCCATATAGTGCATCGCTTATGAATCCGGCCCTGGGCCATAGCCCAGAGAGCCCATAGCCATAGGGATGCTGCAAGGTCAATGCGGTGTGTCTCGAGCAAAGAAAAGCTGAAACTACAAACCGTCATGGCCTGGCCCATAAGATATCTTGTGTTGTGAATTGTGGCCATGTGACGAGTAGTTTGTTTTGTGCTTGAGAATTGAGAAGATAACTACTTTGTTTGTTTCGTTTCACAAAGGAAATATAAGGTCTTTCCTCTATTTTCGAAAAGAAATGGAAATAATGATCACCATGGTCCAGCTCAAAGGAAAAGGGTGGATGAAGAAAATATTGCGACCATACTCATTGGTTCAGGCAGCAGCCGAGAGAAACAGAATGATCGAGACAGCTGTCATCTTGTAGTAGTTTTCTAGGTCCTACACGGGACAGCAGCTAAAGTTCTGATCCCTTTCTGGAATTTAGGGGCGTTGTGTTGGCTTATAATTTTTTTACTATAGTTAATTTGTTTTTTACTGTAGCTGAGTTAACTTATTTAGTATAATTAAATTTAAAACATTTTAAAAAAATAGAAAAAATATGTTAGCTCATCACGGACAATGCAAAGGAATACGGGAAAAAAAAGAAAAAGCAAAAAAGCCCAAAAAATCTTGAAAAATCCAGAAAAAAATAAAATTACTGAATAGTAAAAAAAACAGGAGCCAGAAGTAGAAGCTAGCTTTAAGCTGAAATGAGTGATACCTTAACATTCTCCAGGGGCTATAGATTGTCCTAACCACTTGGTCTTACTGTGTAGGGGACGTCTGCTCAGTTTGGGTTTTCTCAACCAAAAGGGCCCACACCACCAGTGCAACCCGACTGCACCTCTCAGTTATTCCACTGTAGTGGTCTTGTCTAATGGACCGGCCCATAGCCTGATAATGTAGACATAACCCATGGCATAAAAGCCGATAGACCGAAACAGCATGGCACGAAGGGGTAGCCCATGTCGAGCTCGATAGAAGTTCGAGCCGAGCTCAAGTTGGAATCCAAGCTTGAACCTGGGCTCAACCTTAGCTCGGTCGAAGCTCGAGTAGGCTTGAGCTTAGCTTATTGAAACTCGATAATAATTAAAATAATTTATTATGCACTAATGTTCAATAATAAAAAAGTTTATGTTCGAGCTTAGCTCAAGTGAGCTCGATAATGGTCAAAATAATTCAAATATGCATTAATTTTTAACAATAAAAAAAGCTTGAGCTCGAATTCGGTTCGGATAAGCTCGGTAAGAGTTAATATGTATTACTATTTAATCTCGAATTGAGGCTTACAGACTATTCGAGCTCGGTTCGGTGAAGCTCGCGAGCTCGAGATCAAGCTTAAATTTAGCTCATTTAAAGCTCGAGTCGAGCTCAAATCAAGACTAGACCGAGCCGAATTTGAGTAGCTCACGAGTTTCGAGCTTTTTTACAGCCTTAAACCGTGGTTATACCATCATGAGGCTCTACTAGTGCCTCTGCGTTAGAAAACATTAGAGCAAAGAGATTCAGACTTAACATGTCGAATGTGTGGATATATTTTTGACAAGGTCATGAAGCAATTACCGTCTGGAGATCAGGTAAGATTCACTGTTCACAAAATATGTCGTCATGAATTGTCTGCAAAGTCTACAAATGGAACCAGACACTTGCACAAACATGCCCATAAGGCAAATGCAGCTGATATACAACCCCGACGGTACAATACGTAATTATAATTATAATCCTGAGGTAGCTCGAGAATATTTAGCATATTTAATTGCTTTGCAATATTTTTCTTTAAACTTTAGTGTGTCAAATGCATTCAAAAAGTACATTAGAACTGCTCATAATCATATATTTTACTCACATTTCTAGACAGACAACCACTAGATATTTAGTTAAATACTACAATAATGGTTGTGAAAAAAAATTAAGAACTCTTTGAAACCTGTACATATTCGCTGGCCTTGACCTTGGACAAATAGAGTGGTCATTCTAGGGAGAATTATCTTACTGTAGTTGCTCATTATATAAATGATGACTGTGTATTGGAAAAGAGAATCATAGGCTTCAAATTAATTGACGTAGCATATATGGTGAGAATATAGCAGAATGTATTATCAAAGTCATAGAAGATTTTGGTCATACAAATAAAATTTTTGCAATTACACTGGATAATACTGCAGCAAACTCCAGAGTAATGGATATTCTCATTCCCTTATATGGTACATATGTCGAATCTTTCTTGTTACATCAGCGATGTGTCTATCATATTATTAATTTTATAGTTAAAACTGATTTGAAAAGGTTGGATCCATATCTTCAAGTTTTTGGCAATGTAATTTCTTTTGTAAATAATTCTAACAAACAAATTACAGCATATAAGACCTACTGCATTACGATGGATGTACATCCAGGAAAGTTCCCTATATGCCTATATTTTCTGTTTTTATCCATACGTACAAAATGACGTATACGGCCCTGCTCGTTTCAGCTTTTTTCAGTTTCAGCTTCTAGCTTTAGCTTTTTTTTCACTATTCAGTAATTCGTGTTTTTCTGAATTTTTTTAGATTTTTTTGAACCTTTTTGCATTTTTCTTTTGTTCCCGTGTTCCTTTGCATTGTCCGTGATGGGCTAAGATATTTTTTTATTTTTACATTTTTTGTAAAATTTAATTATGCCCAAAAAGTCAAATCAGCTATAGTAAAAAAAAACCAGCTATAATGAAATTTCAGCTAAAAGTCAGAAGCCATCGCTAAAATGAACACCCCCGTGTTATGAGAAGTTGTGTGCTCTATGAAAACTAAATATTTAAAATATTGGAATGAGATTTTGTACTTATTCGTATTTGCATTTATTCTAGATTCAAGAGTTAAAGTTGTAGGATTAATTAATGTTCTTTCAATTATAGGTGATTCTATAGGGATAAATTATTCTAACTATTTTATAGTTGTTCATTCACAATTGTTTGAAATTTATCAAAAGTACGAGCATAAATTTTATAGAGTTTGCTTATAACAACCTCCACTAGCACTTACCACAGGAAAGAAGGCAAATATGTGGGGGCACCACCTTTTCCTTCGGAAGGTCCTCCAACGATCAAGATCTACATTATCAAATGGTGGAGCCATTCATACTAGGGCCTATGGGGAATTATCAGTTTTTCTGGACAGCGATCTTGTACCTCACTATACATAGGACTTCAACATTTTGGACTAGTGGTGCGAGTGCAAGCTAACATATCCAGCGCTATCCATATTAGCACGGGATGTATTAACCGTTTCTGTCTTAACAGTTTTTTTCTGAGTCTACTTTCAATCTTTCTGAAAGAATATTGGAGAGAAGAATATGACTCATGAGTGAGATAGTAGAAGTACATCTCACAACAAAAGACTGGAAATAAACTGATACGCGAACTCAACACTGCGTGGTGGATACGGAGTTGGAACACACATTCAACAATCTCTTTCTAGATAGCGACGAAGGCAATCAAGACGTCGACGACACCAACAATTCTTAGAGCATGCATGTATACATTATACTTTTCATGATTTTTTACCTGTAATGCTGAGCTACATGTTGTACTCTTTACTAAGATTTTCTCATGTTGAGTTTTTACTAAGCAAAAATTTTAACATCAATAAAGTTCATTATTATATGTCTACAATTTATTGTGTTTTTTCTTTAATCTAATGTGTCTTTTTCTATAATTTCTACAATTTATTAGGTTTTTTTTGAATTTTACATATTTTTTAAACTATTAAGTTTTTTTTTTGGCCAAATGGACTAGCCGGGCATTTCGATTGAGGGGCTAAACAGGCTCATACGATGTCTAGCCTGGGCCATGCCGGGCATTTAGGCAGGTCTGTTCCGCAGCATGCAGTTCAGTAAACCACATCCACATCCCAAGAACCAAACACAAAAAAGCATGTCACACTCGTGAAGAAGAAAATGACAAAATTAAACAAAAAGAGGGAAGAAAAATGGCAGAGGAGACACGAATACAATGAAGAAATTCAACAAGGAGGGCCTCACATGAGACCATCCTAGATGCTACTATACGTCTTCTCTAAACTGACATGACAGCATCTGAGTGAGGGACCTTACGTCATACAATACATTTCCCGGATACAACACGGTACACACAGTAGCTGCCAATCTGCCGCTGGGATTCTCTGTAGCTGGGAACCAAGCTCGCGTGCTTCTCCCATTCCATTCGCGTTTCCCGGGCGTCTAGAAGCGCCACCGCCCCGACACGCACATCGCCCCTCCCGTTTCCACTGACGAGTGGTCCCCACCACGTTCTCGGGCCCACCGGTCAGTATCGCGGAGAGCGCCCCCCTTATCTTGGTCATTCGCCCGTGCCATGTACCGCCTTCTGGTCACTTCCCGCCGCCACCGGCTCGCGCCGAAGGAGCGAACCCGAGCCAGGCGAAGCGAAGCAAGCCACCATAAAGCCAAGCAAATATCTGTTACTCCCTAGCCGCAAAAGGCGAGGTGAGAGAGAGTCATGGAGGACAGAGACCACGGCCCCGCCAAGAACCTTCCGGAATCTCCCGCCGACGAGGAAGGTGATGAAGGCGGCGGCTTCACCTTCCCCGTCCCGCCGCTCGCGGCGGACTGCTCGTGTATCGTGCCCGTGTACCCCATCTTTGGCCGGCCGCCGTCGCCGCCTCCGGCTTCTGTGGATGAGCCGGAGACGGCCACCGTGCGGGTGCCGCTGGGGCGGCTCCTGCTGGAGGAGCGGGACTTCCGGTCGCGACAGCGGGACGGCTCACGGGCGCAGCCGCAGCAGCCGGACGAAGAAGGCGGTGGGGACGGCGAGCTGGACGGGGTGCCACCGGAGAGCTACTGCCTCTGGGCGCCCGGGCAGTCGGCGCCGGCGTCCCCGCGGCGGTGCCGGAAGAGCGGCTCCACGGGGTCCGTCCTCCGGTGGCGCCGCATCAGCGAGCGCCTCGTCGGGCGGAGCCACAGTGACGGCAAGGAGAAGTTCGTCTTCTTGAGCGCCACCGGCACAGAACCTCCCAAGCAGGACGACGAGGAGGAGGGCGGCAGCAAAGGCGAAGGCGGTGCCAGCGTCGGAGGCCGTGGATGGAGTTATTACGGCAAAGGAGGAGGAGGCGGCGGTGGCGGTGGCGGTGGCCGGAGGAGGTCGTATCTTCCGTACAAGCAAGAGCTCGTCGGGTTGTTCGCCAACGTCAGTGGGCTGCGGCGAAGCTATCACCCGTTTTAAAGCGGTTCTTCCCCTCTCTTTCTGTCCGTACGCTCGTCTGTTTTTGTGTGCATACTAGATACTCTCCATAGTGCAAGAAATAAAATTGGCGTGTTTATAAATTATAATTGGCTTGCTAAAGTAAATACGATCGAGAATAGCACGGTAGCATCATCATTGTGGACAATGGAGATTGGAGAAGCAAAGAATATATATTTGTAGTTTTTCATATCAGTGATATTTTTTAGAAATAATCATAAAGATGATTGTATCACTTCTATATTTACGATCTTTTTAATAATATGTTATTTTGTCCGTTGAATAAATATCTTCTGTATTAATCAATAAGTATGTAGTTTATTCGTGGAACTCTTTATTCATATTTTGATATTATTCTAAATTATCCATGTTCTTATATCATTATGTTGAATAATTATGATTTATAAATCAGCACATGTATTAATTGATGATCATGTTTTATGGAATATGGATACAGAGATATCAAATCAATAATGTGGACATATGTTAGAAATATGGTGTTAGATTGACCTACCTTAAAACACTATTGAAATTGTTATTTTTTTTATATGTTATCAGTTGGTCTTAAGCAATGATGATATATAATTCTTATACCTGATATCAGCATAGTTTCCTACATGTATAATAGTGCATTTAGAAGTTGCCAAAAGCTATTCCGTAAATTGGTAGTTCTAAAGATAGTTTTCAAGTATACTATGAAATATACTGAGAAATGTGACTGGTCATATATGAGATTTGTGCCTTGTACATAACATGAGAGATCTTTGGGCACCTCGATGTGGTTGGATAAAGAAAGTACATATCCATGCCACGAGTGATCGAAGAGTCAACCATATGAAATTATACACCACTAGATCTGAAAAAAGATTAACATTCCATGGGTAACACGTTTCTTACCTGAAGTTCAATCAGGTATCATGAGGTAAAAAAAGAATATACAAATAGATTGTTTAGTATGATCAAAGACAAACCGGTCATATGGGTATATTGACTGGTCGTGAGCTGGTCGAACATATCACAAACTGATCATATTGGATACAGACTGGTCGTAACTAGATACGAACTAGCCGTAACTAGACACGAACTGACCGTAAGGAGTTATGAACTTGTTGTGAATGACTAGAATCTGGTTGCAGATCATGTTACATAATGTTCATTCAGATTGATCTTTGTATATCCTACTAGAGACCGTTATCGATTAGTGATAGAAAAGATATTTTCGGATTATCATTAAGTATACATGAATCTAAAAGGTCACACACTTAATGGGTTGGAACAGTAAAGGATCCGGTTAGAGGCTTTTTGAGTGGGATGTGATCTCTACTCATATTAGATAAGAATTCGGTCGAAACCTTTTCGAGTGGGATACAATCTCTACTTGTATTGAATAAGAATTCGGTCAGAGACTATATAAAAGGAAGCATTGTGGCTATGGGTTTGTGTGTGAGATATAGTCATTGCACCACCCATCAAGACCCTAGCCGCCGCCTCTCATAAACCCTGTTATCCGCGCTGGTACTACCAAACCGACATATAGCATTTCATCCTTAGACGTGTAAATTTTGGTAGTGGCATTGCTCTGACTATGACGTTGATTGCGACGATCCGAGGATAAAATAATCGGCTTGTGGAGATCGACTACCGTTAGAGGACGACCAGCTTCCAAAGATCGTTTTCCAGAGACATTGGACCATGGACTGCTTCTACTACATCGATGTGCACTACGTTGAACTGGGCTGCTTCAACTCTTGTTCTACTACACTGCGTGTCTAGTGGTAACGATCTATAATCTTTTACTCGTATTGCTTTTTGGTTTACACGATATAAATTTTAATTCGTACTAGTGTAGTCTACCTATAACCCTACACTTTATTTGTTGCATACTGCTTCATTTAGAAAACTGGTGTTCTTTGGTTGTTTATTCTTTTTGGTTAATCTCAGAGTAGATTTCTAAATGTACAAATTAAACTAAGAGAATTTTGTATGTTGTTGATTGGCTCCGTTAATCCGTGTCATATATAGCTGTTTGATTTATAGTATACTTTTTTCGTTTAAATTTATAAGACGTATTTTTTTTAAGTATATAGACCAATAATATATTAAAAATGACTACACTACCCATAATTATTAAAATTAGATATTTATTAAGGGTTTAGAGGGACATACCATTAATTTTACATTAAAATATAAAATATATCTTATATTTATAAATAAAATAATTAAAAATATTCTATAAATTTAGATAGAGAGAGTATCTTCATGTTTCGTTTCAGCGTCTCTTTTTGTGTGAGCACTGATTGGCAGGGACGGCTGATTTTAATAATGTAGGACGTACGTGCTAGTGTGATACGCATACCGCGTACGACATACGTTTAAACAATTTCATGTCTCGTAAATAGAACACTTCATGTTAATGTCGCGAAAGCAATTTGTACGTGAAGACGTCAGCATAGTGACAGTTCATTTCAACGATCGATCTTCGCGAAATTCTTTATGCCTTCACGGCTTCTCATGACAAGTATTTGGAGGACAGTTCGTCTTGTATGGCAGTATAAACGGCACATTCTCTTGATACTATCACTTAGTACCACTTTTACTACGACGATAAGCAAGAATCTGGTTGCTATATCTATCCAGTTGCCAACTACGACATTTTCTCTGACGCATCATCGTTTCCTTTTCTTCCCACTTCCTATCACTCTCCGGCTTCTTTGGTGGGTGCTTTACCGGTGCAAATTGTAGCACAACCTATAAATTGTCCATGCTATTGCTATGCTCCAAACTTATCATACTGGGAAACAAAAGAGATGTTGTAGAAATTGCAGTTTTAGCAAATATTCATATTTAATTCCAGCAGTAATTAGAATAATTCAAGCACAATTCAGGGAGTTAATTGACACAATAAACATATAAATATGTAGATCTTCCATGTCAATTAACCCAAACATTATGCTCATAAAAGGAGACAACAAAACAAATAAAATCAGCATAGTGCTCAGATTCAGAGTATTTGTTTTGCTCTTGGATGACGTGTTGCTTAAGATTAAATCTTGGCCCTCACGACAATTATGTCAAACCTTAATCACTAATTGGGTATGACAATCAATCTATATCAATTCGGCCTTGAGTTAAGAATGACATGTTGAATATATTCTATTCATGGAACTCATGAAAAACAATGTCTGCTGACTCACAACAGCTGCATGAAAGCAATGCCTACTTACAACAATTGAATCAATTGACAATCAATGCCTACCTACTCACAACAATTGAATCAATTGACAATCAAGTATGACAGTGAACAGTACACAACAACTAGCTGAATATCACATGGAACAAGATATAGAACTGAATGAACAAAGTGAATTACAGGGAACAACTAACAATAAATCAAGTCTACAGATTTAACATGAATTGCACACAATACCAAACTACTAAACAGTAAGATATTTCTTAACTCAAAGCCAAATTATTAATTGTCATATTCAATTTCAGCTTGACGCCATCTCATCACAGAGCAACAAAACGAGCTCACAATATTACTTACCAAGTCCCCCAATACTAGTTAGAGATATGAAGTCAACTAGCAAAGCACACTTGAACAGATAATGTGCGAAAACCAGAGATACTCACAAAGCCGATGGCACTAACAGCCACCAAGAATAAACCTGCAAGGCACACTAAAAGGCGCTGTCCCAGAAAACCAATTGCTCCATTGTGCTGCGAATCACCAAACAAGGTTGACGGAGATACAATGCCAACTTTCGCAATTCGGGACACCAAAATACGAAATCAAGGTATAGGGAATGCCGCACAAGACCATCGAAACACATTGGCTAAGTGCACTCAAGAGCAACAAGAAGGAGCCAAAGCCTTCTTCATCCTTTAGATTGGTTCACCAACATTGGATTTTCCACCGAGATACAGATGACAAAGCACATGGGGAACCGGTGAAGTGTGCATTGAGAGGAGATGGCGCACGAGCTTCAAATCTCTCCGAACCCGAAGCCAAAACAGATAAGGAAGTAGAGATTTAAAGAAGAACAATTATTGGATCTAGAGAGAGTTACCCCTGGAGAAGAAGATGAGGTGACTTTAGAGGAAGTATAGATCTGCAAAGTGGTGGCTACGAATAGCAGGCTCCAGGAAGCCTGGGCCTGCCCACTCCTCCAGCGCTGCCTCTCTAGTCTCGAGTCAACAGCTGAGAGCAACCTACGGCGAGAGAGAGAGAGAGAGAGAGAGGAGAAGCCCCTGAAGCCGATGCTGCCTTATCTCCTTGCTCTCTCCAACTGACAGGTGGGCCCCTCTTCTAATTCTTTTATTTTCTATTTCTTCTTTTATCAAATTAAGAAAACACCAAAATGCCCTCACCAAAATCCAACAAGAGATGCACGCCTGGCCCTCATCAATAATTCTGCAGCTCCTCACCAACTACTAGAACGACCTCCTTTTCCCAAACTTTACTCTTGTGGAGCTAGCTTAGCTTTGATTGGTGCCCATCTCCGTTTCCTTACTACGGCGCCCACGGCCCATCCACCCATCAAGTAGAGGCCACAGGGAGCGAATGCGACGAAGACGGCACCAGCAGCAGATCGGGAAAGCTGCCTGCTGCGCTAACCAAACCCAAGCATTCACACAACACTACCACTCTCTGGGCGCTTTAATTAATTCCATGTTTCTGGCGCTTTACTTTTAATTCCATGTTTCTAAATTTGAGAATGAGTAGAACAGTTAGCATTATCTTCTTTTTTTAATTTCAGGCAAAGCTAACACGGACGTACACTTCGCCATCCAAGTACCGGCACTTGCCCACTTCTTTTCTGTGCGCCGGTGAGCGAGCGATCGAGCCACCAGAGCATATAGGTGACGTCAGTTGTTGTCTGTACATTTTACTATACAGAACACAAAATGATGTGAAAGAGAGAGTATAGAGAATTAGATCGTTTTTTACAAAACAACGGATTGTAATATGAGAAGTAAAACACATTATGTAATAGAAAAATTATTCATAAAAAAATATAAAAAAGATAAGCTACTACAGAAACTATTTTTAATGCTGATAATATAGATAATAGTTTCTATATTATTGTATATGGGCTTAGGTAGCTAAGCTATCTTGCTAGCTAGAACGCATGAAAGCCACTCGTAGCTAGTTGGTGTACGCGTCTAGTGCGGTGGGCTCATGCGCGCGCTAGCCAGCCGCGTGTGGCGGTGTGGGGGGCTTTCGGTTCCATCCATCGATCGCCCGGGGAACGGAGTGGAGATGGGGCGCGCGCGAGGTCTCTTCGGTCTCACTCCATGTCCCTTCCCGTGCGCGCGCCTACGACGGCGACGGCGCGTGAAGCCCAGGCCACGACTGGGCTGGATGATTCCGATTGGATCGGCGTGGTTTCGTCGACCGCTGGCCAGTGCGTGGGTGCGCGGCGAACGCGCTCGGCGGTGCCCGCGTGCCGTGCAGGTGCGTCCGCTCTCCCGGCCCCTCTCGAGCTCGCTTCTCAAGCGGGTTGGCTCTCCCGGCACGAGACCGTGGATGGAGATGCAACTGCTAGTACTATGCTTGTTCGTGCTCCGTTCCCGAACAGACGGCGCACGGTTCAACCAACAGGTGGTAGGCGAATAAAGTGGTCGGTCCATCTGTCTTGTCCTGCGTCAGTAGAGGAATCTAACAGATACTACGACACCTCGCCATGACCATTGCAGCATCGGCACCGCTCATTTAGCTTCTGATTTATTAATTTTATTTTTTTTTAATTTTTTAAACTTTTTTATCTTTTCTTTTTTTATATATTCCTTTGTATAGTCCGTAATGGACTAACATATTTTTTCTATTTTTATTTTTTTAAATTTAATTATATCAAATAAATTAACTTAGCTACAATAAAAAATAAATTAATTACAGTAAAAAAAATCATAAACCAATATCATTCTAAACACCTCCATAATCACTCCCTGCATCGTTGCCCACAGCTAGTTCCTTGGTGTGCAGTTAACCTCCTAGCCTCTCTCGAGTTGTCCCCTTTTGGCTTTTGCTACTACTGAGAATTTGCTCATCGCCTTGTCACATTTAACCAGGATCTACGTGAAGCCCATACGGAATTGGACAAGTTCAGTCCCGGCAAACGGACTGATACCTGACTATTAGGGAATAGTAGACAGTACACATTTTTTCCATACTGATAACCAAACGAATCCCTGTTACGAAACTTCGTAGCACTATCAGGATCAGGTCGCCGTGGCCCCGATGAAGGGAAGCACTGAAGTTTAAGTGAACTGTTCGAAAATGAGTGCCGCGGAAATCTTATTTGCATGATGTTGCTCTGACAATGACTCAACTTTGTTTAACAAAACATCCCTTTCCAGTGACCCAAACTTACCGTGTATGTGGTTTCAATTTTCTAAAAGTACAAATGTACATGCTTATAATCAGAGGCTTCAGGAATATTTGTGCTCTGTACTTCGGAATCTGACAACAATGCAGTCAAGCAGCTATTTTCCCATCACCTGAGTTTCACAGGTGCCGGCACAAAGGCCAGAGTTCTAAGACAATCATCGCTATTTTTGGGTTACACCTCATTCTGACAAACATCACATTACCATTGGAATTCAAAGCTTGCTTGATATTACAGATCAGTAACATAAACATTTTGCACCCACCCATGCAGCTGATAAACAGCCACCGAACAGGTACTCACTCACCTGTAAGACCTGCCATCTATGGTGTATGCGTCATACATGCTATGCCAGAAAGCAGGAGTGTATAGAGAGGCACAAGCTGTTATACCTTTGATTACATTGTTCATGCAACAGAACGCAGATCGACAATCTAACGCAGATCGACAATCTCAAAACGCAAATTAGGTTTGAAGTGCACCTTGGAGCAGGTTTCATATATTGGACTGCCATCAGTTGTCTCTTGGTGAGTGTGGAACCCACTTTCATTGCACTCCCTGAGCACATCCATTCCTCCTGGGTCTGTCAACCTGAATATTCCATAGCTCCTAGAGGATTTGAGAACAGCCGCAACACTTTCAGATTTCATTCTACTATAGTTAGCCAGGTGGTATATCACTGAAAGCAATTAGGTACAGCAAAATTGCAAATGTATGACTGCCCAGTTTATGTTAACTGTTGTAATTTTGAGCAAGAAACACCTGCCTAGTAGGATCGGTGGGAGCAACCACAATTGCAACAGCTTCAGGTAACATAACCTGCAGAAAGTTGATATTTTTCATGTACCAACAATAAAGGTATGACAAAGCAGGTAAAACACATGCATGTATGAGCTCACTGAAGATTGTTACAGAAGGGCCAGTAATTCTGAGCTCTACAGGTTTTTATCAATGTTGGTACAATCAGGGAGAACAATAACTGTGCCTAGTTTTTTTGTATTACCAAGCTTAAACATCTGGAAAGTTGAAGCATCACTGCAACTTAAGCCCCCATAATGGCCTGTCCTTTTTTTTTTTGGTATTGGACTATTTGTGATTTGGTTGGGAAAATGAAGAGAATGCATATAGCCCTTATAAATGTAAGCTCTATAAACCTAACAAGTAACAACAACTGCAGAACAAAGGATAGACCATGTGTTCAGACGTCAGGATGGAATTTTCGTCTCTTGGTGCTAATCTTTATCATTTAATTCATTTTACGCCTAGGAGCTTACAGGCCCCTAAAGAGATCCTATGGTCAGATAAGGCACATAATACTAACATTTCAAAAAGTTTATTTGTGCGTTCTTACATACCAGCTCGAAGTATCTGCGGTAGCTACTCAAGTGAAAAATTGGTGGCTTCAGCAAGTAGAAGCTTCCATTCTACAGGCAGAAGTACGGACCTAATTCTTTCATGGAGGCTATGCATAATATATGGCGACTGAGGGATTTTAATTTTAAAAAGAAAAACCATAAGTTTCTACAGTTAACAAGCCTTATCTTTTGAATCATAAACAGCAACTCCACTTATATAATTACCTGGTAAGAATATTGAGTATGCACATCGATCGATGACAGGAAGCATGTTTGTGAAGGGTGAGTCTGGAAAAACAAACAAAATGTCAATTGTAAGGAATTGTTAAACAAGTGACAATTACACCTAAGCACACTAAGAAAGCATGTAAACGTAACAATGTTTCGTGTGGAAAGATGGATTCCCACGCTGCATAGCAACAAGGCAAGTCAAATTGGATCTGAGAATTCTGATGATACTAAGATGAAGGAAAAGAACTTTCACACTGATGAAGACCAAAGTTGGTATGGATTAAAAATAGTGGGCTGCTAGGTTCAGTGTGCTTATACCCTTCTAAGTTACAGGAAAACTAACAATATCATTTGTCCTTTGTGCCATTCTTCTTTCCTATGGAGAAGAATTAAAACAACCAATACAATAGATTAAATATTTGATGGAATGAAGGCCACGTTTGCAGTATATCAAGAAGTACTGAAATTAACAATAATATTCTGTTTATTCAGCGTTAAATATAGGGTATGCTGAAAGTACAAGTATAAACCACTGAAAGGAAGATGCCATGGTCTGTGTATTGCTTTTCATATAACATGCACTGCTGTTCCTTTCTATGGACAATGCAAAAGCAACAATTGTCATGTGGGGCCAAGTATATGGCCGATGTCACAAGGTTAAGGAACAGCCAGCCTTAGAGTCAGCAGGTTAACAGTCTGTTGTATCTAAATAGGAAGATTGCAATTAGGAAAGAAATTAGGAAGAGTGCAGTTAGAGTCCGAGTCCAGGAAGGATGATACCTTCTATCCCAACTCAAGTTGTACCCCTATATAAAGGGACATATGAAATCAATAGGAGAAGGATTGGGTATTCATCCTAATCTCTTGCGCCTCCTAATCTGTTCCCTCTCCACCATGCAGCTAGGGTTCCTCCCTAGCCGCGCCTCACCCACGGCACCGAAGCGCAACCCGCACCCTCCTAACCTAATCCTTCCCTTTCACCTTCACTCCTAACGCTTATTGCCTAACATCTTGGTATCAGAGCCAACCGTTGCTACATCCACCATGTTAGGCAACGGTGGTAACAAGGATTTCCAACAAGTGATGCATAAATTTGCCAAGGATACGACAAAAAACCCTCACTAATATCAATGACCAACTTGCTCAGCACGCCACCTTGATTGAAGCCAACAACAGCCGGCTAACCCAGCACGATTGGCGCCTGGCACACATGGAAGGACAGCCCAACAACGAGCAGGGCGGTGACGATGAAGAGGCCGCCGCGCGACAGGTGGTCGACGGGGAGCTGCCGCCAAGTTAGCGCCACCCTAGCAATGGCTTAGGCGTCCCCTCCGTGGCGCTTCCCCCTTGCTTGCCGCCACCGCACCTCCCTGCACCAGGAACAGGACCCGTTGACAGCAAGGAGGATCCACTGGCGTGGATCAACTACTACAAGCAATTTTTTCACGCACAACAAACACCCATGGAAGATAGGGTGTGGCTTGCTACGTACCACATGTCAGCAGTGACACACCTATGGTACATGCGGGTCGAGCGCATGGATGGCATGCCTAATTGGCGACAGTTTACTGACCTCGTTAATCGTCGATTCGGGACTCCCACACGTCACAATCCGTTGGGTGAATTGACAGGCCTCTGGCGCACAACATCGGTTGAAGAATTCACCGAAAATTTTCTAACCTTGTTAGCTCATTGTGGCCACCTCAATGAGTAGCAGGTGATGCTGTTCACAGCTAGGCTCGGTGAGCCCCTGAAGGCACATCGAGCTCTAGAGGCCGACTGACCTAGAGGTCACAATGGACCTGGCAAGGGCCTACGAACGCTTAACTCTTTTTCCACAAATTCCGACAACTTCAACCACTTCCTCCAAGGCAGCAAGCACCAAGCCATTACTACCCCAAGCAGTAGCGTCAAGGGTGGCGACGTCAAGCTCAACGGCACCCTCTACCAGAACCATGGGTGCGTTGGGCTCGGTCAAGCCATTCAGGCGGCTCATGAAGACCGAGATGGAGGAATGTCGCTGCAAGGGCCTTTTCTACGACTGCGACGAGAAGTTCATGCTGGGTCACCAGCGATTATGTAAGCATATCTTTATATTGCAGGTCGAATCGGACGAGGAAGAAGTTGAGGAGGTGGATGAGGAGGATGCCACAATCACCCTCCTTGCTCTCATCGGGATCCGCAAGTCCCAAACAATGCAGCTTCCCATGGTGATTAACTTCATTGCCACTGGAGCTAGTCGACTAGGTGGAATTGAAGCTCACGCCAAGGATGGGTCTCTTAGTGGCCGTGGCCAACAGTGATAGGGTGGCGAACGGAGGGGGTGTGTCGCGTGACACCTATCTCCATCGACAAAGAAAGCTTCGTCCTCGACCTCCTCACCATAATGCTAGGTGGTTTCGACATTGTTCTTGGGGTCCAATGGCTTAGTTCATTGGGACTGATTGTCTGGGATTTCCGCTGCCCGACGATGCGCCACCAACACCGGGACCGAGAGATCACTTGGCACGGTGTGGCACCATCTCGACCCACGCCGCACCTCTACTCAGCATCGCCTGCGGGGGAGCTCATGGAGGAGCTACTCATGGAATTCACGACGGTCTTCGACGAACCATGAGGACTCCCACCTCCACGAGGCCGCGACCACTGCATCCACCTTCCTGGCACAAGCGCGGTGGTGGTTCTGCCATACAAGTACCTGGCAAATCAAAAAGACGAGCTGGAATGGCAATGCACTGCAATGTTGGAGAAGGGAATCATTCGGCGTAGCAGCTCTGCATTTTTTGCACCCGTGCTACTTGCCAAGAAGGATGGCTCTTGGCATTTCTGCGTCGACTACCGTGCCTTGAATGATAAAACCATCAAGGATAAATTCCCAATCCTGATGGTCGAGGAGCTTCTTGATGAGCTCAATGGAGCGAGGTTCTTCACCAAGCTTGGCCTCCGCTCTGGATATCACCAAGTTCGGATGGTTCCGGAAGATGTGGAGAAGACCGCTTTTCGCACTTATGAGGGCTTATTTGAATTTTTGGTGATGGCTTTTGGCTTAACCAATGTACCAGCGACATTTCAACCTCTCCAACATCAACTTTTCCTAAAAAGTTGTGCCTCTTTGGGGAAACATCGGTGACATACATTGGCCATGTCATCCGGGCCAAGGTGGAGGGCGTGCTAGATTGGCCGCGCTCCCAATCTGTGTGCACTCTTCGCGGCTTCTTGGGGTTGGCCAGTTGCTACCGGCGCTTCATCAAGGATTACGACACCATTGTGACGCCGCTAACATGCCTCCTCAGCAAGGAGGGCTTTGCTTGGTTGAAGGAGGCTGACTTGGCATTCGCACACTCAAGGAGGCGTTGACCTCGGCACCCGTGCTCCCGTTGCCGAATTTTGAAGCACCATTCGTGGTAGAGTGCGATGCCTCGAGCACTGGGTTCGGTGTTGTACTTCATCAAGGTGCCGAGGCCATCGCCTTCTTCAGTCGCCCAATTGCTGCACAACATGCCAAGTTAGCAGCATATAAGCGCGAGTTAATTGGCCTCATCCAAGTCGTGCGACATTGGTGGCCATACCTGTGGAGGCACCCATTCATGGTCCGCACGGATCATTACGCCCTCAAGTTTGTTCTCGACTAGCGACTGTCCACTATCTCTCAACACCAATGGGTGAGCAAATTGTTTGTATTTGACTTTGCTGTTGAGTTTAAGACAGGGCGCCTTAAGGTCGTTGCCGAGCACTCTCGCGGAAGGAAGCTAAACCGGGGATCACCTTTGCCATTAATGCCCCCCGGTTCGAATTATTTGATGAGCTATGACAAGCCATGCTCATGAAGCCCGAGTTCTCGGCCTTACGCATGCGCATCGAGGCAGGCGAACTTGCCGCTCCTTGTTCGCTGGTGGACAGTGTCGTGTGCTTCAACCGGCGAGCACACATTCCAGTAATGTCGAACCTCATCTCGATGGTTCTGGCTGCAGTCCATGGGCCACATGAGGGTATTCAGAAGACCTTGCACCGCTTACGCTAGAATTTCCATATCCTTCAGGATAGGGCAGTGGTGCAGGAGTTTGTCCACGCATGTGCTGTGTGCCAGCGCAACAAGACTGACCAGCTTCAGCAGGTCGGGTTGTTGTTTCCTTTGGAGGTGCCATGTAGGATTTGGTTTGACATATCGATGGACTTCATTGAAGGATTGCCAAAGGTGGGCGGGTAGTCAATCATCTTGACCGTCGTGGATCGATTCTTGAAGTATGCTCACTTCATTCCGTTGGCACATCGTTATTCAGCTTCTTCAGTCGCCTGAGTTTTCTTTGCTGAGATTGTTCGCCTGCATGGTATACCGGTGTCTATTGTTTTCGACAAAGATCCAGTGTTCACCTCCAATTTTTGAAAAGATCTATTTACAGTGTGGCACCAACATTAATATGAGCACGGCATTTCATTCCCAATCCGATGAGCAATCCGAGGTGGTCAATAAGGTCATTACTATGTATCTCCATTGTATGACGGGAGATCATCCTCGTTAGTGGATCTGTTGGTTGCCATGGGTTGAATTTATCTACAATACATCATACCATTCAGCGATGCAAACTACTCTGTTCCGGGTTGTGTATGGGCGGGATCCACCGTTTTTTTGTGATTATGAGTCCAATGAGGCGTGCACCACAACAGTTGATCAAGAGCTTCAGGACCGCAACCTGTTTTTGTTTGATGTTCGTGGTTGTTTGCAGCATGCTCAAGAGTTTTACAAAAAGTTCTATAACTGCAAGCATCGCAGTGTACACTTTGCAGTGGGAGGATTTGTGTTACTACGTCTTCATCATAGGGCAGCGGCAACTTTGTCGGGCGCGCAACACGGGAAGCTAGGGCCTAAGTATTATGGGCCGTATCACATCCTCTCCAAGATCAATGAAGTTGCTTACCAATTGGACTTGCCAAAATCAGCACGCTTACACGATGTCTTTCATGTGAATCACTTAAGAAGTATGATGGCGTTCCTCCCAAAGCTCCACCGCCATTGCCGCCTCTTCTACACGGTCAGGTCATCCCAATGCCGGCCAAGGTGCTCCGTGCAAGACTGTCTAGGGACAAGTGGCAGATTCTTGTACAATGGGAAGGACTCCAAGCTACTGATGCATCATGCGAAGATGTTACTGCTTTTAGGGAGTCTTATCCCTCTTTTCAGCTCGAGGACGAGCTATTCGTCAAGGGAGGAAGAGATATCATGTAGGGCCAAGTACATAGCCGACGTCACAAGGCTAAGGAACAGCCAGCCCTAGAGGTGGCAGGTTAAGAGTCCGTTGTATCTAAATAGGAAGATTGCAATTAGGAAAGTCTAAATTAGGAAGAGTGCAATTAGAGTCCGAGTCCAGAAAGGATGATACCTACTATCCCAAGTCAAGTTGTATCCCTATATAAAGGGACATATGAAATTAATAGAGGGGGGAAGGATAGGGTATTCAACTTAATCTCTTGCGCCTCCTAATCTGTTCCCTCTCCACCATGCGGCTAGGGTTCCTTCCTAGCCACACCTCACCCACGGCACCGAAGCACAACCCGCACCCTTCTAACCTAATCCTTCCCTTCCGCCTTCGCTCCCAACGCTCATCGCCTGACAACAATAACAACCAAAAAGGCATCACAGAGGCTGTATTCACATTTAATGTCAGTAATTGGGAATAGCACTAGTTCGTTAAAAGTTAATAAGATCTAGTTCGTTAAAAGTTAAAAACACTAAATGCTAGTTTCAAATCAGAATACAAACGAGTGAGATTACACACCCTAACTTGGCAGCAACCACAGAATACATTAATAAGATTTGTCTCAGCATATCTGTCTTTTCAGACTAGGTGAGGCAGGTTACTGTATGTATTTTCTTTCATTTTCAACATTGAACCAACAGAAAAATGAAGTCGATAAAGTACAGAAATGTTAAATATATACATGTATCCACCCTGCAGGGTAAAGTGACTGCTCTGATAATATGGCATGTATCTCCTCCTCATTAACGGCTTGACACTGCATTTGGAAAAAAAACACAGCTTCAGAATGTGGCAGGAGGATTAATTAAAGGAAGATATATTAAAGTAACAATGATAAATTAAGTAAATACAATTTTTTTCAAACCATTCAATTACTGACATACTGAATGAGCAGTTGTTTCTTGCTTTGGTATAATCAACATTGTCACATAGTAAGTTCCATCTCTCTGCAAATAGACATAAAAAGATTCAAGATTCAAATCTGAAAATAGGCATGCTTGTCAGTTGTCACATTGGTAAATTCTTCTTCGCACTGCACTTACAAATGAAGCCCCGAGAATTCCACAAGTCTCTAGATTATTGCTTGTATTCTCCTTTGCAAGTTCCATGAATTCATCCGTCAATCTCACTGACTGAAGAGCATGCATAAAGCAGTTAAATCATCTAAAACAGTTTCTCCACATGTTCCTAGCAACAGTGCACACTGAGACAAAGAAATGAGAAATGAAACAGAACATACTATTTGCATGTCATGCAAATTGCTAGATGTTGAAGACTGTCCCGCTGAAGGTCTTGATTGCTCATCCATATATTCAGGATCAGGGCTAAAAGAAACATCAGGAAAGCTCGAAAGGTCTTCTATCCAAGAAATGATAGGGGATGGGAAGTGGTGCTTCACAGAGTAGGAACCAACATCGCAATCTCTGGCTGTTCGAAGATTAACGTGGCAGCGGACGACTTTTTTAGCATCAGCAGTATCTACATACATCGATTTACTTGGTGTTGAATGCGTCCCGCATTTCCTCGCACAGACTTCAAATCTGCCATTCAGCATCAGATATGTCACAGACTCATGATCGTGTAGCAGAAATACAGTCGAGATGCAGCAGAGACGAGTATGGTATACCTCCTGCCACTCATGGCTGGGGCAGGTCAGGACACCAATTTCCAGCCTGCAAATTGTTAAGGATAGAATAAGATTAGGATTAGGACTCCTAGTTGTTTCCTAATATGCTACTTCCTTTTATGCTGTGTTGTATTCCTTTTGTACATCCCCTTGTACCTGTATATTTATTGCCCCTTGGGCCTCATGAATAGATGCACACAATATTCATAACATGGTATCAGAGCCTACCTAGGGTTTGCCTCGGTTTGCTCGCCGCCGCTCCCGTGCCTCTCCCCGACGTCGCCGGCCGCTCTCGCCGGCCTCCCGCGCTGCCTCTCCCGTCTCCGCCGGCACCATCTGCGCCGCCGCCCGCGCGCCTCGCGGCGGCGCTACTCGCCGGCAGCTTACCCGCCGCAAGACGCCGCCCGGCCGCGCCGCCGCCGCCACCGCCGCCAACGCCGCTGCGCCGCGGCGCTGCCAGCGCTCCGCGACGCTGCGCGCGCGCCGCCTCCCAGCGCTTCCACGCGTGCCGCGCGCCTGCCGCCTCCGCCATCGCGCCGCGCGCGCCGCGCCCGCGCGCGCGCGCCGCCGCCGCCTTCCGCGCCGCCCGCTCGCCGCGCGCCGCGCGCGCCGCCGCGCTACCTCGCCGCCGCCCGCGCCACTTGCGCCGCCGCGCCGCGCCATGCCGCCGCCGCCCCACGCCGCGCGCCTGCCCCGGCGCCTTCTCGCGCCTCGCCTCGCCGCGTGGCGCCGCGCTCGAGTGTGTGCGTGTGTGCGTGAGTGTGGGCCGACGGCCCACTTTTAATTAGGGTTTCCTTTTTCTTCCGTAAAAAAAAAAAAACGTTGATCTAACCGCCGCGCCGCTCGCGCGCTGTTAGACCGTTGTATTGGTCGCCGCGCCGCCCAGCGCCGCCTACCAATGGGCACCGCTTCTCCCTCCGCCGGTGGTCTTTGATGGTGTTAATTACACCGACTTCGTGTCTCACATGCGCATTCACATGCGTGGTTTACGTCTCGGGCGTCCTCTGCGCGATGTCACCGCCCGCCTTGCCCTATTCCTCCGACGAGCCCACGCTGTTGCATTGCCCCGACGGTAAACAAGATTGCTACCGAGGCCGCCGATTGTTGATGATGAAGCCGCCTCGCCTACCAGAGGCTCGGATCTCTACAAGGACCGTCGACCACCTACACTCGGTGGTGCGATGACGACGCTCGGCTGCTGCCTTCATCGCCGCCTCGGCCTCGATTCTCTTACGAGGTTGTGGGACTCCTTCGGCTTCCTGATGTGGACTCATCTTCGCGGCGCTCACGAGCCCTCCGGTGATGCCCTGCACTGCCCGTGGTTCGCCAAGAGCACTCTCTTGAGCAGGTGATGCTATCGTTGATGCCTTTTACGCCGAGCTCGCTATCCGGCGTCGGTTGGACTCTCTCCGCATCTTGGTGCCGTTCTGTCCGTCTTTGCTTGGATATACGTCTTTGACTTGGAGTTTCGTGGGTCTACGAGTTCCTTACTCGCCGCGTCCGAGTTCGAGCAAAGGCGTGCTCGCCTTCTTGCACGCCACCCTCGTGTCACTCTCCGAGGCTCTCCGAGATACGCGCAGAGGAGACTCGTCTGAGTGGCGCCGTCCGATGCCACTCCTCTCAGACTCGCCGCCTGCTCACTGCTACATCGCCTCCTCCTCCGCCGCCGCCACAGTGGTGGTGGCCGTCATCCGTCTGGAGGTGGCCGCCTCACTGCTCCTCTTCGCGACAAGGCCGCCACTTTGAGTCCCAGGTGCTATAAGAAGAAGCGGCATCTTTCACGCCGTTCTTCTATTGGCACCGGTGCTTCTACGACGACGTCGCATCGACTTCTTCAGCAGCCTTCTTTCACCGAGCAGGAGATAGCAGACTTCGCCGCTTGCTTGCCGCCGGTGTTCTCCTCGATGTTTCTGCGAGTTACGCTCATCGACTCTTCAGGCACTGAGAAACCACCCTCTACACAGTCAGGTACCTCCCCGTGGATTCTTGATTCTGGAGCATCTTTTCACATGACTCCTGATGCTTCTACTTTGTCATCTATTACACCTCTTGATTCTCCTGTCAGTGTTCTTACTGCTGATGGTACATCTCTTTCTGTCTCTGGTCGAGGATCTCTTAGCAACTCGTCCTTTCATGTTCCTTCTGTTGCTCATATTCCTCGCCTCACTATGCAGCTTCTTTCTGCTGGACAGATTACTGACCTTGGCTATCAGGTCATTCTCGACTCTGACTCTTGTTGTGTTCAGGACCGCCACACGGGAGCTCTGGTTGGTTCTGGCCCTCGGCGCCGTGACTCACAGCGTCTCTGGGAGCTTGACTGGCTTCACCTTCCTTCCGCTGCCACCATCGCCGCCGCCTCTCGCTTCGCCACTTCGTCTACGGCTCTTTTCAGCGGTGGCATCACCGTCTTGGTCATCGTGTGGATCTCTTTGTCATCCTTAGTTCGTCGTGGTCTTAAGGGTCATCTCGGAGACGTGTCTTTAGATTGTCGTATGTAAGTTAGGTAAACAAATTCAGCTTCCTATCCTCACAAAGTGAGTCCGTGTCCCAGCGTCCTTTTGATCTTGTTCATTCGGATGTTTGGGTCCGCTCCTTCGTTTGAAAGGGGTCATCGTTATTATATCATATTTATAGATGATTTCTCTCGCCACACTTGGATATATTTCATGTCTTCGTAGTGAGGTCTTGTCTATCTATAAACAATTTGCCACTATGATCCACACACGCTTCTCCACTCCTATTCGTGTTTTTCGTGCCGATTCTGGCCGGCGAGTACCTTTCTCGTTACTGCGCTTCCTTCTTGTCGCGCAGGACTCTCGCCGATTCTCTTGTCCCGGTGCTCATGCTCGAAATGGTGTCGCCGAGCGCAAGCATCGCCACCTCCTTGAGACGGCTCGTACTCGATGATCGCCGCCTCTACCCCACCTCACTTTTGGGCCGAGGTCGTTTCCACCGCCACCTATCTCATCAACATCCGGCCATCTTACGCTCTTGAGTGCGATCCTGTTGAGCGCCTCGTGGTCTTCGCTTGACTACTCGCCCTTCATATGTTTGGTTGCGTTTGCTACGTTCTCCTCGCACTCGCGAACGTACCAAACTAACCGCTCAGTCTGTTGAGTGTGTCTTTTTGGGATACAGTGCCGAGCACAAGGGCTATCGGTGTTGGGATCCGGTTGGTCGAAGGATGCGGGTTTCTCGGGATGTGACTTTCGACGAGTCTCGCCCATTCTACCCACGTCCCCGCCTCTCCTTCGACTCCTCTGCGAGTCTCTGTCTTTCTTGACCTTTCCGGATACACCTATATCGCTTTGCCTCGCCCACTTGTCCCACCGAGTCTCCACATATTCCCCGTGGCCTCTCCACCGTTGTCACCGCTGCGCCTCGTCTCCTCGACTCCCGTGCTCCTCTCCCTACTGCACCTCCCTTCTCTTTACACTCGTCGACCTCGTGATTGAGGCTTCTCCACCAGTCCTCTTCTCCGATGATCCACCTTCTTCTCGATGCTCCATCGTCCCCGATGGGTCATCTTCTCCTCGCTACGCTCTCGCGATCGCCGGCCGATTCGGCCTCCGCCGCTTTGCCTTTGCGCGCGCAGCTACTCGTGAGCTTTCTCCTCACGGGATCTTGCTACTCACCCCGAGTGGCGACTTGCCATGGCCGAGAGATTGCGCCTCGAGCGCATTGGGTACTTGGGATCTTGTTCCTTTGCCATCTCATTCTCGTCCCATCACGTGTAAGTGGGTCTATAAAATTAAGACTCGCTCGATGGCTCTCTTGAGCGCTACAAGGCGCGTCTTGTTGCTCGTGGCTTCCAGCAGAGCATGGCGTTGACTATGACGAGACTTTTGCTCCGTGGCCCACATGACCACCGCTCGCACTTACATCGCTGGCGTGCTGCTCGCCATCGGTCTGCTCTCGCCTTGATGTCAAGAATGCCTTTCTTAATGGTGAGTTGCGTGAGGAGGTCTACATGCATCCGCCACCGGGTATTCTGCTCCCGAGGGCATGGTCCATGCGCCTTCGCCGCTCTCTATGGCCTTAAGCAAGCCCTCGTGCTTGGTTTGAGCGCTTCTCCTCGTGGTCACTTCTGCTGGCTTTTCCGCTAGTGATCATGATCCTGCGCTCTTTGTCCACACTTCGTCCCGTGGTGGACTCTTCTTCTTACGTATGTAGATGATATGATCATTACGGGAGATGATTACGAGTACATTGCCTTTGTCAAGGCTCGTCTTAGTGAGCGCTTTCTTATGTCGGATCTTGGTCCTCTCGCTTATTTCCTTGGGATTGAGGTTACTTCCACTCCGGATGGTTTCTTTATGTCCCAAGAGAAATATATTCAGATCTTCTTGATCGCGCCTCTCTCATCGATCAACAGATCGTTGAGACTCCCATGGAGCTCAATGTCCACCTCAGACCCTCGGATGGCGAGCCTCTTTACGATCCGACTCGCTATCGCCACCTTGTTGGGAGTCTTGTTTATCTTGTCATTACTCGTCCGGATATCACCTATCCCGTTCATATTCTCGAGTCGGTTTGTTTCAGCTCCCACTCAGTCCACTCACCACCTTCTTCGAGTTCTGCGATACCTTCGTGGGACTATCTCTCGCCGTCTCTTCTTTCCACGTTCGATTCGTTCTGACTTGAGCCTATTCGGATGCTACTTGGGCGGCGATCCTCCGATCGCGGTCTCTCTCGCCTCTTGTGTTTTTCTTGGTGGTTCTCTTATTGCCCGGAAGACGAAGAAACAGATGCGCAGTGTCCGTTCGAGTGCAGAGGTGAGTTGCGAGCTATGGCTCTCTTGACAGAGAGATTACTTGGCTACGGTGGTTACTTGAGGATTTCGGTGTTTGTCACTACACCTCTCTCTCTTGTCGACGATCACAGTGCTATCGGTATTGCTCGTGATCCCGTGAAGCATGAGCTCACCAAGCATATTGGTGTTGATGCTTCCTTCATGAGGTCTTGTGTGCAAGATCGGTGATTACTCTTGAAGATGTGCCTTGGAGCTTGAGATAGCGGATTTCTTCACGAAGGCCTGACTGAGCACAAAGACTTTACCTCTCCAAACTCAGTGTTGTTGATCCACCATGAGTTTGAGGGGGGGTGTTAAGGATAGAATAAGATTAGGATTAGGACTCCTAGTTGTTTCCTAATATGCTACTTCCTTTTATGCTGTGTTGTATTCCTTTTGTACATCCCCTTGTACCTGTATATTTATTGCCCCTTGGGCCTCATGAATAGATGCACACAATATTCATAACACAAATAACAAAATATCAAACAATTAGAAACACTATAGAAAAAGTGAAAGCAGTTTCAAGAACTGCTCAACAACACCAGAACTCAAGAACTGCTCAACAACACCAGAACGGGGCAGCGATAAACATCAATTAGGCAAACTAAAAGAACATGTTTTTTCAATCCTGCAAAGGCATAAACAACATCGTGTAGATGTAGTACTGCCATAAGCCCACATAACAATCATCTCCACTCCACTGTTCAAAGCCTCAAACCGTGAAGTTCATAAGCAATCGAAGACGATGTGTTCGCAACTAACAAATTGGCAGATCAATTGGAGAATACTGTGTTGCTTCGAAGAACAAAAACCCAGCCGCTGCTGATTAAATAAATCGCCTATAGTAATTCGAATTAAGAAGGACCAGCTCACCTCTAAGGCTCTAACCAACTACCTACCAAGACACCTCCCAGTGGCAGAAACCTAAGGCCTGCCAATTCTTATCTCCCCAGGAGCACTTATACTCTCAAACCCAACATAATTCAGTTAAAATCACAGAGCCACAATCTAATCTCCTGGGGAGCCACTGACCTATGATCTGAGAATTTCGCGACCACCGCGCGCGCGCGCGCGAGAGAGAGAGAGCGAGCTTACGTTGTGAAATCTGGAGCAATTCTGCGAAGGGTTGTGAAATCTGGAGCAATTCTGCGAAGGATTGGAGAGAGTGGAATAGGAAGGGGAAAGGTGAGTGAGCGATGAGTGCGTGGTATTTTTCTCGGACGTGAAACGAATCCACAGCCGGTTTTAAAATGGGATAAGTGATGGTATCCCCAAAGTTAAGAGCCCGTTGTCAAAGTACCTCTGTTATATGATAACAAGTAAAATATCTTAAAGTTGATAGGTCCATTAAAAATTCACTTTTTTCATTGTAAATTAATTTCTTTATCTTTTCTTTTTCTGAAATGACCCGAATGGTTCTCTCCTTCAATTCCTCATCTTCTCTCCCCAAGGGCCTCCTAGAGGCGCCATTGAAACCGATGACTTCATTGATGGCGGCTGAGTTTGGCGGCAGTGCTAAGGTGCAGGTGGCCGGTTGTAGGTGGCTGGATTTGGAGAAGAGGAGGGAATATTTTGGTCATTTAACGTGAGATTAAATAGTAAAAGAAATAAAAAGTAATTAAAAAATATAGAAAGTACAAACGATGAAGTAGTTTCTTAACTTTAGAATATTTTATTGTTATCATGTAATAGGGAATATTTTGACAAATAGTCTCTCAACTTTGAAGCACGTGATCAATTATCTTTTTTAGGGTCCGCTCATTTGGGCTTTAAATTCTTACTTCTAGTTTCTTATTTTTATCTTTATCTTTTTTTGGGTTTTTATCTTTTTTTATCTGTATTCTTTTGTATTATCTGTGATAGATTAACCTATTTTTTATATACAAATTTTTTTAAAAAAATTAATTATATCAAAAAGCTACTAATAACTATAGTATAAAATAAAATAGCTATAATATTAAACAGTGTAAAATAAACTATAAATCACTAAAAGAACAAATGAGCAAGGGCTAATTGAGCCAGACACGCATCACGCCAGCGTAGCGTGCACGCCACATCATACAGAGGAGGAGAGGAGGGGGCGAGAGAGAACTCAGGATAGGGACGAAAAGCAGAGGGACAAGGCTGACGAGGAGGGACGGACGGGCGCGCGTCGCGCTCGGCGAGGCCAGCGAGCGACGTGGGTGCAGCGCCGCAAGTGCGGTGCGGATGCTGTGTCGGCCTTGCTTTCGGCGCGGGCGCGCGTGGGATTGACGCTGCGTCTGCGTGCGACGGCGCGGCATGGGACGGAGGGGTCGAGTGTACGGGTGATGATCTCACCGGAATAAGTGAAAAAGAATAGCCGCGTCAACTAGCTTGGCCAATAGAATTAGCCGCGTCAACTAGCTTGGCCAATCCTACAGGAAAGCAAATGGCAACGCTTGCAGATAAGCCAGGCTGTCAAGCCAGGATAAAAATATTTTCCCTTTGAAGGCGGATGTTGATATTTAAGCTCAAACCTTTTCTACACCTGTTGCACTTGCTAACACGACGATAAGCCGCAGAAAAAGTGGCAGTTTGCGTGGTATACAGATAAAACTACCCCAAAAAGTCAATTGCTGGGATCAGTAAAAGCCAATTCTGCGCCACTTCATCGAGCAGGAGCACAGTTTTCACACGCAATGGATCTGAAATATAATTCCATATCCATCAATCATCTTTCCGCAGAACAGTAACTTTGTGCAAATCTCTAATCTACGACATCTTACAAGGCTACACAAGTACAGAATTCGCACTCTAGATTAAAAAGTACCAACCCACCAGTTACTTGATCTCTAAAACATGAAAACGCATCAGCTCCTTTCATGTAGATCTATTTCATGCGTACCATCCATCTACTGTTCCCTATTGAGATAACTTGAAAATGATTGCCCACCTTTCACGTTTGCAGAATCATCTGCACCGTCTAACAAGTTTGCAGAATCATCTGCAGCGTCTAACAAGCTTCAGAATCCGTTCATGGTGCCAGCGTATGTCCTGTTCCCTGCACAGGAAAAGGCAATCATTGTTCACACAATTCTGACTAGAGAACAGTAGACTTACGAAAGCAATAGTGCGAGTTTATCCTTTAACCAAGAGAATAGATTATGGCCCTATTCAAAAGTGTTGTAGCTTTTTGATGTGTCTTTTTGGCTTTCGTCTGATTGCAAGAGATTGAGGTAGTAAAGAATACTCAAGTTGAGAAGTCACTCCGTTTAAATTAACTCCTACAAATGGCTTATATAGAAATTATCTTGAGAAGCTACTCTATTCAAAATCCGGTTTTTAAAAGGCAGAAGCTGTCTAGAATATGGACTATGATATTGCTCAATGATAAGGGCAGAAAAATGTAATGGTGTCCATTAATCCAGTGAGAAAACACATGGATGTATACTCATCCGTGAGTCAGAAGTCTACATTTAACTGCATACGATTTGCACATGTAAAATGATGCTATCCTGTTCTCCACCATATGTAGTTAGCGGATGCATGGTATCGCAATAAATGCGAAATCAAACAGAAAGAAGTATTATTTCACCTAGTGGGTGATAGCAAATGCAGAGAGCTCAAGGAGAAAATTGACATCAGTCAAAACTTTTAGCACAGTGCAATATACTTTCCACAGAAAAAACTAGGTAATATATTTACAATTACAAACTAACAAAAAAGACTTACCATCATGACAGTTTCTCGATGACATTTTCCACCATATTTCTTTGTTGTATACCACCCAAAGAATCTGATTTCATAATTGCATTCAATACAAAAATGACATTACTTGGCGAAGGAGCATTCACCTACAGGATACAAACCAATATAAACAAGCAGAACACATATTGGGCATGTTCTTTTCAGCTTCTTAAAACGGCTTTTGGCTTTTGCTACAGTACTTAATTTTCAAACGGAATATTTTTTTAAGATGGAGTCTACAAGTTAATTATAGTACACGTTAAAAGCCCAACATCTGTACCATCCAAAATCGCAAGCGAGTATCTCTCTCCGTAATCTCTGTCACAAACAGCTAAAATTCAAAAAATTTCAGCCAAAAACCATAAGCCGCAGTAAAAAAGAACAGGCCAATTACCAATTTCCAGTTTTTCAATTAAAAAAGAAATAAGATTAATAAATGAATGGTAGAAGCCAGAAGTGTACCCAAACTCGATCGTTCAGTCCAACAGCTATCTCAAATAATAGTTTTTTTCCCAAGTGCCTCTAGAAGTGGACATGTTGGAGAACTTAGCAGCCTACAGCCAACAGTAAAACACATAAGGAAAACAAATGCTACTGCATTGTTGAAGAATTATGGCAGGTATTGTCCTCACATTCTTGACAGGCCAGTTGATGTTTCAAACATACAGCCGTTTTTCAATTGACCATATTCTGCTGCATTTCCCGTAGCTGCAAAATAGTCTATAGCATTATGGCCCTGTTCTTTTCAGCTTTTGGCTTTTGGTTTCTGCTACAGTACCTAACTTTCAAATGGAATATTTTTTTAAGACGGGTCTACAAGTTAATTGTAGTACACATTAAAAATCTAATATCTGTACCATCAAAAATCGCAAGCGAGTATCTCTCTTTCCACAATCTTTGTCACAAACAGCCAAAAAACCATCAGCCGCAGCAAAAAAAAAAGGCCCTATATTTGGATAGCGGTACCATGAAACTAATAGAATGAGTATACTACAACAGTCTAGCCAGAAATAGTATCATTTCACAAGGTAAAAATTCTCACACCGAAGGAGTGAAGATTCACAAGGTGAATTTGTTTATATACTTCTAAGTTCTAACAGACAAGCACACTTGAAAAACTAAATTATAAGCTAAAAACTTTACCATCCATGCACGAGAGCTCAGGATTCATGATGTTATTTGCTTTCACCACTCGGGCATATATTAGCGTACCAATCTGCAGGACAAAACCCGTGGTAAAGTGCATATATAATTACAGTGCATCAAGCTCGAGAGTGGAAACTAAATATTAGGCCTCAATACTGTGGCACCACCTTTTGGCATCATTTGAAGCTGAGATCATATTAGACATATATTCCCTAGCTGACTATAAAATTTAGGTAAGACATTTCACAAATTACAGCAATGCACACACTATTGAATCATTGATCCCCTAGGTGGCCACCTAGCCCGCCTAGGCGCTAGGCGCCACCCTTCTGCCTTGCCCGTCTAGCTGTTTCTTTCCACCTAGGCGGGCTAGGTCCCGCCTAGACGGTGACCTGCTGCCTGACTAGCGTCTAGGTGAACATTGTATTACTTTGGATAAAAGAAATTCAACAATAATTGATGACCCAATGTCATACCTCGAACCTCGGTATGTTTCTCCTGGTGCCGCCTTCAAATGCAAACACTGGTAAAAAAGCCAAATTAGGCCCCTTTATGTCCACTAAGAAGTTCTGGAATAACCAACTCCAGCTCAGCAAAAGGGAGTAAGGTGTTCCAGAATTCATTCATCAATGTAAAAACTAAAATCAAGCTTTTAGTCAGTGTTCTATGGTCAAATTTGCGAATGTTCGTTTTGATTTCAGGTAATATATTTGAACAGTGAGCATATCGTCAGAATTACATGTAGATACTTATAAATACAATCATATAACTAGAACTAGAGATAGGTACTTCTGAATGTAAATGTATACTTACATCTGGTTTGGTGTCAACCACAATACCAAGAACTGTATCTTCTACAGAAGGTATATACTGCCGAAAAACAAAAAACATCGCATGAACAGGCAGCTGCTGAAACAGGCAGCAAGGAGAACGAACAAAGCATTACGTGCAACCTTGCACTCAACAGTTAAGCATATACAAAGAAAAAGGTTTAGAGCTCTCCAAACTAATTAATTGTGCTTGGAAGAGCTGAAGAGAAGTCAATGTGTCCAAGCAATGAAAACTTGAAACATTATTCAAACAAAGGCCAAAACAACATATACAGCATAGTTTAAAGGTAATAACTACGACTACAAATGCATGTTAGGGCGCATCAGTACTGGAATTTACATAGCATTGGATTAACATAACCCAGTCCACAAGAGCAGAACTTTAAGGTGCCACATTAGTTTGGTAATTTACAGAGCAAGGGCGAAACATATTCTGTATATCTAATCGTACTACAGCCATGGTAATCACATAGAAATAGCAACGGAACTATCCTTCAGTTCAACCATGAGGTGTAAAAAAAAACTTGGCCGCACAAAGCAATTCAGTACTTGGCCTTAAAACAGCGTGTCTTAGCTACACTATACACAGCGAGCATATTTGATTAAGAGTTTCAAATTCCCACTACAGTGATGATCCATAGATCCCAATCTTTTTTTTTTCAACCAGACATAAAATTCGCACATCTGAGCTCCGACAGAGGAACAATGTCCACAGTGTAAGCATCTATCAGCGCAAACCAGAGGACTCACCCTCTTCTGGGAGCTCTCGACCCAGTACTTGTTGGGCATGGACAGTCGAAGCCTCCCGGCAGTGGTCGCCTGGATGGTGTCGCTATCCTGCAAGCCCGACGAATCACTCATAAGCATCATGACGCAGCTAAACCCCGATTAAACCCTAAATCTCACACAGGGCAACGGTTCCCACTTTCCACCACGAAACGGTTTACCTGGCGCAGGCTGGAGCCGAGCTTGATGGTCTGGTTGGTCATCTCGGGGAGGTCCAGGACGACGTCTCCGGGGACCTGGGCACCGACGGTGAGGTGAGGGGGCGAGTCGAAATCCGCAGAGATAGCGAGTTGGGAGATTATGATAAGGGCGGAGGCTTACCACGTGGTTGTCGACGAGGGGGGAGGGCAGCGGCCTTCTCGACTCCATTGCTCGGAGACGGCGGGCGGGCGTGCCGGCGTGGAGGCTGGAGCGGAGTGGTGAGCGCGGCGCGGATGCGCTCCTGGCTTCCGTGTGTGCGTGCTTACCAGCGGAGGAGGTGGGCCTGGGCCTCGAAACGTTATGCGCCGTTCGTCCTGGGAAAAGAAAATACACGGCTGGCCGCTCGGCCGGGTGAAGATAGCGACGAGTTTGGGCTCCCGGGTGGGCCCAGGGGCCCGTGGCCTGGGCCTGCAAAATGTCCCAAGGAAACCCGTAGTTCATGTTCCGAACGGCCTTAAGCTGAATGGTTAAGCGATTGAAGTTTGCAGATGGCATTGCAACGTTGCCTCGTACCTTGTGACTTCTGGACCACGAGCAACGGTTGTTTACAAGACGATGAATGATTCAGAGTTCAAATGCTGGTATCCCACAAGCATTGCAATATTTCAGAAATTGCTATCTGAGCTATGCCAACGAACTCGCTAACTGATAAGACCTCTATTCTACAGTTTACACGAGTACACGCCCATCTGAGCCCACCACACGTAGAGGTGCATTACATGGAATAATTTCACCACATACAGGAACCATATCATTGGCATTCCAACTGTCACCCAACCATGCCTCGTAATCCCTCTAATGATTTGCTCTATTGCATTTTTATTGCAGAATCATAGGCCTCCGGGTTGGCATTGTTCAATCTAAAAAAGATCAGCTTTATACTTAGTACATCCACTTTGTTCGGAAAGCCAATATTGAGTTCATTCTATTGTTGCAACATAACCAAAAAGGCAGGAACCAGAAATTGTAGAGATTAAGGGTGGCACAAGCAACAAACAAAGAAAAATCAAGGCTGGCTTGCCCAGGATACACCTAGCACATAGTATTTACATCAAGTAATGTACATCAATAGGTTTAAGAAACTGAGCTGAAGACATAGTAAGCCGAGATGATGGAGCTAAGACCGAGAGCAATGAAAGCTAAGAACGCCATTGAGGCCGAAGCATTTATCAGTTTGGCAAATCGATTCACTCCAAACCGAGACACCCAAACATCATTGCGAGAAAGTGCTGCTGAAGATGCTGACAACAGGAGGTAAGCCAACATCTGCAATTAACATCTGTAGTCATTCAACCACATTCTCTCAATTGCAAACAGTTGTTAATCCAACATTCAACTTCAAATTTGTACAAAGTGTTAGAAATGAACGTTAGAATGTAGCTAAACAGGGATTTACTGCAACATAATTCTAGAAAACAAGATCTTGTTGACACCAAAGGAAGAACCAGAGAATACAAAATGTACAATACTACAAATGATCTACATGCCCAGCACAAGGAGCATCTTAACTCCATATGTTTGGAGGTAAACTACTAATTGATAAACACATGAAAATATCCCACTTAGAAAATAACATTCATTAACCATTTGAATGTGTCAATCACTACGCCATTCTCATCAGTCATTTCTCAAAGGCTCCCTTAGGATGGCAAGTGATTGAAAATGGGGGACTTGGAGATCTATAATAAAGGAGAGCAATAAGAATTGTGCTATGAATGTATACAATTATCCCTTTTCCATTAAAAAAAGATGAATCTAAAACAGATGGACCAACTGTTTGCCTCAACATGCTACACCTGAGGATGCAGTGTATTGTATCTGTATATTGTTTGTACCAACTAATCTAAATATTTTTTATACCAAGTTAAAGCCAGTAAAGACAATCGTGTATAAAGAATGATCAATTACTACCTGAAGTTCATGCACAACATAGGATTTCTTTAAGCTCCAAGAAAAAATACAATGTTCATCATCTATAATCAGTTTGCTTTACTTCCTAGTTCCCATAAATTTAAATCTTGTTTTGCCAAAAAAACTACTCAATTCTTAGGATTCCAAAATTTGCAACACTGTGCTACCATAAACCAAACCAGCAAGGAAATAGACCTCATGAATACCATGACGTTGAAAGAACAGCAAGTACATTCAGAAAGTGGAGTTTGCTCATCCTTAACTGATCCATGGCGAGATTGAAGTAGTTGTGCCAGGGCCCCCCCAATTATGCCCCTCCCTGTGACAAGGTGGTGTACCTCGGCAACCAGCTGGAACCCCGAGTAAGTAAAAGCCACTACGCTCGCAGCAAGCTTGTACCATCAATTTACACCTACATCAACAGTAACAGCTGTTGGAAATCAGAGGAGCAACGTACACACTCCTGATGGTGAACACACACGCACGGGAGAGAGAGAAAGATACAAAGTATTATTTTGGTGCTGCACAACCGCAGCTTTTCTTTTTTTCACTCTCGCTCTCTATTCTCAAAATGCTAAGTACATGATTATATAGGCCAACTAGTAGCTCATGCATATACCCAAAACATAACTCTCATGACATAACTCTTATGCATAACTCTCATGACATAACTCCCATGCATAACTCCTATGACATAATTCACATGCATAACTCCCATGACATAACTCCTATGTATAACTCCCATGCATAACTTCTAAATACATGTAACACATAACTGATGATTCAGCCATCCCGGCTACTCGCCATCAGTATTTCCTGCACCTGTTATCTAAGATCAATCCGCAGGTTCAAGTGGCTCCCCGCTGCTCCGGACTCTCCGGTTCTCCTGCACCCAGAATAACTCCGTGCAATAGTGCACTGGTACAATTTCAGGCAAACCACCTGCTGCACCATACACACATGCAAATATACTAAAGCAAAAGACTAAGTCTAGATTATTCCCTAACATTCTCCCCCTAATCTAGACTCAACTAAAGTAAAGTTGGTTCATCCTTCTGTGCACACATGAGGTTCACCTGATCCCCATGGTCAAGCTTTGGCTTGTGGCACTCGGATGCATAGTGCCCGTAATCGTTGCAGTTGAAGCACTTGATGTGGCTCTTGTCGCGTTTCGCCTTGGAATCACGACCACCGCCTTGTCCTGAAGATCGAGCTTCCCACTGGGCTTTCGTGAGAAGGAGATGCTCCTCATCCCCGTTGCTGCGATGACGGTGCTGGGTGCGCTCCTCATACGCCTTGAGGGAGCCAACGACCTCCTCAAAAGCTATGTTGTTGACGTCGCCAAAATACTCGATCGTCGTCGCAATATGGATGAACTTGTCGGAGACGGCTCGCAGCAACCTTTTGACGACGTTCTTTTCTTCTGTCTTCTCTCCAAGTGCCTGCATCTGACCAACAAGCAATGTTACCTTCATTGCAAAATCATCCACCGATTCCGCATTGCCCATGCTGAGATTTTCAAACTCCCAGCGTAGCGTTTGGATCTTTGCTTCCTTGACTCGATCAGCCCCCATGTGCATGGTGCGGAGAGTTGTCCACACCTCCAAGGCAGTGTTCTTGGCTGCAACTTGCATGAGCGTCACATCGCTCAACGCTTGGGAGATGATAGCCATGGCCTTCTCTTCTTTCTTCTCATCAACAGTAGCATTCCTCGTGGGCTCAATTGCTTCCCACACGCCTTGTGCCTTCATGAGGAATTTCATCCTCGTTGCCTAAGCTGTGTAGTTCGTCTTGTTCAGCATCGGGTACTGGAGAGTCATCCCTCCCTCCTTGCTTGCCGCCGGCGCCGCCTCAACGATCGACATCTTCTCAAGCCGCAGGTACTAGGGCATACACCGCTCAAGAACTCAACCTCGGCTCTGATACCAATTGTTGGAAATCAGAGGAGCAACGCACACACTCCTGGTGGTGAACACACACGCACGGGAGAGAGAGAAAGATACAAAGTATTATTTTGATGCTGCACAACCGCAGCTTTTCTTTTTTTCACTCTCGCTCTCTATTCTCAAAATGCTAAGTACATGATTATATAAGCCAACTAGTAGCCCATGCATATACCCAAAACATAACTCCCATAACATAACTCACATGACATAACTCCCATGCATAACTCCCATGACATAATTCACATGCATAACTCCCATGACATAACTCCCATGCATAACTCCCATGCATAACTTCTAAATACATGTAAAACATAACTGATGACCCGGCCATCCTAGCTACTCGCCATCGGTATTTCCTGCACCTGTTATCTAGGATCAATCCGCAGGTTCAAGTGGCTCCCTGCTACTCCGGACTCTCCGGTTCTCCTGCACCCAGAATAACTCCGTGCAATACTGCACTGGTACAATTTCAGGCAAACCACCTGCTACACCATACACACATGCAAATATACTAAAGGAAAAGACTAAGTTTAATTATTTCCTAACAACAGCGGTTGTGCATAAAATGGGGAAATTTTTGAGCTCTGTGCTCGAATTCAGAGCGCAGCCTGTACTCGTTGTAGCGGCGGAAGGAGTCACCGGACCAGCCCGGCGTGGTATCTGCGGCCATGACGGAGAGCGAGATCAAGCCGAACACAGTGGCAGAAACCCAAAACCCTAGCTCAGCCCTCCTCAGCTCTGCGCGCCGCGCCTTCTCTGGGACGCCGCCAAGGAGCCATCTCTTGAGCCCCCACGCCGCCTCTGGCGGCGTCGCCCACTGACGCGGTGGCGGCTGCCGGCTTCGCCTCCGTAGCCGCAGGGTCCTCCCGAGAGAGGAGCTTCGTGATGATCTTTCTGCAGCCGCTTTCGGCTCTGTTGTCTCTTTGGTTTCGGTCAGCGCAATGCTATTGTCATGCTGTCCGATTCGCCAGCTGCTTCCTCCGTCTCTCGCTCCGACTTGGCTTCCGGGGACGCCGGCGCTGGAGGAGGAGGTGGTATTGGAGCAGGAGTTAAGCCTTCGTAGGTGAGGGTGGAAAGGAATCCTGGGAACCATGTGGCGGCGGAGGAGGAAGTTACAATTAGCAGGAGCAGGAGAAGGTTGCCCGGCGGCACGGAATGAACGTTTGCAACAGTGTAACAATTAGGCCCCTCTTTTATTAGATTTTAATTAAGTTAACTAATATGTTATTAGTGCTTAATTTAAAGTGCAAATTTAATTAGAGATTATGTTAAAATATAATTTTGTATACAATGACCAAATGACGTGTGCCCTAGCTAGGTCGTTAATTGGTGTTAAATGTTAAAATAAGTTAATTTAATTTAATGTGTGCAATTTAACTAAACCATAGTATGACATCGGGCCCCACATAGCTAATCGTAAAAATGAAATTTAGATAAAATCTATTAAGTTTGATCATGTGCCCCACGTTAATTAGTAATTAGTTAGTTTAGCGGTGCCAGTAATATTTCATTAACTAGTGGAACCATATTAATTATTGGTTAGCTAAAATAATTAATTTAGGTAAGATTTCATTCAACATTAGACCCTAGGCCATTGTTTAAAGATAACAATTGATTAACTAAGTTTAATGTGCTGTAATGAACTTATGTCTGGTAGACTTTAAGGATTTAAATGAAATTAGAAAATTAAATTATAAGTCATTGACAAGCAGCCATATGCTCACTAGCGTTGGTATTCTCAAATATAAATTAGAAATAAGTATCATTTACAAATGAGGCCAGAAGTAATTATTTTAGTTGAATTTTAGTTAAGCTCCATGATATATTTCTAGCATCGTATATTAATCGTAAAACTAAAATTTAGATAAATACCGCTGAACATGTGTCATGGGGATCCTACTGATGTAAAATCTAGAGTTAATCCAGTTAGTCAAAATTATATTTATCATGTGTGGACCCTCGTAACTATCCATATACTCACGTAATTTTCATGGAACTTTCTTAATAAATAAAAAATAATAAAAGGAATCATTAAGTAAAGTAGACCCCCAACAATCAACATCTGTAAACATTTTCTTTAGGGAAGTAAATAGGCAGCAGGTTAAGCAACCACAAAAATCCATTGATAATATGCTGCCGCTAATATCCAACAAGAAAATAATGGGAGAATAAATAAGATTGCTTACTCCCACAGTGCAAGTCACTATTCATCATAAAATATCTGAAAATAAGGTAAAGGCAATAGTAACCACTAGTCAGCCTAATCTAACCAACTACAAATCTGGAGTGGAATATTCATGTGAATATTCATTTATCCATTCTTCCTTCTTGATTTTTCTCCACGGCCCCCCTCGCTCAAACTTCGTTGGACTTTATCTATATTCCGAAGTCATGTAAATTAGAAACCTATCTTATGTCGCCAAATTACTAATGTTAGAATTTATTTGTGTTTTGGGAATATTTGGAATTATTTGGCTTCTTTTGATTGTATTCATATGTCATTTGATTTTGGTCGTATTTCGCATATTAGAATCCTCAAAGGAGCAACAGTTCGAGCAAGGGCAAGATCAAGACCAAGACCAATATTATCAAAGCATTGGCCAAGGCAAGTCATCACTTTGATCATATTACACCTACATTTCAAATGCAAATTATATTATTTTAAATTATCAAGTGCATGCTTTACTTTGGTTACAATTATATTGTCACTAACTCGTAGTTAATACCCTAATGTTAATTGAGCTATTAAATTTCATTCCTTGATCTTGTACACTATCCTTCGTTGCCCTAGGATTAATGGTAAACTTAATTAGTCATTAAGTTTATATCTAAGTGCCATGCTTAGGGCACGTACAACAGTTCAGACGGCTGCTGTCTGTATATACATGCACATCGCATATAGACAACAAAAAAGACAGCTTGTACAATGGACTGTCTATTTAATTGTCTGCAACCTCATTAAAAAAGACAACAAAAAGACAGCTTGTAAAAAAGACGGCTCGTACAACGCTCGCAACGCTATCTCTTCGCCTAGGAGCACAAGCGCAGGCCGTCTCTTCGCGAGAGGACGGTTTGTGTCTCTCTCTTCCTTAATTACAGTCCACGTCAGATGATTTTGCTGTGTTGGCATGATAAAGACAGTAGTTGTCTGTGAGTTGTATATGCCCTTAGCCTTGTTTAGATATATTGACATGCGGGCAATAATTTGCCCAAACATCATTAAATCATCAAAACTTGATTTGGGTAGCCATTGGATGGAGATGGCTAGTATGTTGAACCTAGAAAATATTTTTAAAACAAAACTAAAAAAATTTATTTTCGACTTAGGTGGATGGTAAGTTGAAGTGGATGTGGATGGAGCATAAGATCTTGTAATGCGATAGTTCTGCTCAAGTGAATTAAGGGTGAATCTTGTGATAACCTTCCGGGCACTAATAGTGCAAACACAAGTGTATAATGGTATCAACCTCACCAACTAATTTGCATAGTTCCAGCATTGGTTACACCATCTAGTGGAATACATGAACTACATTGGATAGAGACCTTTTTCCGTACGGCTCAAGAGGGGGGCCTCCGGCTTGGGTGGATAGAACCCCTGGCGGTTGAAGCCTTAGCAGGTGTAACTGCGTTGGTGTGGTGCATTGTAAATGCCTTGTGATGATCTTCTTGGTCTGCACACCTATAGTAGCTTGTGGAACAGAACAAGTTGAACGTCTCGCTAGATTCATAGTTCGGATGGCGGAGAAAGGGGTCCTTGGAACATTTGCCAGATGAGAAAATATTGAAAATGGAAAAGGAGGGAATATTCCATTCGGTTGAAATTGAAAAGAATCAGAAGAGTTGACTTGTGGGCCTAGCATGTAAGTTATAGAGAGGGAAATGAAGAGCAAAACAGAGTCTGACAAAGAGAGTCCGTATGTCAGCCTGTGCAAAGAGAACAAAAGGAGAGATGGTGAACGGACAAAGTCCAATGTAATATTATGTGACATCCTAAAAGTTTGGATCCTGAAAAATGTGTATTTACAAAAGTCTTTTGGAGTGTATTCTCTCTACAATTTGATCTTGTTGGATTTTTCTTAATTCTCGGTTAAGGTTCCAGTAAGTAAAAAATAATGAAAACCTAAATCCAAAAAAGAAAATTACAATAAGTAGAAATTAAATCTAAAATAAAAGACAAATTTGAAAAGATGATCTAGTAATTAAGATAGGAGAACTTACTAGAAATATGGTTGTAAATTCAGCAATAAAAGACACGAACTAATGAAAAAATTGAATAAGAAAAATTGGATAATTGAGGATTAGACAAAATAAAAAAAATGGACAGTTGACCTAGCCCCAAAAATCTTTTTGGCCTTTTGGTCTGGCTGAGCCAGCCCTGCTCCCCCTCTCTTCCCTGGCCGACGCTCTACCACGGTAGGGTTTCTCCTAGCCGTTGCCATGCTCATGCACATGTTGGTTTTTTTGAAGAACATCGCCAAACCACTGTTTCCATTTCCACCTTCGCCTTGGCCACTGCTCTCCATTGCCAAAACCACTGGCATGCTTCATTGCTCGTAAAACAGGCTTCCAGAGCCTTCTTAGGGCCTCACCGACTCATTCCCGTCATCGTCCTTGCCAGCCAAGCCGCCGACCACCGTCGTCGCCGCTGGCCAGAGCCATTGCGCTACCTCTCCTATTTCCCCTTTTCCAATCTCTCTGTCTCACTGTCTAGTTGACCCACTCGTTAGTCCTTTCAAAAACCAGAGAAATAAATCGACTCGGTTCGCTTCGGCGCATGACACGTGGACCCCACCATGGTTTATTTTCTTTTTAAACTGATTATACTACTATGTGAGTATGGCACGTAGGGCCCACTTGTCATTTTTTTATTTATTTAAACCGAAGGAATATTCTCCTTTCTCTCCTTTTCCCCTATTTTCTTTTTGGCACCCTGTTCTCCACTGTTCGAACTCCAAATTGAGTGACTCAAGTTTCTAAATTCATCTAAATTTATGATATACCTTCCGGTATCTATTTTATAATTTTATTTATATTTATATGGTTATTTATTTTGTTCACATTTTGCATGTAGATATCGACTTTGTTGAAGTTCACCAGGAGCAACAGGAGGAAGCACTAGCTGACATCAACGAAGGCAAGTATTCCTTAATAATGTTGAACCTATTGTTTCTAAAATTTATTTTTATACTATTTCCAAATTATGATGCATCACTAGTTACATGAAATGATGGATTCAACTATTGATGTTATTAGTTAATCCTATGTTGAATTGATCTTCATTTGATGTTGTTATCCATGTACCTTTGTCAACCTAGAATAGTTTAGCCACAATAATGAATAAATTATTGTTGGATTAGTTTAGAATGGTAGAATTATTTAGATAAGCTTCATCGATCATTATAATTCTATAGGCGGGAAAATCATTACATCTTAATTTAAACAAATCATTCTGAGAATTGTATGGCAATAGGTATTGATGTTGGTTTATAAAGTAAAATAAAATGGTAAAATTTGTTTTAGACTAAGGTGGATGGTAAGTCCAGGTGGGTGCGGATTGAGCATGAAAACTTATAATGTGGTTGTTCCGCCCGAGTCAATTAAGGACCGACGCTTGCGACTATCCAAACTAAGCACTGTTGTACAACCACAAGTCTATATGGATATGACCTAGCCAAATAATCTGCAATGGCCTAGCTAGATTTTCCCATGTTGGTTGAATGTGGTGTCGGATGGAGGAAGTTTTTTCTCACATGGTGCAAAAGATGGCTTCTGACTAGGTGGATTGAGGGACCCTTCAATGGTGAAATCTTAGCGGGTGAAATTGAGTTTGGTTGGTGCATCGTAAAGGCTTTGTAATAATCGCTTAGTCGCAAGTCTAAGAAAGTGTGTAATGACTGACAATACAAATGAATTATCTCTTGTGGATAAAGTGTTCAACCTCTACAGCGTGTAAGACTATTTGAATAGTTGTACCCATTGTCAAGGGCGGACAAGGTGCGTTTTCACATAGTAGATCTTTGGTTTTGGTTTTCAAACAAAATTTTGGGAACCCAAGAGTGGTTAGAACTCTCTGGTTGTAATTCTAGTAGTTAGAGCCAGTTGGGTGGTTATAACCCTGATTTTCAAAACTTAGGGGGTGATCGGAATAGCGATGGCTTTTGGCTGAAAAAACACTGTAGCTGGCTGAAAAAATACTGTAGCTGAGTTAGTGGATAGTGTAGTAAATAGTGAAAAAAAGCTGAAGCTAGAAGCTGAAGCCGAAAAAAAGCCGAAACGATCACCCCCTTAGTGGATAGGGCATTAATTCTAGTGTTTATTTTATAGAACCTTCACTAGAGAAAAATAATTTGTTTCAATTATTGTAATTACTTTGTCAAACAGATGCTTTGGAAAATCTAATGTTGGAATTTAAAAAAATAAAATATTGCTTTATGCAAAAGAACCATATTAAGCCTTCTTTGTAAACCTTGCATCTAGGTTAATACATATATTTCCCAAAACTTGCAGAGTACTTTATCTACTCACCTTGCAAATTCACAATCACTCTCTGAGGTGTACGATGACATCGAAGGAGACTATGACCTCTACACTTGTTGGTTTGATGAAGGACACCCAGAGTTCCAGGCCGTATTTCCCTAGTCGCTTGCCTATAGCGAAGTGACAGGTCTTTGTTCTAAGTTTATTTTCATTCAGTTTTCGCTGCTTGTAAATCTAAGGTCATGTGACCGTTGTTGTAATAAGTGACCATAAGACCGATACTCTGATATTTTATTTACCGCTATGATTCATGTTTTGGTTATGTTATTATCACTGTTTTCACTATGCGCACTAGTTTTGTTCTAGGACTAGTGCGAAAAATACATAGAGGGTTCAGATTTAGAAATCTGGTCCCAACAATAGCATAAGATGCTTGTGATATGACATTCCACAATACAATTTCTTAGTCTTGTTGAAGCAATTATATATGCACACTGGTTTTTGATATATATACTAGTTTTTTGATATATATACTGAACTTTGTGTATGGTACGGTATGTTGCACAATATAACCCCAATCAATGACCAAGACTAAAAGATGATTGATATACTCTTGCATCAATTCAGGATATTTAGACTTTCATTTCATCCCATTATAAATTAATTGAGTTATTTTTGAGTAGATTGAGGCCCTCAACCACACTAGGTATATTTGATTGCTTTATTTTAGCTTGGTGTAATTTTGGCAACAATTAAATTATGGTGAAATTCATAATTTGATTTCATTAGCACTTGAAATTTGAGTTGTTTTTGGATATGAAAGCCCTATGAGTGAGTTTTGCAAGAAAGTCTTGGTATAGTCCCTAATCCATGCAGAAAGGGTAAAATACATACATACATACATGCATGCATACATACATGCATGCACACACACACACACACACACATACATACATACATACATACATACATACATACATACATACATACATACATACATACATACATACATACATACATACATACATACATACATACATACATACATACATACATACATACATACATACATACATACATACATACATACATACATACATACATACATACATATGTGGGCTTCTCTGCTATGTACTTTGCTAGTTGTTTGAGTGGTGCAAGTGTTGTAGATTAGCTATGGTATATCAATGAGATTACAAGCTTTGTTGATTAGTTAACACTAATACAGAAAAACACATCACAGATGGTTCGAAAATGTCACCTCAAACGATTTTATGAACCGTCTATGGTTATGTGTCAATAATACTCCAAGGGCATTATAGAAGGTTTTTGAATCGTCTATGATAATAGTTATCACAGACGGTTCTTAATTAGAACCGTCTGTGAAAACCTTTATCATAGACGACGTCTATGATTGCAATCTCGCGTTGTCATAAATTAATATGCCTCATTCAGTTCATTAATATTCTCTAAATTATGCTATAAAATAGCGCAATCATTAGAGAATGCAGATGAACCAAAGTAGGCCTATTTGTGAGAATAAGATCATCTTGGATTCCTATTTTTTTCTCTCCTCTCTATCAATCATCAAAAGAACTAAGTCATCACCAATTAATTTTCAAACGCACGAGCATCAAGATTTATATGATTGAAACCCTAACCATCCAATAATTTTGTAGTTTCATATCGAAGCATCAAGGAAGAGAGGGGATGGGATCAGATGGAGGATATATCACCGGCGATCGATGGAGAGGTGGTGGCAGCGTCACTATTGTATCACGACGGTGACACTGCACAAGACACTCTTACGACAAGAGTGCCTTGTGCAGTGAACTATGGCATCACAACCGGAGGAGGAAGAGCTCGGGGAGGTAGTCAGCGTCGTTGTGCCGAGGAGGCGAACCTAGCTAGCAGGCGGCGTTTCGGTTTGGAGTGTTTAGGGGAGACGTTTGGGTAAAGGGCAGCATATATAAGGTCATTTGTGTAGTAAAACTGATTAGTAGTTGAGAGAGGTTGACGCCACTTCAGTTTAAAAGTTGGAATAAAGGGGGCAACAAAATTGGGCGGGAAAATATCATAGACAGTTTTCAATATGAATTATCTGTGAAGAGTTAATATCACAGACGGTCATTATTAATAACCGTTTGTGATACTTTACAGATGGTTTTCAACATAAAACATCTGTGATATTATCTTTTCATAAGCAGTTTTTAGCGCCGCTAGTAATACAGACGGTCACTAAATCAAAACTGTCTGTGATTGTGATTAATACTGATAGTTTTGGTAAACCATCTGTGATGATGCATATAGTATTAACTTTTTTGTAGTAGTGTAACTTAGGTGGCTTTCGATTTGGCAATTCTGTTTGAACTTATGCTTTTTCTTAAAAAAAAAAGTTGGAGTATGCATGAGTTCAATTGAAAGTTTCTTACTCAGAGTTTTGGTCAGGTGAACTCTCACACAGTACATTTCAAAAGATTTTAGCTAGCTTTTGAGTTATATTTATATAGCATACAATTGTAAATCGCAAAAGCTATACTTTTCTCAGACTATCTAGTGTTCTTGAGTTGGTTCACTAATATATGTATCAACAATTACTGAAACCCTGCTACCTAATTATTTTATTTCAATCCGTTTTCCAAAGGGCCTATATATGGCTAAATTTTGTTGATCTCCTAAGGGTCAACCGTGTGTGTGTGTATGTATGTGTGTGTATAAGATGCAACTAAATAGCTACAAGCTATTAATATTCTATGTTTCTCTAATCCGCGGTGCGATTGCAACAGCCTGGTCTTTGCAATGGAATCCTTCAACAATTAGCTATCTTATTTCTGGTTGCTTCTCTCCCACACGCAGGCCAAAACTTGGAGCTTCCCTCCTCTCTTGATCCTCATCAACCAGCCATGGGCTTTCCTTCCGTGCCCACATTCTTTTTGTTCCTGTTTAGAAACTGACTCAACGAGAGCCTCAAATGTTCAACCTCAAGTCCTCAACTAGAGTTCTGTATGCGTCTAATCATCAGTTTCATGGAAAATTCAAAATGTTATAATTTCATTATTTTTGCTATAGTGTGTAATGTCCACACGGAACATAAACCTGAGAAATTTGTTTATCATCCTTAACCTGAGAAATTTGTAAGGGAGCCATACGTTCATTTTTGCGCGGGCGCGCACACAGAGGCCAGGGCATGGATCGTATCATCGAGTAATATAGGTAAGTTTTGCATTCTTTCTTATAGTGATCTAGGTGATGCAAGGTATATAAATTGAAAGATTTCGTTATTGTTACCCTTCTTCGGAAGAAAAGACTTAGTTACCATTCCCATTCTTTCTATACTGTAGAGTGGCAAATAAAGAGCAACTTTATTGTTATTGGAATTTACATTTTAGGAGAGCAATAGAAGCAGTATTATTCGTCAAATTTCTCTCCTTTTAATCAAGTCACTATTGCAAAGTAGAAATACACACTCACTGATGAGGCACCCGATCTATCATGAATCCTTGGGATCTAAATAAGCCAGGCTCAAAAAGTATTCAGTCTTCAGAATCTTCAGACTCACATGTTACAGGTATTACCACCAGTATAGTAAAGTTTTGACAAACAATGACACACCAAGCCCTCTTTGATCGATCGGCAAGCAGTACAACTATAAGCAGTACAACAATCACAATATGATTGCAGCAAATGTAGTACTTCTTTTGAGTAAAATGCACTGCGGTCCCCAAACTTCTCGTGAATGGTGCTATATATAGGCAGTTGCAATGAAAATTACACATGGGCTAAAATGCAAAATTGTGAAGGCAAGGTGACAAGGACCTTCTCACTTGAGCTGCACGTGGTCAACTTGCCACGCTGGCATGGTCAACATGGCCAAATCAGCGTGCTGGTGCTGAGATGTGTGTTTGGGACCTTGAGCGAGATACTTAAACAAGTTTAGGGAGGTATATATGTGTATTTTGGAAGTTTGCGGACCTATACTTGACCGCTCATGACAAGTTTCGGGGACCCGGAGTGCATTTCACTCTTTTTCACTCTTTTTTTTTTTTGGAGAATCTTAGATTTAACACTAGTAACCTTGCACGAAGACAATCTTCAGTAGCAGATAGATAAATTCCTCTTACACAAAATACGATAAATTAGAGCTTTGCTGCCTCACCATGCCCGATCAATTATCAGAATAAGTACCGGCCGGACCAATCTCCTTTCTCTTGTAAATCCCCTCTAATGGCAAGAAACATAGCAGCTAGCGATGACACGCTAGTAGTAGTGCGAGTTGGAGCAAGCACGGATCGTCTGTTCTTTGGTAAAATAGTTGAGTAGCCCGCGCAATCGCGTGGCTAATAACTAGTCCCATATATAGTTTTATTTCTAATTAATTAATGGTTGGAGTTTATTCCACCAAGTTCATATTAATTCCGTGGGCAAAATATGTTTTCCAAACTAATAATTAGATGAATCTTAAGATTGTATGATAACTATTTTCCTGAGATATTAGAACCAACAAATGTATGCATTCATGCATATAGGTTTTCCTCGTGTCCAATTCGAATATAACCCCTAATTGTATCTTTATTGAGTCGCGGTGATGGATGCTCAACTCTTGGAAAGTTTTTTTTCAAGACGAAGGGACACTATTACAGAAAGTATAATACTAAACGTTAAATCACAGACGGTTTTGTGAAACCGTCTGTGATGTACATTATCACAGACAGTTTTAATTTGGAGATCGTCTGTGCTGCTGAAAGAATATCACAGATAATTTTTACTGAAAAACCGTCTGTGATACTGGACTATCACAGATAGTTTTTAGTTAAAAACCATCTGTGATAATCTGGAATATCACAGACGATTTTTATTGAAAAACCGTCTGTGATACTGTACTATCACAGACGGTTTTTAATTACAAACCGTTTGTGATATTCCAGACTATCACAGACGGTTTGTAACTAAAATCCGTCTATGATAGTCCATTATCATAGACGGTTTTTCAGTAAAAACTGTCTGTGATAATCCTGCTATGTATTTATTGCGCCGCTCAGACCACATCTGTCTTCATTTCGATCCAGATCTAGCCGGTGCTGCAGCTGGAGGCGGCAAGACTTTTAGGCCATTTAATTTGGTGGTAGGATGCTTATTTGGCAGGAGAGTTTTGAAGATTCATTGAGTTCTTGGTTGCCCTAGATATGGTTAGTAATGAAATTTATTTTGCGAGACCTCGATTCGGGAGAGGCTTAGTTGGCAATCATGCACCATTCAAGTATTGCTTGTGTAGCTTGACAAGTTCGTTGATTATGAATTTGTTCCTTTCGCGAGATCTCGATTCCGAAGTGATAGAGCAATAAAAAATGCAATGTTACCATCTAAGTGCAAATGCAATGTAGATCTTTCGTAATTGTGTATTTGATAATGGATATTTTATTTCATTTCAATTAATTGATTTACGAAATGGATGTTTTACGTTTGTGAAATGAAGTGTGATGTGAATTGGATGTTTTATATTTGTGAAATGAATTGAAATGTGAATTGGATGTTTTATGTTTGTGAAATGAATTGAGATGTGAATTGTATGTATATATGTACATGTTGATCTGCTTATTTTAGAGGGCATGGCTAGCATTTCCTGAGGATAGCCAATAAACAGAAATAGATTTAGGAATAGAAAAGAATATCACAGACGGTTTGTAACTGTTTGTAATTATAGCTATCACAGACGGTTTTTAGTTACAAACTGTGATATATCAATATCACAGACGATTTTTAGTTACAAAACCGTCTGTGATATGGATATATCACAGACGATTTTTAGTTACAAACCATCTGTAATTATAGCTATCACAGACGGTTTTTAGTTACAAACCGTCTGTGATATTTACACCACAGACGGTTCGAAAACTGTCTATGATAACCTTTGATTATCACTAACCCATAAATTTAGACGGTTCAGATAACCGTCTGTGATGACGTTTTTGAATCATCTGTGATACAGTTTTCTGTAGTAGTGGGAGATCTCTTTATTATTATTATATTTTTTTTCAAGTGTAAGAAAGACACACACGCACACACATGAGTGCATCCCCTTATCACATGTCTAGAAAGACGGAGGTCAAGGATAAATATATGACATCACAAAATTCCAATTGAAGTCTACTAGCGTGTGCGTACAGGTGGGCACTAGGATTTGAACCCATGTTGATAAAGCCATACACCCACAACCCAACCACCCCACCAAGGGATGGTTCCCTAGTGAGATCCCTTTATTAATCAAGCAAGATTACAAGCATGAAATGTAAGACCATGTGGTGGCAACTTGATGAGAGTGATGAGTATTTGACTTTGTTTGTGTCTTGCTTTCATTGCTTGAGTTTGGTTTGAAGAATTTGCATTTTGACTTGTTGCTTTTTGGAGCTGGCGGTCTGCTAGCCCTGGTGTGGCGGTCTGACATGTGAGCATGCAGTAGTACTAGCCCTTTGTTGACGGTAGCTATTTTTCAGAGAAGGTTTGTTTGGAGTTTTTGGCCTGCGACTTGGTGTGGTAGTACCAGCATTGTATATGCAGCATGACCGAAGTGTAGCGGTCTAACCAGCTTGTGTCGGGCGGTTTGATTGTCTTAGGGGCCCCGATCAGACTGACCCCTATTGCCGAGTAGTGTTAGTCATGGGGTTTCCATGCAAGTGTTAATCATGGGTATGTCCATATATGTGTTTTGCTAATTGAGAGTCAAGTACATATCATTTGTTCTCGGTTCATTTTTTTATTCTTTGGTGTACAGGTACTTTGATGATTGATTACAACAAGCGACAAGACTGAGCCTTGGTGGCCATAGAGTGTCATGTAAGTCCGGATAGAGCATCATCTCAAGCCGAGAAGTACGGGAGAAAGACAAGAGTCGTGAAGAGGTAATACATGCATGTGGTGTGCTGTGTGTTTCAAGTGTTGACATTCCTCGGCTCAAGGTGCGATCTTAGTCGCAAGGTATTGGCATTACGGACTGTGGTGTAATGCGTTGTGCCATAGGACTAAGGCATTTCAAGTGGTGGTGGCATCAGTGCAAGTATACGATCTTGGTGACAAGGAATTGACCATCACATCTTCGTGAAGACTGGTGGGTGGCAATTGAGGAAATTATTCGATACCAGATGGATTGGTAGTTTGTAAAACCACGGTGTTAGCCTAAGTGGTTTAGGTCTTGTCTTTGCGGATTGAATAAGTTATCGGGCTTGTAGAGCCTTTGAAGTTATGCTTTGAAAAGAATATAAATGTGTGTAATATAAAAACTATTTGTGTGTACATAGATTACCGGGTTTTCCCAATTGTAGGTGGTGTGATCCACTAAGAAGTGGCTGGTTTGACGTGAGATGGTAGGTTCCACTATATAATATTTGTGTGTTGAGGAGAGAAGATAAGATAGAATACTTGAGAAATTAGGATGAGAGTTTCCTTATGTTGGAGTATGTTATGATTACACACCAAACAGTAGATATTTGGGCTACGGGAAGACCACGATGTAGTATCCAAAGCCTAGAACTCAAAGTGAGGGGAGGTGTAGAATGTGCGTTTAGCCTTGGTTACAGCACTAACTTTTCTTACAAAAATGTTCTCTCTCTCTTCACGGTGTCCTAACAGCCACGGAAGAGATTATTTATACAAATACCCTATTAGGACCTTTGCTAGCAAGACAAACATGTCTTTTCTTTAGCATAGCCTAAATGGGCCTGCCATGCAGTTACACGTATAATGGGCCTTTACCCTGGTGGGCCGACCGGGCCTAGGTGGGGGCTACTCTCCCAACAGATCCTTTTGTATGTGTGTGCTCTCGGCTTAGAGTTCTGCCATCTTAAGGGAGTGCCTGTAAAATATTCTTCTCCAAGTGAAATGAATATTCAAAGTTTGCCCAAGTGAGTTGTACCATGGATCATTCCTCATGCTTTTTATTTGCTTGGCCTTCTTATTTGGATTTCTTCCCTCTTGATCTTTTGTGGTGCCAATAATATGTAAGAGGTGAAAATATCTTTTGTAGAACATATCACATCTATTTAGTTGCCTTCTATGAAACTTCTTGACTTTACCTAATTTTTCACAATAAAGAATGGTGATTTTGAGAGTTTGCTCTTGTGAGGGTTTTGGCTTTAATTTGTGTTATGGTCAAGGTTGCTATGATATATGAGAACCCATCAAGGTTTATCTCTTTGTCCAATTTGAGTACAACTCTTCTTATTTTGGATAAAAATCAAAATTTTGACATTGATCTTTTATGATACATGATTGGAATAGGTTTCTGATATCCAAGAGAGTGTTTATGCTATATTTCACTTCATTTGGATCAGTAGTTTAAGAGTTGGATCTTTGCTTGGATCTTGTGTAGTATTGATTACCCCGTTCCTCGGAAAGTGATCAGAACGCAAGTAGCCAAGTGGTCCAACCAAAGTGTGGTTATACTAGCATGGTCAGATCGATGTCCCAGGTATTCCAACCGCTAGACATTCAGACCAGCATCGCTAGCGGTTCAACCACCGAGCGGATAGATAGGTTTGAGATAGAAAGTCTTAGTGGATTTTGGCTATTAGTTTTATGGGCTTGTGATTTAGTTTTTCCGCTACGTGATATTGTCGATACTTAGCGAATGATTTTGGAAGAGCTATTCAACCCCTCTGTGACTCGCCGTACCCAATCCTACATCAAACGGAATTTCTTGCAATAAGTTTGGTGTTTCTCAACGCCACATATACCGCTTCAAGTTGCAAGAAACCTGTTCGGCATAGGTATGAGCAACAATATTACTGTTTCTCCGAACAAAACACAAGTCCAAATCTATGGAACGTTGCCCCACCACCAGCAGTCCGTCCTTCCAAGATGTGTAAGCGTCAGCCCTTAACCACGTGGCAGACCGTCCTGTCCAAGGCAGGATTAGGATGGCTTGCGTAGGTTGGGTCATGCTGACCAGGTGACGTCCCAGTGGAATTTCTTCTGTTAACCTCGTCCCTCTCTGTCTAGATCTCGACACACCCAAAATCAAGAATCCCCTCTCGGCTCGGCTAGTCTCGCTCTCGACGCTCTCCGATGGCTCGCCCCGCGGCTTCTTGGTCCAAGATCCCGTCCGAGCTGCTCCTCCTCATCGTCACGTCTCTGCAGTGCTTCGCCGACCGCGTCAGCGTCGCCGCAGTCTGCCACGCGTGGCGGGCCGTCGTTCATCATCTCACCGCCCCGCCGCCTCGGCGCCAGCTGCCGTGGCTCCTCCTGCCGTCCGACGACGCGTCGTTCTTCGCCAGCTTCCTCTCCGGCGCTAGGCGCCGGATCTTCCTCCCGGAAGATGTCCGGGCCGCTCGCCTCTGCGGAACCCACGAAGGCGGCTGGCTCGCCGTCGCCTCCGGACATCACGGCCCGTACGCGCTCGCGAACGTCTTCTCCCGGACTAGGGCCTGGGTTCCGCTCCCCGACGGGCTCCAGCACCTACCCTTCGAGGACCCTGTGCCCGTGGTGATCTGCGGGGTCACGCTCTCGGCCGCTCCCACTTCGCCGGGCTGCCTGGCCGCCGCCCACGTCTGGGGCGCCCCGAACATAGCCTTCTGCCGGCCCGGAGTGGATGAGCACTGGGTGGCGCCGTTCGTGGATGTGGATGGGCTCCAGGACATTCTGTACTACAAGGGCGAGCCGTACGAAGGCTTCTATGCCATCAACAACGAGAATCTCTTTCTGTTCGGCCCGAGGGACCTCCACGGTGCCCAACTCATGATGAGGCAAATGATCTTCTCGATCCAACCGAGAGTCGGCAATCAACTGCCGAACCTGCTCGGGTCGACCACGTCCGTCGTCAGCCGCTACCTCGTGGAGTCGCGCGGTAAGTTGCTTATGGTGGTCCGGTACTCACGTCCTGCAGGCGCTAGCAGGGAGCAGCGGACGGTGCAATTCAAGGTGTTTGAGATGGCAACCACGGCCTTGCCCCATGGAGGCCATGCAGCTTCCTGGGTGGAGCTCAACGGCTTGGACGCCCGGGTGCTCTTCATTGGAAGAGGATGTTCTAGGGCATTCGAGGCAGGACAGTGCAGAGGGTTCCAAGGGGGGAGCATATATTTCTTGGATGATGCAAGCGAAACATCTTTTCTGTTTAATGATCAGAGCAAGTTCCCCGCTGCCGACATGGGAACATACTCCGCACATGAGATCATGCGACCAGGTTTGCCTCTTAATCCCTCCTCCGCATGTGACAGTCAAGGCTCCTCTCTATATGGCGAAAGAACTGTTGTGGCACACATCAAGCGCATTACAGTGGACAACAGCAACAACCAAGTCGCTCTCGAGAGAGGTGGCTCAAACCCTACTGAAAGAGCAGCACAGGCAAACACATTCAATGGCAACACGCAATTTGTGCGCGAGAGGGCTAACGTTTGGTACTTCCCATGTGAATCCCGGTCGAGTTCATCTCGTCCAAGCTGGTTACTTCCTTGATTTGATATATGCTTCAGTGTGCTTTGGAAAGATCCTACCATGCTAGTTAGCTTGGTTCTTCACCGATTATGCTATTTAAAAGTTGTTGGTTTTTAGATTGGTAAAGACTATGTTGATCAGAATTTGGGGACAATTGTATGACATGGCATGGTCGACTATTACCTGGACATAATAATCATGTTTCCTTTTGGAGAAATTGACTTATGTTTATTTTGCTGCTTGAATGCTCGATACATATGGAGAAGGTGTTACTTCATGGCTTGCAAGTTGCAACTACGATACACAGTTTAATGTGTGCATTGATTAGCATTTTATGTTAATCAGTCCTTTTAATCAATTTAAATTCCTGCAAATTAAGCTAAGTCCATTGGTCGTTGATTTCATCTTTTTTTTCTTAAAATAAACCAATGGATTCTTATTGTTCCTAAACATAAAATTTTCAACACACGCATAGGAAATGGTTCCATACTACTGGGAGATATATGCTCTTTTGCTGTTCTGGGGTAGACTACATCTGAGTACAAGTAAATATTTGTAACTGATTTTCTCAGGTGAATACATAGAGTATATTGCCTAGCTACAGATTTTAGCTAGATCTGAGTTATCTCTTCCCATTTACAGAATTATATTGGAGATAGCAAAACTTATACTTTTCTTCAGCTACTTCTTTGTTTTCAGCTAGCCAATTTGTGAACTCTCTCCGTTTTTCTGTTTGTTTTACATTGCTATTTCCATGAAAATAACTAGGGCAGTAATTGAAGGGTAACTTTTCATATTATTTCTGGAGAAAACAACAAATGAGGCATCTCTCATGAAATTGCAACTTGCTTTTCCTTTTCTTTTTCTTCTTTCTACCTATATGGAGGCTTGGAGTTGGAGCTGCCTCAAAGGCTCAAACAGGGATATATGTGAGATTGTGAGGTGGATACCAATGACCGACTTTGTTTTGATCATAATTTCTCTTTCTCAACAATTAATTAACACACTTGACAAAACACCCTTTTTGTTCTCATTGACATGGATCAATCAATTTAAAGCATGTTTTTTTAGCAGCCCTAGCCTGCTAGCTGTTTGGTTGTGAAATGGATCAATCAAATTAAGGCATATGGTTGCTCTAGTAGTTTTTGGAGTAACCAGTGAGGCAGTAATATTTGTGAACAGCATGCATGCTCTCTGATTAATGTGGTTGCTATTCTGGTTTGAATGTGAGTTTAGGTAAAGATTTCTAACTCATTTTCTCTGGCGAATACAAAGGGTAAATTGTTAAGATTGCTTTAGCTAGCTTTGAGTTATTTTACAACAATTGGAGATAACGAAGCACCTACAGTGGCTCTTATGTTGCAGTGATGTGTGTGTAGTCAATACAATTACGACTGAATAATTGCTACTTTATTTTGAGCTAGTCCCTACATATGGCGATCTTTTGAAACCCCTCTCCAGCTTGAACAATACAATATATGTAGCTAGGCCAGGTTACATGCGTTTCCTTTTTATTTCTTTTCTTTTTGAAATTAGGCTCTCTCCATTATTTGAGTTTCTTTTGCCTTTCATGATTTGTTGAGTAACCTAACCGAGAAGCAGCACGTTCATCCTTTCTCAAACGCCTGCTTTCATGGTTTTGTACAGTCGATCTGTTCATGTTTTCATGCTTCGACTCATAGCTGCATGTTGCCGCTTCGAATACCTATTCTCCGCCCCACCTCTTTTGTACATAACCGGAGCCATGCACCTAAAACATACAAGCAGTCGATGTAATGTATTGGTCATATTCCTTTTCCCTTTCTGATCGCAATACATGAATATCGATCGCATCACTATTTCAGTCCACTGATAGGCATGCACGTACCGGTCAATCAAAAGAATGTTTTTGTACCAATAAAATAGTGTGTGTTCGCTCTCGTGACCTACGTTCCATACCCCCATTGTCTTGCTTATTGGATGTTAATGCCTGCATCATTGTATACGCAGTTCTTCATTTCGGACACATAAGATGATAAGAGTCCATGGAATTCTGCTACCCCGGCCCATGCTTTCTGGGACTTCTGTGGGTTAGTATTGTTGATAGGGATTAATACACAAAGGGCAAAGAGATAATTGTCAATCACGTATGCATGTACTGATATCATCTCTGCTGGGGCTTGGGGATTAGGCCCAAATTAAAGGATCATCTGGTTATTACCTGATATATATATATATATATATATATATATATATATATATATATATATATATATATATATATATATATATACTACTTTACGTTTTCTCATTCTTTTTATGACCTAAGGTTATTTAATATAAAATGAAAGTTTCACTAGTCCTCGTCTAGGAATCAAAGAGCTATTGGTTATGGTTACTGTCGTTCTGTTGCCATTTTCCCATCTCGCTACAATTTTGGTTAGTTCTTTGTAGCTTGTAGGACGTACAGGAGGAGGGGCAAACATGTGTAGCGCTACATAAATTTGAGATTCTCCTGTGTGTGTTTTCTTACTTCTGGTATAAGTTGAAATGGATCGGTGTACCTACCTCTGTTGCCCCAGTACGACTTGTGAGAGCTTGCAAATCTTGTTGCCGTTCTGGCATGGAATATGAGTTTAGATATTAAGTCTCCTAACTCATTTTCTCAAGTGGATACCTAGGGTAACATATCTAGATCTAGCCTATATATAGGTAAGTTTGAGTAATCTCTCTTCCTGTGCACATTTGGAGATGGCAGAAACTCACATATTTCTCTCAGCGTTTTGACTGTACAATGTTCATTATTTTGCTTCATTAAAATATATATAACACAAAGTTGCCTGCTGGTGCCTAGGGGATCAGCGTCACCCAGATCATCGCCGTTCGTTGGTTACTACGATTCGTTTACCAGGCAACGGTGTCACTCGCACGCCGTCTACCCTCTTGCTAACGAATAAAGGTTAACCTGAGTTAAACAAATTCAAGTATTAACTGAAGTTTGACAAGTTAGTCAGGCAAGTTAACTTTTATTCTTCCTAGCTAACCATACATCTGGAACATTAAATTAGGAGATGATTGTATATCATTCACGAGGTATTTGCGTTTTGACTGTTAGGTACGTAGGAGACATGCATATTAGATATGGTATGTTCTGAAGACTAGGCAAAATACGAAATAACGAAAAATAATCAAGAATACGAGATAAAAATTTAACATAGAAAATCTTTTTAAAAAAACTATGGATGTACAATCGGCAATATCATTGTATGAATGAAAAGTTACAAAACCCATTAGGGCTACGATGATGCGACTTAGCTAAACCTAACATGCCAACTTAACTTCTCATATTGCTACTTGCATCACACATCTCATTGCCAAAGGCTTATAGGGGATATATATAGTCTCGAGAACAAGAGTCCCAAACAATGAAGGAACATAATTCTAAATAGTAATAGGAATAGTGTCCTACTCAGAGACGAAGCAGTGTCCCAAGTGAAAACAGTGGAGAGTTATAGTCGGAAGTGCCTCTAGTAGCCACGTCTGACTCAAGTTGATGCGAGCACCTTTGGGCACCATGTCTAATGGAGGTTGGTGTAGAGTCTATCACGGATACGAAGATGACCCAATTGTAACTCCAAACAATTTGCATTGCTCACGACCACAACCAGCTTGACCAGTCCGTAACTCCAACCAGTTCAGAATCATATACAAGTCAGGTAGTGAGTTTTGATCGGTCTTGGTGACCTGATTGCTTTTACTCTTTTAAGCAAAACTTGATCGGACTCTTAAAGTAGTCAGTAACGACCAGATTCGGATTACACAATACAAGAATCTTCACCTCAAGCCGAATTCCTCCTGTAGCAAAAAAGAAACTGAAGAACTTCTCGATGAATTTGCAGAACACCTCTTGTGCGTCGAACGTCCGAAAGGACTAGTGAGTAATACCAACTAAGTCTGAGCGGATCTCAAACTTAGTGGTAGGAACTGGTTTTGTCAATATATCAGCTAGATTATCATGTGTATTGATCTTGCAGACTTTGACATCACATGGAGTAATAACTCCTTAGATGAAGTGATATATGGTATAATGTGTTTATTCTCTATTGGAATATTTGATCTTTTATAAAACAAATAGCACTATGATTATCACAATGGATATTGGTGCAATATGTATTTTCACAAAGTTCAGTGTAAAGACCTCTTAGTCAAACAACTTCTTTACATGCTTCTGAAATAGCTATATACTCAGCTTCAGTGATTGAAAGAGCAATAGTAGTTTGCATATAGGCTTTCTAACTCACAACATAGGCTCTAACCAGTCTAGCACTGGTCTTTTCCAAACTACAAAGAAGCATCAGAAGTGCCCCTCAAATATATAAAGATCCACTGAACTGCTCACTAGTGGTCTTTCCTTGGATTGATCATGTATCTACTGATAGGACTTAAAGCATGAGATAGGTCGGAGTGAGAGTAGATTATGATGTACATAAGTGATCTGACTACACTTGCATATAGAACACTTGACATGTATTCAACTTCTTCAATTGTTTGTGGACTTGATGCTAAAGAGAGTTTGAAGTGTGCAGCTAACGGAGTACTGGTTGGTTTGACCTTGTACATGTTGAAACGATAAAACACATTTCCAATATACCCTGTTTGACTTAGGTATAACTTTCCAAACTATTGATCTCTTGTGATTTCCATACTAAGAATCTTCTTTGTTCTACCGAGATCCTTCATCTTGCATTTATTTCTCAATTGTTCCTTTAGCTTCAAATTTTCAGCCTTGTCTTTTGTGTGATCAATATATCATCAACATATAAGAGCAAATGGATAGCTAAACTATTGTTGATCTTCAAATAAATACAGCTATCGAAGTAAGATCTCTTTAAGCTTTGAGAGATCATAAAGGAGTAAAATCTCTTGTACCATTATCTCGGTGACTACTTCAACCCATCAAAGAGATTTCTTTAACTTGCAAGCAAAATTCTCCTTTTCCAGAATGACGAAACCTTCAGGCTTCTCTATATAGATGGTTTCTTCTAATTCCCCATGTAAAAATGTGGTCTTAATATCTAGTTGCTCAAGATCATAATCACACATATCTACATATGCTGTGTAAGATTGAATGGAATCATGCTTTACAACTGAGGAAAAGGCATCTATAAAATTAATACCTGGTATTTGGCTATATCCCTTTGCAACAAGCCTTGCCTTGAACATGACCTAATCGGTCAGTGATGTGACTTCCTTCTTGTAAATCCACCTACAGCGTATGAGTTTCTTTTCAATTGCGAGCTCCATCAACACTCAAATGGAACTCTTCTCAAGGGATTACATTTCTTTATGCATGCTAGTTATCCACTTCTCTGACACATCAGAACAAATGGCCTCTGAGGTTTTGCAGTGCCTTTAATGTCTTCTGCCATGTTGAAGCAATAAACCACAATGTTGGCTTCTTTAATTAACCTCCTCAGAGGCTTGAGAGTCCTCCTTTCCTAATTAGTTGCAATAGATTGATGGTTCCAACCAATTCTTGTGGAATGATTACTGGTTAGAGCTTGAACAGGAACACCCCATATATTCTTCTTATTGGTTTCTGGTGAGAATCTTGATTCAATAACATACTCCATCTGATGCTAGTCTTCAGCTGCTTTTCATCGAGTGCATCACTGCTCATATTGCCTTTCATTAGAGAAGACTCATCAAAGGTAACACTTCTGCTCATGACCACCTTTCTAATCTTAGGATTTTAAAACTTATAGCCTTTCACTCTAGGTATTACCACATATGGGGTCATCATAGATGGTTCATAATGCTCATCAGAGACGGTTTCTGAATAGTTCGATTTATTATGTCAATGATAACAGGTGGTTATCATAGACGACTTTCAAATCGTCTGTGATAAGTTATAACACAGATAGTTTTTCAAAATAATCATCTGTAATATTTGACATATCATAGATGGCTAGTATAAAAAACTGTCTGTGATGGTTTATGTATCATAGATGGTTTTGTGTTAGAAGCCATCTATAATAGTTCTTTGTATAGCTAAAAAATTTCTATTTTTTTGGCTAGCATTAGAAAATTCTAACCATGCCATCTGAAAACAAGCAAACAGATTATAGATAAATGACAGTTAAGTGATTTACAACTCAAAATCAATTATAAAAGAATATTCATGTATTGTCACCAAAGTTACAATTGAATTACAACTCAAAGGGTGAATTACAATTGAATCAAATGTTTGAACATGTATTAATCGATGTCACCGGAGTGAAACTCTCCTTTCGAGTCAATGGCCTCCATCATCAAAAAGGTGGAGAGCAGTCCTTGAATGTCTGAGAGTTCATTTAGATCCAATGTACTTGATTTGATTGTCCTGCCGTGTCGCTAGCAGTAAAGTAGTAAGCGTGCGCGTGGACACACACACACACACACACACACACACACACACACACACATATATATATATATATATATATATATATATATATATATATATATATATATATATATATATATATATATATATATGTGTGTGTGTGTGTGTGTTAAACTATAAATACTGCTTGATGAATTTTGTAGTAATTTCTAAAATATTTGTTTTTTGCTATGCTCTCCAATTACAACTCTGAGTAGTATCATCATATTTCATAGTCACGTATTGTGCATTTCCCTATTGAATATTCATTCTATTGTATTACTAGTGTCTTGTATTATTCTCTCCTTTCTGCATTTGTTTTATAAGTTTTTTGATTTCATTGAGAGGAAGTTTATTGAATTATTCATCCTATTTTATTTGCTTTTATATTGAAGGTTTAGGCTACAGAAAGCAAAGAAGAATTACTGAGAGAAGCAGTACTAGAAAAAATTTTCCCTAAAGAAAAGATCATGCTAAAAGCCGACACTAAAGGTTACTATCATAGTTAGAAGTCATTTAAGTTTGAACTTTGTAATTTACATATATACCAATTTCTTAACAACCTTGTCTTCTTGTGAATGATTAAAACCTGCTTTACTTTTTGGTAGGAGCTTCAAAACGTTCTGAGCATGACACAAAACTCAAACCAGCATCTAAAGGATCTAGCAAGCTTGTAGTAGTGACTTCAGTGAATGAGATGCCTCCTAGAATTTGCATCAGTTTTCACATATGAGAACTGAAGCTTTCGCCAAAGAAAATGTAGCATTGTTCCCCCCATAGTATGCCTGTGTGCCAATATCTAGCGAGAGTTCCTTTCGATAAGTTCTATGGTAAAACAATTGCAAAATATTCAAAATTGCATTGCATCCTTGCAACCCCTGCCTCAGACCAAATTTTTTTGCACCTAAGAATGAGCTATCCTAGATCTCCACATACAACTTCCTAAATATGTAGAGTGGTGTCTCCCTACAAAAAAAAAGTAGAGCGGCAAGCAGGGGTGGCAAGTAAGAGAAGTGAGGTAACAACTGACTTGTGAATAGTAACTCACCTGCTAGTGTTGTGCAATTCGGTGTCACTAGAGTTGGAGGACAAGGTAGTCGAGGCCACATGGCAGAGTGCACGATGTGATCGGGATTCGGGACTCAGCAGTCGAATGGGAAGAGGAAAACTTAAGTGTCTACAGGAGTAGTGAGTTAGGTTTTCGCCCTAAGTGATTATATATATAGAAGAATATTATCATAGATGGCTTTCAAAAATAACCATTTATGATAAATCACAACATAGAGAGTTTTTAAAAATAATTGTATGTGAAGTAGGTCATCATAGATGGTTTGTGATGTATCACTGATGCCTTTTCACAAAAACATCTGGGATAAGTCCATACATCACAAACGGATTTTTATTATGAACTGTCTGTGATACTGTGTAAAAATCGTCTGTGATAAGTAGATCATCACTAATGGTTCTTACCATCAGTTGTAATATAGATGGTCACGCTAGTAAAATCATCTGAGATAACTATGTTGCAGCTTAACACTATCAAATTCTGTAGAATCATCTGTGATGAGCCATCCAATATGACCTCCTCTGTAATAGTGAGGCTTGTAGCCCAGGAAGATGGACTTAATTGCTCTTAGCTCAAGTTTACTTTTATCATCATGAGCTTAAGCAGGATAGCAAAAAATCCTTCGATTCAAGTATTCTACCAGAAAGCTAGACCACAAACTCAATTGGAATTTTTTTTGTTGATGGCAATGTTCGATGATTGGTTGATTAGATGACAAGCAGTGGAAGCGGCTTCAGTCCAAAAACTTTTTGACATACCAGACATAGAAAGCATGCAGCACACCTTTTCTATAATGGTTATGTTCATGTGCTTGGCTACACTGTTCTGATAAAGTGTGGCCGAAACATTGATTTCATCTTGCTCTTAAACATAAAGTTATCAAAAACACATATATTTGCTCATTTGTTGTGCATGTTCTTGGGCACATATATGTCTAGACTCAGATACATCTAGACCCTTTGTGTATTCTGAACTAGTCACATGATCGGCTGCTAGCTCATACAGTACAACATCAAATAATATCGCATCCATTCCAGTGAATAAATACATAGACAGTTTATATTACAATAAAAGTTGCATATGGACCTTATGGTCAAGTTCTTACGTTACAATCATCTGGCCAAATAAGATTGAACAAACATGCAGCGAAAGATGAAAAAAATCGAAAAGGGGTACCCATGTGCCACAAGCAATCAACTGTGGATACAATCCTAGCACTTGCCATCATCTTCTTCATAGAAGTAACCGTACGTTAGGTCTTCATGTTTATAGTCTAAATCCACATATTAAGCAACCATGAGTACAAAGGTATTTAGCAAGCCCTCATGCCATGTGCAAGTACATAGATGCATGGCTTATCAAGGAAAGGGTATATGGCTATTTTAGCGTAAAACAGAGTTTTGTTGGAATACCATAATTACTTTGCATGCCTATGACTTAGCCGTCTTAGCCTAAACCTAACTGTCCAGTTTATATGTTTTGCATTTACTAGGGCATAGGTAATCCCGATATCTCTATCAACATAACAAACCATGGGGCAGGTTCTTCCTACCTAACTCCACCATTCTAGTCAGATTATTATTATCTTGAGATTTTACCATATCCTACCATAGTGTTTAAACCCAAAGTGGCCATCTTCACAATGCATATGACCGTAGGCACATCTATTCAAATAATTTTGACTCTACAAAGATTGTACATCTTTACCCAGAAGATATGGTCAACTTATGCTGTCCGTCTAACACGCTCCTATCAACTTGTGACTGAGAGCATCATAACAAGGCACTTATCAGAATTTAAAACAATATACTTTTTTAAAAATCTAGGAGCAACATGATCAATCATAAGGACTTGCAATGCTCAAATGTGGATGAGCTAGGGTCTTGTTCAATAGCAATGGCGAAATGTGTAATCGTGAAGAACATTCAGTTTCAATTTGAATCCAAAAAATTCAAAAAGTTGTGATTTTGGTACTTTAGGAAAAATATTGAATTTATATGAATTTAGAAATAAAAATCAAATCATTTGGATTTAAAATGAAAAAGACATACCTTTCAAATATGGGATAATTGATCATACACCCAAAAGTTAAGAGGCTATTGTCAAAATACTCTCCATTACATGGTAACAGATAAAATACCCAAGGCCTATTGATCATTTGCCATTTTTGCATTTTTGTTGCTTTGTTTCCTTTTACTGTTTCATCTCATGTGAAATGACCAAATACCCCCAACTTCTTCTGTAGTTGAATAGTATATCCATCTAAGCATCACACAAAGGACATCAAATGAAAGAAAAATACAAGCATGTCCCTGGGGTTTGAACTATGCTCTCCATGTCCCTGAACTAGGGATGGACGTATAAAAAAATGTTTCCAAAAAACACAAATGTGGTGAGCAAAATCCGTATTCGAGAATGTTCATATTTATATTTGAGAATGTTTGTATCCGTATTTGAGAATGTTTATATTTGTATTCGAGAATGTTCATATTCGTATTTGAGATTATTCGATTCGTATTTGATCCATTTTCATCCTTGGTGACCTCCCAGGGGATGATTGGAGGACGCAATTTTCTAATGAGCGAAGGTTCACAAGCAAGAAATGAAAATTACATTGCATGATTTTTAACTCTATGCGTTCACTGCCAGCTCGTGTAGACATGTAGTCACGTTACATAATTTTTTCTATCGATATTTATTACAAAAGTTTTAGGATATTCGTATTCTATTGAATTAAGTACATATTCGATTCACATTCGTATTCGTTATGACATTCAATTCATATTCATATTTGAGAATGTTCAAATTCAAATTCATATTTGTTTTAAAAATATGAATTCGTATTTGTATCTGTATTTATTTTAAAAATATGAATTTATATTCGTATTTGAGATTATTCAATTTGTATTCAATCCGTTTTCATCCCTACTTAGAACTCACTTGTAAGTGGCTTGCCGAAGTTGGTGAGGTTAGTCGACACTAACAAGGGGAAGATGTGGTGATGTTGAGAATGGCCGGCGCTGACCTTATGGAGAAGATACTAGGTGGGAGGCAGCGCTTGCAAAGAGACCACCGTTCAGCCAACCACAACCACCCTTGGTGAGACCAAAGGTGCTGAGTGCCTCCTGTAGTGGACGAGACAGCCATGGGGGTAAGCAAGTAGATTTGCACCCTGATATATATGCACATATAGTTGGGAAATTTTTATATGAAATTAAGACGTGAGATGTTAAAGATAGAATTGAACTCAAGCGATCCACTTACAGACACGAACTTGCCTACAATATCCATTATAATTTGCATTCTTTTAATTGTACTAGTATGGATACAACTATCGTCTCTGTTATTGGAGATGCTTATTAAAAATTATAATGAACAAATACTTTCTCCAAAAATTATAATCTATATTCTGTGTTTTAACATATACTACCATACATTAATATCACAAATGAAACCACTTCTACAAACATGGAAACTAAATCGAATTGATATTGTTCTAAAAATTATAATATTTGAATTCTTTCATATGATCTGCAACCCTTTATTTTATGTATGTAGTTCTTTTATTATCCATCACATATATATTTCTAAAGAATGATATCTACACAGGTATGCGAGCCACCACCATTTTAGTTATGCAAATAATGGGTGGCCTCATATGCAACTATCACATTATCCGTGATTAATCTGATGGGGTCAAAAGCACTATGATTCACAGAAATAATGTCAGGTAGTACCACCTTCAACCTATTTGTTAGCACATTTGAGATTAGTTTGTAGATAACGTTACATAAACTTATTGGTCCCAATTCCTTAAGGTTTGTTGGGTTTCTTTTTTACCTTTGGAATTAGAACAATATTTGAATCATTCCAACCTTCAGGCATAGGTCTTCCATTAGCACCTCCAACACCTCCTTAACCGTCTGTTCTCCCACAATGCTCCAGAATCTCTTGTAAAACAATGCCCGCATACCGTTAGGTCCTGGAGCTTCGAGGTCCCCAATCTGACCAAGAGCTTTCATAATCTCCTTTGCAGTGAATTCTCCAAGGAGAGAATAATTCATAGCCTAACTAACTTTTGGAGTTAGAGCAACCATGAAATTTTGCCTCATGGGGCCTACATGTGAGGTAAATAGGCTCATGTAATAATCTGTAATGAGTTGTTTCAAAGTTCATCACCTTCCACCCACAAGCCATTCTCCCCTTGTAGTCCCTCGATCTCATGGATGCGTCCCCGATTCCGATGCAAATGCATGATAGTACGTGGTGTTTCTATCTCCTTTGTGCAGCTAATTTGTTGGTTTTGAGTATATCCTAGTTCTTATCGGGTTCACTCTTCAGTCCTTAGATTTTAAATAGCCTACGCTCTCTATGCACATAAGTCCATGGACTACCCACAAACAAACCCCTCAAGCAACAACCTTATAAGTGGTATTAGGCATTCGCCTCCAAAAGACTAGTATGATGGATGAAGACTCCCTCACACTTATAAGTTGTACTTTTTTCTCTCCCACAATCTATGTGGAATTATTTTTCCCAATAATCTCCTTCTCATATATAGATTATGCACACTGCACTCCTAAGAGATGTTTGATTCAAAAGCATCTCTCCATGCATTTTGCACCACTTCATTGCAGTCCTCTAACCAACAAGTTTCAAGCCTGAAATTATTACCTCTGTGTTGTCCTCTTCTCCTCACCTCTACTCCTTCATGTGAACGACAATGGGGCGATGGTCTGAATGACGTGGATCTTCATTAGATACTCTCACCCCTAGAAATCTGTGGCACCAATCTTGGTTTGCCACTGCCTTATCCAGACACTCTCTAATAAAACTTGCTACTATATGACATTTATTCCACCAAGTGAAAGGGTCTCCCTTGCAGACCTAGCCACACGGGCTACTGGACGTAGACCTGGTTAGACATAGTCTATTTAGGCACAATTCATTTTGGCCTAACTAACTAAATGGGTTGTGTCATGCCGGCTAAGGCATGTTTAGCCTGACGGGCCAAGGTAAACCCATTTAGACCATCTCAGCTTGAAATATTTGAAAAATTGCAAAAAAAAAATCCAAAAACGTATAGAATTCAAAAATGCAAAATAAAATAAAAAAAGATTCTATACCATAAAAAGAGATAAATATAAATGGCTAGAAAATTCAAAAAACCGATCGTTGTAGTGCCTAATAGGCTAAATGGGCTGTGTCGTGTCTAAACGGGCTAAATGTGCCTAAACGGGCTATACCCATGTCGTACCGTGCTTGAGCCGACCCCATGGTGCTAACTCAAGCACGACATGGCTAGTCAGGCTAGGCAGACATGACCCATTTAGATTGTTGGTCGTACTGTATCTGAAATAAGCCAATAGTACCATGCCTCGGCTAGCCCGACCAGTGTGGCCAATTGGTGGGGTCTACTTTATAGTGTCCCAAATTTGAGAGGTGACAATATTCCATAGCTTCTCTTAAATTTTCCATTTGTCTTTGTGATCTCGGGACTCCTTCCTTCTCATGGCCAAATAGGATCTCATTAAAATCTCCAACACATAACCATGGTCCTTTCATCTAATTTTTTAAATACACAGAAGGCGCCACGTCTTCTATTTTTTTGTCATGATGTGGCTCACCATGCATTCCCATGAATAGCCATGACAAACCCTCCTCTTCCAAACTCCCTGCATCTATATGATACCTTGATATGTTCCTCACACTGAGATTAACCCCCTACGCAAAAATAAAGCTAGAACCTCACGAGCCAACATGCATTAGGTAATCCAAGGAGCCACTATATTTCTCCATCCTCGCTTTTGTAAGCTTCGTTTCCGAAAGGAAGAGAATGTGAGGATCCTCACGCTTCTGGAGGTCCAGAAGCCTACTGGTTGGTTCTCAAGTCCCCGGTAGTTCCTGTTGAGGAACCATCGCTAGCGAGTACAATCCGAGCGATTCCTCTCCTATACAAAATAGATAGATCAAATACAGAATATAGCAAACAATAAATTTGACACAGAGATGAGAGAGGGGAACTCCTTTCTTTATTGCTTTCTTTGTTTCTTTGTACTCTTTATAATGATTAAGACCTCTATTTATAAACTAAGTAGAGGGTGCTCATCAATGGGCCAGGTTTGTAGGTCCAGCCCTAAGTTTCCTAACACTTTCCCTTAGACACTCATCCGACACGTTCATGCCTCATCAAAACTCCATAAAAATCCAGTAGAAAAAATTTTGAGAAAGAGTACATGATACATATTATATTGTGTTACATAAATTGCATCTTTAAAAACCTTGGCCCAAAAATCTCAGAAAAACTCGTCAAGAAAAAAAGAGTACAACTCACCTAATTTCATTTTATCTAAAGGATTTATTCCATGAGTACTCGATATTCATGATCAAGTTTTAATAGTGAGCTTGAGAAGAATCTTTTCTTGAATTATGCACTTCTCTAAGTCTCATCATTCCAATTCCACATACACATCTTTCAAAGTTATATGTTGTAAGTGACATAGTGAACAAATCTGCAAGATTTTTACATGACTTAATATGCAATACTTTAATTTTATCCATCTTTTATAATTTATGAGTACAGAAGAACTTGGGTTGATATGCTTTGTGAAATAACTCTTACATAACCTATTTGCACTTGTGCAACATAAGCTGCATTATCTTCATAAATAATTGTGGGAGTTTACATGATGTTCAATCCACATGACTGAAGGACTACGGGTAGGCTACACTAGCGCATATTAAAAATTTCTACCCGTAAACCAAGATCACTGCAGTTATAGATTACGGTCTTACCACTAGACGCGCAGGTGCGGAAGATGATGCAGCACGTCGGGGCAGAGTAGTCGTACTACTTCCTCGTTTGCGGTTCGTCCAAACGCTACAGATGCAGCGCCGTCAAAGGTATCCACACGTACGGGAGGAAGTGACGCACGCCGGATTACTAGATCCGCGCGAGCGACAAGGACATGGGAGGGGTGGCGGCCAGGGTTTGAGGATGTCACGAAAAACTCATCCCTAACCCCGCGCGCCCGCCTCCTTTTATAGACGCCTTACAATGGGTTTTTACGAATAGAGTCCCATTAGGACTCAATGCCCACCCAACTCGAATCCAATCCGAATTAGGCTTCACCCTTAAGTGTGTGACCTATAGGTTCACGTATGTTTAGACATGACGCGAGTACACCTACTCGGTCAATAGTTGGTAGCGGCCTCTAGCAAGACGTACCAACTCCTAAACGCACATAAAGATCATATCGGACGAACCATCACAACGTTATGTACATGCCAATCCTTTTGTCTCACGATATTCGGTCGAGCTCCAAGCTAACCACTCTTTCTCGATCCTGTGATTCGAAATCCCTTACTAGGTTAACTCTTAATCTTAAGTAGCATGGCCATGCATTTCTGGATCCGATCACTCGAGGGGCCTAGAGATATCTCTCTCAGGTAGAGAGGGGCAAATCCCATCTCGACTGACCATGCCTTGCAGCATGCTTCATGACAAACCCGAAAGCTACCTTTATAACTACCCAGTTACGGAGTAGCGTTTGATAGCCCCTAAGTAGGTCGATTCACATCCCAATTACATGCAACAATCTCAGGTCTGAGGACAAGGCGTACACATTGTGTAGAGAGAATCATAAGTATAATAGCTATGTCTCATGTTGGGTCGGTCCAACCCCATGTCTTAAACATGTGTCCACATTATTGGTTTGACATCTCCATGTCTATGACCTGTGAAACATGGTCATCAACCGATACATGTGCTAATCCATCATTCACGTGTGTCCTTACATGAACTCCGATTAGGGACAACTTTAGAATAACCATACAAGTAAAGAGTTTCACAAACAAGTCACATACTTGTTAATCAATACAAAGGTAATATTCAAGGAACATTTATTAAATCATGGATACAACGAAATATCATCATCTCTATGATTGCCTCTAGGGCATATTTCCAACAATGACTGCTGGATGTGGTAAACCATTCATCGAAGCCAAGTAAATTCTCGTATGGCTTCGTACAGTGCTATGATTTCTGAGTGGTACGTCATAGTCAATACAAGACTTTCCTTAAACGATTTCTATGAAATGATAGTTCCACCACACAAGAATACATAGCCTGTTTGTGATCTGGTAATATGCGGGTCTGACAAGTACCCAGCATCTGCTTAGCCAGTCATATTCGGATCTTGGTTCTTTCTGTAGAACAGTCTAAGGTCTTTGCTTCCTTGGAGGTATCGAAAGATATCCTTTATTCCCTACAAATGTCTTTTGGTAGGTTCCGCACTATATCTTACTAGTAGATTTACGACAAATGCGATATCCGGTCTAGTGCAGTTTCCTAAATACATAAGTGCACCTACTACACTTAAGTATGGGAATTTCGGTCCAGGACTTCCTCCCCCTCTACTCTAGGTCTATACGGATCCTTGTCTTGCTGCAAAGATCTTTCGACCATTGGTACTTTTGAAGGATATGCTTTTTCAAAGCCAAACCTCTCTAACACCTCCTAAGTGTAGGCTGACTAATGTATTAATATCCCTTCCAGGATATGCTCAAGCTGCAAGCGTAAGTAATATTTGGTTTTACCCAAATCTTTTATTTCGAACTCTGATTCTAAGTAAGAGCTTGATTTTTTCATATCATCCAAGGTTTCGATCATATTCAGATCATCTATATATACTGAGATTATACAAAATCTATTCTGGGATCGTCATATAAATACACAGGGACAATCCTCATTGTTCGTATAGTCTTTCTTACATAGAAAGTTGCTTAAGCGATCATACCACATTCTGCCTGATTACTTGAGCCCATACAGTGATTTTCTGAGTTTTAAATTGTACAGATTTCTATTTGCTCAGTTTTAGTTTGGGACAGTGAAGGATCAGAAATGGCAACAGAGGGGGGTGAATGGTGCCTTTTAAAAATTTCTCCCAAAATATTCACACTATTTTCTTCTCCAATAGCAATGGAAGCTATGAAGTAAGAAAATGAAAGCTTACTGAAAAAGATGGAATTGAAAATGCTCTTGAAACTGCGAACTGAAAGAAAACTAGAGATCACGCCTAAGAGAGAATCGAAACAGATCGCATGAAAAAAGAATAAAACTGCACCTAAGAACAGACTAGAAACTGCAGAAAATAACAACCAAGAGGATACATACTGCTGTCCAAAACTGACTGAAAATTGAAAAAGTTGAAAAGCGAAAGCTGAAAGGCGAAAGCTGAAAAGCGAAAGCTAAAAAGCAAAAGCTGAAAATGACTACTAATAAATGTGCATGCTGCTGTCCAAAATAGACTATAAGGAACAGCAGAAAATGCACACAACAGCCTGGTCGAACTGCAGCAAGGGAAGGCAATAAAACTTGAAAAATTTGTAGACTAGAAACTGCAAGGGAGTTCTTAAATTATTGTTGTCTATCTCCAGCGAAAAGAGCTAAATGTTAATCCAAAACAGCAGTAAATAAGGAGCAGTCCCAACTGAAACTTGTAGCAAATAAATACAAGAAAAAGATAGCAGATAGTCACTTAAACAAAAGACAGCTATTGAAATGATTGCTCTCGGGAATGTGCTAGCCAAGAGGCTTTGAGGTGATTCCCAGTTCAGAGCAAAAGAAAAAGAAGAAGACTGCAGCAGTGAGAACACAAGGAAAATATGCTAGAGAGAAGAGTGCTCTCAGGTATGAACTAGCCAAATGACCTTAAGGAATTACCCTGTTCAGAGCAATGAAGATTCAGCAAATAATCGAACAACCCAAACTCCAAAAAGGGAAGAACACAAGGATCAAACAATTTGCTTATGGAAATTAACTGACCAAATGGTCTTGAGATAGATTTCCACCATAAACAATACCAAACAACAAACACAATCAGACAAGAGAGAATAAGACTAGCATCTCAAACAAGCATTTCACACAATTAAACGAAAAGAGTTGAATGATTAAAAGGAGAGGAATGATTACAACGAGTTCATACCATCTCCCAACTCAATAACTCACACACATCTCTCAAGAACATAAGCCCACACATGGAGAGAAAACTTTAACACTCATAGAGCACAAACATTAGAGAAAACCCTAACACTCACACCCTTCTCTCTCTTTCTCTCATTCTCTCCCACTAGAGAGCATATCTATTTATAGCCTTCACTAATGGGTTTACAAGCCTACTTTACCCATTAGGTCACAACAACTCCTCTCTTTATCCATCAAGCCCTAATCACATCCACTTCCTTTTGTGCAGCCCTGCGTATTCACCAAAACGCCACTCCTGCACCTTCCAGGAAGCTTCCTCCTTTCTTGCCGCGCAAGCCTCACATCCACTTCGAGTCCTCACCGTCTTCGACACGTCCCGACCGCTCTGACCTCAGCACCGCCTGTGCCTAGTCCGATCACCCAGTGTCTCACCACAACTTCGTCTCAAAGTCCTGCAGCTATCACCGACAAGAAAACACATTACATAGCACCGCACTAAATATTAAAATCAAATTGTTAGCATCCGTAAATAGCACAAAATACCCGAAACAAACTCAAACTTTCCAGAGCACGTGTCAATTACTTATCACACACACGGAGTTACCTCCACATGGTCTCACAGACAGAGATACCTTCAGGTACTTTCATATAAATGTTCGAATCTAAGTTTTCATAAAGGTATACCGTTACCACATCCATCAATTTTATTTTTAAATTCAGGTTTACTTCAACCAAGATTAAATACCTAAAGGTAATACCACTCATAACCGGGGAATAGGTTTCTTCATAATCAACTCCTAGTCGTTGAGTGAAATCTTGTGTAACATGCCTTGCTTTATATCCTTCAGCTTTATTTTTCTCATTTCTCTTTTGAACAAATATCCATTTATGCCTTACGATGTGCACATGGGGAGGTGTACGGCTTATATACCAAAACACCTCTCTTTTATTTAGATATAATAATTTAGTTTCTATTCTATTGCCTTTTCTCAATCCTACTAATATGATATTTTCTTATATTCAGCGAGCAATACAAGCTTTGGATCAAGATTGATGATTGTGGCAATTTTTTTTGCAAAATAGATATCAATATTGGCCGTTGTTTTATTCATGGATTCTCCCGTGTTCACATAGTTTATAATTATTTTATCATGGGATGATTTTTTTAGTTCTTCTGCTTGCTCACCGCTCCTTCTAGTTACGATGGCAAGTCACTTTAGTTTTTTAGCTTTGATGTGTGCGCATACATCTATGTTAGTTTCTCCCTCTATGGGAATATTCAAATTCGGAATGCCTTTTTCTGAAGGTGTCATACCAATGCTAGATCTCAACTGGCTCCCCTACTAGTTATGGGAAACTTCAATGATTGGCTGTGTCAAGTCATTCTTATCCATTTTCACTAAGTGTCCCTAGTTACTTGGGATTCGAAGGGCCGAAGTTTCGTTCTTTTATTCTGAGGCATCTGGACGGGATTAGAGATACTTTTTACTTTCTTCGGTATTTCAATCCTCTCTTGTGCATTTCATGTAGGCACATGCAAACACCTCTACACTCAAGTACTAAACAAAGCGTTAATTATTTGAGCATCGAGATATAAGCACTTCTCTTCCTTATTTGTTGGAGTAAGAGGATCCAATGGAGGAAAAAAGTCCATATCTACAATTCTTCATATTTAAGGGCTAATGGCATTAAAGTAGCATAACATGCGGATTTTACAATAAGCATAATTTGTGCTATCAAATAAAGGTATCTCACCGAGCTGCACTATATCACTAGTCATCATCTTTTACTCTCTAGACGATGAAGCCTAATAAAATGAGAGACCAAGCTTTGATATTACCTGTAAGATCGAGAAGGCTGACTAGAGGGGGTGAGTAGGCGGTTTTAAATTTTCTTTCGCCAAAACTGAGGTTTATATAAGAAAGCGTAAATCAACATGGCTTTTCTCAATTAAGGCATAAATCAACTAATCTCACTAAATGCACCAACAACCTAAATTTATGTCAAATGTTTGCAATTATATGGTGAAAAGCAATCAATTTAATTATAATGAATATAAATTGCTTGAATATAGATTGAGCATAAGAGAACAAATCATAATGACACGGTTTCTTTTTAATATAGTGTTTGGAGACTTATCGGTCTCCCCTAATCCACATTGTGGTAAGCCCAAACGAATTGGATTAGCTCCACGATTTAAGCCAAATACCTCAATTCCATAGCAGTAGCTCTTTCCCACTCTGGGTAAGTGAGCTCCAACTTTTGCGACACACTGAGCCTTCTTACAAGCTTCTTTGAAAAGATCTCCAGGCACAACGCATCTAAAGCTGTCTAGGAATCGGCAACCTCCAAGAATAATAAGTCAAGCCCCTTGCTTGACTCTCACCACGTGCAACTAATGCACAAATTCAAGTGTATACAAAATCTATCTTTAGATGCAACACATGTAACTAAAGATCTATCTCCTTACTCACAAGATGCAACACATATACAATTGAAAGAAAAATCTCACACTAGCTCAAGATAATAAAATGTAGTGTCAAAGATGGTATCCCAACTGATCAAAGGGGTATTTATAGTCTAAACCACAAGAACTAGCCGTTGGGAGCAAAATTCCTAAAAATTCAGTAGATGCGACACTACTGCCATGTATGGCCGGTACTACTATACCTACTATTCAACGGCTATTTTGTATGCATTTAATATGTCCAAACTAGCCGTTGAACCTTAGGTGCAGTACTAACGCCAACTAGGATCGGTGCTGAGATCGATACCTTTAAGATTTCCCCAAAAACATGCTCTCTAGAAAAAAACATATCCCAGAAAAATCGTTGCTTCCACCAGCCGGTAGTACCACTCCACAATAGTAGTATTACCATCGGTCAGTAATGCTGCACCTCTAGGGCGGTGCTACCGATTTTAGATTTCAGCACAGACGACACTCGAAAAAATGGTAATAACTTTTGACTCCGATGTTAGAATTGAGTGATCTTAGACTCTATAGAAAGTTTATTCATGGAGCTACACAACCCACCTATTTGTATGACCTCAAACTTATTAGATCAATAGAGAAAGCATAAGAAATCAAAAAATTCATTACCATAATCTAAGTCTAAGGAAATAGAAATAAACAATTTTAGACCATACTCACAGATAATGCATGACCTACAACAATTTACAAAATACATTTGCAAACTTTGATCATGTCATAAGGAGTAGTTATATGGACTTTAATTATTTACAAAACACATTTGCAAAGTATAATCACACGTTACAAAGAGTAGATGCATGAGTCTCAACTATTTGCAAAACACATTCACAAATAATATCAAACTACGGAGAACTAGAGAAAACGGGATTAGCTATCAACATATAATAATACTCAAGCTATTAGATAAGACCCCTCTTAATAGTACGATAAATTTATACTAACAATCCGATCTTCTAACCAAATAATAAGATCGGTAAACGATTAGGAACACCTCCTTAACCTAGTTAGTTATACATTTGTCCTAAGCATTTTCTTGAAGACGCATATCTTCACTTCAAGTTCAGATCATTATCTTAATATGCATTAACACATAATGCATCCTTTAAGTGCCCTCCATCAACACATGACAGTCCTTATCTTAACTTAATGATCAATACATGGCATTGCATATTTCTGACGTACTTCATTCACACTCGCCAACTCATAGACAACTCTATTATACAGTCTACACGAGTACACGCCCTTCTGAGCCCACCACTCTATAGAGGTACATTACATGGAACAATTTAACCTCATACAGGAATCATTATTGGCATTCCAACTGTCACCCAACAATGATTTGCTCTATAGCATTTTTATTACAGAATCATAGCACCAAGTTGGTATTTTCACTCTACAAAATATCAGCTACGTACTTGGTACATCCACTTTGTTCGAGAAGCCAATCTTGAGTTCAATCTATTGTTGCAATACAACCAGGAACCAGGAATTGTAGAGATTAACGGTGGGTGGCACAAGCAGACAAGCCCAGGATACACCTAGCAGATAGTATTTACATCAAGTAATGCACAACAATCTGTTTAAGAAACCGTGCTGAAGACATAGTAAGCAGATATGATGGAGTTAAGACCAAGAGCAATGAATGCTAGGAACGCCATGGAGGCTGAAGCATTGATCAGTTTGGCAAACTGATCAACTCCAAATCGAGACACCGAAACATCATTACGAGAAAGTGCTGCTGAAGATGCTGACAACAGGAGATAAGCCAACATCTGCAAGTAACATCTGTAGTCATTCAACCACATTCACTCACTTGCAAACAAAAAAAAATTGAACTCCACTTGCAAAGAGTTGTTAATCCAATGTTGTAACTTCAAATTGTGCAGAATATTATAAATGAATTTTAGGATGCAGCTAAACAGGGATTTAAGAACAACAGCAACACAATTCTAGAAAGAATATAAGATGCACAAATGATCTGCACGCCTTGCACAAGGAGCATCTTAACTAAATATTTTTGGAGGCAAACTATGTAATTGATAAACACATGAAAATCTCCCACTCAGCAAATAACAATAATTAATCATATGAATGCATCAAAGGCTCCCTTAGGATGTCAAGTGATTGATATCGGATGACATGGACATCTTCTATCATAAAAGGCAGCAATAAGAGTTGTTCTATGAATGTATAAATTCATCCCTTCCCAGTAAAAAAAGATGGATATAAAGTGTATTATTCAACAGATGGTCCAACTGTTTGCATCAATACACCTGAGGATGCAGTGTATTGTATCTGTATATTGTTTGTACCATCTAATCTAAATACTTTTATACCAAATTAAACCCAGTAAAAACAATCATGTATAAAGATTAGAGAACGGTCAACTAATACCTGAAGTCCATGCACAACCTAGGATTTCTTTAAGCTCCAAGAAATGCAATAGTCCATCCTCTATATTCAGTTTCCTAGTTCCAACAAATTTTAATCTAGTTTTGCCAAAATCTACCACTAAATTCTTAGGATTCCAAGGTTTGCAACATTGTACTACCATACAACAAACCAGCAAGGAAATAAACCTCATGAATGCCATGAAACTGAAAGAACAAATACATTCAGAAGTCGAGTATGCTCATCCTTGCCTGATCCATGGCGAGATTGAAGTAGTTGCCCCAGGGGGCTCGAATTATACGCGTTCCTGTAACGAGGTAGTGCACCTCGGCAACCAGCTGGAACCCCGAGTAAGTAAATGCCACCACGCTCGCCGCAAGTGTGTATCTGCATTGCACAGATCCATCAATTTACACCTACATCAATAGTAACAGAAGTTGTGCCTGAAATGGGGGAATTTTGAGCTCTGTGCTCCAGAGTTCAGAGCGAAACCTGTACTCGTAGTAGCGGCGGAAGGAGTCACCAGACCAGCCCTGCGTTGTATCGGCGGCCATGACGGAGAGCGATACCAAGCAGAACACGGCGGCCGAAACCCTAAACCCTAGCTCAGTTCTCCTGAGCTCCGCGCGCCGCACCTTCTCTGGGACGCCGCCCAGGAGCCATCTCTTGGATCCCAGGCCTCCGGCGGCCGCGGCGGGGACTGACCCGGTGACCACCGCAGGCGCTACCTTGTCGGCTGCCGGCTTCGCCTCCGTCGCCGCTGGGTCCTCGCCCGAAAGAAGCTTCGCAATGGTCAGGGCCGACTCCTTCTGCGGCGATCCGGCTGGGGGCTCCGCGACGGCCGCCGCCGCCTTCGGCGGTATCGCCTCTTCGGTTTGGGTCAGGGCAAGGGATAGCGTCATGTTCTCACATTCACCAGTCGCTTCATCCGCCTCCCGCTCCGACTTGGCTTCCGGGGACGCCGGCGCTGGAGGAGGCGGTGGTGTTGGAGCGAGAGCAGGAGGGGGCGGCGGCCGCGGCGCTGGTGTTTGGTTCTCACGAGGGAGGGGAGGATAAGGGTCGGTGGTGGGTGGAGGTGGTGCCGCTAGGGTCTGCGAAGGCAAGGGGGGAGAGGAATCGCCGGAACGATTTGGCGGCGGCAGAGCAGTAGTAGGAGCAGGAGGGATGGGGGCTAGATTCTCGGGCGAGAGGGAAGAGGGATCGACGGCCGTATGCTGCGGGTGAGGGGGAGGAAGAGGGGGCGGAGGCCGTGGAGTTGACTGGTCCTCGCCCGCCGGCTCCGGCGGCGGTGATCGGATTGGGGAGGACATGGTGGAGTCGCTCGTTTGCTCGATGGTTGCGGCTGCTGGTGGCTGTGGCCTGTAAGGGCTCGTGACCTATGTTGGTAAATAGTCCCAAATGCATTGCTATAGAGAAAAAAAATATATTTTATAAGTGCAATAGAGTTCTTACTTGAGAGGTTATTTGTGAACAGTCCATAGACTTAGGTGTAAAAAGCGTAGCCTATTTAAGACCTAAAGATCGATGAGTGAATCCAGTAGAACTTAGAGTGGGTCCAAATCTAATAGTGGTATCAGAGTCTAGATATCCAACATCTCCTATGAGTGTGGTATGTATGATCCATGTTTAAGGAGAAGATTGTTAGGAAAAATAGTCCCACATAGATTGTAGGAGAGGAGAAAACATAATTTATAAGTGTGAGGGAGCCTCCATCCATCAGACTAGCCTTTTGTGAGGGGAAAGACCCAATACTATTTATGAGATTGTTGTTTGAAGGGCTTGCTTGTGGACAACTCATAGGTTTAGATACGTAGTGAGCGTAATTTATTTAAAACCTAGGGATTGAAAAGTGAATTCAATGTGATCTAGCATAAGGATGAGTTATAAACCAACAACCTAGCGATCAGTAAGAATCAGGGTGTGTGCGGGGAGCTAGAGGTTAAGGGCTACTCGATAAATATATCTTTGTAAGAAACTAATCGGCAAATATCATTCGCCCATTAATTTGTGCGTTTGCTTTAGCGAAAAGTAGCGAGAGAGAAAGACAGCGGTAACTGAGATGCTAGAAAACAAACTGCACGAGCGAACCTCACTCAAGTGTAGGATCACACAGTTTTCTACTTTAGTTTGTCTTTTTAATGAATTGTATAGCTTTTAGAAGGGCTTTGTGTGCATGAATCGGCACCAAATCAAAAGAGAGGGCTTTTTGCATCAAAAGAAAGAGCTTTTTGCATCAAAAGAGAGGGCTTTTTTGCTTGGTGTGCTCTAGACAAAATGCTGAACAAATCAGGTTGATAGACTGAATTCCATTGTAAGAAAACATCTGTCGCACTGAAGAGAGTGGGAAGATCTCAACAATGGATTTTATCATTTCATCTTTTGAAGACTTTGGGCTCGATCCTTAGACAAAGGAAAAATTTTAGCTTACGTCGCTTGTTCAATTGCACTTCGGTCCGAGCTCTAGCTTGTCGGAGGGTAACGGCAAAAGCATTTTCTGAAAATGTTTTGAACATAGGTAGCATGGACCGAATTAGGCAAAAAGCAGTGGCATAGACTGAAAATGCAATTGAAACAGTGGTATAAACTGAATTTTTCCTTATACAAAAAAATATAGGGGCCGACTATTGTACAATTGCCTATTTTTTTTTTAACTTTTAGTCAATTTGTTTAGTCATTGGATCTAGATCCAACTATCCATATCCCCACCCCAACTCATATATAAACCACCCACCTCACCCCTAACCCTAATCCCCACCCCCACCCTCACCGTCACTGCCACCTCCCCACCCTGCACGCCACCTCCCACCACCTCGCAGGCGCCGCCACTGATGGTGACTAGGCCCGCCGACCAGCTCCACCCTCCACCACTTCTACTACTTGACTAGGCTGTCGATGCTGCCCACCTCCACCTCCTTCCTCGTCTCCGGCGGTGGTGGCAGATTCGCCACCACCTCCTGCCCCCTTTCCTCCTTGAAGCTCATCCTCAACCCGCCTCTGCTGCTGCCAGGGGTGGAGACAAGGGGGCTGGCAGGGGCTACCACCCTCTCCCCACATGGATGATGAACCTATAGGAATAAAAACTAATGGTCTGTTAGTCCTCTAGTCTATTAGTTGGTGTTGGATTTTCAAGGGTATTTTGGTAATTTCTTAATTTGAGAAAAAATAAATAGAAAATAAAAGAATTAGAGGAGGGACCCACCGATTGGTGGGAGAGATGAGGAGATAAGGGACTCATCCCTATCTCTCTCTCTCTCTCTGTTCGGTTGCGCTCTCAACAGTATCTCGGCGGCTCAGGCGGATGGTGATTGGAGAGGCGGCGTTGGAGGCGCGGGTAGGCCCGGGTTCCTTAGAGTCGGCCGTTCGTGGCCACCATGTTGCCGATCCAGGTCTCCTCTTCTAAGGGGCCTCCTCCTCTTCTTTTGCCCGGGAGTGTGACATCTAGTGACTTTCCTCTTTTCCTCGTATAATCAATCTTTGCTTTCGTATCTGAAGGGGGGTTTGAGAGCTCGGTGAGCTTTTTGATATCTTCTCTACGGGCATCTCATCGGTTTTTCCCTCTGTGCTTTATTCTGGGAGCTTTTGGTGGGAAGTTGGATATTTGTGGAGGTGGAGGTGGACTATGAATTGATTTGAAGGAGGAAGAAGGGGTTGATTCCTTCGGCACCTAGTTGCTCTTGTGTGTACTTGGCTAATGCATCTTTGGTGGTCTTGTGCGGCATCCCTGTACCTCAACTTCACTTTTGTGTGTCCCGATTTGTGAAGAGCGGCATTGTTTCTTCGTCAACCTCGCCCTTTTGCATGACACAGTGAGGCAATTGGTTTTTGGGACAAAGCCTAGTTGCAAATGATGGCCATGATTCCCCATGAGATTACCTAGAGAATGAGGTGTGTGTTCACGCCATGATGCAGACAAGCTAGCATTGCAGTATGCTGTCAAATTGTGAGCATTGTTAATGCAAAGGACCTTTAGCAACATGGGTGTCCTTGGCATGTTCACACATACCAGCTAAAGCATGAAATGCACTCAATTGTGTCAAAGGTGGAGGTTCATTCCTGTGTTCTGAGCAACGTGCTAGCAAAGTACCAGAACCTTACTTCCTCTTTCATTGCAAATCTCTTGTATAGGGAGATTGTAGAGAAGATGGACATGGAAATAAAACATCTCATGTTAGCTATGAAGAAGAAGTATAAGTACAAGATCAACTATATGAAGGCGTGAAGGGAAAAAAAGAAGGTGATGGAGAAACTATTTGGCATGTTCGAGTCCACCTATGATAATCTGCCTCATGTACTAGATGTGCTATAGGAGAGAAACTTCGGGAATTACGTCATACTACAATATAATGAGCATTAACATACAGCAATATACTTAATAAAACACAAATATGAGCATTTAAAAACTGCATAATGCGTAGATTAACAAGTAAAGTATTGCTCTCAGGTGAGGAGTTCCATAAGTTCAAAACTTGGCCTTCTTCCACTCTAGTCAGTATTTCAAAGATCACAGTGACAATTCCTCAAATATTCTGCTAGAGTGTTAAACTGAATATCACCTCAGTGTAGTATCAATGTCAAGAGCATGTGTAGTCAACAGATTTTAATATAAATTAGACTCTAGTAACAGATATAAGCTACTGCAGAATCAAACATGTATTTTTTTTGGAAAAGCCTAAAAGCAATAGTAAACAATACTGAGCAGGGGACTGACCACAAGCATTTGACAAAGCTGCAAACTATACTCCAAAGAAGTATACTACTAACATGTGCGAAATCAAACTAGCAGAGTAATTTTAAATTGTCACTATGATTTTAATCTTGACTAATATCCTCATCAAGCAATCAAAAACCCAGAGTCTATTATGCAATAGTTCTTCCAGTGCCAGCCAACAATCAGATATTAGAGATAATAATCAGATAAACTAGCATAGCTCACTAATACACAAATAGAGGTAAAAGGAGCAGTGAGCAACTCACAGAGCGATGGCAATCCAAGACACCGAGATGTCAAATGGGCAAGGCTTGTCGCAAAGACAACGTCCCAAAAAAAAACAATAACTAGAGTATCCCTAGATATCAGTAGAGAGGGTTAGCGGAGATACAATGCCCTATTCCATAGATTAATACTCATTGATTCGTGAAGCCGAGGTGCTGTCTGATGCCGCGCAAAGCCAACACTATCACCTAATCGGATGAAACAATCAAGGTATCGAAGAACTGATGGCACACTACACAAAAATGTGCAGATGCCACTATTACAAAAACGTTTATATTAGACGCCTCATCACAGAAGGTTCATAAAAATCGTCTGTGTTAAATGCAATCACAGACGGTTCTAAACTAGAACCGTCTGTGATATTCCGAATATCACAGGCGGTTCTTGATCTGTGATATGTTTCCCGCCTCCCACATCCCTAAAATTTCGTAGTTTCCCGTCTGAGTTCGAGTAGGATTCCGTTTTGACACACCTTCAGTAAAACGAACATAACTTTTGCATACGGTGTTCGTTTTCAACGTTCTTGTACTCGTTAGAAAGCTAACGGCGAGCCCGATCCAAAAAAAAATTGACCAGTTTGCACTAGTCGCCCTTGAAGACCCTCAAAATCGGCCATCTTTAGCCTCAAATTTGAATCGCAAGTTTTTGATTTCTGTTTTGCCAAAATTTTCAATCTTCCTTTCGAAATTTGGAGTTTGTCTCAACTGCAAAGTTGTAGATCTCGTCGAAACCTTTCAGATGAGTATATATAAACCATATAGAACTTTATTATTTTATACTTTGAGACTAGTTGTTTATATTGTATCGGTATATGTGTAGTTAGTATCACAGACGGTTCTTAATAAAGAACCGTCTGTGATAATTTTTTCTCTAACGACTGGGCCCGTCAATTCTCCTCAACCTAGTTCCAGCCAATAGAAATCGACTAACCCACACCCCACGGATCATAGCTCTCCCTCCTCTATAAATACTCACCCGAACCCATCCGCCCCCTCCCTTCAAATGCATCGTAAGTTTTCTCTCTCCATTGTTTCTTCTAGTATTTCATTCTGTGGGGCTTTAGGCCTCCATCGTATCTAGTTTTCATTATTGCTAATTACTTTGTTGGGTTTAGGGCTGCCTGGGAGCTTACAGTGAGGCCGCTGCTGAGAAAGTCTACCCGAGCTCCATCTTCTATTTTCTTTCTTCTCTGTTGCTCGATTTGTAATGGAAATGGAATGTTCTCTGCTATTGTAATGGTGGATTGTAATATTGTAATATTGTAACGGTGGATTGTAATCTTGTGATGCTGTAATGGTGGATTGTAATAGAAATAAAATATTCTGTTCTCTGCTATTGTAATGGTGGATTATAATCTTGTAATATTGTAATGGTGGATTGTAATCTTGTGATGTTGTAATGGTGGATTGTAATAGAAATAAAATATTCTCTGCTATGTTTGATATCGTATTTACTTGTTTTTGCTTGTTTTCAAAAAGCATAGCTAACATTTTCTGAGGCTAACTGAAAAATAAAAAAAATTAGGTATAGAATGAACTATCATAGACAATTTTGTAGTATAATCATCAGTGACTCACACATCACGGTTATATAAACTAGAACCGCTCGTGATACTCACACATCACAACGGTTCTAAACTAAAAACCGTCATGATATTTATATATCACGAGCGGTTTTAGTTTAGAACCGCTCGTGATATTTATATATTACGCATTTTTAATAATTAAAATCGCTCGTGATTATCGCCTATCACAGCGGTTTTTACTTAAAACCGCTCGTGATATTTACACCACGAGCGGTTTTGAACGTGCGTGATAATCTTCGATTATCATCGACCTATAAATTGAGCATGCTCGTAAAACCGCTCGTGATAACGTTTTTGAACCGTCTGTGATGATAATTTCTGTAGTAGTGTGCGAAGAGAAGAGCTCGGTGCAGACAACACCAGCAACCAAGAACGCCCACACCACAAATCAATTGAAACCTCACCAGCGAGAATCTCCGCGTTCCCAATGAGCTCACAAATGCAAGCTACGTGGGAGACCAAGGAAAACTCACTGATTGCTCTCGGATCTGTGTGTGTCTTCTTGTTGATGCCGCACGAGCACTCTTATGGCCTGATTTAAAGAAGAAGGAGAGGGATTTGAGATCAGAGGCAGTGGCACCGTTGCCCAAAACGGCCGCTTGAGCCGTGCGCCTAAAGACCAGGGAGAGGAAGAGGAGCACATCCGTCGGATCTGAGACGGCCCGGCCTTATCCCCTCTCCTCCCTCTTACATGTGGGCCCTATGAGGATTTTCTTTTCCTCTTTTCTTTTATTTTGGAAATAGAGGGAAATTTTTATTTTGCCCAACAGTAATTACAATGCTTTCTGTATGTCACATACTTACATCATTTTTTTTATTGCATTGCAGGTTGTAGGCCGCCGAGCTTCTTCAGAGCATTCACTGCCTTCTTAGCTACCTCTCCCAGCATCGCAGCCCCATGTAGAAGTTGCTCCTTGCTCTATTTACAATTAGCAGCAGTTGAAATTTTTAGTTACGTGTGTCGTTTATACATGCAGCATTGTCTTGATAGAGATTAGAACATGACTTGCTATCATGTGAGAGTTTTGGTGCGTCAATGTTGAATTTTGTTAGCGAAAAGAAAATGAAAGTGATGAACATGACTTGCTATCGCGTGAGAGTTTTGGTGCGTTAATGTTGAATTTTGTTAGCGAAGAGAAAGTGAAAGTGATGTTGCGAAGGTGTACATAGGTATTTGCAAGTTGTTTGTATTGTTGGCGAGCCAAACGCACATATTGCTCACATGGTGCTTTTCCAGAAGTTGTATCAAGGATAGTTTTAGTATGTTTATTGGAGGTATTGTTATCTTGTAGGGCTTCCACCAAAACAAGATGAATGATTCTACTAGTTTCACATCTAGACTTTTTTTTTTTTTGCAGATTTATGAGCTCATTTACCCTGTCTAGATATTTCATGGTGCGTGTGTTTTTCTGCTATGTTTGATCAGATTGGTATTAGATGGTAATCACCGATTAGACACCTGCTTTTCTACTCGTGTCCTTTTACTAGGCATAGACGACTCTGTACCATGGAGTTGACTCCTAATCATTTCTTCGCATGTACCAGCAGTCGCATTCAAGTAATGCAACATATTTTGTCAAATTTTTCCTTGTGGCTGTGACAGATTTTTTGCAATATCTATCGCTATGTTATTGTTGCTGTGTAGCTGTGACACAGATGCTTTCTGTAATGTTGAATTATTGTAGTTCTAGTATTGCACATTTAATCAGCCAGATGTTGAATTATTGTTTTGATATTAGTGCTACTCTTTTAAAAAGAAAAGTATAGAATCACTGCTCGCCAGATGGTAGTGTGTTCAAATAGTCAATTAACTGATCTAAATATCTAGCTGTCCTGCTCTTGGTCATGGAGTATAAGCTACAGATTTTATGGCTAGAAAGAAAATTTGGAATTCGGACAGCCGAAGACTATGCTACTGTTGCATTACATGGTAAATGTTTGCAACACATAACCCCTGTTAGATTACTGTGACCGAGAATACATAGCTGTTCCAGCTATATTTTGGAGCGGGTAATTCTATTGCTTGGTTTCACAAGCCTAGCACTGCTAATGTTTGAATCTTTGCTTCAGTTTTTTTCCCCTTTTTTTTTTGCCCATTGCTATGCTAGTGCCGATACCAGTTTTTTGGCCCATTTATGGTATGATTCTCAAGTCATGTTGTATGTCTTGGTTCCATGAAGAAACAAATTGTGTTATTCTAAAGCTGCAGATTACCTTGTTTTTTGTTGCTACATCGCAGCTGAGTGATGTATTGTTTAGATATTGACGGTGGCTGCTAGATACCCAACCATGTGGTCCTTGATATTTACCTTTCTCAATTGAAGCAAAGGAACAACAATGCACAGCTAAAATCTATGTAGAATCACACACACTATTTTAAAGTGCGTCCATGGTTGACTTGGCTATGTATGCTGATAGTTTTGGTAGATACAGCTTAATAAGGCACACATTTGCGCTCAGGTGATATAACCATATAGGTATGTTGATGTCAACATGGGCATCTTGATTGTGTATGTCCATCAGCACCCTGATATTAGTTTCTAAAGATTTCAAGAAAACAAACTGCACGAGCGAACCTCACTGAAAGTGTTAGGACCACTTGGGTGCCTTCTTTTTTCTTTGAATTTATAAAGATGAATTGTACAAACTTTAGAAGGATTTGCATGAACTGCACCGAACAAAGGGAAATTCCATTGTAAGAGCACATCTCTGTCTCACTGAAGAAAAAAAGAGAAATCTCAAGAATGGTTCCTTCATTTTGATTGTCAGATATGACTGCAATTAATGTTACAAGAATTAACTGTAGCAATGCCTTAAAATAAGAACTTTGGATTCATTATACAAAGTACCATGGTAGATGCCAGCTGACATGCTGATTGTCAGATGTGCTGCACGCAACATATTTTCAGCTGTACATAGTCATGGGGATATTCATTCATGTACAGAAAATATGAAACCTGTGGAGACAAGTAAATTATTTGCAACTTGGTGGATTTGTACACTTAAAAACAGTAGAAGCAGGTTGCTTGTATTCAGGTATGCTGGCGGGATCAACAGGTCGGACCTCACCGGGCTGAAAGAACAGGCTGCTATGCCTGCAGAAATGGCATCAAATAGTTAAGATATGCTTCCCTTCAATCAGCAACAATGCATGGAGTATATGTTTACGTGGGCAGCAACTAGAGATGAAAGGAAATGAAAATCCAAATGATCTGATGCATGTTTAGCTTGAGTAAAAAAAGTTTCCCAATAATCACCAGAAACTTCTTGTATGCTAGATGTCGTGTGGATAAAAAACTTGCAAAATGAAGTGGAATGCACAAGAATTACTAGTTTTTACCTCCGGAGGTCTAGCCCTATCAACCCAGCTTGAAGAATTGACAAGTTGTCAGAATCTGGAGAAACAATGACAACAGTATCCCCTGAGTACTGGGTCTCTAGTATTGACATGAGCTGTGTTACCCGAACAAAAACGTCTGCTACGCTCTCGTTAGGTGTACCATCGTTAATAGGAGGTGGCTTGATGTCTGAAGAAATATTATCTGATGCATACACCTAAATCCATAACAAGAAAGGAGAAAAAAAATCAAAACATAAATAAAATTTATCCAGCAAAAATTTATCTGATCCATACACCTAAATAACCCGAGCCAAGAAAACATAACTCAGTCAGTATAGTCCAAAATTGCGAATTTCATCCCTCGAGGATACACATTTGCCCACTAGTGTATTATTTCATGTCCTGTTTTGTAGCCAGGCAATTTTATCTACTTATCCAAATACCAATTTCACTGTTAAGTTACCAGTAACCTCAAAACAAACAGAAAAGACATGGATACTCAAAACAAACAGAAAAGACATGGATAGTTGATTCATGATAAAGCGAGTATGTCAGGATATTCTATTTCTCCAAATTAGTTCTCAGAATTCACAGAGAACTCATATCCTATTCTTATTCCATGCATCTAATGATATCTTATTAGCAGATTGAATGTACTCCTGTGTCAAAACACCGATTACATTAACATATTCTATTAGTCTGATACTAGAACCAGTGTTTTATTGCCTTCTTGCCTAGCAGCGGCCAAAGACTTCAGCCTTCGTGCAAGCAGAATTTCACCAGGGCCAGTGCACTCCAATTTCTGAAGCTTCTACAGAAACTAAGGTTGCCTTATACCAACATCTGCACATAACAATCTTGTATTTCTGTGACCGCTTAAGTTAACTGTTCTTTGACTACTCCCTGTAAGCAAGCGCAATTTGGCATCCCACCAGGAAGTGGGAAACATGGATCGATCGGGTAAGTAGTACCTCAGGCAATGTTTCCAAGCTCTTCCCCTCAAACGCGCCCAATCCCCGTGCATCCAAAAAGCTGAACTCCGGCACAATGTGGCTTAAAATTAAGCAACCAACAAGTCAGTAACAGGATCACTGATCCACCGGCCATACTATTACTCATGTGGAATCAGGAAGCCAAATTGAAGAAACAGAGCCCGAGGGGAGGTAGGTAGGCAGGCACCTGCGGTTGACGCCGTTGGCGGCGGCGATGATCTCGGCGGCCTGGTAGGCGCGCTGGGTGATGGAGGGCCATATCCAGCAGTCGTCCTCGCAGGCGCCGAGGCGGCGGAGCTCGAGCGCGGCGCGCGCGGCCTGGCGCAGGCCCTCGGGGGAGAGGCCACTGTCGACGGAGGTCTTGGCGACGGGATTGGTGCGGAGGAGGCCCTGCCCCTCGTACACCGACTCTCCCGAGCGCACCAGGAAGTAGCGGTTGGTCAGGCGCGGCGGCGGCATGCGGAAGAGCCCGCGCGCCGAGGCGGCAGCCGGGGCGAGCGCGAGGGGCAGTGGCGTGGCGGAGAGGAGGAGGAGGTCGCGGCGGCGGAGGGAGGGGAAGGAGAGGCGCAGCGGCGGCGGCGGAGCGGAGGCGGAGGGGAGCGGAGAGGACGGAGCGGCGGGGGAGGGAGCGGTGGTCTGCATATGAGCTTGAGCCGGTGTTCCAACTTCCAAACACGTATCCGAAGGAGAGAGTAGAGCAGGTTGCCACTTGGGACGTGCGGAGCTAAATATCCAGCCAGTTGGGTCGGCCCAACTTCCAGTGCAGGCAAAAAAATTGGAATATCCCAATCAACACGGCCCATTACGTGCATTCCCTTCAAAGTTCAATCAGTGAATCACGACTTCGTCAACTTGGACAGGCCACGGTCAAGGCAGGCCCATGTGCCAAAGTTTTGGGGTGGATTTTCTTTTTCCTGAGACTTATGGCTATAGCTATAGTTTCTAAATTTTAATCTATTTATAAGAGATAGTACGTAAAGGGATATAATCATATATGGTTTTGACCGGTACAGCCGAATTCAACATAGTTTACAGTACAATTTATTTATAGACCCCGCCTTGAAAAAACATACCGTTTAACGATAAGTTATTGTAGAAATAGAAGCTAAAGTCTAAGCATAAACCTAAAAAACTGAGCCAATACAGTTTGACTACGTCCTCTAAAAAAAAGGAAAAAACAAAACAGCCCCTCAGCATATAGGGCATGTCGATATTGACTTCTGATTTCTATTTAAAAAAATCAAAAGTCAATATGAATAGGAAAAATTAGATACATGCCATTATAAAGTGGTCACATTAGAAATATGCCATTATAAAGTTTTAGATTAGAATCATGCCACTCCAGAATGTCCATGTTTTGAAATATACCATTATAACTATTTTCATGTATTTTTTTTATCAAATATACCACTCATATTTAGTCCACATTTTCGTAATTCCTAGAATACCCTGCTCTAAAGCCTTGCACACATGCTATCTGTGACATCATGAGACTTATCTACAGTTGGGTTCATCTTCTTGCTCACATCATGCCACCGAGCTGCCCTTGGCTCGCCATCCTCGATGGGGTTAACTTTCCGGCCCAGAGCACAGGGAACCACTCCCACACCCAGAGCTGAAGGATGTAGAGGGGGGCATATACTGACAACGGCGACAGCAACTCGGCATTGCCACGGTGGCGGCGGCATCGGCGCCACCAAGTAAGCCTTCATGTCACGCAGTCCCGGTGCAGGAAGCGAGCACCGCAGTTCGAGGCGACACGCCACCGTGGCGCTAGGTGAACGGCAAGCGGAAGACGAATCGCACATTGTGGATTCCGGTGGCCCGAGAGCACGGCGCGCGAGCCGAGCGCCGAGAAGGCGGCGTGCTCGATGACCGCGTCGTGGCCGTGTCGGTGAGGAAGTGCTTGACCCAGGGCGAGTGGTGCGCCTTCTGCGTGCATCGCGGTTGAATCGAGGCACACCCGCTGAGCGCGGCCTCTCGGGTGCCATCGGGTGGCAGGGCGCGGCGCGGCGGCCGAGGCGAGGAAGCCACCGAGCACAGCGACGCCCCGGAGCGTGAGGGTGGCCTCGCCCGTGGGAAGGCGAAAGTGTTGGTGTTGGGGAACCGAAGGAGGCGATGTGGAGCACGGCGGGGCGCCCTCTTGAACCGTAGGTGGAGGCGAGGATGGCGCCCAAGATCCCGAGTTTGCGCGAGGCGGTGGTGGATCGGCAGAGCTTGGCGACCAGAGGTCCCGGTGGTGCGGGCGCCGATCCACCCAAGGAGAGCGCGGACTAGGCGGAGGCGACGGCGGAAGGGGAGGCGGGCGGAATGGGGTGGGCCGGGAGCGCGCGGCGGGGAGGTGGGCGGCGGTGCCCTTTCTCGTCGTAGTCCATGTCCATGGGGAGCCGCGGATGGGGAGGAGCTCGTCGTCGCCGCTGCCGTCGTGGAGGCCATGGCGATGGAGGAGATTGAGGGGAGATCGGAATAGCGATGGCTTTTGGTTTTTTGAAAAAACATCAGAGTCGGGAAAAAAACATCAGAGCAGAGTTGGTTTATTGAGTATAAATAAATGTAGAAAAATGTAAAAAAAACCGAAAATAAAAAATGAAAAAAAAGTATAAGTAAATTTTTAAAAAAAATAAAAAAAAATAATTTTACTGTAGCAGGTACTGTAGCTACAGTACCTGCTACAGTGCAAAAATCGCTATCGCCAGCGATGGGAGAAGCCCATCTGATCAGGGCCTGAGTCTCCTGCGAGGTGGGTGGTTTAGAGCAGGGCATTTTAGGAATTACGAAAATATGGACTAAATATGGGTGGTATATTTGATAGAAAATACATGAAAATTGTTATAATGGCATATTTCAAAACATGAACATTCTGGTGTGGCATGGTTCTAATCCAAAACTTTATAATGGTATATTTCTAATGTGACCATTTTATAATGGCATGTATCTAATTTTTCCATATGAATACTTGGCTTCTCGAAGCTGCTTCTCTATTTTTCTCATTACCATCTTGCTTTAGGGATAAGGCAAAGAGACATGGGTCCATCACACACCTTACTCCTCTCGCTCTATCATATGCACACATCTCTTCTTCGCTTTTTCCACCACTTGCTTATTCTTCTAAAAGACACTTCTTTTGATCATTACTATTTATTTTCAGCTAAAAGCTATCAGTAAAAATCAATATAAATATCTCCATAATGGCCTTGTTTGGGGGCTTAAAGCTAGCTTCTATTTCAAAAAAAGCTGTAAGGTCCCACTAATGGATTAACTTCACTTGAAAGTAGCTTATGGGATAAGCCAGCTTATGGGAAAAGCTAGGTAAGAGGTGCTTTTCTGCTTTTTGTTGAGTTAAAGTTAGGACATTACTATTAAAAGTTGGTGAAAAGCTACAGCTACTTTTTTGCAATTGAACTCGCTAGACGTTGTTTTTTGAATTGTGATGTTCTCATATGACATCTCCATTAGAATAACACCGGTACTCAACACAATCAACGAAAACTTGTTTTCTAATGCCACATAGGTGCGCCTCTCCCCTAGGGGTGGAAAATGAATATAAATTATCCATATTATTCGATTACAGTATTTAATAGGATATAAATACGGTATAGATTTTTTCCATTTGATTAATAATATGGTATGGATTTTTACCATCTGAAATGTTATTTTATCTAGACTATTCGCATTCATATTCATATTCAACGAAGTAATATACATATGTTATTGCAATATGACTAATTAGTTGAACAAGTTTTTTTTAACTCAATATGAATTCATGTTTCTTTAGGTGAAGTAAATGAATTAGAATGATTAAGCGTGATTGTACAAAAATAAAATATCATTATATCTTTATACTACATAAGTTACGAGAATATCCAGATCCGACCGAATTGAGTATATATTTGATTCGAATTTGAATTTATTACAATATTCAGTTTGTATTTAAAAATATTCAAATTTGTATTTATATTTATTTACAAAATACAAATATAAATATAATAAAAATACTACTTAATTCATATTCAATCCGTTTCTTTCTCTATCCCTCCTCTCTCTCTCTCTCCTTGCTCAGCTGTAAGGCCCACCATTTGTCTTGATTGATTGGCACAAAAATCGTGACTCGGCCTCTTTATACTCTCTTCTCTTGTTCATGGGATGCAACCTGGATGTTTGATTTGCCACATTTAGCACTGTAATCACAAAAGTAGTCGTATACGGAGCGTATTGGCAAAAATAGCGTTTTTACCATCCGGTGGACGGGCGGCAATGCGTGGGGGCGAATGTGTGGCGCCTGTCGTCTGCCCATCGGATGGCAGGTAGCCTACCACGCCATGGCCAAACGGCAGGCGCCTGCTGCCCGGTGGTGAGACAGCAGGTGATTAGGCTGGCTAATTAGCTGGCCTAATCACCTACCATTTTTTTTAATTTTGTTTAAAATTTTAATATAGCAAATAAGCTCAACAAATTATAAAACTTTATGTGCAACCTTCGAACATAATGTAGTTTACTGTATAATTTTTTGTAATTTTATCTACTGTGAATATTGCCCAACAATTCATATGATTTTGATATTTGTAGGAATTATTACATATAGCAAACGAGCAACACAAATTATGAAATTTTATGTGAAGCTCCTGACACACTCGTAGTAATTGTAATTTTTTTTGGAAATTTTATATACTCTGAATTTATCATATTAATTTATGTTAATTTAATCATGAAATTGGTGATGCCGTCCCCCCTCGCCGGCTCCCTCGTGTATCGCTAATTTTACGATTAAATTAACATAAATTAACATGATAAATTTAGAGCATATAAAATTTTAAAATATTTATACAATTACTATGAGTGTGTCGAAAGTTTAACATAAAATTTTGTAATTTTTGGAGCTCGTTTGCTATATGTAACAGCTCACACGAACATGAAAATTGTATGAATTTTTGAGCAATATTCACAATAGATAAAATTATGAAAACAATTACATGATCAACTACGTTGTGTCCAAGGCTGCACATAAATTTTTATAATTTTTTGAACTTATTTGCTATATCAAAAAATTTACACAAAATTAAAAATGGCAAGTGATTAGGTCGACTAATCAGCCGGCCTAATCACCTACCGTCTCACTACCGGGTGGCAGGCCCCCTACTGTCTGCCCACCGGGCGACAGGCGGCTTACCGTCTGCCTACAGGACGATAGAGCCACGCATCCACCCCACCACGCTGTCGTTCGTCCACCAGATGAAAGAAAGGTTATTTTCACTAATACACTTCCTATATGGCCATTTCTGTAAATATAGTGCCAAACAGTACTAGATGTGGTGAAAATTCTAATGCATCTAAGGGCCCATACAATGTATAATAGCCTAAGGAGAGAAAGAGTGCTCCACATTAGATCAAGCCACTCTACAAATTCATTCCTTTGATGCATGGTGGCTTAAAGTGGTGGTTTGGAACACTTGTCTTTCAGTCGTTTGATTTTTTTTTTTCATTTCAGCCCCTTCAACTATATTTTCATTCAACATTTTTACAATGAAAACCCTACAAAAAAATATTTTACAAATTCACCCCTATCCCACTGCCAACCACCCCCTATTTCTTTTCCCCCACCTCCCTCTCTATCTCTTCCCCCCACTCAGCATTGTAAAAGCATTGTTGTGATTTTCTTTAGTGCGGGGATAATCATATCGTGTGGGTATTGTTATTCAACTTTTACAGAGTGTAAAACTGTTCGAATAGTTGTGTCCCCGGTTATAGACAATACTCGGTGATTTCACACGAGGGGTAGTTATTTCATCAAACTTGGGTTGGATAACTTTAGGAGGTGGATAGGTAGCTCACTGGTGGTTCATTAAGTGGATAGTTAGTTCACTTATGTTCTATTCAATTCATTTGTTTATTTATTATCATTTTTCTTAAAGTTTGCCTTCAATCTATTTATTATATTTACTTTAAATTATTGCTTCTTGCAAAATAACCTTTCAACCATCTATTGGTAAGCCTTGCATATTATACTACACTTTTATTACAAATGACTTGCTGAATACCAATGTACTCATGGTTTTATGTCTACTGTTACTCAATTGAAGAAGAAAAGCCATATCAGCAGGAGGTACCAGAAGGAGGATACTTCGACGACTTCATAGATTAGGACTTCGCTTCCCAGTCGATTGTCTGTGGGCATATCGAATGACTACTACGCTTAATTTTGTTTTTTCTCTATTAGTATCTTAAGCTCTTTAGGCTATTAATTGTAAATTTGGTCATAAGGTCGTACTCTAATAATTATTAATACTTGAGTTTTTTCTTTTTTAATCGTGTATATGGTCGATATTTTATCTATGTTTATATTATGTGCATTAACGTGGTCCTAGACTAGTGCGGTATATACAAAGAGTCCAAATTTGCATATTCTGATCTTGACATGTCTCCACCACTATTCATTGGCAGGATATGGTTGCTACCTTCTTGGATCTGGTCACCGCCTTCTTGATCTAGCTAGATCTGGTCACACTGCCATTCTGTATCCCATCCTAGCTTAAGCTCCATCCCCAACCACAACTTTCACTGCTGTCGCCACGTAAATCCCATCCTCTCACTAGTCGGAGGTCACGAGTGCTCGGATCCAATCATCACCATCCAAAGCATTCTATATCCAAACCTTGCTACTATCCAAGCCTCCTCCGGCACCATCCTAGCTATCACCAGTTCGTTGCTTGACTTTGCCATCAACAACATTGAGATCCGATCGGATCCACCGCCCTAGCCTAAAGCCAACACTGTCACCTCTTGTTCGCCGCTACTCCTCTTGGTCGCTACTGCTCAATGGCCATCATCCCATTGCTGCCTTCACCGGTCACCCACGTGTGAGAGATGGAGGTGTGATGAGGGCAGTGCCTTTTCCTTTCTCGCTCCCTCCATGGACCACCTTCTCTCTCCCAAAGCCACCGTAGCTTCTGTAAGCTTCTCTGACACGTGCGAGGTACTCATATCATGCACACACTGCCATCCGAACTTACATGGCCCTACGAGGCACCCAGTTGGGGCATCCCATTGTACACACCCTAAAATCACTTCCATGCATGCTCTACATCTCTATCTCATACGTGGAGTACCTAAGACACAAAGCCTATTCTTTTTGACTTTAGCTTATGGCTACGACTTATAACTTTTGGATAATTCGTGAGAGAGTATGAGAAACAGAAACACAGATGTGATTTTAGCTGATATAAATGAAGTTATTATAGTGTATACTATAATTAATTTGTAGAACCCGCCTTGAAAAGACACTCCGTTTAAAAGCTAGTTACTATAGAAAAACCAAAAAATAGCTTTTAGAAACTGAAAAGAAGATATCCACAGCCTTTCGATGGTTGTTTCTCATGAGTGAAGTCTATCTCAATGATAACTCATCACTCCTAAAATCACCTTCGCGTGTCGCTCACTTGCTACACTCTCCTATATGGCATATATGAGACTCACTGCTAGCCTTGATTCACATGATACATCGTAGGTGTTCTAAAGGTGGCTGTCAGTGGGGCTCACTAGCTAGTCAAGGCTTTAAAAATAACCCTTTCTAGGGAAGACTACGCCCAAATCAAGGGGTGGGTTTTTTTTAGCTGTACCTTATGGCTTTTGATTTATAGCTTTTGAATTATGATTGTTTATGAGAGAGTATAAAGAGAGAGATAGTCGTATACAATTTTAGTCGGTATAATTGAAATCAGTATAGTGTCTACTACAATTGACTCATAGATCCTACCTTAAAAAGACACACTATTTGAACCGTTTGAAAGCTAGTTACTGTTGCAAAAGCCAAAAGACATAAACAAGAAGCCCCAAAGAACCCAGCCCTCGGGGGTTTTCAAGAAAAGAAAAAAATCCTTGGAGATTTTCACCCAAATCCCCTCTCATGGCTCATTGTCGTAGACCTCGTCGGCCATGGTCGGATGGCCTTCCACCCGAGCTGCTCGGTGTCATCCTCATCATTAGTCAGATATCTCCCACTAAAGTTAATTGAAATGTTTGTCAACTATGAAATTAATTGATTCTCTCACTAAGTCAGATATCTCCCACTAGCTGGGATAACTTTACCATTCTCTTCCACTCTTTTTAATTTATTGTATATAACTTTTTGTAAAGCTATTTTTTTAATATAATATATTAGTAGGGTTCTCCCAATTTGAAACATAAAAAATATAACAAAAGATATACATGTCAATCGTGATACTCACATGCGAAAGTGCTCCAAGCAGGCAAGTGCCAATTCCCACTTTTCCCGAGGATCAGCGTAGGCTCTTTGAGGAAAAGGCCCAAAGACATGAACTTGTTAGCAAAAGAATTACTCTTCAAAATGTTTGAGATGGAGATTATAGAATAATTAGTAATAAGTACCTTCGGCCTTTGTCACTAATGTTTTTTTTTCTTCTGCAATGAGAGCATTGACCAAGTTGAGAAATGATATGGTTGATGGATAACTCTCCCTCCTTGCTTCAACTTCATTCAACTCAAACCTCATGTCATAGACCTGCCAGACACTTCTTTCATCAACAATGTAGAACATTAACCAAGCTGCTTATAGTAGCATTTATATGGACTTGCTCCATTTATACATGAATATAGAGCAACCATCAATATTGTGGATACTAAAATTTGTGACATTTTGCAAATAAAGTGATAGTTGACTTCACAGAAAATTTTTAAAAAAACTGGAACACTTCATTTTCACGCAGGGTTTTGCCATCTTGGATTTTAGTCCACAAGTATATCATGTACTTGCAAATATCAACAAATTTTAGTTGCTGTTTTCCAATGTAAATGTTTTGGACAACAGCACCGTGCCTCGGTAGAGGAAGCTGTGCAATTCGGAGTCGAAGATCTAACATTGGAGGCGCGGTGAGGCGGTCGCCGCTCGACGATGGAGATGTTGAGCACGAGCCGCACCTTGATCTCCGCATCGGATTCGATCGCTTCTTCTCCGACGCCTGCGGAACCCATGCACGTAAGCAACCAATCCATCACGGGCGCGCGAATAACCAAAGATGCGCGGCATTTTCGCGGCGGCGGCGGGACTCACCATGGCTATCCGGAAGAGAAGAGAAGCGGCGGCGGCCGCCGATGGATCCATAGGGGAGCGGCGATGAGGCCAAAGCGGGAGAACGCCGTCTCGAGGGCGGGGCCTTCGGTGTGCAGAGGAAGGCCGTGGACGAAGAGCTGGCGATGGGAGGGGGAGGCGGCGGCAGCTGCGCGGAGGCGCGAGAGCAGCGAGGAGTCGGCGGTGCCTGGTGCCCGCGAGGAACACGAGGAGACGAAGGAACACGAGGAGACGTCGGCTGGACCCCAGGATATACTATAGTCCACCCGGCATACCCTATAAATCCACCCCTGCTCATCAACCTCCTCTGCATCACCAACCGTGTGTCCTTTGCCACCATCTGCCGCGCATAGTGCTCTGCCGCACGGGCCCTCAATGCCCCGCCGTGCACGCTCCTGTGGCTCCTCCTCCCATTCTACAATGCGTTGTCCTTATCAACCTCTATTCCAATGCCACCCGCTACCTCTACCTTCCTAGGGGTGTCCGCGGTGCGCGATTATGTGACTCCCACAACGACGGGTGGGTCACTATCACCGACAATCCATGCCGAGGGTACACAGCTGTCAACCTCCTCTCCGGCGCGAGGTTCCCCTCCCCAGTAGGCTCAAGCTCAGGTTTGTTCAATCCGACATGTTGGAGACCATCACCACGCGCGAGCACCATATGGTCATCTGCAGCATCACCTCCTCAGTCGCGCCCACAGCGGAGGACTGCCTTGCTACCACGCACGTCTCCAGCGCCTCCAACATCTCCTTCTGGCGGCCGAGGATGGAAGGGCACTAGCTTATGTTAGTGATATGCTTTAGAGGTAATCATAGAGATGATTATATCACTTCTATATTTATGATCTTTTAAATAATATATTATTTTGTCCTTTGAATAAATATCTTTCATATTAATCAACAAGTATGTGACTTGTTCGTAGAATTCTTTATTCAATTTTGATGTTCATTCTAAATTATTCCTGATCTTATGTCATTATGTGGGATAATTATGATTTATAAATCAGCATATTATTGATTGATGATCATATTTCACAAATCATAAATATGAGATATCAAATTAATAATATAGACACATATTAGAAAATATGGTATTAGATTGACTTACCATGAGACACTGCGAAACTGTTATATTCTAAAGTGTCATCAGTTAATCTCATACATAGTATATGTAGGATCTTTAGACATAAGATCATCATTATTTTCTATATATGTAATAGTTTACTTAGAGATTGCTAAACACTACTTTGTAACTAAGATGCTTTAAAGATAGCTTTTGGGTTTACTATGAAATATACGGAGGAATATGAGCGATCAAGATGTAATTTATCTCTCCTATATAATAGGCGAGATATCTCTGGACCCTTCGATGTAGTTAGATTAAAAAAGTGTATGGCCATGCCGAATGTGGTTAAGGAGTCAATCACAACTGAGTAATCTACTATAGATTCGAGTGAAGAATCGAGCTATCATAGAATGGTAGGCTTCACACCTTGAGTTCGATATGATATCATGAGGCAAAGGGATTCGTACGTAAGCACAATATAGGTTTGTCCAATATGATCTTTTATGTATATTGGAAAGTCGCTATGTCCTGCTAGAGACCGCTACTAACTTATGGACCGGAAAGAGATTTTTGTTCCATAGCCAAATATGTATGAATCTACAGGGTCACACACTTAACAGGTCGGAATGATAAGGATCCAGATAATCGTCTCTGAGGTGAGATATGAACTCTACTCATATTAGATAAAGATTCAGCCTGAGATTTTCCATGTTGGGTATGATATCTGATTGAATAAACTAAGAATCCGATTGGAGACTATATAAAGAGAGATGCGGGGTTGAGAGAGGGATCCCCAAAACACACCATTGAAACTTTAACTGTTACCTCTCATAACCCCTGTTATGCACGCTGGGGCTAGCACATCAACGTAAGATGTTTCATCAGACCTCAGTAGAGATGCTGTTGCGATTGCAATATTGATCGAGACGATCGTGAGAAGAAGACTGTTGACTAGAAGATGATGGACTACTTTCATTATACCTACGCGCGGTTTGTTAAACTAGCTATTTCACACTACTCGTATAGTTTTCTAATTTATCTGATAGAAAATTTTAATTCACACTATCTAACCATATCCAAGAGCTCACGTACCACCATGAGCGGATGGGCTCGAGGATCTATCACAGGAACGGAGCGAAGCAGGGCTTCTATGTCCTCACCAATGCAGAGGATGTCCTGGTGTACACGCCCCACGGCGACCGGCACGCCCCATTGGCGATGTCCTGGAGCTCCTAACATCTCCAGAAGCGCGTGGATTACAGGCCCGATCACCTCATCCAGCCCGAGTTTTTTTCGGTTTGCCGCTACCTGGTGGAGTTCGGGGCAAGCTGCTAAAGGTGCTGCGGAAGTACTCTGCCGGACGCCTGGGGCGGCATTTGAGATGAAGCTTGAGATATTGCCCCAGGGAGGCTCTCAAGCTTCCTGGGTGGAGCTTTACGAGCTGCATGGTCGGGTGCTCTTCCTCGGTCTAGGCTGCTCTAGGGCATTTGAGGTATCTCAGTTCAATGTGTTGCAAGAGGGTATCATCTATTACTTGGATGACACAAGCTTCGACTTATCCTTGGTGTTGAATAGCAAGTTGCTTAACTAGTACCTTGCACTTTAGCAGTTATGCTACAACTTGTCTGGTAGCATGTTTCCAGAAAATAAAAATGTTGACTGCTATGGAGAAATGTTGACATGTTGCTCACATAAATGAATACCTGTTTTCTGCCACCTTGATATAACTGTCGTATTTCACCAAATTTGACATAACGCTGCTTCTTGACATGAATCACTGTATGAAATGTATTGCATTGTTGATTGCAATGGATACAGAGATTAATTGTATTGAAGTTTTTGCTTAGCCTTTTCTTATTAGTAAGTCCATCTCCATTCTGTTAAGTTGACATTCTTACTTTCTGGGAAGCTAAGATCAGCTATTACAAGCTGTGGAGAGAATTTAAAGTTCCCAAGAATAGCTGCGTCAAATCAATGTTCTTTGCATCTACACATTATATTCTTGGATATGGAGCTGATATCCTATTCTTGAAGAAATGTTGGTTGCATGGTAAGGCAATTTCAGAATTAGCTCCAGTGCTCCAAGCCCTAGAAGAATCAAGAATAAGCGCACAATTATGCTGGCATTGGAGAATGGAGCATGGATAAAAGATATCAAGGCAGCCCTCTCAGTACAATGTATTGTGGAATTTTTAAACCTATGGGAAATACCTGCAGTACAGTTGAACCGACAGCAGAAAGATCAACTTGTATGGAAATACACATCCAAATCGGCATTCTTAACTTTCTTCCATGGCTCAACAGAATACCCATATTGGCGGAAGATCTGGGAGTGCCGGGCGCCACTAGAATGCAAGAAATTTGTATAGTTAGCAATCCTGAACAGATGTTGGACGGCCAATAGGCTCAGGAGCCGTGGACAGCGACATCCAGTTAGCTGCGTGCCTGCAAGTTCTGTCTTCAAGAGTTTGTGTAGGACTCATATAGCAACAGAGGGGGTGTTAAAGATATGGAAGAGAGATAGAGTTATCTCTCCGTGATATCAGTAGCTAGAAATCAGTAATTAGCGATTGTATTGGCGGATATCTCGCATTGTAATTAGCGATTGTTGCCGGATATCACGCAGGCAGTTCATGCCGTAATCTGTACTCATTTGACAGACTACATATAGAATGCAATGCGCATCACACCGACTGCGTTGTTCCAATCCTTCTTCTCCTTCTCTGTTTATTTCTTCATATGGTATTAGAGCCATGCCACAGCTCCACCGAGATGACAACCAGCACCATTAGCACCATGCCTGCAACCTCATTATCCTCAACGATGGCTTGTGGCATCTTGCCAACGCTATCATTTTCTCATCTTGTCCATGTGAAACTCACCGGCAAGAATTACCTTCTCTGGAAGGCGCAGTTTTTGCCGTATTTCCGAGGGCAACAACTCCTTGGCTATCTTGATGGCTCTGCTATTGCACCGCCACAGATGATAGCAGAGACAATGGAGTCTGAGACAATGCAAGTGCCGAACCCGACATACTAGGCGTGGCTTCAACAGGATCAAATGGTCCTTAGTGTGCTGCTCTCATCTTTATCAGAAGATGTTCTTGCACAAGTAATGCTCCTTAGCATGGCGCACGAAGTCTGGGCGACTCTAAAGAAAATATTAAATGTTTTCTACGCAATCGAAGGCTCGGGTCATGCAAATCCGAATGGAGAAGGCAAATTTTCGCAAGAAGGATATGCCAATGCATGAGTACTTCAATCGCATGAAGCTACTGCCTAACACTCTGGCCTCAAGTGGCCATCCGATGCAAGAAGAAGAAGTTGCAACCTACATCCTCACTGGACTTGACTCTGACTATGATCCAGTTGTTACTTCGGTAACAATGAGGGCTCATACCATCACACTTGGAGATCTCTATGCACATTTGATCAGTTACGAGATACACAAAGAACACAATGAAGCAGTCACTCAGTTTTCGGGAGCCTCAGTGAACTATGTGATGCGCGACAAAGGCTTCCGAAATAGTGGCAAGGGAGGCCATGGCCGTGGACAATACAATGCTCAGCCTATACGCGCTAACTAGGGAGGCAACTACAAATCTAAAGCCAGACTAGTATGCCAAGTTTGTGGAAAGATGGGTCACATAGCGATCAAATGCTATCATCGTTTTGACCACTCATATCAAGCAAAGGAGATGAAGATGGCAGCCCTAGCAGCAGCAACACCATCGTATGCAGTTTACCCCAACTGGTACATCGACTCCAGCTCTACTGACCATATCACGGGAGAGCTTGACAAGCTTACTACTCATGAGCGCTATAACGGCAAGGAACAAGTTCACACTACAGAAGGTTCAGGTTTGTCCATTGTTCATTGTGGTCATACTACCCTTGAGACTCCTCTCTGTCATCTCAAAATTCACAATATCTTACATGTTCCTCAAGCAACTAAAAGTTTGCTTTCTGTTCATCGTATAGCTGCTGACAATAATGCTTTTCTTGAATTCCATCCAAATCACATTTTCGTGAAGGATCAGGTCACAAAGATAATTCTTCTTCAAGACACATGTGAGGGTGGTCTTTATCCAATGCCCAAAAAAAAAAAAAGCAGGCTTTATCCAGTGCCAAGATCTCATTTGAGGAATGGCATTGTTGTCTAGGCCATCCATCATGTTTAGATATTCAACATGTTTTGCTTTCCAATAATTTAGCATCTCCTATTAGACAACCTACTCATTCAATTTGTAATACTTGTCAACAAGGAAAGAGTCATAACGAGGATAGAATAATTCTCAAATTGTTATATCATTATATACTTTAAGCATACCCCTTATCAGTAGAGGAAAAATTTCACAGAGTAGTTATAAGCTCTCCTACGACCATTTCTTAGTCGTAAACTCTTCTACGACTACCTGATCATAAATACTTCTACGACCATATCATGGTCATAAGTTCTCCTACGAGCATGAGTTAGTCATAAGTTGTCCTACGGCTACCCCATGGTCGTGGACCTTTCTGTGACCAACTTATCTTCAACTGGATTGATGACGCCGACCTACCTAGTCGTGAGTCTGTCTGATAAGATAGTTAGAACATACGTTTATTCTTAATAACCACACATGATCTCCCTCTGATAACAACCGCGACATGACGAATAGGCCATTGCGTCTCTCTAACAATAACTTCTATTAGGCGGTTATCTTCTGAAGTGTCAGGCGTTTTCTAGCACGCGACAACCACCGCCGCTTCGTCAACTATATAAAGGTTGATGTTGGAGGAGGAAGAGAGACGGATCACATCTAGTAAAAGCATAAGATAGTGCAAGGCATTCCCGCATTACAATCTCAGTTGTAATCATATCTCTAAGCAATAGCCACATAGGAAGTAGGGTTATTATTCTTCCAAGAGAAGGCCCGAACCTGTATGAAAATTTCTGTGTCTTCTCTCTGTGTGCTTGTAGCTAGGTTTTTGAAAGTTTTCCCTCAATTCAAACAAATTATACGTAAGATTGGTATTAAAATACCGATAAGTCATCAACTTTATTTTCCTCATTTAGCTTCTATTGCTTCTTCTCCACTTTGGGGCTTGGCCAGGACCTCTACTGGAGGTTACAAGTACTACGTGTCCTTTATTATGACTTTAGCAAATTTACATGGTTATATCTTCTTAACAACAAATCTGAAGTGTTCCAAATTTTTCTTTGCTTTCAAGCTCATGTTGAACGACTATTGAATAGAAAAATCATAAGTATGCAAATTGATTGTGGCGGTGAATACCAAAAACTCAACAATTTTTTTTCCAAAAGATAGGCATAGAACATCATGTTTCTTGCCCTTACACCCATCAGTAAAATGAGCTTGCGGAACGGAAACATCACCATGTTGTTGAGATGGGTTTAACCCTCCTTGCTCAAGTAAGCATGCCCCTCAATTTTTGGGATGAGGCTTTCCTCACTTCTTGCTATCTAATCAATCATCTTCCTAGCAAGATTTTTCAAAATGCTACGCTCCTTCACAAACTTTTTGGTGTTCAACCCAAGTATACTCTTCTTCGTACCTTTGGTTGTTCATGTTGGCCACAGATGCATCCGTATAATCAACACAAGCTGCAATTTCGATCCTTGCAGTGTGTTTTCCTGGGATATAGCCGTATGCACAAAGGCTATAAGTGTCTTCATGTTCCTTCTGGGCATGTCTATATATCACGAGATGTTGTGTTTGATGAGCATAATTTTCTTTATCTAAAACTCAATCAGAGTTCTCTATCCCCACGTCTATTACTGAAAAATCCATTCTTTTACCTTCTGTTATTGGCTTTTGTGGCCACATGAATAATGGTATATTCCAGTCTCCTTTGTGCTATGACTTGTCTCCTACAGGTGATCATCGTGACAACCCTTTACCACAGTCTGCTGCTCTTGCCAAGGCTGCCGAAAGACTGCTGTCCACCTCTACTGAGTCTTCTACCGAGGCTGTTGGCCAACTGCTGTCCACTCCTACTAAGGGGACTGAGTTTTTACCTTAACAGCTGAACCATGACGGACTGTTGCATGCTGTGATTGATAAGCTACCGCAATCTATTGATAATATGCCACAGCCCATCGAGGATTTGCCGTGCCAACACAGCATGAGAACATGGCTCAGAGACAATATCAGAGTTCCCAAGACTTTAAAGGACGGTACTATTTTCTATTCGACAAACAAGTGGGCTTTTCTTTGCACTGCTGATATGCCTGCTGAACTGACTGATTATGTTGAAGCGCTACAACATCCAGAACGGAAGAGAGCAATGGATCAAGAATTCAGTGAACTTCTCAAGAATGGAACTTGGCATCTTGTTTCACCACGGCAGGGTATTAATGTGATCAATTGTAAATGGGTCTTCAAAATCAAAAGAAGGGCAGATGGGTCTATTGATCGCTACAAAGCAAGGCTTGTGGCGAAAGGATTCAAACAAAGATATGGCTTTGATTATCAAGATACTTTTAGTCCGGTGATCAAACCAGTTATAGTACAACTTATTCTCTCCATTGCAGTGTCCAAGGGATGGTAGTTACAACAACTGGATGTTTAAAACGTTTTTCTCCACGGGGTGCTATTGGAGGAAGTGTTTATGAGGCAGCCACTAGGGTATACAAATTCAGAAAAAACAAATTATTTGTGCAAACTTGATAAGGCTTTGTATGGTTTGAAACAAGCTCCAAGAGCGTGGTATGCGTGGCTGAGTTCTAAATTGCAAGAACTCAGGTTATGGCATCCAAGGCTGGTACATCCATGTTTGTTTATCAAACAAAAGAAGATACAATCTATATGCTTATATATGTGGATGATATCATTGTTGCCAGCTCCTCTTCTCAAGCAACTGACATACTGTTAGACCAACTCAAGCAGGATTTTGCTATCAAAGACTTGGGAGAGTTACATTACTTCTTGGGCATTGAGGTCACAAGACAACCTGACAGAATTGTGTTGACACAACAAAAACATATTGCATGTTTGTTAAAGAGAGTTAATATGGCAAACTACAAACCATCTGTAACACAATGAATGTGGTAGAAAAGTTAACAAAAGAAGCTGTAGATGTACTTTCAGATGGTGAAACAACCAAGTATTGAAGCATTGTTGGTGCACTCCATTATCTCACACTGACGAGACCAGATATTGCCTTTCCAGTTAACAAGGTGTGTTAGTTCCTTCAAGCCCCAACTACGGTACATTTGACAACAGTAAAAAGGATACCTCGGTATCTTCAGTTCACATTCAAGCTAGGACTTGAAATTAAGAAGTCAACGTCAACACTTGTTAGCGCCTTTTCTAATGCAGATTGGGTGGGTTCCATTGATGATAGAAGATCAATTGGAGAGTTTGCTGTGTTTTTTGGTCCAAATCTTATTTCATAGAGTTCCAAGAAACAACCTACAATGTCTCGATCGAGCACTAAGTCTGAATACAAGGCATTAGCTAATGCCACAACAGATATGATTTGGATACAATCGCTACTTGGAGAGTTGAGAATTTTGCAGTCAAAACCTCTGGTACTTTGGTGTGATAACTTGGCAGCTACATATATATCAGCAAATCTAGTCTTTCATGCATGAACCAAACACATTGAAGTTGATTTCCACTTCGTGCGAGAACGGGTGGCGCAGAAAGCACTGGAAGTCCAATTTATCTCCCCTGTTGATCAGACAGTGGACATTTTCACAAAAGCACACCCTGCTACTTCATTTGAAAATTTGTGTCATAATTTCAATATGGTTTTACTAGTATGAGATTAAGGGAGAGTGTTAAAGATATTGAAGAGGGATAGAGTTATCTCTCCGTGATATCAGTGGCTAGCAATATGTAATTAGTGTTTATATCAGTGGATATCTCGCATTGTAATTAGTGATTGTTGTCACAAATCACGTGGCAGTTCATGCCATGATCTATACTCATTTGACTGACTACATATAGAATGCAATGCACATCACACTATTGAGCTATTTCAATCCATCTTCTCCGTCTTTGTTTATTTCTTCATAGGGTAAATGGTATCTTCAAATTTTCTTTCAAGTATTATCCTAATCTTTACTCTAATATCTATGAGAAGCTATGCACATCAAGAACCAAAAATCCAAAAATTCTTGGAACCATTGAAATTTTCAGCAGTGAATAGTGATTTCAACACTATTCTAAATCTGAAAAATCGTGTAACTTTTGAACCGTCAATCCAAAAGACTTGAAACTTGAACCAAAACTAGTTCATGAGCTTAGGAACCTATCCTAATCAAAAAACTTGAAAGAAACTGAGAGATTTGGCAAATTGTGGTTTGTGAAGCTCGGTTGCACCAAAATAGGCTCAAAATCTAAAATTGAGCTATCTTCCAAACCAAAGCTCTAAATCACTTAAAATTTGGTATGCACCTTATCTAGGATGTTAGAAAACTATTCCAATTAATAATTAAGAAAATTAATGTCGAAGTTCTTACCTTTTCCTGTTTGAAGACAAATTGCACCAAAAAGGGACAAAAACCTAAGACGGTGAATATAACTTGCTCGTAAGTGGATGATGATCAAGATAGATCTATATATATTTTCACATATCATAGCAAGTTAAAATACCAAAGAAATCAAATCAAAAGCTCTCAGATCAAGAAATCACTTGAAGGACCAAAATTGTGCAAAAACCGAGTTTTTTGATGAATTTGCTACCAAAGTGCCTAGATAGGTAGAGATTAATTTTCTGATATTATCTCCATCTCTTACATATCTTTGATACAGCAAGATAAAGAAGAGAAAAGAGAAGAGATCAAAACTAACCAAATCAAAAGTAAATCAATCAAAACAAGAGATAGCTATGGAGATGATTAAAGATTGATATATTACCATTTGAAGAGGTAAGTTTTACAGTTACTCCACCTTGGAGGATAAAGAGTACACCACAAGCACTCAACTCTTAAACTCTAACCTAAAATAAGATAGCACATAAGAGAGGTAGATTGGATGGTTAACCATAAGTCTCCATCTTAACCCGTTTAAATAGATGGACTAAGAAGCTACATCTAACCATTAGTGAATAGTTTTACTCACATATATTCATTTATGTACGCTTTTCAAAGTGTATAAGGCCAAATTTGCTAAGTCCTTAGCCTTGATCCATCTTGATCAAACTAGCTTCTCCTTGACCAAAATTGTACTCCCAAGTGCCACTCATGCACCACGGTTTTGATCTAAAGTGGTCTTTGATATTTTGGTCAAACTATCAAAATACCTTTTTTTACCTGGTATTTATCTTCCATTGCAAGCCATCGTCATGCTTGCCCTATGTAGGTGTACCATTGGTTTGCCATACGTCGGTAAGTCTCTCTTACTCTAGTTCTATCGGACCGTGTCTCATTTGTACCAACCAAGCCACATGGTGCAAACCTGTCGTTCAAATTTTTCTTTAACATTTCCTATTTTTCTTGTTCCATACTTGAGTTTACCGTCTCACCCAGCATTCTCGATCGTTCTAGGCTTCAGTTCCTTCATGAGCGTAGCCTCGATCCTCACGGTTGACCACGAATAACTCCAAGCAACCATAGCATCCAAAGATAAAAAAATCATTTTTGGACACAAGTTCTTTATAACTTGACCCACATTAATAATAACATGTCTTATGCAACCAACAACCTAGGTCACTAAATCATCCAATAACTCAGATTCACAAAATCATCCATTTTTGTAGGTTATCGAGAAAATCTGCAAATTTTAAATTTTCACTCCTCTTAAATGACAATGGCTCATCACAACAAAACCATACATCTTCTGACATGGTCCTTTAATCTCCCCTTGATGAATCCATTGGCAATTTCACAAAAATGCAATTTAGAGGTGGTTTTAGACAATAGAAAGGAAAATTTACAAATAGAGCTCAAAATAGTCACAAGAAGCATGCAAAGGCTGAAAATAACCATGTGAGATAGAAATAGACTGAAGCTACTGAAATCGGCAAGTTTTTCATAAAAAGCTTGAAATCCATTAAATGAGTCAGGAAATCTCACTCTAAGTCCATATGAAAGAATAATAATTGTATTTGATCTTGATCATGATAAGAAGAGATCAAATATCAAGAGAATCATAGCAAAATATTAAGGCTCCAAATTAGCGAGATTTTGCATAAAAATCCAAATCATGTTCAAGATATGCATTTTTACCGATCTTTCTCTATTTTTGACAATAGAGTCATCAAGATGTATGAAAGAAGATAGAGCATGCTTGAAATGAAGTGACTATATTTTATTTATTTTTAGCATTAGGAGCCATAAAAATTATCCAAAGTGTCTCTATAAGAATTACACTAAACTATATAATGTGAAAGAGCTATACAAATTATGGCAAACAATATATAGCACAGCTAAAAACAAATAAGTAATAATCTAAAATTAAATAGATTTTTAGCATGTTAAGCTATTCAATATCACAGTTTAGCCAGAGGTATTTAAAAATGAACCAAACCATGTCAATATACTAAATGGAACCAAGAACCTATAATTGAGTCACTTTAGAGTGTTAAAAGTTCAATGTTGAGTCATTTTATTTCAAGCACTTTAAATTAAGCAAATTTAATATATTGAGCAATTACTGAAATTTATTTTTAATTTTATCTTAGCAAAGCAAGTCTTGGACTAGAAACCATCTATAACTGCCTTCTAAGTTTCAACTATTTTTCACAATTGTTGTTTTCTTATCCCCAATCCTTGCCATTGACTACGGATGACTCCAAGCGACCCTACACATCTAAAGGCAAAGAATTTATTTTTGAGCACAAGTTCTTTATAACTTGACCCACATTAACAATGACATGTTTTATGCAACCTATAACCCATGACCTAGGTCACCAAATCATCATATGACTCAAAATTATCCATTTCTATAGGTTATCGAGAAAAATTGGCAAATCTATAAATTTTAAATTTTTTACTTTTCCAAAATGACAATGGTTCATCACAACAAACCATAGACCTTCTCACATGGTCCTTTAGTTTGAAACAATTACTCATTTGCTAGTTGGGTGTGTCTTCCCTAAACATATTTGGTTCAAGGAAATGTAATCTCATCATTTTGCTTGCAGCACATCACACCCCATACTTTAAACAACCTCAATAACTTGTTTGAGTCAGCAGTGTCATCAGCTGGAGGACGCAGGATGATAGATGCTAAAACAATCATCATCCTGACCTTATGGTGTATATGGAAGCATAGGAATTCTTGTGTGTTTGATAGAACACAACCAAATTTGCAGAATGTGCTACGCATATTCAAAGAAGAAGCTAAGTTGTGGAAGTCGGCAAGTGCAAGATACCCATAGTCTACATATGTTGTCGGACAGTGAACAGTGATTTTTGTGTGTGTTGTCCATTGGTTGTCAGCTCCTCTTTGTAATAGGTGAAATAGTTTAGTTACCTAGATTGCTATCTGCAGTTCTTGTCCAGGATGTACTTAGGACATTGTTGTGAAACTAACTCCTTTAGTGCAATGATACACAGCCCACCCATGAATTCTTTTTATGCTTCCTGCTTTATTTCTCTATCAAACAAGCAAGGGGAGGCAATGTAACAATTGGCAACCTGTAAAAGATTTACATGTCTGGAGCATGTTATATAATCTATTATAATACTAAAGCATAACAAAAGTCACCACGTTCGCTTTCAAGGGGTATAAATATAACACCCTAGCTTAACAAAAGCCCAGTTTGTCACCCGTAACTACTAAATGTACTAATTTAAACCATTAATTATATATTACCAACAGCTAGGTTACAAATATAAATCTACATCATAATCATGAACCAAAATTTCAGCAACATGAGAATCTGTAAAATGACAATAAGATGAACCAATTAACAATGATTTGAATCAATAATAAACTTAACCAAAGAGAATAGACAAGTAGCGACAATATGAACCATGATATGCTAAAGGGAATTCATTAATCATGTAAGAAATTCATAGATAGTAAGATTTATTTCTAACAATGAAATAGTGTTCACTAAGTGAAAGAAAGAACTAGCAAGTGCAATAATGTTCTTGTGCTAGTTTGTAACAGCCCAGTTTTTTAAAAAATAATAATAAATAATAAAAAATAAAATAATAATTAATTTAGTTTAAAATAAAAATCAATGTTATTTGGTTGCTTGAATTTTAAAATTTTAGCTAACCTAATTTTCTACTTTAAAAATTATTTCTTAAAAAATATTTTATAAAGAAAAATACCTAAATTTTAGTTGAAAATATTTTACTAAGACTAAAATAGCTTTAGAAACCTCTATATTTTTCTTTAAAATTTTTAGGCTTTATTTGCAATTTATTGGATTAATTTAAAGCTAGAAAAATAAAAAACATTTTTAATAATTAAAATATACTTTAATTAAATCTAAAATTATTTTATTTCATCTTTTCATATTCTCAAATCCCTAGGTAATTCTCCCTCATCCTAATCCCTCTGATTTCTGCTATTTTAGGGTTCTTAGCCCAAGATTTTAGTGGGGATTAGGATTTAGAACCTCCGATTAGAGAATCCCTGCTGTCTGCCTGTAGATTGATTCGCGCAGCGTTGCTGTTCGTGTTGTTGAGACCCCGAAAACGATTTTTCCCGAGGGTCTCCCCAAAAGGAAAAACGTAGACGACGACGATACGCATCTACTTTATTTTTTTTAGAATTTGTGGCCATGGGATATGGGCGTAACAGGGTCAGGAACCCCGCTGTCTGTCAGGGGTGCAGACTGGGGCTGTTTGCTGTTCAGAGGGGGATTAGGGGTAGAAGATGATTTTTATGCGTATGGTCATAATTGAGAAAAGTGTGGGGAATTCAGTAGTCTAGCTACTGTAAAAGAATCAGAATTTTTAGAGCCTTTCTCTGTTCTGAGGATGCGTTAGAAGCTGGCTGTCCAGAATGTCAGAACAGAGAAGGTCCTCTGTTTTGTGCATTAGGTAGCACCTTGCTAAGAATAAAATAAAAATATGTGATCTACATGAAAAGTTTTATATTTTTAAAGATAGAAAAATGTTAAGCAGCGCCGCTGTAATGGGAAGATTGTAGAACCGTTACGCGGGGAAGGATGTTGTGGGATTTTGGGGCTTAGCGATATCTTGTCTTTGAGAGTCGCGTTTTCCTTGCTATAGTATTGTGCTAAGAGGTACTTTTGGACAGGTGGTTTTGCTCCTGAATGCATGTGATTGCTTTGCTTCAACGGTAGAGGCAAGTAAACGTAGCGGATGTGCTACCGTTTAACCCGTTATTCTTACTACTTACAATATGCATGATTTTTCATAATGTTAAATGATATGCCATGGTTACATGATTTCTAAGTAAGAATGTGATAGCAAGATATGAATCAATTGCTATGTTTGGATGAGTTTTGGTAGTATTGTGGTAATTTGCTTAATGAGCGAATTGTGGTATACAAAAGTAAATACATGGTGGATATGATGATATTTCCTTGTTATTAAATTCATGAGGTTCATATTGATGCCCTTGAAGTTGGTATAATTGTGGCATTAGTGGTAGTATTCTTAGTGAATACTAGTAGTTGTGGTGGTAGCAATCTTGATGAATATATATTGTGGTCTATGTGGTAGGATTCACTATGGATCGATTGATTATGATCTTGGTGAATCAAATGTGGGTTGTGGTTGACCTTCGTGGTTAAATCCTTGTGGTTTATGATTATCATATCATTCATAACATGTCATGACATTGCATTGTGGATGTCGCCGCTTATAGCCGCGGCCGTGCAAGTCTGACATCGTGTATTGCCGTAGCACGATGCACACTTTTACCTTGTTGGGTAAAGGTGCAGTGGAGCATAGCATGCATATGCATTGCATTGTGGAAAGATCATTTGCATACTTATGCAATATATTGTAGTGAAGTTATTTTATAAACAACTGCAACTTTATAGTTGTAATGCAGAATTGGCTCATGAGTCACTTGTGGTATGAGGAAAGTGGTTGTGGTCGTGGATTGGGGTTCATCCCTTGTGGTATGGTAGGTGCTGTGATTGTGGCATGGGATTCTTTTCTCTTGTGGTAATTATTGATAGCAGTCGTGGATACGAGAAATAATAAAGTTAGTGAAGTAAAACATGTTATTGCTTTATTGTCATTGGTAGTGGTAGTGGTGGATGATATGAAGTAGTTAATCAAGATTTATTTGCTAATGTTTTACCATTGTTGGTAGTAGATATGGTTGAGGCTATAATTGTGATCATTATGGGAAATGGATATTGATGCTTAATATCATTGTAGTTTAATTAGTTTGTTAATGAATGTGGATGCACATTGTGGATGTGGACATGTGCATACTTTAATGATATTGTATATTTGTTTGTAGTCTGAATAGCCTGTTAAACAGTTTGCTTGCTGAGATTTTTATCTCACCCTTATCTCACCCTTGTTTCCCCCCTACAGGTGATTCTTGAGCATTCATAGGATGGTTAGAGCGGCACCACAATAATGCACTTGGTTCACCAATTCATGTTGTAATAAAGTCGATGGAATTGTAGCCAAATGCTTATCTATTCGTGGATGATTATTTTATTTAAGAAAGATGAACTTGTGAACAATTCGTTGTTGTTTATGCTTCCACTTAATCCACTACGGAACTAGCAAAGTGAGGTAGTTCCGACATGTAAACAGCGGAACTACCGGACTTCGGTAGTACCAGATTTTGCGCGGTACGTTTTTTCCAGAGAGCACTCTCAGAGGGGACTTAGACTCACAGAAATCGGTAGTACCGAACTTTCAATGGCGGAACTACCGCAGTGCGGTACTGTGGAACTACTGATTTTTGGTATGTTTTTTCTAGAGAGTACCCCCAGAAAAACTTAACCAGCCAGAAATTGAAAGTATCAAAGTTAGCACAGCGGAACAATCGCAGTGCGGTAGTACCGCACTGATTTGCGAAACTACCAAAGTGCGATAGTACCGCACTTATAACGGTGGTAGTACCGCTCTAAATTTAAAATGGCTAGTTCTAAACATTTGACATAGCCGTTACTGTGTGCTACAGTAAAGTGCGATAGTACCGCACTTTGTACTGTGGTAGCTCTGATTTCTCTCATTTTTCAGAATTAATTTTTGCAACGGCTAGTTTTGGTTGGTAAGGGTATAAATACCTCTCCACCTACCCAAGGGAAGTGTGCTGAATTTGCATTGATTATATTTGAGCCTAGAACATTCACTCCACTCTCTTTTCTTACTTGAGCATTCATTTTGAGGTGTGGAGAGATTTTTATATGCATTTATTCCAAGTTGATCTATTTGCACTTGAGCGTCGTCAAGCAAAATCGGTGGTCTATTCTCTTGGTGCTTGACGGCACCTAGACGGTGAGGAGGTTGATTGTGAGGTGACTTCTTCAATAAGTTTGTGAAGAAGCCCAAGCCAATTGTGAGTGGTTTGGAACTCGCCATCTGTAGAGAGGAGGAAGAGCTGTCACTAGTGATCGAGGAGCGAGGCTTAATTTGTGGAGCCGGTCTAAGGGCGCTTGGGCTTTGCTCAACGTGGACTAGTAAAGACCGGCAAGTCTTCGATACCACGGGAAAACATCGGGTGTCTCATTGTGATCTTTTCTTTACCTTGCTTTAGTTTTATATCGCTAGTTAAGCAATTTGATATTTGCATTATTTATTTGTGCTTGTGATTGAATTGTCATATCAATTGCTTAGGCTGACTAGAATTGAATAGGTTTGGTTTATTTAGAGCACTTGCCTATTTTTCAATTATCCATACTTGCTTACTTAGGCGGGAATTTTTATAACCTCCTATTCACCTCCCCTCTGGTCAGTCATTCTTGATCTTACAAGTAGTATCAGAGTTTGATCTCTCATTTTTACACTTAACCGTCTAGAGAGAAAAGGAAGACACCACAATTTGATGGCACTAATTATGCATATTGAAAAATTCAAATGTTCATTTACCTTAAGGCCATGAGCCCAAGCATTTGGAAAATCGTAAATGAGGGTTATGTCATACCTCTTGATCAATCACATCCCACGGATCAATATGGGTGTAACGCTCATTTAGATGCCCAAACCATGAATACTTTATTTGAAGCCTTAAACGCGGATGAGTTCAATAGGGTGAGTAATTTAGAAATCGATCATGCTATTTGGACAACTCTCTCGGAAGTTCATGAGGGAACCTCCATGGTTAAGGAAGCTAAATTGCATAGGCTTTAGATTAAACATGAGACATTTACAATGTTGCCACATGAAGGCATTAATGAGATGTACTCTCGCTTAAACAACATTGTAAATGAGCCCAAGGGCCTTGGTACGACACTAACCGACATTGATATTATGAGAAAAATGCTTAGGGTGTTGCCGAAAAAGTACGAGGTGTTGGTGACCCTCTTCCTCAACTTGCCCAAATTGCCAAAAATGACGCCAACACAACTCTTAGGTAATCTCATTACCAACAAGTTATACAAAAGGGATAAGAAGGAGCTCTTGGAGCAATCCTCCTCCAAGGGTAAGAAGATCACCGCCTTTAAGGTCAAGACAATCTCAAGTGAAGAGTCCGAAGAAGAAGATGAGGAATCCGAGGAGGAAATGACCCTCCTTGTAAGAAGAATGAAGAGATTCATGAGGAGGCGTCCCTACCATAATGCAAATCAAGGATCAAGAAATAAGGAGCACTCATTCAACGATAACAAGCGCTATAGAAACATCCGTTGCCATGAGTGCAATGAGAAGTGGCACATTGCCTGTCAATGCCCGACAAGAAAGGATAATAAGGGGAAATCATCCAATAAGAAAGACTTCAACTCCAAGAAGAAGTTTTTCAAAAGGCTTCACAAAGACGGGAAGAACGAAGTCCACATTGGAGAATGGAATTCCGATGAGGATTATTCGGATTCCGACTCCGAAGAGGATGAGTCCCCCAAGAAGAAGGGACTAGTCGAGATAGCAATCAAGAAGGCTCCATCACTCTTCTCATCTTCGACATGCCTTATGGCTAAGGGAGAAAAGGTAAAAACTAGTGATGATGATGAGTCTTCATATGATAAGTTAATGGATATGCTAATTGACTTGAATGAATTTTTTGAAAAAAAAAATGTCAAAATACTCGTATAGGTCTCTACTCCTGTGAAGTATCTACCGAAGTATGTCTTTCTCTACCTACTCCTATAGGTCACCCACACAAAGTAGGCTCTACAGGGCCACACATGCCACCCCTTTGCAATGTGAATACTCAACATGTAATGCAATGATTATGTTTCGTTAGTTAATTATCAATATTAACCAATTGACAACATCACGTTTTAGCCATAAGAATCATCATTATTCTACCACAAGCATCATCATCATTCTACAATAAACATGTGAGCATTGAAAGAATAAGTAAATTCATGCAAATCATCATGGCAAGTATTTATTCAAATATAACAATAAGTTCAAATACTTGAATACCATTCTACCATGCACTTGTCTTTTTCTAGTTGCAATGAACGAGTTGGTTCGAAGATGACAACATACCCGACACTACTCCTCCTACAGTAAACATCCAATCTCAAAATAAGCTACAACAGTGCAAGAACAATAATTAAATGACAATACTTCTACACGCTTCCTAAATATGCAATATTCCCCCTTTACTGGACAATCACCCATGCTATCCCGATACTAAAAATAGCATAACTTTGACTCCCAGACCTTATAATGGCAAACCACACTAGTTCTAGAATCTACATAAAATTTCTTACAATTTCTTAGTTAGTCATAATTCCTGATTAAATAATTTAACCCCCTACTTTTAACCTAAAAATTGTTTTGTCATCTTCTGGACAACAGGATTTATATTTTCATAACGATTAATCTAAACATGCAAATATAGTAAACCATGTCATTTTCAAAAACTACAAAAGGCTATCAACCTCTTTCTAGTTATGCTCAAAATTCAATTCTGCCATCTACCAAGTCCATTTAATAGATTCTCACAATTGTGTCCAGCAGCAATCGATTTCTAGACAATAGTCTTCCTAAAACCATATCTTCTAATCTACCCAACCAAAATTTGCATTCTTGGACTCTATGGAATCCTTTGTCAGTTAGCTATAATTTTCATGTAGAGCAAAAACTCTACTTAGTTCATTTACTAGTTTTAATCTACAGTTCACCACATGTAGCCAAAAGATGACAACTTTCCATATAGTAGGCTTACAAAAATCACAACTCTTAATCTAGCCCATTGATGAACAAGAATAAATACTCCACAGATAGCTAATAAAATTCTCTACAACTATCTGGTAGATGATATGGTCATAATATGCCCATACAATGCCCGAATTCACAACTAAAAATAATGGCAGACAAACCCATCTACTAATCGAACCCCTAACGAAAACTTGCTACTTCTCTCTCAAATCCCAACTCTAATCTCTAATAAAATAATAGCAAACCAGAGAGAAAATCTATATCGTTACCTCGGTGAAGAATGCTAGAACTGCGATCCCTTCCTCAACTCACCTTCCCTTCTCCCACCTGAATTTTGCGCTGCTGCTACTCCTCTCTTCCTTTGAAATTCCCTCTTGTTCACGGCAGCCACGCAACCACTGCTTGCAGTGCGGCCAAGACATGGTAGTGCCCCAGCGCGTGCACGTTTGCATTGCCGATTCTCATGCGCAGCGAGCATGGGAGGAGAAATGAGCATTGGCGATGCGATTGTGTGGCTAGTGTGTGGCGCACACTATCATGCAAGCATAACGAGGTGCGAAGTGATGGCAAACACTAGTGCCAACGATGCCAGAAGACGTGCGGGCCTGAGCAAGAAAGGAAAATAGCTAGGGCTTATGAGGGGTTTTTGGGGCTTTACCTTTGTAACATCTTAATTTTCATAGTTTATTTGAAGTTTTTAAACTAAAATTCACCATTTGGATTTTTTGAATTTCACACAAGCTTAAAATGAATTTTATTAATTAAAAGAATTTAATATAAATAAAATAAACATTAACATTTGCTAAAATATTTTATTTGGGTTTCTTGTGTCTCAAAGAATTTTCTATGTTTTTTTGGATTTATTTGCTATTTTATAGAGCTCAATTTGTTTTCTTCTAATTTCTAAAATTAGAAATCCCTAAATATCTCTCGCACCGTTTGGACTAGTCGGATCGGCTACCTCCACATGTCAGCCATCCATCGCACCTGGCACCCGTGAGTCGTCCGATCGGCCATCTCATTCGGCCGGTCCAAACGTGCCTGACACTGTTCATCTGTGCTTTATACCTCAACCGTCTGATCCTTAACCATCTCCACAAGTCAGCAATCCATCATCCTGGCTACTACTCATCTCCTTCCCGCAAACATCGCCATGCCTGTCTCGGCTATGCTTTGATGTTCATGCTCAAGTTGGTCTCTTCCACTGCCATCTCCGAGTCAAACATGCCACCATGCCCAACCCCTCCTCCTCGGCATCTGCACCATAAATAACGGTCGCGCCCTCGTTGTTCACACCCCGCCACCAAGCTCGCCCATGCTCCTCCGACATCTGTGTCGACCGTCATCGGCCTCGTTCACTCTGCCACCGCTGTCGTCTCAACTTCGCCTAACCCATCGCCGGTGAGTCCCAAGTCCACCGCAGCCATCTGACCACCAAAGTCATCCAACTACGTCCTCGACCAGCTGGTCTATGACCACGCGCATATCTACGACCACACAACAACCTCTGATCACGTAGCATCTTTGACCACTTGTTGTCCCTTCAACCTAGTTCGATCGTCCTCAGCTGAGTCAGTAGTCAAGTCAACCACTATCTCAGCAGCCACGCAAGCCCTAATCCTATGTGCCTGCCACATGGTTGTCATCTCAACCAACCAAGCCATCCCGGTGCCACGTTAATATGCGACATCAGCCCTAGATACCACACCAGCAACCGAGTTACATTGTTTACTATTCTGTGAGCCAATTCCACCATAGACCCACTATTCTATGCACCAAGTTCACAGCACAATAGGATTTATGATTTTTCCTGTATTTTTCTTTTAGATTTAATTTTTCAAGGGTCCGTTCTTCTCCGTCCTAACTCTGATTGATCCCGTTCTTTTTTCTAAATTTATCTAAAATTGAGCTCTATCTTTTAGTTTTAATTTTGAAGTTTTTAGAGTTTATTTGAATTTTATTTTATTTTATGTCTTATTCGTTTTCTGTCTCGTTTGATCGCGTCTTCAAAGGAGTGGAAACATAACCAGAATATCAAGAATTCATAACTGAGTAAGGCTGAGGTAAGTCACGTCCTTTAATCATGTTGAATCTAGTTTTCAAATCTATTACTTATTTATTTTATTTTAAATTATCATATATTGCTATTTTATTACAAATCCTTATACCTAGTAGTTATTATCCTAGTTGATTAATCCCTCATTTGAAAATTTGAATGCCATGAAACCATTGTAACCATAGGATGAGCATTTATTTAGTGATGCAATACTACTTATCGTTGGGATCATCATCACATGAGAACAAATATTTAATTTAATTTAATGAGATATTGAATCGTGGTTGGTGCCACAGTTATAAAATTTGTATACCATGATATTGGTGTGGCATTAGTGTTGGATATACGAAATTGGTTTTCACCTGGATGAGTGATCGTGCAGTAAAAAGGGAAGTGTGGATTCATTTCGAGTAAGGTGAAAGTCTCGTCTAGGTAATATCTAAGGATTTAACTTTATATGCCATTGATCTAAGTCTTACCGTGTAAACCATATATCTAGTATGGGATAGACCTGACTGATTAGTTTGCGATGTTTCAATTTTAATTTTGCCATTGAGTTGAACACGGCTACTGATTTCCATGAGGCGCAAGAGAGGGCAATTAGCGACTAGGTGGTTAACCTACTCAACAGCGAAACCTTAGCGGGTGAAATTGAGTTGTGATTGAACATTGTAAAAGTCTTGTTATGATTTTCTTTTAACATGATGATGATCACATCGTGTGGGTATAATTGTGTAACCTCTGTAGAGTGTAAAACTATTCGAATAGTGTGTCTCCAGTTATAGACAATATTCGGTTATTTCACATGAGGGGTATTTATTTCATCAAACTTGGGTTGGATAACTTTGAAAAGTAGATAGGTAGTTCACTAGTGATTTATTAAGTGGGTGGTTAGTTCACTTATGGTCTATTTAATTCGTTTGATTATTTATTATTGATTTTTTAAAGTTTATTTTTAATCTATTTATTGTATTTACTTTAAATTGTTGCTTTCTGCAATATAATCTCTCAGCCATCCATTGGTAAGTATTGCATATTATATTACATATTTGTTACAAATGACTTACTGAGTACCAATATACTCATAGCTTTATGCCAACTATTGATCAGTTGGAGATGAAGAGCCATATTAGTAGGAGATACCAAAAGGATGATACATCGATGACTTCGCATATTAGGTTTTCGCTTCTCAGTTGATTGCCTATGGGCATGTCTAATGGCTACTATGATTAATTTTATTTTTCGCTGCTAGTTTCTTAAGCACTTCAGGTTAATAAGTTGTAAGTTTGGCCATAAGGTTATACTTTGATAATTACTAATATTTGAGTCTTTTCCTTTATTTATCGTGCAAATGGTCGATATTTCATCAATGTTATATTGTGTGCACTAGCATGATGCTGAACTAATGTGGTATACATAGACACTCCAGATTTACATAATTAGGTCTCAACACTCTCCCCCACATCCCCTTTTATCACGGCACGAGTTTCACTTGATCTTCAACTCCTCCCGTACGACTCGTTCCAAGAAAATGACTCTAAATTTCCAACCATCCTATTTTCTGGTATCCCTTTTCCTCTAATTATGCATAGGTTCTCAAGACGGATATTTTCATAATATTATATTCTACCCCCTTAATAGAATTTGACCTGAATTTCTACTCCTCACTATTCTACACGAGAAAAGAAACTGAACTAAAAATTAAATACTATATATACCTGGAATGAACAACTCAGGATACTACTCATGTATGTGAAACTCTAGTTCCCAAGTTGCTTCCTGCTCGGTTGAAAGTATTTAAGCCTCTAAAAATTATTTTGATAATTAATGACAATATGTGAATATATGACTAATGTGTGTGCTGAGTGTCACATAGGTTCAGTCCCTAATGATGAACATGATAAATTAGAAATATATGCTAAAGGTCAACATAAGGATTAACATGGTTCAACATAAAGGTACAAGTAGTTTAGAATCCCTTTTTTAACCGATCTTGGGAGAAAGTTTGGAAAATTATATTATAGGCTCATTGCTGTACTATTAAGAGGGATCATAGAAAGTAACCTGACTCTGGATCAATTTAGAATTATGCATGCACTTAAAATTAAATTTGAAAGCCAATTGTGTTTTGTTAGAAAAATCAAAATTAACAAAGTGTGTTTAGCGGAACTACTAGACTCTGGATGTACCGACGTGTACAAAGTTGTACTACCAGAACTCGGAAGCACTGGCATTTTGAGCGGTACATTTTTTCAGAGAGCACCGACTTGAACAATTAGGCTCCTTAATATCGATGGTACCAGAAAATGAATGGCGGAACTACCGCAAAGCTTACAACCGTACTCAAAAATAGAACTATCGGACCTTAGAAGTACCAAAAATTTGGGTAGTATGTTTTTTCCAGAGAGGATCAACTTTTGGTCTCAAAGCAATCGAAAGTTCCGCACCATAAATCGAAACTACCGATCATCAGAACTATCATGATTTCAATGGTGGTAGTACCGTGTCAACTTTCAAACGGCTAGTTCTAACACTCCATAGCCGTTACTACTTGCTACAGTACAATACGGTAGTTCCATAAATTGCACAGCGGTGCTACCGATTTCCCTAATTTTTCAGGATTATTTTATGCAATGGCTATATTTGGTTGGTGGGAATATAAGTACTCCCCCACCAACTCAAAGACAGTAAGAAGAGATTTTATTGAACATCCTTGAGCATTGAGCATTCTTCCCACACCTTAATTTCACATTGTACATTCATTTGAGATGGTTGAGCCATAGCAAGTGCATTTTATCTCTAAATTGATCCTCGGCACTTGATCGATGTCAAGCAAAGCTGTGATCTGTTACTCTTGGTGGAAGATTGTGAGGTGATCTCTTCAAGAAGATTGTGAAGAGGCCCGGCGTCAACTTGTGAGTGGTTTGGTGTGCACCATCTCTAGAGCGGAGAAAGGACAACCACCAATGGATTGAGGAGTTGAGGATTAATTCATGGTGTCGGTCCAAGTCACTTGGACTTTCCTAGTTTTAATAATGCACAATTATCCTGAATGATTCTCTTTTGAGTGCAAAACTAAGGATCATTTGTATATTCTCTCATATCTTATTATGTCCTGAAAAGTTCCAGAAAAATCGGAACTACCGCTATGTATTGTTCGGTACTATCGAATTCTGGTACTACCGACATTATAATTATGATACTTCCGATTTCCAAAACTATCAGAGTGTTAACTGAGGAACTACCAATTTCAGTTGGTTTGCGCAATAACTCCAAGGCCTGAGCCTTCTTATCTCCTCTCTTTCTCTCTCCAATGCCCCCACTCACAACTAAACATCTCTTTTCCTCTCTCTCTCCCTCAAGAAACCATTCAAATCCACTCCTTGATGTTCAAATCCTATGTGGATTATTTCGCTTCTTGGTGACCTCTCACATCCAAAGGGTTCAACTCTTTCAACCCACAAGATAAATAGGATCAAAACTCTCATTTCATCTTGATTCTAAGAACCCTAGGTCAAAATTAGGTTGTGATTTGAAATATGAACGATTTAGAATTATTTTCTTAGTCAAATCATGGATTCAATCCAAGAAAAATACCATTTAAATTCATACATTGTCTGCCCTAGAAAATATCAGAGAAAATAGAACTATTGCTAGACAAACGCGGTACTACCGCAAAACGGTCATACTGGAGTTTACACACCGGTACTACCGCATCCCGGTACTACTGCACTTTGAACGTCAGTACTTTCAATTTGCCTGATAAAACAGCAGTGTCATTTCATTCATTTCAAACCAAATTTCTTTAATCCATACCTTATCCTTGATATCATTTCTTCTTTTTTGAAGATGCCGAGGACTAGAAATGCTGCACGGAAAGTGTATGCCAAGAACGATAACCCTTCTGGATAAGCTTCTTCTCTATAAGAGTCTCACGCCGTTTCGGCTTCACCCTCAGTCCAGATGCCACCAACTGCTCAAGTAGAATCTACACAGAAGGCAAGAGAGGATAGAGGAAAAAACAATAGCCTCTGACTCTGAAACTGAGACTGAATAGCAAGGAAGTCTAACTCATGAGTCTTTAGACGAAGAGATGCCTGAGTACATCGAGCATGTATACATCATGCATGTATATATACATAAATGCATCTGTATGAATAAAAACACGAGTGTACAGAAAGAAGAGAAGCAAAGAACTCGAAGTAGAGATAGTGCAGCTGTAGGGAATAGGCTCAGGATCACCGGAGAGGGGTGTCCCTAGCAAGGATCGGTGACGGTTACACGTATATGGTTGTTTGATGTCAAACCAGTCAACATTAAGCAATAATTGAAGAGAAATAGAAAATAACTATGTGGTAGAGAATTGCATTGGAAGAAGTAGTAGCTAAGAGGGATCGATCAAGAATTGGGCTTGCTATTGGATATTAAAGTAGAAAAGTTATGGTGATGAGAAGAGATAGAAGATACACGGTTCGATGCGATAGCTGTTGTGTGAGGGAAGATAAGTTCAAGGTAAGTCACCCGTGGTGCATCGGTGTATGCGTGAGCAAGATACTTTAATAACATGAAATTACTGAGATAATTTGCCACACACATAATCAATGTATTACTTGAGATTAAAATAAAGGTCCATATGCATGCATACATTTTAAAAAAGAGTAACCAATGGAGGAAGAATATGGGCATGCAACTGTATGATTCATGCACGATGGAGAGTGGTTATGTTTCTAAGAACCCCATAACTTATTATGATCAATGATTTTCTTCTGTAAGAGCTCATACTTTAATTATGTTCCTCAAGTTGTATTTTGCTTCAAACTTCTATTGTTATTTCTAATGTTTATGATGTCTTAAAAATCTAAATAGCTTATAAGATACATAAATATATTCTCAAACAGATAAGTTATATCATTTGATACTACTAACTTTGAAACAATCTAACAATACAAATGCACGGGTCACCCTGCTAGTTACAACAACAATGGAATGTTTGTTAGTAGTGCTTCTATACATCAACCCCCAATACAAGTTGTACAAATCTTAAAGCAAGCAAAGGGGTAAGTAATCACCATCCACCTTTCATTCATGCTTTAATATTTGTGCAACTTTGAAATAGTGATGCATAGAAGCAGCAAACATCCATAAAATTTACATATTCAAATTCAAAGGGCCTACGTCCGTTAAAACAAATGTCTACAAGAAGTTCATAGAGTTGATTTGAATTCGAAGGTCCTACATGTTAAAAAGGATTTGCAATAAGTTTACATAAATTTTCTATACTCTTAATATTTTCGATGCTTCATGTATGCAATAGCCAATAGGTTATTGTTTAGCTTGTGCAAAATAGACTAACATAGTAACACCATGGCTTGTTTGGCAACAATTATCGAAGTCATTAGCTATTTGGGTCACATATCTTGCAACATAGTTTGAAATTCATTCAACCAAAGCACAAGTAGCAATATTCTGCTATTGAACTCACTTGATGTTATGACTTATGATGTTCTCCTAGGAGCATCTCCATCTGAATAATATCCATATCTAACATGATTTATTGAAAAAAACTTTTTTAATGCCACACAAGTACTCTCACCCTCCTTTATCCTCACTCTACCATAGGCCCACCATTGCCTTGATTAATTGTACAAACTCGTGACTCGATATCTCTTCACTTTATTCTTTTATACATGGAGTACACCCTGACGTTAGTGTGCCTTCATATGTCACTCGCTCACCTCTCTCCTACATAGACACCCTGGCGTCAGTGTGCCTTCATATGTCACCGCTTGCCTCTCTCCTACATGGATTATGTGCTATATGGCATTTTTCTATTCACTTTTCATGTGTGAGGTCCATCCTGACGATATATCTTGGTGGTAGTGCGTTTTTATATGCCACTTCTATGTCTTTCTCCTATATATAGTAGTATTATATAGGATATGACTTTTGTCCATATTAATAGGTAACTCAATGCGCCGAAAAAACTCCTTTGTTTATCGGTCTCTAATCCCCTTTTTTACGTGGCATACGTGGGACATACCGCTAGCGTTGGTATGGCCATTTGGCGCATTGGAGATGTTCTAGTAGCGGCTTCCAGTTGGCCTCCACAAGTCAGGCTCAAAAACCCCTCGTCTGCGAAGCTTCCTAGTTCCTACGCCCAAATCGAAGCGATTCCTTGTGGTTTCGCCCAAATCCCCCCTCCATGGCTCGTAGACGTAGACCTCGCTGCCCATGGTCGGACGGCCTCCCACCCGAGCTCCTCTGCATCATCGTCCTCCACCTGAACTGCGTCGCCGACCGTGTCTACTTCGCCGCCGTCTGCCGCGCGTGGCGCTCCGCCGCGCGGGCCGTCGACGCCCCGCCGTGCCAGCTCCCGTGGCTCCTCCTCCCGTCCCTCGACGCGTCCTCCTTCTTCAGCATCCACTCCGGCACCACCCGCCGCCTCTACCTCCCGGAGGGCGTCCGAGGCGCGCGCTTCTGCGGCTCCCACGACGGCGGCTGGGTCGCCATCGCGGTCGACCCGTTTCGAGGGTACGCGGCCGTGAACCTCCTCTCCGGCGCGAGGATTCCCCTCCCCGACAGGCTCAGACTCAACCTCCCCGACAATCACGATCTCCAAACCACCACCATCTGCGAGCACCGTATGGTCATTCGTACCGTCACCTTCTCGGCCGCGCCCACCTCGGAGGGCTGCCTCGCTGCCGCACACGTCTCCAGCGCCTCCAACATCGCCTTCTGGCGGCCGGGGATGGACAGGCACTGGCTCGCGTGCCGGCGTGATGTCGACCCGCTCCAGGACATCATCTATCACAGGAACGAGGTGAAGCAAGGCTTCCACGTCCTCACCGACAAAGAGGATGTCCTGGTGTACACGCCCGGCGGCGCCCGGGACGCCCCGCTGGAGATGTCCTGCAGCTCCTACCAGGTCCAGAGGCGCGTGGATTACATGCCCGATCAGTTCTTGCCCTCGACGTTCGCCGTGACCCGTTACCTGGTGGAGTCCCGCGGGAAGTTGCTAATGGCGCTGCGGCACTACTCTGCCCGGCGCGTCGCAGGGCGACGCACGCGTATGTTCAGAATCTTTTTGATGAAGCATGAGATTGCGCCCCATGGCGGCTCTGAAGTTTCCTGGGTGGAGCTCCACGAGTTGCCTGGTCGGGTGCTCTTCCTTGGTAGAGGCTGCTCTAGGGCCTTTGAGGTGTCTCAGTTCAGCAACCTCCAGGAGGGTAGCATCTTTTATTTGGACGATATTAGCTTCGACATATCCTTGGTGTTGAACAATGGGAGTAAGTTCTCCAGCACTGACTTGGGCATGTACAAAACGCTCAAGATTAGGGATAGTGCTCGGCGCTTTCCGCGTGAATTTACTTCAGAGTGCTCTCCTCCAATCTGGTTTGTCCCCTGAATCGATATACTTTGGGGCCTTTAGTAAGTCTCTGGCTAGTACCCTGCACTTTTCTGCAGTTGTGATAAAAGATGCTGAGCTGTATGTTTTAAGGAAAAAAAAAACAAATGAAAGTTGATCGGTATGAACAAATGTATGGCGTGTTGCAAACATCAATGAATATCTGTTTTGCGTCACCTGAATATATATGCCATACTTGGCCAAATTTGATTTAGTTCTGTCTGATGATATGAATCACTACTCCTGTTCCTCGACATGAATCGCTTACAAAAGGCATTGCACTGATGATTGCAATGGATACAGAGATTAATTGAGAAGTTTTGGCTTAGTTTTTTCTGATTAATTGGTCCAGCTCTATTCTATGAAGTTGTCCTTCTCGGAAGCCAAGATCAGTGGTTACATTCTGTTCCCTTGCTTTTTTTCGAATCAAAACAGTAATGGGAGGCAACAGAACAATTGGCAACCTGTAAAAGACTTACATGTTCAGAGCCTTCTATAATTACAGCAACAGCTCTGAGGATCAAATTAGTGTCTGGTGACTTTACTCACCACTCCCTGATATGAACACTTCAGTTCAGCTACTCCATTCTTTTTATTTTTCTTCCTTTGCACAGCACCACGATGTTACATCCTCTTAGTTCCACACAAAGTCTCCACTCGGCTTCTTGCTTTGCAACACCTTTTACATCCTGTTCCATTTCAACGTTCGTCCTGTTCGACAGGCTCATATCTGTATGAACTATGAAAGACTTGCTCATGCAAAGACATGATAATCGATTGCTTCATGTTTGCAAAGTTGGATTGCGGCCCCGCTCAGCGATGCGGAAGCCAGCGTTCGGCTTCCGCGTCGAGCGATTTGTCACTATTTGTTTTTTTTCCTTTTTTTATTTTGTGTTTTGTCTTTTTTTTCCGTATTCCTTTACATTGTCCGTATTGGGTTAATATATTTTTTCTATTTTTATTTTTTTAAATTTAATTATGTCAAATAAGCCAACTCAGCTAGGTCAACAACTGAAGGCTGTAGTGATGTATAATTGTCTGGATTTTCTTCTTGGCAAAAACATGATGTGTATAGATTCTATTTGCTGATTAGCAAGCATGTGCTGATGTGCATAGCGAATTGCTTCCTATTTACACAACCGAATGGATAGCTTCTCAGCAATGCTGATTACATTAATTATCTACAAACATAGAGTTACACATAATGCATCCAAGAGTAGCAGCAATCTGTAAGCAGAGTGCTTTGCCTGTCATCTGTACATGATATAGTTAGTTATGAATCCATGTTCCGAGTTTCCTAGACAACTACTGCTTTGGTGGATGACTTAGTTGCTACTGCCTTGGTGCCTACATGCCGGGGCTATCTTTTGTCCTTGAGTTAATTGCCATATTACTTTGGATCAACTGCATAACCAGGCAGCAAAGTAGCCACCTCTGTGTGTTCCACTCGGCCACAATGTCGATGTGCATTTGGCGTTCTCGTCACAGGATTGGAAGTGGCACCCCTTCGCATCTAGTTCGTGCCATGAGATTTCAACCTCTTTGGCTTGCAGAGACATGCTCTGTTGAGAGCAGGGTAACATGAGTTCGACATCGTGCTCCTATTTGAGTAGTAAATACTAAGTAGGAACAACAGATTGAGATGACGGCTCTTGGGATTTAGAAGATAAGGATAAACAGAGATTGAGAATTGCAGTGCAGTAAACTGCAAGAAACATAGTAAATCGCAACAGCTAGTAGACAAAATTCAAGCGAAACAATTAGGCATATGTGATGCCATCATCGATTAACAATTAGACAGGTATTTCTACAAAGCGATAAAAGAAGTAACCGTGCACACTGAGCACATATTACAAGATCAAACATTGCAGTGTTGAACAAAACACACGTACTTCCTTCCTGATTTTCGTGGGCGGAAGGGTTGAGTTGAGATCCAGCTGCTATGATGTGGGCCTGTACCTAACTGGGCTGCTCTCGTAGCAAGCATCTCTCTTTATTTCCTCATTATTTGTGCATTGTTTAGTGTGGGCACAGTTTTTATTATCAATCGTTCAGCTTTGTCCAGACATATGGGTGTTTAGAATGACGATAATTTATGATTTTTTTTACTATAGTTGATTTATTTTTGTGCTGTAACTGAATTGACTTATTTGATATAATTAAATTTAAAAAAATTTAAAAATAAAAAACATGTTAACATATAATATACAATGTAAAAGAATATGAGAAAAAAACATAAAACCCCTAAAAACTCCCTGCCAACACAACATTGAGCGGGGGCTTAGCACAACCCAACACTGCAGAAACAAGGGCCCGGCAAATCATCAGGGTTGCTCCAGGATCGACTGTAGGAACAAAACTGTCGACGACCAACTTAGGGATGTAGTAGTATATGTGGCGCTAGCGATGTAGTTGTATTCTAGGGTTCGTTTGATCCCTCATAAAAGTTGTTCAGACACACCCCGATTCTCACATGCAGGCACCAGCCACAGAATTGAATTGATTGTAGGATCATACATACGAATTAGTAGTAGTTGTACTGATCGTCATCACTACCTATCAGCAGTGAAGTACTATCGTCCGTGTCGTTTCGTATCCGCTTTCCAAGTTCGAAACCGATGGCGTTGACGGCTGGCTCCCACTTCCCAGTCCCCGAGACCGTGGTCCCACCAGTTAGCTACATAGATAGGGCGCTCCCGGGGAGGGCAGGGCCGCCTCGTCTCGTCCCTACCGTGGTCCCAGGGAAGGGGTTCCATGGGCGGAGCACAGGGTTCAAGTTACTTGCCGTTTTTAAATCGGTTTTATCGGTATCCTAGATAAAAATCCAAACTGAGCAAAAAAATTTCGGCTTAGTTTGATTTAAAACCCGACTCAAACTGGTCTATTTGGCCGCCTCTATTGTTTGTCATAGGTCAGAGTGTAAACAGTTCAATCCTTTCCCAAGCTCCATCTTTTCCTCTCCGTTCTCTTTCTCTTACCCAAATTGGTAGCATATGGAGATGGAGGGCGACATCCACTCCTAAGCTTCTCCTCTGACTCCTCCCCAAGCTCTCGAGTTCCTCGTCAGCTCCTTGTTGCAACCTCAAAATGGTACATAGATGGCGCCGTTGGCAGAGTCACAAGGAACGGCGGTGATGGAAGAGGCCAGGATGGTAGCCAAGGTTGGCTAGGGGAGAGGCCAGGATGGCAACAACCGTGCAAAAAATCAGAAAATGACCAACATGCATATACTTTGATCAATTTGCAAAACGCATTCACAAATTGTAATATCAAACAAAGAAGGGTTAAAACATGATCCACGACAAGTTGCAAAACATATTCACATACTTTATAATCATGCCACATGGTTTAAGGATGTGGGCTTAAACTATTTGTAAAACACATTTACAAACTAAATTCACATGCGACAAGAACTATGCATGAGCCTCAACTTTTTGCAAAATATATTCGCAAATACTAACATCATACCAAGGAGAACTAGAGTAAACATAATGAGTTATCAACACATAATACACTCAAACTACTAGCTAAGACCCCACTTAATAGTACAACAATTCATATTAACTATCCGGTCTACCAACCAAACACCGAGATCGGTAAAAAACTAGCAACATATCCTAAATTTATGCTAGTTATACCTTTGTCTTGCGCATTCATTTGTAGCTTGACGACGAACGTCTTCATTCCAAGTCCAAGTTCTTGACTTGATCACACTACTACAGAAGGATCATTACAGACGGTTCAAAACTGTCATCACAAATGGTTTCTGAATCGTCTGAATGTATGTGTCAATGATAACAGGTGGTTATCACATACGGACCGTCTATGATAAGATATAACACAGTTGGTTATTCAAAACAATCATCTATGATATGTCAGATATCACAAACGATTTTTTGTATTAGTCATTTATGATAACTTACATATCACAGACAGTTTTATTTAAAAATTGTCTGTGATAGCGGGAATATCACAAACGGTTGCATTTAAAAACCGTCTATCATAGCACACATATCACAAAAGGTTGCATCTCAAAACTGTCTGTGATAGCGTACATATCATAGATGGTTCTATCACAGCGGATATATCACAGACGGTTGCATTTAAAAATCATCTGTGCAGTGGACATATCACAGACGGTTGTATTTACAAACTGTCTATGATAGATATCTAAAAACCTATATATTTTTGTTTTTCGGCTAGTCTCAGGAAATGTTAGTTATACTCTCTGAAAACAAATAAGCAAATCACATATATATACCATAGGACACAGATCTCACAAATAAATTGATCACATATATATAGCACAAGACACAGATCTCACAAATGAATTAAACAACGCAAGTAGATCACACATGACAAATCGTTACATGTACATATCTTACAAATGAATTAAATAACTAAATGAAATACAATAGAATTAATTGTTCAATTAAGCACAACTGAGTAAATTAGAATTGAATCAAATGTTTGAACAACTAACTATCATCTTCACCAGGGTAGAACTCTCCATTACAGTGAATGACATTCACCATCAAGAATTCGAAGAGCTGTCCTCAAACTTCAGCGAGGTTGGCAAGATCGTATGTACTTGAGTCAAATTATACACCCTATCACTAGGAGTGTTAAAATCATTAGCATATATATATATATATAGAAATTGATAATCATGAAATAAATATTGATAGGTTGACAAACCTTTGAATATTTCATCTTAGTGTCTATAATTTCTAGCATATGTCTACAAAAGTATAATCCACATACGTTGCCCTTTAGCTGCTGGTGGCATTACAAAAATAAAATTATATACATAGGTATGATCAGTTCCAGAGGCATTATTATGAAGTGTGATATAGGATTGTGTTATAGAGGATACTGGAAATCACGTCCTATGTCGCAATGCGGCATAGAATTCCTTGTGTCTCCCTCCCTAAGCAATGTAAGCACTGAACGACCTACGTGATTCCAAAAGTTAGCATCGACCATTGCAAACGAAAGGAGGAGCACAATAGAGTTATGTATGGAAAAAATAAGTTTAATTACTTGTCAAATATTTGTTGCACAAGGGTAAAGTCGTGGTCGCCACTAAGGAATTAAGATATATTATCTTGCTTCACTTTGTATAATCACGAGCAGAATCCAATGACCTCTAGTCATGTATATCACCATAGTGATTAATATTAAGTCATGTTGCGTATAAAGTACAAATAAAACTTCTATGGTAACTAGTGAAGCACTTACCCCTGGTTGAAGGGTATCATGATGTAGTCCTTGTCACTCTAAGTAAGTAATCCCTTCGTATGTAATCTTGGGCGAAGAATGTGTTATCCTTGATGCATTGCTCAGAGACCAAGTGTGGGTCGAGAAAACCCACAGGTTGTCGCCGTCATTAGGATTTTTGGATCATGAATCTATATATAAGCAATGAGTCATGATATTTATTGGTATTACATTAATATAGAACTTGATTATACAGTACATTTATAGTGTCCAGCATCATAAAAGTGAGGCATCAAGTTTGTTAAGGTTAAATAGTAAGAATAAGTTCTCGAAGATCACGATGAAGTATCTCGAGTCGTAGAGGAAATGCTCCTTTGTGAATTTCATAGTGAATTCACTTTAGCGGTTTGGCTTCCTATTGGACCTCTGCTTGTATCAAGAATGCAAAGACATGCAAACCAGTCCAAAACTAGATAGTTGTGAGTTCGGGACCAATGACACTCTAAGCTTGAACTTCTAAGTCCCGAAAGGCGCCTTTAGCTTACTCTTCTTGTATTTGGACTTAGCTTGGGCCTTACTATCTCGCTTGCAATATATCTAAAGCGGAACTTGAGGTGACGGGCTTCTAAAGTGGAACTTGAGGTGGAGCCACAGGAGCCGATGTGACTGGCTTCTGAAGCAGAGCTTGAGGTAGAGAGTCATAAAGGGTTCTGTTTGACAGGGATGGTCGTGTGAAGATCATGGCACGAAAGGGTCCAGGGTGATGTCCCTCTTAGGCCACTAGATAAATGTGTGGACAGCATCCCCTAGTGTCATAATATCTTCGTTTGCGAGCTTCTCAAGAGAAATGGCTCTGAAAACGTCATTAATCACATCCACCTGGACCATCACAAAACCGGTCTCTAGCTAGGTGCCGTGCACCAGTGTCCCTAGCAACCATAGATACGCCATCCCCTACGAGCATCAATGGAAATAAAGCCAACAAGTCTGACTCTGAGCATGCACGGCGTGGGCTCCTACATAATGATACATGATAAGCTAAGTCATCCACTAGGTCTATCGATAGGTAAGTGGGCGTCACTATATTCAGAAATTAACGTAGACACGCAGCTACTCCGATGTTGAGAGGGACTGGGTACCGTAGTGGGTTGCGATTGGTTACGAACTTGTCTCAGTTTTTCCCTCAATGCATCTATCTCTCCTCAAAGTGAGGCAGTTATTTGCTCTTGAAGTAAGGCAAATAGTTGTTCCTCAAGTTATGCATGAAGCTCATGTTTTATTTGTTCCTCGCGATGGATCTTGGACCTCTTCCTACTCCTATACACCTTGGAGTTGTTTGGGAATTCGTGGCTCTAAGGTACATAAACCCCTAGGCCTCACGTGTGACATGGGTGCTCCTTGTTTTCTAGGGCCTATGATAGTATATCCCTCTTCCTATCTTCTTCAAAGGAGTCTTAAGAATATTCGATAGTCAATGTTTGCTGCAAGAGGTAATCATGTTATTTTAGACCCCATGAAGTTATGAAACTATTAACTAGATAGTTTAATATATCTTATCAGGCGTTGGGACACTTCCTCGTCTGTGGGGGTTTTTAAAAGAGGAGATACCCGAAGACATGGTGGATGACTTCGTCCTTCACCAATTTATAATGCGCTCATTTGTGATCCCGGCAAATGGTAGGGAGGTCTCCGATCGATTTCAACCTCGTCCTGCATCCTCCATTGCGGAATTCTACCCACATACCCAGCGGTGCCGAGTCTGTGGGGGTCAGTGTTTTGTGCCTGGAGAGCCTTGTGCGCCGCACTTTGCTTTTGAAATTTGGTTGCTGTCTTCATCTGCACAAAGGCCTCCCATATTTTTGGTGACACGATGAAAGCATCTAGATCTCAATGAAGGAGATAAACCGGTAGATTTAAAACTTTATAGATCTATGATTACTAGTTTCTTTTATCTTACCGCATCTAGACCCGATATTATGTTTTGCATGTATAGAAGGTTTCAAGCCTCTCCAAAAGAGTGACATTTAGTGGCCATAAAGAGGATTATAAGATATTTAAAATATTCCTCTAGTATAGATTTGTGGTTTCCCAAAAGTGCTAAATTTGATTTAATTGGATATTCAGATTTCGACTATGCGGGTTGCAAAGTGAATAGAAAAAGCATCTCGGGTAATTGTTAACTTCTAGGAAGGTCTTTAGTGTCATGGTCTTCTAAGAAACAAACTCTGTAGCACTTTCAACCGCTGAAGCCGAATATGTTTTCGCGTGTAGTTGTTATGCTCAATTGCCATGGATGAGGCAAACCTTGATGGATTATGGAATTAAATTTAATAAAACGCCTCTATTATGTGATAATGAAAGTACAGTGAAAATAGCCAACAACCCCGTTCAATACTCAAGAACCAAGCACATAGATATTCGCCACCATTTCTTGAGAGATCATGTGAGCGAAGGGGATATTGAAATTAGATACATTAGAACCGAAGATCAATTAGCGGATATTTTCACCAAACTCTTAGATGAAAGCTGGTATTGTAAATTGAGGAATGAATTAAATGTTTTAAACTACTCAAATATAGCTTGAATATTTGTCACATGCTTTTGTGTGTTGTTGGCGCCATTTGAGTATTTTGAGATGAATTTTCAAATATTGTTGTTAAAATCTCTTATGTTCATCAAAATTATTTTCTTAAGCCTCCCCTAGGTTTTCTAATGCATAATGATCCTAAATGATTCTTAATTAAGTGCAAAACTAGGGATCATTTGCATAAATTCTCAAATCAATCTAAAATATCAGAAAAATCGAAACTACCACAGTTTACTTTGCGGTACTACCGCAGTGCGGTACTACCGACGGTAAAATCGCGGTACTTCCGGGGTGCGGAACTACCGGCGTGTTACCTACGGAACTACCGATTTTTCATGAAGATGACAGTTATTCCTGGGATTCCCTCCCTATTTCCTCCCCAAACTTTCTCTATCTCTCATCACATTCAATTGCAACCGTACACCTCCCTTCCTCTCTCTCTCTCTCACCCCCAAGAACTCCTCTCAATCCTTCACCCCGATCTCCAAATCTGGTGGAGTTTTCTTCACTCTTGGGTGATTTTGTGCTTCACTAGGGTTCACCTCCTTCGATTCTCAAGGTATTTTGGATTAAACCTCGCTCTTCATCTCATTTTTATGAACTTTAGGTGCAATTAGGTTAGTTTTGAAATGTGGACAATGTGATGCTATTTTCTCGGGCAAACGGTTATTTTTAGTGATGTATGATGGTTTGCCATCTTTCTATTAGACTCAATCCAACAAAAATATCACTTGGAATCATGCATGAATTACCCTAGAAAATTTTAGAAAAATCGAAACTACCACTCGGCGAACGCGGTACTACCACAGGGCGGTACTACCGGAGTTTGTACACTGGTACTACCACAGAGAGGTACTACCAGGATTTGTACACCAGTACTATCGCAGTTTGAACGACGGTACTACCAATTTTTCTGAAAAATCAGCATCTTGTTTTCATTTAATTCCAACCTAATTTCCAAACTTCATATCATATCCTTGACTTCCTTATTCAGTTATTTCAAGATGGCACCAAAGACAGGGAATGCAACAAAGAAGTTTTATGATAGGGCCAGCGGTTCAGGCCAGGGTTCTTCTCAATAGGGATCTCATGTCCCTGAGTCGCCCACAATTGAGACGGCTCATGAAGAGTCAACATAAAAGACACTAGAGGACAGTGAAAATGGAACAAGTGGCACTGAGATTGAGTCAGAACGGCAAAGCAGTCCCTCCGGAAGTCCAGTTCCTGAGGCAGCCGATGAAGGAATGGCACCGGCTGATAACGAGCGTCGGGATATCTTACACATGTCCAGTGATGACTACGCCATCCTCAGGCACCGCAATCAATTTGTGCTCCCTAGAAATAGTGAAAATCCGAAGTTCCATACCAAGTTCTAGGAGCAAGTTTATGAGAAAATTTATGGTCCCAACAAGCAATTTGCGGATCATAAGTATATAGATTGAGATCACTTGGACGGCATGGACAAGTTTGAGAACACCTTTCGCCTATTTCAGAGAGCAGGAATTCATCATGTCGTGTCCCTCAAATCAGATTACAATGAGGAGATAATCAGACAGTTCTATGCCACTCTTTATATATCTCCTAACTTTGAGCACTTGTCCTGCATGACGGGGGACCGATATTTGGACTCCAATAAACAAGAATTTGAAGTAGCTCCGAACACATTCTCAAGTACACATGAGAAAGTCTTTGACAGACCGGCACTTCCTTTTTCCCAATGCACTAGGTATTATGATCAAAATATGACGTATGTGTCGGGCAAACTCCATGGACTTCTTCCTATTCCAAGCTTGGTCAACCGGATTATCAATCATACTATTCTCCCCCAAAAGCAGCAACTTTGATGCCATCCAAGGACATGCATGGAATGTGATTGACTACATCATGACTGGAACAAAGTTTGATGTAGTCGATCTCATTATTAGAGGGATGGTTGCGACGAAGAACATAGAGTCAGGAGGACTAACTATGCACCTTATATCATGGCCCTAATTATTCACAAGACTGGACCTTTCAGAGGAGGGTTGGGTGGAGTGCACAAGCCCTATAAGCTAAGAGAGGGACCCCCAATTCCCGCACCTCCGCGCCCCAGAGCGCGTTCAGGAGCGTCTTCTTCTAGGTAGCAGGATGAAGACAAGGTGACACTCTCCCAAATCTACTCTGTTCTCCTACGTCTTAACGGTAGCATGTCTATCCTAACTGACAACATGACCTCCTTGACCGGCAATGTCTCCTCCCTGACGGACAACATGTCGACCCTAACTGCTTTCGTCTCCTCTCTTGGAGACTGTATGACTACCCTTGAGGGTGCAGTTGCTCTGATCCAGTACGTGTGCCATCGCCGCCGCGCCGCTTCTCCTCAAGGACCACAGGAGTAACCCTTGTTGGTATTTTGATGCTAAAAGGGGAGAAGTTATGGAGAAGAAAGGGGAGAAGAAAAATAAGAAGAAGAATGATAATCAGGATTTGCTTTTGCTCTAAGTGTTAATTATTATTATGTAATGAACTATGGTGTAGTGAACCATGTGATGTTTATCGTTTATTTTTATGTGTGATGAACCATGTGATGTAATCAAGTGCATTTTGTTATTTGCAAATTATGTACTCTCTAGAAGTTCTTGATTTAAAAGCTTCACAAGATATTATTGTTCATATGTGCAAATTGTATCTCGTTTCATCTATGCACATTTTTAGGGGGAGCTTTCAAAAATCGACTTTGAAAGAAAATGAATTACTTAACTTCTTGTGACAAAATAAAAAAATCCAATTACTCTTTTAAAAGTCACAATAGAATATGCAACTTGTCCTTATACAAGTGGTATATTCAAAATCAATTTTTATCTCACTTAAAATTCAAGTGTTGTCATCAATTATTAAAAACAGAGAGATTGAAAGTATCTAGGCCCCAAAATTTGGTTTTGGAAATTAATGACGATTTATGAATATAGTACTAATGTGTGTGTTGAGGATTGCATAGGCAAAGTCTCATAAGAGCGCAAAAGACAAAAGTAAGTTGCATGGAAAATGGACATCAAGTTGGATCCAAAATAAGATACATAAAATATAAGATCTCTTTTAATTTTTACTGGTCCTAAGAGAAAGGTTGGAAGACCAGATTATAGCATAGTCGCCGTATTATTAAGAGATATCATAAAAAGTTTCATGATAACATATTCTTGTGCCATTTGGATCAATTTGGGAATATGCATGCACATGAAATTAAGTTTGAAAATAAACTGTGCTCTCTTAGAAAAATCGGAAGTACCGCTGTATTAACAGTGGAACTACAGGAGTCTGGTAGTACCGCCAAGCAAACTGCGGAACTACCGGACCACGGTAGTACCGGATTTTCAGCGGTACATTTTTTCCAGAGAGCACCCTTGCTGGGACTTGGGCGTGCCAAAATCGATAGTACCGGAATTAACATAGTGGAATTACCGTAGTGCTGTAGTATCGCACCAAATAGCGGAACTACCGATGTTCGGAAGTACCGGCTTATTCCAGCGTTACGTTTTTTTTTTCCAGAGAGCACCCCTAAAAAACTTAGATTGGCAGAAATCGGAAGTATCAGAAATTGCACAGTGGAACAACCGCGGTACGGTAATACCACACCGACATGTGAAACTACCGCAGTGTGGTAGTACCGCACTTACAACGGCGGTAGTACCACATTATTTTTCAACGGCTAGTTCTAACATTTTGACATAGCTGTTACCGTGTGCTACAGTAAACTACGGTAGTACCGCACTTTGAATGCTGGTAGTTTCAATTTTTCTGATTTTTAAGATTAAATTTTTATAACGGCTAGTTTTGGTTGGTGAGGGTATAAATACCCCCACCAGCTCAAGGACCGATCGCGGAGCTAGCATTGAATATCTTTGAGCCTTGAGCATTCATTTCACACCTCTTTCTTTCTTGAGCATTCATTTGAGGTGTTGTGAGCCCTTTTCAAGTGCATACATCTTCTAGATTGATCATTGCCACTTGAGCACCATCAAGCGACGCGTGATCTTTTACTCTTGGTGCTTGCTGGCACCTAGACGGCCCGGAGGTTGATCGTAAGATGATCTCTTCAAAAAGCTTATGAAGAGGCCTGAGCAAAATTGTGAGTGGCTTAGTGCTCGCTATCTTCGGAGAGGAGCAAGAGCAACCAATAGTGATCGAGGAGCTGAGACTTAATTCGTGGAGCTGGTTCAAGAGCGCTTGGGCTTTCCTCAACTTGGATTAGTGAAGACTGGCAAGTCTACGATACCACGGGAAAAACATCACGTGTCTACTTGTGGTTATTTCTTGTCTTCTTTTAGTGCTTACATAAATAGCTTTGACATTATTCTTGTGCTTGTAGTTTAAATTGCAATCAAAATTGCTTATGGTGCTTTAGGGTTACTAGAATTGAGTAGGTTGAATTTCATTTGTTTAATTGCCTAGTGATTAATTGTTATAATTTGTTTTAAAAGGCAAGAATTTTAAAAAAATCTCCTATTCACCCCCTTCTAGTCGGTTATCCTTAATCCTACACACGAAAAGATATCTCATGAAGGACATGCAATTCTTGGTCACGTACTACATGACAAATGTGTTCTTGAAGTCCATCCACGCTTTTACCATCGCGAGGAGCGCTTGCTATCGCACGAGTCCCTGGACTTCTGCTGGGATCTTGAATAACTCTATTATCTCCACTCACAGCTGACCTATCTAGTTCTTTGTCAAATCTTTCCATCTTGCTGCGGTGATGGGAGCATTAAACCATGCCCACAAACAATATCAACAAAGCATAATGCATATCATTTGAAGTAGTAGCAGCAGGTAGGGAGTGTCTAAACCCACCAAGATCTACCTCCTGATAGAAGTTAGATCTGGGATCCATACGTTCAGGAGGAGAGGTGGCGTCGGGAGGGAAAGGCGGCGGCGTCCGGAGAGGCGATGTAGGGTGCATGAGTAAGATGTAAGACTAAAACCTGGCAAGAGTGGTGGAGACAGAGGAGTGTGCGAGTGAGAAGTGAGAGCGTAAAATCTAGCAGAGCCTATTTATAGAGGGATTACCACAGATGGTTCCATTATGGAACAGTTTGTGATATTACTATCATAGACAGTTCCATTATGTAACCGTCTGTGATATGTGGCATATCACAGATTGTTCCATTATGGTACCGTCTATGATACATACATCACAGATAATTTGTTCCACCAAACCACCTTTATACAACAAATCCTATTTTTCTGCTAGTCACAGGAAATGCACTAGTCATGCATGCCCTATGAAAAAAGCAAGCATAATCACATATGTAATTATTTCTTAACTATTAAATCAATTACAATAAAATACTTGTGTAATTACATATCGAGTTTCATATGATCGATTACATTGCAATAATTTCCAAATAGGTGTTGATCGACGTGTGGGATCATTGATTATACTTGGCTATTTCATTTTAAATAATGCCTTTCACGATGATCGACATGTATATAGATTCCTTCATCGTCTTATTCTTCCTCGATCCTGATGTCATCTCATTTTCGAACGGAGGCAACTCGTCAAATTGATTGTACTCTTCCTCATCCACGACATTCTCAACTCTAACAATCCTTCTTTTTCCTTGAAGAACTACATAGCGCTTCTTATTTGTCGGGTCGATTACATAAAAAACTTGAACAATTTGCTCGCGAGTACGAATGGCTTATCTCTGTATCCTACACGTTCGAGGTCCATAGTAGTGATCCCATACTTGTCGACCATTACACTCTATAGGAGTTGGACCTAACTGCACCGAAATAGAGAGATCTTAAAAATTACGTAGTCGAGCTCCCAAATCTCCTCTATAAGCTCGTAGTATGAGCTTGGGCAAATAGTACTGAAGTGTGCATAAAATGCATCTATGCACACACCTAAGTTCTGCACTGTGCTGTTTCTATTCTGTTCTGTTGTATAAAATGTGTACCCATTAATATTGTATTTTTGCCATGTCATAATTATAAATTTTGGTCCTTTTGCCAACCATTGCAGTGTTTCACTTGACAATCTCCCAGTAAATCACAAATTCAACCATTCGTTGAACCAACGATTGTGCTGTCTTGTCATCAAAACCTCCGACTGGTCTGAATTATCTTGGCATAGCATGTCCTTGTGCTCTTCAATATACGGGGACACTTTAGTCATTTATTGCAATACCGTAAAATGGGCTTGAGCATACATAACCATATCCAGAGTTATTGCTTTCCTTCCGATGGTCCCGATACCTCTAACCTTCCCTCGTGACGAGATAGAGGTACACCTATCGGTTCAACCTGAGCTATGTAATCAATGCAGAACTCAATAACTTCTTCGGTTGTATAACCTTCGATGATGCTACGTTACGGCCGAGATCGATTGCATACATAGGATTTGAGAATTCCCACATACCTCTTGAATGGGTACATATGACGTAGAAATATGGAGCCGCATATCTTTATCTCTTTCACAAGATGGACAATGAGATGAGTCATGATATCAAAAGATAACGGAGAAAAATACATCTTAAGATAACATAGAGTATCGTCATCTCGATCTACAGATCATCTAGTCCATCGGGATCGATGACTTTCTAAGCAATTGTGTTAAAGAAATAACACAACCTCATGATTATCACTTGAATCTTGTTTGACAAAATACTTCTAATTGCACTAGGAAGCAATTGTGTCATTAGCACATGACAGTCATGGGATTTCATGTTAATTAATTTTAAATCTTCCACGTAAACAAGTTTCTTTATGTTAACGGAATGACCGGATGGAACTTTCACACCATATAAACACTGCCACAATTCAATTCTCTCAGACTTAGACAGAGTGTAGCAAACTGCGGTAAGGTACGTCCAGCCTTTATTGGTCTCTATCAGTGCTAACTCGGTCCTGATGTTCATAGCGACCAAGTCACACCGTGCATTGACAGCATCCTTTGTTTTGTCACGAATGTCTAGTAAGAGAACAATTAAGCTATCACATATATTCTTCTTTACGTGCATGATATCGATGCAATTGTAAACTTTTAAGTACTCCTAATAAGGCAAGTCCCAAAATATTGACATCTTCTTCCACAAGTTCTTCTGACGTGTCCTCAACTTATGTCCCTTTTCAAGCACAACATCGATATTCTTGCTAATATCATAGACCTCTTTCCTGCTAAAAGGTCTTGGTGCTAAGTCATTCTCTTTATTTCTATCAAATTGTTTCTTCATCTTGCGGTATAGGTGATACCTTGGAAGGAACCAACGGTGATGCATGTACATAGTTTTACATGAGCTATTCAACCACACACTCTCGATATAATCTAAGCGGTGCAGACAGGCTTTGGCTCCTTTTGTCCACATCCTATACCTGTACTCTTTTATTTCACAATGTCACGAGATCTTCCACCAATGATGCTAGGTACACATCAATATCATTCCCTGAACAACTCTCAGATCATCTATGTAAATCGCACTAGTCCAGAATCAGCTAGTGCACATAGTGGATAACAAAGATTTATATCATGCTTAATGACATTTATTAAATATGGGCCTGAATGCCAAAGTTTACATCAATGGTTTATAGAGCAAAATTAAATATAAGCAGTAGAAGAAGAACAATAAAGCAGAAGCACATCCTGCCTGCCCATAAGCGAATGACTGTAAGATATGATCTACTCGTCATTATCTTCATCAAAATTGATAAAATCCTTCTCTAAACATAGTGAATGAAGCAATATGAGTACATAAAGTACTCCACAAGTTACACCAGGAGGTTTAACAGAGTTCATACGTGCATAAGGAATGACAATGGAAGGCATAATAGGTTTGTCTGAGTGTAAAGCAAAATTTAAGTAAATACTATAAATAGATTCAAATGCTGAATTTGATACAATAGATAGAAATAGTAATTTAACAAAATAATATCGTTAGTGCAAGCTCCAACCAAATACTAATCTATCTACAGGTATCCCACCTGGTCCATCGTTTCTAAAAGATCTTATACGGATTTCATCCATCCATATGTTTTTTAATCTCCTATAGATTCCATCTATCCGTAAGACTTTTCATAAACTATTTTAAAAACCAAAGTCTAATCCACGAAAAACTTTACTCAGTTTGCCCATGACCGTGGGCATGGCTGTCTAGGATAGTTTTACACTCTGTAGAGGTTGTACAACTGTACCCACAAGATATGATTATCTCATATTATCGGCTATTACACGCTTCCGTAGGCATGTGACTGAGAAAATTATAACAAAGTTTTTATAATACAAAGTCTTTAATCTGGTCATGTCACCACTAAGATTTTACTACAACATGAATCCACAAGTTGGGGCCACACTTGTGCCATGTGAGACTTCTCATAACCTAGCCACGCTCATATTCAACCTATAGAGAGACCGAAGTTGGGACGTCATAAATTAATCAGTTAGGACTGTCCTATATCAGCCTTGTGGTAGTACGATGTGGCTTTTGTAAAGACCCGAATATGCAAATTCGAACTCTCTATGTATACCACACTAGTCTAGAATCACGCTAGTGCACACAGTTAAATATAGATAAAATATCAACCATATACACGCTAGAATAAAGGGAAAGCTCAATTATTAGTAATTATCCAAAGTACGACCTCATGGCCAAGCTTACAATCTCATTAGCCCGAATGGCTCAAAGACATAGCAGCGGAAAAATATAAATAAACGTGGAAGCCATTCGACATGCCTATAGGCAATCGACTAGGAGCGAAGTCCTAATCCGTGAAGTCGCTGAAGTATCCTCCCTCTGGTACCTTCTGTTGGTATAACTCCTTCTCCTCAACTAAGCAACAGTGGGCATAAAGTCATGAGTACATTGCACTCAGCAAGTCATTTGTAACAAATGTATGGAGTATAATATGCAGGGCTTACCAATGGATGGCTGAAACGTTAATTTGCATAAAACGATATTTTAAGGCAGATATGATAAATAGATTGAAGGCGAATTTTAAGGAAAACAATAATAAATAAATAATCAACAGAATTGAATAAGCTGCTTGTGAACCTCCCATCCATAATCTAAACCACTAGTGAGCTAACCATTCACCTTCCAATGATAACCAATCTCAGATTTATGAAAACTCAACCCCTCGTTTGAAATCTTCGAGCATTGTCAACAACCGAGGAAGCCGCTATTCGAATAGTTTTACACTCTGCAGAGGTTGCACAATTATACCCACATGATGTGATTAGTCTCGATCTAAGGAAATCACAATAATGCCTTTACAATGTTCAACCTCAAATCAATTCTGTCTGCTAGGGTTTCGCATCACACCCCCCTTGCGTCTCATGGAAATCAGCAACTATATTCATCACAATGGCAAGATTAAAATTGAAATATCCCAAATTAATTAGTCAGGTCTATCCCATATTATACATGTGCTTTGCACGGTAAAGTTTAGATCAATAGCACACAAAGTTAAGTCCTTAATATTACCCAGGCGAGATTTCCACATCACACCCCTTTTACTGCACGATCACCCGAGCGAAAAACCAATTTTGTATAACCAACACCAACGACACACCCATGTCATGGCACAGATTTTTATAACTATGGCACCAACCACGATTCAATATCTCATTAAATCAAATTGATTAATTAATCACATGTGACGACGAATCCATCAAACTATAAGCACGACTAAGCATATAAAATCGAACCACCCATGTGACATCTAATATTTATCACTAAATAATTTTTCAATCTATGGGGACAATGGCGTTATGGTCCTCAATCATCAATGGAGGATTAAATAATTGGGACGATAACTACCAAATACAAGGTTCTTGGATGGTCTCTGGTGGACTAGGTCTTCGGAATAGTGTGACAGACGCTAGGGTGGCCGGCTCGACTGACGTGGTGAGGCAATTTGGCCGACACGTGTTCAGATCGGTGATGTGGCATCTACGTGGCTATCTAGGGCTCTGTTGGCCCCTTCGTGGCACACCCGTGTACACCCCACGCTGTGGTAGTCGCCACCAACGATGCTGACGGTGGCAAGATCGGCGGTCGGGAGGAGGTCGTCGCGGGCGAGGTGACCTGCGGCGAGTGGTTCTCTGGCGGGGTTGCCTTAAGCAGCAGCAGGCATCGATGAAACTCCTCAACGGTTTGGATCGCGAGGGAGGGATAGGTGTGGGGGTCATCCTCGGCATCCATGACGGCGGGACGCCGATAGTGGGGAGAACCGACGAAGAGGCGGCGAGGGACCTCAGCGGCTGTGCGTTAACTTCTTGGGGGAACTACGGGGCTGACGGCGTGGGCACGGGGAGTGCTGGCTCCCTAGGATGGCCCATGGCGAGGTTTGGGCAGCGGGGTCGCTTGGGCGCTCGGCGTAGTCGGGCACCCGACAGCGTAGGGAACTCGGTAAGAGGGCTCAGAGGAGGGGCTCGGCGTAGGGAAACTAGAGAGGGCACCAGTGGTGGGGAAGATTCACCGAAGACCGAGTAATTACTCGCTGGAGTTCGGGATTGGCGGCAGTGAGATCCAAAATTCCGTTGCTCTCGGGGAATGGTCTCGAAGGCACTTGCTATAGCGGCTTGGAAGGGCGACCGGAGATAGGGAGGCGCGACGTTCTCGGGCGGCTTTAAAACCCCGGGAGGCAAGTCGGAGGGCAACTCCCATGGCAGCGCGGTCGTCTCCCAATCGGAGATGGGAGAGGGAGGCATCCGAGTCGGTGACGGCTTGGGCTGCCGCGGGGTCCCACCGATCATCGAGTTGGCAAAGGGGAAATTGGCGAATGGTGGCGATGCGAGCTGGGGTTGTGGATCGCCAACACGTGGCAAGCATGGGCGGAAGCGGTCCGGATTGGGAGGTAAGCTGGGTTGGTGCGGTGGGGAGGTGGGCTGGGTTGGTGCCGTGGGGACGTGGGCCGAGGGGGATTCGGCCCAAGGGTTTAGAGTTTCCTAGGGAATTTCCAATTTTAGAAAAATGAGAATGAAACCAAAGGCTTTAGAAAATGGCAAACAAAACCGAAAAAATCTCATAAAATTCCAGAAAAATCCTTAATGCACAAGGACTAAAATAAAATATTTTTAGCTTATGTTAATGTCCATTTTAATCAGATTAAATCCCTTTTAAATTTTGAAAATTCAATTTAAACTTTATCAATTTCTAGAAAATTCCAGAAGTGCATTTTTATTTTAAAAGTTTTTGAAAATGCTGAAAAACAAGATGTTAAAGGTTTATAGCAGTAGCTCACAAACCGATCCTTAATTGACTTAAACTCAAACCACATACCCCTAATACGTGACAGTTAACATTATATCATTGAACAATAATGCATGCCAGCACCCACCACCTAACCATTAGCCTAGGTTCAAACCAAATTTTTTGTGTTATTTTGAAACATTCACATACCTTCTTAACTCACCTCAGTCAAGAATATATTTTAGAAACTATCATTTTATGTGAAACAAATATTTTCACCAAAATTATTCTAAGCATGGCTAGGCAATCCTGTAAAATTTCTTGTTAATACTATTATACTAACTAGGTTTTTATCTAAGGTACAAGGCATGGTTGTTTAAGGACAAATTTGGCTGTACATAAAGGAATTGGGTGTAACTAGGATTTAAATCAAGTTTAAACTAAGTTTGAATAAAAATATGCATGGATAATAATTTAAAAACAACATAAGTAATTTAAATTACTGGAAACAATATAATCAAATGTGTAACTTGCCTTACTCGAAGTCTTGGCACTAGTACAAAAAGGGGTCATCATAGACGGTTTTCTGAACTGTCTGAATTTATGTGTCAATGATAATCGGAGGTTATCACAGACAGTTTTTGAGCTGTCTGTGGTAATTATAACACAGACGGTTTGTAACTAAAACCATCTGTGAAGAACACTATCACAAACAGCTCGAATCAAAAGCCATCCGTGGTACTCACACATCACAGACGGTTCTAGCTACCAACCACTTGTGATCGGTGAGTATCAGACGGTTCATATATAGAACTATCCGTGATACTTTGCCATCACAGATGGTTGGTAGATAGAACCGTCTGTGATGGTATGAGTATCACAGATGGTTTTTGGTTTGAACCATCTGTGATAGTCCTTCACAAACAGTTTATACCATAAAATCGTCTATGATAGTTCATTCTATATCTAAATTTTTTCTGTTTTTCGGCTAGCCTCAAGAAATGTTAGCTATGCCATTTGAAAATAAGCAAATACAACAGCATTTTTCGTTTCTATTAAGATTAGAATCCACCATTACTGTATCACAAGATTATGAGCAAGTTAAAAGGCTAACACAACAATAACACATCTTCTAATCCTACAAACACAACTCTTAAATATGGCAAGAATATAGAAGAAACAAAGATCCTAGTAGACTATGGAAGCTCAACTGCGCTAACGAGGCCTCTATGCCTAGGCCCTCTCGCCCCTGATGCAGCACGTGAGCTGGATGTCCTTGACGCCCATCGTCGTAGGTGCCGACTTAAGTGCCATCTTGGTTGCCAACTGCTTCCGCGGTGTCTTGCCACCCGTAGACTTGCATGTCGTTTACTTCGTAAGGACAATCGGGGATGGAGAGGTGGCTGGAGAGAGGAGGACGGTGAGAAGCCTGGAGAGATTTTGAGCGCATGTAGTAGGTAGGGGATGGGTTCATGTGAGTATTTATAAGGCAAGGAGAGGCGGGAGTTAAAAAAATTTTGGTGCGGGGATAGAGAGGTGGAGCTATGATCCATGGGGTAGAGGTTGGTGGATTTTTATTGGCTAGGATTGGGTTGTGGAGAATCGGTGGGCCCAGCAATTAGGGACCAAATTATCACAGATAATAAATTTTGAGCATCCAGCCTATTATGTTGAATGCTTCTTATTAAAGAAGGTGGATGTTCAGACCACTCCAAACTTTCTTGGTTAGTTGTTCACACCACTCCAAAACTACCTTATTGTTCGATTTTCTTTAATCGCAAACTATCGGACGGCTCTGATTTGTGCCTGTCTGGACTGGTCCGAACGATAGCTTCAATCCGAATAGTTGATCCTGATTGGATGGTTACATGAGGTGGGAGATTATGAAATTTTAGAGGATTACGAGGTGGAAAACATATCACAGACAGTTATTAATACAAACTGTCTGTGATATCTTCATTATCATAAATAATTTGTAATACAACTGTCTATGAAGTATAATAGATGGATATTAGTATGAACCATCTATGATGTCTGCCATTATCACATACGGTTTGTATCAATAACCGTCGGTGATGTCTTGCACTATCACAGACATTTCGTATGAATAACCGTCTGTGAAAATAACACAGACAGATATTCATATTAACCGTTTGTGATAATTACATCACATATGATTTACAGGAACCATTTGTAATGTAGGCGTCCAGCATAACCTCTTTTGTAATAGTGTGGTGCTGCAAGTCATCAAAATCGTACTCTCTGGATTTGTCATAATCTATACACGAAGAATCAAAATAAATAAATTTAAACAAAATTTAAATAAAATCCAAATATTCAGAAAGAGTCCAGACATGGGTATTTTAGGATTTTAAAAATATTTAGAAATTTGAATGGGTCCAATCAGAGCTACGATAAAGGAGAACGGGCTTCTAGAAGTTAAAATCTAAGAAAAAGAAAAAACTAGATTTTTAAAATTATTTTGTAAAGGAAAAAATATTTATGACGTCAGCAAAGAATTAATGGGATTATTTTTCTAATGGACAATTAAAATTATGACATCATGCTGATGTCAGCCCTACACGTGGGAGGTGACGTGGTGGATTTGCTGACGTGGCTGCCAAGTGTCTAACACGTGGCGCTAACGTGGCTTCGGGAGGGATCGGAAGCTTACGTGGAAAGCCACGTGGCGCTGACGTGGATGTTGACTCGGTAGATGAGCTGACGTGTCCGAATGTGGTGGACAGGTAGGCCGAGAAGGGAAGGGCTAGTGGAGATCATCAGATGGGGATCAGGCGGCGGTGATGCATAGAGAAGTTTGGACTAATTCGAACGGCCAAGGATCGTTCGGACCATCTAATCAGAAAAAAGGGACATTAGGACCGTCCGATCAGTCAAACGAACGTTCGGACTGTCCAAATGACAAGGGGCTTTCGGACCGTCCGATCGGCAAAGAACCGTCCGATCGGTGAAGAAATGTTCAGACCAATCCGAACGGCAAGATGAGTTCAGATTGTCCGATCGACAATGGACCGTCCAATCGGCTATTGAACTTTTGGACCGTCCTAACGGCGAGGAAGGTTCTTAACAAAAGGAGCGAAAGGCGGTTGGTGGTGAGGAGGTATGACAACAGTGGCGCACATGCGTTAATGGCAAAGGCACTCTGGCGACGGGCTAGGACACGGCCAAGGGGTGGACAGAGCTCACACGAGCGCGGTGAAGCCGGGCAAGGAGGCAGCGGGGTGCAAGGACAATCGAGGCATCCGTAATTCCTCGCCAGGAGTTCACCGGCGTGGAGAAGACGGAAAGATGGCGCTTGTAACATCCTAATTTTCAGAGTTCATTTGAAACTTTTAAAATAAAATTCACTATTTAAATTTTTTGGATTTAATACAAGATTTAAATTAAATTTTTAATAATTAAAATAATTTAATATAACTAATATAAACATTAACATTTGCTGAAAATATTTTATTTGGGTTCCTTGTGTCTTAAGAAATTTTCTAGAATTTTTTGTTATTTTTTCTGGATTTATTTGCTATTTTTATAGCTCTTTTAATTTTATTTGAATTTTTGAAATAGAAAAATCCCAAAAATCCTAAAACAGTAACGGCTCAAGCCCATTAGAGTTCATTCGGCCCAATAGACCCCAGCTGTCTATTTCCCTCTAGGCCACGTATCGGCCATCCGGCCAAGCCTTCCATCGGTTGTTGAATCACCTAAGGGACACGTGTCTAGTATCCAAGCCATCGGTTACTGTTCATCCGTCCGGTCCATGGTGAACGTTCTCTCCCTTTGCCATGCCCAGTCACTGTTCATCATTGTTTTGGGGAAGGACTCCACCACCGCCTCACAGTCTGTGCTCGAGCTGACTCCCGATGTCGTTTGCTCGCAGGATACGCCTCGACGTCCGTGCTTAAATAGTGGTCATCACCCTCGTTGTTTGCACCCCGCCACCGAGCTCACCCATGCTCCTTCGATGTCTGCGCCGACCACCGTCGCCCTCGTTCTCTTTATTGCCGCAGCTGTTGTCGCTTGCCAAGCTGCACCATTGCCGTTGTCATCGTCGCCGAGCTCCGTCTTCATCTTCGGTCGTCCCTGTCGACCTTTCGCTGTCATCGTCGCTGGTAAGTCTCCAGCCGAGCCTCTCTATTGACCAGCCCAGCTGCTGTTGCTTCACCTTCAGTAGAAAACCACAGAGCGCCACGTGTTATCGTTGTTGGAACCATCCAAACATCATCAACCCTCTTGACCGTTCGATCGTATTCAAACCGTCCGATCATCATCACCCTTCGGACCGTCCGAACATCATCCTGCCCATCTGCCAATCACTGTATGTTGCGTGTCTCATCTCTCCGCCCAATTCAATCATCCTCGGTCATCCAATCGTTGTCATCATTCGGACAGTTCGATCGTCGTCACTCCTTAGCCGTCCGATCGTCATTCCGTTTGGATCGTCCGAACGTCCTCAACACTTTGGACCATTTGATTGTATTCGAACCATCTGATCATCATCACCCCTTTGACCAGTCCAAACATCTTCGGCCAGTCCAATTATCCTTAACCGTCCGAACGTCGTTGGACCGACCACTCACCGCGTCAACCCTAGTTGAGTCAGTCGTTTGCATCAGCTGCCACCTCAGCCCTAAGTCCATGTGTCCGCCACATGTTAGTCCATATGGATGTCACATCAGCCAACCAAACCATCTTGGTGCCACATCAGCATGCCAAGTCACTACCACATCAGCCTTAGTTGTCCAGTTAGTAGCCATGTCATCCGAGCCATGCACTGTGCACTGTTCCGTGAGCCAAATCTACCGTAGACCCACTATTCCATGCAACAAGTCCGCCATAGGCTAGTCTTTCCATGCACCAGGTCTACAGTATAGTAGAATTTTTTATTTTCAGCATTTTCCTTTAAATTTAATTTTTCATGAACTCGATCTGCTCTGTCATAGCTCTAATTGATCTTGTTTTTTTTATAAAATCATCTAAAATCAAACTCTATCTTTTGATTCTAGTTTTAAAGTTTTTAGTGTTCATATATATTTTATTTAAATTTATTTTGTATCTCGTTCGTTTTCTATCTCATTAGATCATGTCTTCGAAGGAGCGGAAGTATCACCAGAAGATCAAGAATTTATAACTGAGCAAAGCAAAAGCAAGTCGTGTCATTTGATCATATTAAACCTAGATTTCAAATATATTATTTATTTATTTTATTTTAAATTATAATGCATTACTATTTTATTACAAACCTTTATATATGGTAGTTAGTGTCCAAATTATTTAATCACTCACTTGATAATTTGAATGCTATGATTTTATTGTCACCATAGGACGAAAAATTATTTAGTAATGCCATACTAGTTGTCATATGCGTTATACGTTTAATTTGCTTAGTCATGCTTATAGTTTTGTTGGGCTTATCATCACATGTGGTTAAATAATTAATTTGACTTAATGAGATATTGAACCATGATTGGTGCCACAAACTATAAAATTTGTGTGCCATGACATTGGTGTGTCATTGATGTTGATTATACAAAATTAGTTTTCACTTGGGCGAGTGATCTGCAGTAAAAGGAGAAGTGTGGAGTCACTTCAAGAGATATGGAAGTCTCGCCTAGGTAATATCTAAAGACTTAACTTTGTGCGCTATTCATCTGAGCTTTACCGTGCAAACCACATGTCTAGTATAGGATAGACCTAACTAATTAATTTGTGATATTTCAATTTCAATCTTGCTGTTGTGACGAACATAGTTGCTAATTTCTATGAAGCGCAAGGGGGTGTGACGCAAAACCCTACCGAGCGGGATTGAGTTGAGATTGAGCGTTATAAAGGCATTGTTGTGATTTCTTTTAGCGCGGGGATTAAATATAAAATCAAATATCCTTGTTGTGATTAAATATAAAATCAAATATCCCAAAATTAAATTTAGATTACAAAATTTAAAATATAGAGCTACGTAAAGTTATACAACAAACCGTACAAATTGCGTGAGCCACTTGTACGGGTGAAAACGGAGCGGATAATTTCTGTCCGACCGACCAACCGACCGAAGGCTCACGGAATGAATACGGAAGGAGTAAATGGGTATCCGGTACTATCTGTGCCTGACTTTGACTACAAGGAAAAAATATAGAATATGATACAGAATGAGTGATATCCATCCGTATATATCTGTACATCAATTGATATGAGGAAATCTTTTGTGACATCACTTAGGAATAAGGTAACAGATAGGTGGATTGCTGCATCTAAACAGGCGAGGGATATTGAGTGTTTTTCTTCGACATGTCGACAATTAATCTCTCCGTGTTCGCTCTAATTACACCCCTATTATCCAATATTTTGTGCAGGGTGCAAACGAAGCAGATAATTTTTGTCTAACCGATCATTCGAAGGTTTATAGAACAAATATGGAATGAAGAAATATGTATTTGATACTATTCGTGTTCGATTTTAATTTTTAAAAAAATACTAAATAGAATATAGATAAACTATATCTACCTATATCTGTTTCGATTCACCTTAGCCACTGGACTAGTTTCCCTCTAAAAAAGAGAACCAAATGACATGATACGCATCAAGATATACCGTCCATCCTTTTGATGTCCATGTGAGACCATGACTGCGCAGATACGCGTAGCAGAAGGAAAGCAACCGCTTACAGTTATTTTCTTGCCCACCCAACCAAAAAATAAATGGCACAGCCGTGACAGGGCGGCAGATTTGTGCCGTCTGGCGGCACGACCCAGCATTCCCCTGCTTTTCTACACCTCCACCCCCACCCCAAAAAGGCATCTTTCAGCCTCGATTCCCCCTCCCCCTTCTCGCTTCCCCCGATGACGCCGCCGTGGTCGGACCTCCCGACGGAGCTGCTCGGCCTCGTCCTCCTTCACCTGCGCTGCCTCGCCAGCCGCGTATACTTCGCCGCGGTCTGCCGCTCCTGGCGCTCCGCCGCGAGGGCCCTCGCCCCGCCGCCGCAGCTCCCGTGGCTCCTCCTCCCGTCCGCCGACGCGCCCTCCTTCGTCAGCCTCCTCGCCGGGGCCTCCCACCGAATCTCCCTCCCGGACGGCGCCCGGAGCGCGCGCCTCTGCGGCTCCCACGAAGGCGGCTGGCTCGCCCTCGCCGCCGACGGCTGTCGCGGGTACGCGCTCTTCAACCTCTTCTCCGGCGCGTGGGTCCCCCTCCCCGACAGGATCAGCGTGCCATTCGGGGGCTACGAGAGCTGCGTCATCGTCCGCGCTGTCGCCCTATCAGCCGCGCCGACCTCGCAGACCTGCCTCGCCGCCGCCCTCGTCTGCGGCACGTCCAACGTCGCGTTCTTGCGGCCGGGGTTGGACCGCCACTGGCTGACCTTCGGGACGATCGACGGGCTCGAGGACATCCTGTACTACGAGGGCGAGGTGCTGCAAGGCTTCCATGCCATCACCGGCTACGAGGCTATCACGGTGTTCAAGCAGGGAGACGCCCGCTCCGCCGCCCTCAACATGGTACGAAGGTCCTACCGGATGCGGCGTCGGCCCTGCGCGCGCCGCTACCTGGTGGAGTCCCGCGGGAAGTTGCTGATGGTTGCGCGGTACTGCCCCCGTATAACCTCCGCTGAACACGGCAGCAGCGCGGGCGCGGCCATGGCTCTCCGGACGTACGGCTTCGATGTCTTCGAGATGGCAGTGGAGGTTCTTCCCGACGGCCAGCATGTGGCTTCCTGGGTGGAGCTCGATGGCTTGGAAGGCCGCGTGCTCTTCCTCGCGCGAGGCTGCTCCAGAGCCTTCGAGGCGTCTCAGTTCGATGGATTCAGAGAGGGCATCTACTTCTTGGATGATACAAGCTTCGACATATCCTTGGTGCTGTCGTATGGGAGGAATTATCCTTGTAGTGACATTGGCAGGTACTCGAGGCGCAAGATTACTCACGGTATTCAGGGCTTTCCATGCGAGTTTCAGTCGAACTGCTCCTCTCCTACCTGGTTTTACCCTTGATTTAGGTACAAGTTTTCTCCTACCGGCTGCAATCTTGTTAATTTGATGTTGTTGCCTAGTATGTCCGAAAAATGAAATGAAAATAAAAAGATATTGATGGTTATGGATAGTTGTATGACATTATGCCAATGGAAAATCTGTTCAGTCTGACCTGAATATAATCAGTCATATTTCAGTATTGGTGGAGCCAATGATTTAGTTCTGTTTTGCACCATGAATGAACGAAAGGTCTTCACTGCATTTTCGATGCAAAAGCTTAAATTCATTCATTGTTTCGCCAACCATTTCTGATAAGTGATAATTTAGTTCCCTTCTGTCAAGTAGGCTTACTGTGAGGTTAAGATCGCTGGTTACATTCTGTATTTTTTTAAGAAAAAAATGGGAAGGGAACTTCACAACGTAATTAATAATCACCAATCCATAGTCCATACAGGATTTACATATCCAGGGTATTCCATTATTGCAATTTGCAGCTACAGCTTTGAGGTAGGAATAAGAGCTTTATGGCTTTACATAGTCCTTAATTGCTGTGTATATATGTAGCTTCAACTACTTCATTTTCTTTACTGTTCTTTTGTGACCCACAAGAGTAAAATTACCCTGTTCCACAAGGAGTCCCTGATCCGTGGCCTTGAGAGCTCTTTAGCTAGCCGTACTACCTGTTTGTCTGCCCATCAACAGTGTTGCATGCTTGCAGGTCCATCATGATCCGAGAATTTTTCTCGTTGCATTGCAAGCATTAAGTGTAGTACTAGTTCAGCATTTGCAGAACAGGCACTCATTTCTATCAATCCATTGCCTCATAGATATCAGCCATCCGGTGGAAGCTAGATAAGTGAAGGTAATTCCTCATTTTTCTCATACCAAGGTTAGCAACAGACATAGCTATTGTACTTGGTCATGAAAAGGCATGCATGACTAATTACTAATCGGTTCACATTGTACAGAGCTCAGCAAATTTCACCAGAAGATGCTGCTAAAATTGAAGTCTGTTGTTGTATTCATTTTTTTTAAAAAAAAAGTAACTGTTGTTGTATTCGGAGTACATTTACAAAGCTGATCGAGTACAGTGCAATCTGTGCTGCTTTCGTGTGGGTATCAGCTGATTCAGGTCTTCGTTCTTCCTGAACGCACAAACTTCTTATATATCAAAAGTACTATCAGATCATCCCGGCATAGCTTGGAATCAGTTAACTTGCTCCTGTGATACGGCTTCGAACACGGTGGTCAACGGGCCACGTCAGCACGTCAAACTGACGTGCTGAGTCGAGACGTTTGGGATTTCTGCCTGCCTCCCGTACCGTACCCTTCTCGGACTCGGACTCCGACTCTCCACCTTCATATATACATGCAGGCAAGCAGCGCACGGACAGAGCCAACATCTATTTTGTGATTCTGTTTCTGTTAAGCTGTTTTCTAACATTGGTTACAAAGTTTCAATGTTTTGCTTAATTTTCTTCCTTGGCTTCTTCCTTCCTTCCTTGTGCGTAACTGACGTTAGTGTTTGGTTGCTTTGGTAGGCAGGCTGTTGACTTCTAGTACATCTCTACAATGGATGGATTAATGATAGTTTTTAGTAGCTTTTTAAATCCTTTTTATTGTTTTTTTTTTGGCTTGGGTGAGGAAAGTTGTCCTCTGTAAATATGCTCTCTGCTCTCGTTTACTCGTAAGAGAGATGAATGAAAAGCATGGATTCGAGGGTTGTTGCTACCTCAATTCGAAATTACAGTACATCTTGTAATATATCTCTAATTTTTCTAGGCAGATCTGTTATGAACGCGAGTCTCGTATGAATTTTACACAGAAAGCTCGTTTACTTCTACGAAATTACCATGTTTATGTGAATTTATTTATGGAGTATAATATGTTCGGTTTGTGCTTCCAACTTACTCTACCAATTTATTGATAACACCCTAATAATTGGCCTTTGTTTGGATAGTTGTCAAATTTTGGTATGTCCATGGATCTTTGGTCACATCCTATATATTTTCTCACAAATTCTTAGGCAACCAAAATCTTGGCCAAAATTTTAGCTAGCAAAATTTTGGTAGGGCTTGTTGGGCACAAACCAAGTGCACCCTAAAACCCAGTGTATTCATTACCTCATGCCATAGCTCACAGGCTACAAGCCCACAAGCCAATAGTGGGCCAGACCACTGACCCTAGAGGGTCAAATTGTTCCCACCCAAGAAAGTTCCGGTTGGCCCTAGTCCCTTTCTTTTCCTGACGGGCCATGGGGGCCAGGTAATGGGCTGCATCGAATTGGCCCCCTTGCACCTAGGTTTGAGCTGTCGCAACTCGCGAATAACCTATTGTCTTGTTTGGATTAAGGCATCGCTCATTTTGGCTTAAAGCCAGTTTCTGTTTTATGGTTTTTATTTTTTTACTATTTAATAATTTCATTTTTTTAGATTTTTTTGGATTTTTTGCCTTTTCTTTTTTTTATTCCTTTGTATTGTCTGTGATGGGCTAACATGTTTTTTCTATTTTTAATTTTTTTAAATTTAATTATGTCAAATAAGCCAACTCAACTACAATAAAAAATAAGTCAGTTCAAGTAAAAAAATCATAAGTCAACATCATTCTGAACACACCCTTTTGAGGGCTGCTGCATGCATGCGAAATGTTGTTAAATGTTTGGCGAAGGTTGATGGTGTTCAGCAAAGATGAAATATTTTCATTTCCATGCATGGCCAACACGCAAATGGGCCGGCAGAGGCGTGATCTAGCCTGTATCCCACAAAAGTCCAACACTCCGAAAGATTTTTTTTCTTTTTTTGGTCAACATGACTATCTAGGCCGGCCTATTAGGCAATCTCAGATAAACTATTCTAAACCCTCGTCTCGCATTGGAATCTAAATCTCAGCTAAACTATTCTAAACCCTCATCTCGCATTGGAACGGATAAAAAAATGTGCATCCGTTTGCAGGGGTGAGCAGGCCAAAAAAAAAAAAACCACGAATCTCTGTGCTACATCCCACGGCCACAAAATTCGAGTGCTAGAAACAAAATAAAAGGCACCTGAGTGCTGATTACCAATTACCATTGTGATATGGAGGCTTCTTCACGGAAAGTCCGTCGATTTTGGACCGGACAAGCAGCTCGCCACTTTCACCTTCCATCACGTCGAATACTTGCACCTTGTTGACACAGGTAGAGGTATTCAGTCCATAGAGCTTCCCTTGGAAGAACGTGAATAATGATGAATGGAACAAAGAGGAAAATTCTTTAGCTGCATAAAGGGCTGATGTAGCCAAGTGGATCAAGGCAGTGGATTGTGAATTCACCATGCGTGGGTCCAATTTCTGTCGTTCACCCATCGCATTATTGCAAATTCCAAGGGCTCTTAAGCATTTTATGTCTTAGCATGTTAAAAAAACTACACCTAGCTCAAAAACCAAAGAGATGTGAACTGAGGCACTATCGGTCAGACCGGCTACCAGGGGCAGTCTGATCAGTGCCTGGGGGTTTGACCACTGGCTACAAGCCAGTCTGACCAGCCTCAAGCGGTCTGAACAAAAGGGTGGCAGCCTGATCACTCCCCTGCTTCAGAACAAGAAAATTTAGTCTAAGCTAATGCAACTTTTTATGCAACTCCAAAAATTCAAGTCCAAATGAGATGAAACTTTACACACGCCTTGATTATGATCTAAGAAATGCTTGAATCCATATCAAAGTTCAAACCTTTTTCAAAATTAGGCAAAGATGCACTAAAATCGGGCAAAAACCAAAAACTTCGAGTGTGACTTGCTCGTGGGTAGAGGATGGCTAAAATAGTTTTAGGTATATTTCCATATATCACAGCAAGCAAAAACTCATAGAGATTTGAGGTAAAAACTCTTGGATCAAGAAATCTTAAGTTGAAACCAAAACCAAGCAAAACCAAGCAACTTGAAGAACTTGCATGATCTAATGCCTAGATAGATGGGATATGATCTTTATGAGTTATTTCCATTACTTACATATTATTGGCATCCAACAAGATCAAGAAAGAGAGAGAAGATCAAAACTAACAAGATCAAAAGCAAATAAACCAAAACAAGGAGACTCTAAGAGGGATGAGCAAAGTTTGATATAATTCTACTTAAGAATGAAGGTTTTGCAGCAACTCCAATCGAAAGATAAGGAGCACATCATGACACTCACACTTCTCAAACGCTAACTCTAAAACACTTGGCTAGAATGAGGAAGTATTGGATGGTTAGCTAGCAATCTTTCATCCCAACCTATTGAATAGACAAGGTAATCAGCTTATATCTAACTCTAATAGATACTATCTATTAGCATAAATAGGAAAAACCTATTAACCCCACATAACATAAGTTTTACTCACACACTATACTTATGTATGCTTTTTAAAGCACATATGACAGAATTCGCTAAGTCTTCATATTTTGGTCCAGTTGATCATTTCAGCACTCCCATGACCTAATTTGCTTTTCCAAACACATCTCAAGTATCACGGTTTTGATCAAAGGTAGTTTCTAGTATTTTAGCCATCTTACCAAAATACCCTTCTTTGATCCGGTCATCATCTTCCATTGTAAGCAATCACTATGCTTGTCACATGTAGGTGCACTACTGATTTGTCACGTATTAGTAAGTCTCTTCTATTCTGGTTGCACCAAATTATGTCTCACTTAGATTAACTAAGCCACATGGTATAACCCATCGCTTGAATATTTTCTTCAACATTTTCTATCTTCTTGTGTCATGCTTGAGTTCAAGTATCTCACTTAACATCATTGATTGTTCTGGGCCTTAGTTCCTCTACGAGCATAACCTCGATCCCCACTGTTGATCATGGTTGACTCCAAACATTTCACATTTGTCAAATGCATACTTCATGCAATACATATACACCGACTTAGGTTAAACCAAAACACACAATAACCAAATTTCCTAAAAAAAGCTAATTTTCAGCCAAAACTAAAACCCTGGCTGGTCATACCGTACCCCACCCGATCTAATCGCTAACCACACTTGGTCAGACTGCTGGTGGTGGACGGTCTGATCACCACCTCTGGCTGTCAAACCGCCAAGTCTACAAGAAGTCCAGAAAAACTCTAAAATTGCAGAATCCAAGTTCCATGTCCTCTAATTTAGCAATAATTTATTACAACAAAACCCCATCACAACGCAACCCTAAACCTGCTCACATGATCCTTCATGCTCTAACTATATCAAAGAAAGGAAGAAAATATTTACCTTGAGTTTGCTTAACCAAATTGTCACCTAAAGTCTTTAGCTCCTTTTATTTCCAATCAGCGTCTTTGGCTCTTTGCCTATAAGGCACGAGGATTAGCGATGGTGAGCCTAGGGAGACGACCTGGTGGAGCTCGATGGCAGCCTAGATGGAGGCCACGCAGGTGACTTGGTGGAGCTCATCCTCCACCACCGATCTTCACGCTGTCGCTGCTGAGGATCTCATCCACCACCATTGATCTACACAACGTTGGCGCTAAGGCAACAACTCTCCTCTCATGCTTTGACAGCGACTGGAAGCTTACATCGCTACCTCTAACCTCACCTCTTGTCTCACTTCCGCTGTAGTCTCCTGTCTCCTCCATTCCCCCTCACATGGAGGAGTGATGTAGCGGCGTGGAAACCATGGTGACTCCTCTCCACCTCACAAATCGCGGCGACAACGACCATATAGCGGCAAGTCGTGGATTCAACCGATGCCCATGAACACATCTCTGGCCCATGGGGTGCACGTGGACGAGCGGATTGGCCACAAGCACGAGATCAGGCAACCCATGCCAATAGGGACTTCTATGTAATTATGCAAAAGGGGGCTTTTTCACAAAAACGGTGATGTGGGGCGGCCCTAATTAGCAGGATCCTATCCACTTTAATGGCTATATTCTTTTCAATTTATGACTTATAACTTATGACTTCTCCCAAATAAACAAATAAGACAGTTATCGGGACAGTATTTTTAAAGCGGCTTATCGGTATTCGGTTCGTTCGTATAAACATTTGCTCTATGGGCAAAAACCATTAACTACAGCTGAAAAGAATATATTCTTATATCAGTCACAGCCGAAAAGAACATGTCCACTAAAGTAGTGATGACATGCATGACGATAGCAACGAAGCTTGCAATATCTCAAGCTTAATCACATGTGTCAAAAAAAAGTGACACACTTGTTATTCATTGTTGGAAAGTGATCCGAATTCGGATCTGTGTCCGTGTAGGACTCCTATTCTGTTTCCTTATTCTGTTTTCTTTCCATATGGGACCATTTTCCCCATGCTATATATACCCCAGTAGTCCATAGGTAAAAATAAGCTAAGAGAGAGTCTCTCCATTGTAATCTCTCCATATTATAGTGATTTGCCTTCGAGCGCCCGTGGTTTTTTCCCGCAAGGGTTTTTCACGTAAAAATTCGTGCCTCTTGTCTCTATTTTTTCTGTGCGTTATTTGCAACAAGTGGTATCAGAGCACAGGAGTTTAGAGCACAACAGATTCGAAAAAAAAATTCGACAACACCAAATCGTCGAAACCGAGACTTCTTTGCATCTACGTCTTCGAGTTGGCGTCTAATCCGCTTCCGTAGCGTGTTCGAGCCAGCAGCAGAGAAAATAAAAGAAGCTAGCGCCTCCTCTCCTTAGTTTGTGCGCGAAGTACAGCATCATCCGAGGCGTAGCAGTTCACGGGGGACAGTAGCAGTTCAGGCAAAAGCAACGAAAGCCAAGCAGCAGTCATCAACTCCTCGGTCCACGCACAAAGCAACAGAAGGAAGTACAAGGCAGCAGACGCCTCATCCTTGTGCTAGTTTCAGATTGCTTCAGCACACAGTAAAAGAAAAAGTAAGTACTAGCCTTTCTTTGCTCTAGCTTTGAAAAGCAACCAGGCCATCAAATAGGGTGCGGCTACCAAGAAAAAAAGGTGCGTTGCATTTGCTCTTTTGGAGAAAGAAAGGTGCTATCACTTTAGAAATCTTTGCTTTATTATTTTTAGTCAAAACTTGTTACACGCACACGGAAGTATACCAGGATTTTTTGACTGCTAGTTTTTCTGCAAGATTTCATACTAGCAAATTTTTGTTTTTCTTCCACATGGCTACTATGAAATATGATCTTCCGCTGTTGGATCGCGACACGAGATTTTCTTTATGGCAAGTCAAGATGCGGGCTGTTTTATCACAACTTGATTTGGATGATACTCTTTTGGGGATCGACAAGATGCCGCAACAACGTCCGTCAGATGAGAAGCAACGTAAAGATCGTAAGGCCTTATCCCAAATTCATCTTCATCTATCAAATAATATTCTACAGGAGGTTATGAAGGAGGCATCCGCCGCCGCACTATGGCTGAAGCTGGAACAGATCTGCATGACCAAGGATCTGACCAGTAAGTTGCATTTGAAGCAAAAGCCTTATTCACACAAAATGGCGGAGGGAGCCTCACTGTTGAACCACCTGACAACTTTCAAGGAAGTTGTTTCTGACCTCGAGTCTATGGAGGTAAAATATGATGAAGAAGATTTGGGTCTTATTTTACTATGTTCTCTGCCTAGTTCGTACTCTACTTTTAGATATACTATTCTATATAGTCGAGATACTCTTACTCTCAGTGAAGTTTATGAAGCTCTGCATACTAAAGAAAAAATGAAACTTATGGTTCCCGGTGGGAGTTCAAGTACGCATGCAGAAGGTTTGTCTGTTCGCGGCAGGCAATATGAGAAGAGTTCATACGACGTTTCAAGAGGCAGAAGCAAAAGCAAACTCAGAGGCAGATCTAAATCCAGAAACAGGAAGTCATGCAGGTATTGCAAGAAGGATGGACATGACATATCCGAGTGCTGAAAGTTGAAGAACAAGGAGAACAGAAATAATAATTTCAAGAAGGATCAACAAGAGGATGAAGCTAGAGCCACCGTTGTCACCAAAGAAGGTTCCGATGGAGATGTTCTCGTTGCCTTTGTTGGTAATTGCAAAACCGACGATGAATGGATTCTTGATTCAGCCTGCACTTTCCACATGAGTCCGAACCGTGATTGATTCGTTACCTATGAAGCTACGCCAAGTGGATCCGCGTTGATGGGTGATAATACACCATGCAAGGTTGCAGGCATTGGTTCTATCCAAATCAAGATGTTCGATGGCACCATCAGGACATTGTCAGATGTTCGTCATATTCCGGACTTAAAGAGAAATCTTATCTCATTGAGTACTCTTGATGCTAAAAGGTACAACTATTCTGGTGGAGGTGGAGTTCTGAAGGTCACCAAAGGTTCTCTTGTTGTGATGAAATGTGATATAAAAACTGCCAACTTATATCATCTGCGTGGCACTACTATTTCAGGTAATGTTGCTGTTGTTTCAAATAAATCATTTGATTCTGATGCTACTAATCTTTGGCATATGCGCCTTGGGCATATGAGCCAAGCTGGGATGACGGAATTATGTAAAAGAGGATTTCTTGATGGTAAAAATATTGATAAGTTGAAGTTTTGTGAACATTGTGTCTTCGGCAATCCAAAGAGGGTCAAAGTCAACACTGCGACTCACTCTACAAAAGGCATATTGGATTATATTCACTCCGATTTGTGGGGAGAATCCCGCGTTCCATCACTTGGAGGTACAAGCTATATGTTGACCATTATTGATGATTATTCAAGAAAAGTTTGGGCATACTTCATCAAGCAGAAATCGGATGTATTCAGTACATTCAAGGAGTGGAAGACTATGATCGAGAGACAAACTGGTAAGCATGTCAAGAAGCTTCGTACTGACAATGGTTTGGAGTTTTGTTCAGGAGAATTTGAAGCTCTATGCAAGTCAGAAGGTATTGTGAGACATTACACCGTTTCAGGCACTCCTCAACAAAACGGTGTGGCAGAACGCATGAACAGAACCATCATGGAGAAGGTTCGTTGCATGTTATCAAACTCTGGATTATCAAAGAGTTTTTGGGCTGAAGCCGCTTCCACTGTTTGTTATTTGGTTAATCGGTCACCAAATTTGGCTATTGATAAGAAGACTCCAATTGAGGTATGGTCTGGCTCCCCAGCAGATTATTCAAATTTGAGAATATTTGGCTGTCCTGCTTATGCTCGTGTCAACAATGGTAAATTAGAACCTAGAGCAGTTAAGTGCATTTTCCTTGGCTATAAAATTGGTGTGAAAGGATATAAATTGAGGAATTCTGAAACTAAAAAGGTGGTTATTAGTAGAGATGTTACTTTTGATGAGTCTGCTATGTTGTATGATAAACCATCTATTGATGTTCCCGTTGAGAAGCAATCAAGCGTCCAAGTGGAGCATATTATTGATTCAGGATCTACACCAGAAATCAACAAGGAAAATACTTCAGAAGTTCCTATTGTTACGCCACCAACACAACATTCCATTGCAGCTAATAGAGAAAGGATGAACATTCAGCCTCCTAAGAGATTTATTGAAGAAGCCAACTTTGCGGCTTATTGTCTAAATGTGGCAGAAGACATTGAAGGTACTGCAGAGCATTCATCTTATTCAGAAGCTATCTCTTCTAGTGATTCAGAAAGGTGGATGGCTGCCATGCATGATGAGATGGAATCTCTTGACAAGAATGGTACTTGGGAGCTGGTCAAGTTGCCAATTGAGAAGAAACCTATTCGCTGCAAATGGATCTTCAAGAAAAAGGAAGGCGTTTCACCAACCGAAGAGGTTACGTATAAAGCAAGGTTAGTTGCTAAAGGATAAAGTCAAATTCCAGGTATTGATTTCACAGATGTCTTTTCCCCTGTTGTGAAGCATAGTTCTATTCGCACTTTGCTTAGTATTGTGGCTATGCATGATTTTGAGTTTGAACAAATGGATGTAAAAATTACATTCTTACATGGGGAATTAGAAGAAGACATTTATATGGAGCAACCGGAAAGTTTTGTCGTTCCAGGAAAGAAAAATTTTGCTTGCAAATTGAAGAAATCTCTTTATGGTTTGAAACAGTCACCTAGACAATGGTATAAGAGATTTGACTCCTTTATGATATCTCAGGATTTTAAAAGATCAAATTATGATAGCTGTGTTTATTTCAAGATTGTTAATGGTTCAGCTATTTATTTGCTCATATATGTTGATGATATGTTGATTGCTGTAAAAGATAAGGCTGAAATTTCAAAGTTGAAGGCACAATTAAGTAGTGAATTTGAGATGAAAGATCTTAGTGCAGCTAAGAAAATTCTTGGTATGGAAATCATTAGAGACAGACAACTTGGTAAATTATATCTAAGTCAAAAAGAGTATATTGATAAGGTTCTTCGTCGTTTCAACATGCATGAGGCTAAACCTGTGAGTACTCTCTTAGCTGCATATTTCATACTTTCTTCATCATCATGTCCAAAATCTAATGATGAAGTGGAGTACATGTCTAAAGTCCAATATGCGAGTGCAGTTGGTTCGCTTATGTATGCCATGGTATGTTCTCGCCCCGATTTATCTCAATCATTAAGTGTGGTTAGTAGATACATGGCTAATCCTGAAAAAGAGCATTGGAAAGCAGTTCAATGGATTTTCAGATATCTGCGGGGCACATCTAATGCTTGTTTACAGTTTGGCAGGACTAGAGATAGACTCGTTGGTTATGTAGATTCTGATTTTGCTGAAGATTTGGATAAAAGAAAGTCTCTCACTGGTTATGTATTCACTGTTGGAGGGTGTGCCGTAAGCTGGAAAGTAAGTTTGCAAGCTACCGTTGCCTTGTCTACTACAGAAGCTGAGTATATGACTATTTCCGAAGCTTGCAAAGAAGCTATTTGGTTGAGAGGTTTATTTACTGAGCTTTGTAGAAGTACATCTTGCATCACAATATTTTGTGACAGTTAGAGTGTTATTTGCCTTACAAAAGATCAAATGTTCTATGAGAGAACAAAACACATTGATATCAGGTATCACTACATTCGAGGTGTTATTACTCAAGGTGATATTAAAGTCTGCAAGATAAGTACTCATGATAATCCAGCTGATATGTTGACAAAGCCAGTTCCTACATATAAGTTTGAGCTTTGCTCAGACTTAGTTGGTATTACTCACTAGTCCTTTGGACTTTCGGCGCTCAAGGTGTATATGCTGATTTTATTGGAGGAGTTTATGATATTCTTCGACTACTGGAGGGAATTCGGCTCAAGGTGGAGAATAATTGTTGAATAGTGATTCGAATTCGGCTTAAGGTGGAGATTGTTGGAAAGTGATCCGAATTCGGATCTGTGTCCGTGTAGGACTCTTATTCTGTTTTCTTTCCATATGGGACCCTTTTCCCCATGCTATATATACCCCAGTAGTCCATAGGTAAAAATAAGCCAAGAGAGAGTCTCTCCATTGTAATATCTCCATATTACAGTGATTTGCCTTCGAGCGTCCGTGTTTTTTTCCCGCAAGAGTTTTCTACATAAAAATTCGTGTCTCTTATCTTTATTTTTTTCTATGTGTTATTTGCAACAATGTGCAATATCTCGAGTGAACCAACCTCTAAAATAGGATGACGTGAGCTCACAATCTCTTCACTCGCAAAAAATAGAAGTGAACTCACAATCTCGACCATCAATCTGAGGGTAATGAACCCTCTTCTTTCGTGCAATTGTGACATCTTAGATTTCGCCTGGTGCTATGCCCTTGATTCAGAAGTAGTTTCCACGGTACCACCTAAGACGATAACATGGCTACCGGATTCCACGACGTCCATCAGTATTCTAACAACGGCAAAATCGTTGGTTGACTTTCATCCTCTTACCTGGAAAACACATGTTAAACACAGCGCGAGAGGTCATTTCACATGTTTTGCCTTTGGCATGAGTCATGGCGGCCTGCCTGAGCGATCGAAACAAGTACGCCACATGATTTCTTGAGCTGACTTCTGTAGCATACCGACTTGCAGTTTCTGGAGCCATCACCATCAGAGGCACTACTCATTTCGGTGACACCAATATACTATTTGCTTCACCGTATTAACGCGGCACAACATCTAGTAACTAATCTCATGATTTACCAGTCATATATAGAAGCCGTCAGCACGTGGTGCAAAACTTTCAAAGTTACGTGATTTATGGTTTATAATTTACGTATTTCAAACAAATAAACTAAGAGATGTGCTTCAATGCTTTCCTCAATAGTGATTTGCACAATTTTTAAAGCATGACGAATGGTAGATATATATTACTTACCTTTTCATTTGCTTTGAGATTAGTGCTACTCTTATTAGAGAGGAAAACATAAACTAAGTTTATCATCGTTTTAAAATAATTTATTAAAATAGTTTTTTAATCAACTTATCATCCGTCTGCTAAAAAAAATCAAGGTTCCAACAAAAGTGAAGACTAACCAACACGCCTATTCGGCCTCGACGGCGCGACTGAGCCGAGGCGAGCGGAGCGAGTGGCGACGCGAGCTGCAAAGCCAGCTCAGCCGCGGCTGCACCGTGGCCCGTGGGCCCACCTCGTCCCCAGTTCGATACAAACGAAGCCGCCGCATCCTTTAAACCCAAACCCATCATCCCTCACTGCACACGACAGTACGACACACGCACATCTCTTCAACGCCTCACCACCTCCTCCTCTCCAATTCCAAACCTCCCGAGCTCAAAAAAAAAAAAAAAATTTCAAACCTCCCGTCCGAATCGAGATGGCGCAGGTGGTGGCGGCGGCGGGGGGCGAGGCTGCGTCCAGGCCGCTCGGCGGCCGATCTGGGGCCGACTCGCTCCGGCCGGCGGCGAGGCTGCCGTTCGGGGCGTGCCAAGCGAGGGAGAGGTGGAGCGGGGCCGTGGCTGCCAGGGGGCGCCGCGAGTCCCCGGTCGTGTCAGTGATTAGCCGCGCCCCGCGCACCGACGCCGAGGTGCTGCCTGTGTCGTCCGACGACGACGCTGCCGTAAAGGTAGCGCGTCCCTCCTCGTACTTGACTGGTACCCCGCTGGTTGCTAACTGGGGGTAATCCGCTGTGGATTTGGGATGGTGATGGAATTTTTGAGGTGCCCGGTTACTGTCGGGCTGAAAGGGCGTGAAATTGGCTTTCCGTGACGGTGAAATCGTATCTGTCACGGTTGGGCTGTTTTCGTGTTTGTGACTGCGAAATTTAGAGGGCGGAATTGTCGGAGATGTCATTTTCTATAGTTTTTCACTTTTTTCTCCACGCATATGATTCACTTTAATTTTGGCATCTACTTTTGCGTTTGGTATGTTTCATGCATCCCTAGGAGAGCTGGTGGCCTGGTGCCGAATCTGTTGGTTCGATTTTTAAATAAAACGTTGCAAAATGTAATTTCGGTGTAAAGGTTCCGTATTTTCCCTTCTCTTTGAAGCTCATGATTCATTTGACTTGTTAGTTTCTGGTTGTGTGGATCTGGGTTATTTTACTGTTTGCGAAAATGACATTGGGACCATTGAATTAGTTAAAGGAACATTTTCCAAAAAGAGAAAAACTAGCAGTACCATATCTTGTAACAGTTACTTTCCTAAAACACTTGCGCGAATCCTTCTCAGCAGAATCTGCACTTGTTATCTTATTTTCCCGCCACTGAAAAATATTAAACCCCTTGAGCCTAATGAGAATATCTCAACATGGATGAGCTATTTACCTTTCTGATCACTTTGGTTAAATCTCAATTGTCGGAATCTTGTCAAAGCTAATGTCCAGTAAGGTATGAAAACTTACGATCAATGAGGAGACTAAAGTTATTGTTTTCTGGTTTGTTCTGAATATGGTGTACAGTTTGTCACCGTGCCATGTTTTTGTGCACTGAGTGTTGCAATTACTCGTAATATAACGGGATGATATATTGGAATGGAACCTCATGATGTGAAAACTAATTGTCAATAATATTTCTTCTTTGATAGGAAGTAGAAAACTTCCAGCATCTAAAGGCTATTCAGCAACTTGCAACAGCAGCGAATGGTTTGTGGTCTAAACCAAATGTGAGGCGCAAGACGAAGATCGTGTGCACCATTGGTCCCTCAACTAATACAAGGGAGATGATATGGAAACTCGCTGAGGCTGGCATGAACGTGGCTCGGCTTAATATGTCACATGGAGACCATGCATCACACCAGAAAGTAATTGATCTAGTAAAGGAATATAATGCTCAAACAAAGGACAATGTGATTGCTATTATGCTTGACACAAAGGTTGGTGTTACTTGTTTCAGAGCTTTTACACTCTGATGGATGGACACTTCTCATCCTCAGAAGTAGCTCTATTTGCGTTAGTCTTCTTAGAAGTCTATTATGCCCATGCCCCCCCATGCTAGCACATGATTTGCTCTATTAATAAAAATGGAATCGAACCATTTGATGCTGTCCTTCATTCCTTATATAATACCTTGATTTCTCTGATCAAAGCTGTATTTTACCTATTAGGGACCAGAAGTTAGGAGTGGAGATTTGCCTCAACCAATAATGTTGGAAACTGGCCAGGAGTTCACTTTCACAATCAAGAGGGGAGTTGGGTCCGAGACATGTGTCAGTGTTAACTATGATGGCTTTGTTAATGATTTAGAAGTGGGTGACATGCTCCTTGTAGATGGTATGTGGATTTTTTTCCCTTTCAAATATTTGATTATTTGGCTGTTTTGTTTGGTGGCACATGGTCATATACATCATATGTGAATACAGCAAATAACTTTATCTAACATAGTATAGTACCAAATTTTAGTTACTGAGACTTGATTAGATAAATCCGTATGGTGGCACATACTAGTATATAGAGAAGTGTATAGGTTCATAAATGAGCAGGTCTTGGTTAACATGGCTAAGCTCCGTCAATTATTGTATTCAAATTTTCTTATGTTGTCCAGTGTAACGATATTCTACATTTTCTCCACTAAAACTTATATGTTGCATTGCATCCCACATTTGTATGGGCACTGCCTACTAGCATGAATTATGTGTCAATTGTGTATGTATGTGCAGACACAGTGTTCCCAACATTGCTTCACTGCAGCTGGCATGTTTTGAGAACATTGGTATCTTCTGTTATTTTGTATACTTAGCCAATTTCTTCGAGATGGAGTTTACCAACATTTATTTGAAGGTGTTCTTGCTTACTTGTGCACAACTGATTAACACTTAAATTAGGTCATGAATGCCTGTGTAATGTTATGTATATATTAGGTCCCTTAGTATGTATATGGCCTTTGATACCCATTAGTCTTGAAAATTTAGTCTAGTTGACTACTTATATTAAATTAAGTAGGTGTTAGTGCTCAATAAAAGGAATGAGAGAGCCTCCAATAGAAAATTATTTGAAAGGAAAAATACTTCTACTATATATGCCTATTGGTATCCATCTAATACAATTGTGAGGTTCAGTTGTAACATGGTATCAGAACCTTACAGAATTGACAATTGAGCCACCGATGTTGCCGCTTGTTTCCCATCTCTTGCACCTCCAAAGCCACTACTTGTGCTGTCATCGTTGGATCTCTTGCGCCGGCCCTCCCTCCCTGTCGCTTCGGCATTCCCTTGTGTCGGCCTTTCCCATCACGTGCAGGTCTTCTTGGCGCCACCTTCTCTGTCCCTTGCGCCGGTCTTCCCTATCACATGTGGGTCTTCTCTGGCATCACCTTCTCTGACTCGACGCATGGGTCTTCTTCGTTGCGCTAGCTTGGTCTTCTCCAGCTCCACCTTCTCCAACACTGGCTCTTCTCTATCACCAGATCCGGTTTCTCCAGCCTCCTCTCACCGCCAGCCTGCCGAAGGTCTTCTCCATCGTGCCATCTCCCTCGGGTCTTCTCCATTGCGTTGCACTGCTGTTGTCCCCTTGGGTGCTCTTTGGATAAGACGAGAGCCGATGCTAGTACCTAACGGGCGGACGGTGGACGTGTGGGATCCATCGGCCGAACGTTTAACGTGCGGGCGGACACATAACACGCGGGATCCATCGGCCAGTTACCCATACTATCCATCACCAGAGCACGCGTGGGATCCATTAGGTGGACGCGTGACATGTGGGATCCATTGGCAGGTTAATCCATCACCAGAGTCGGCCTCATCTTCACTGCAATGGCTTCCATCTCCAGTACTTCCGCTTCTAATTCTCTCAGTATAGGAGGTGCTCTTTTGGCCTCAGATATCAGGTTGGATGCCAGAATTGTTGTGAGTGGTCGTCATCAGTTCGCATGCTCCTTCGGTCCATTGGTCTTCTCTCATATATCACGATAGAGGCTCCAACAGATAAGACTGATGCGAATGCTGCTGCATGGCGGAGTGTTGATGATCGTGTTATGGGCATCCTATGTCATAGTGTTGAAATTTCTATTAGGATGGATTTCATTGACCTTCCAAGTTCTCGCAAGATGTGGGAGTATCTTCAGCAGCGCTATGAGCAGACCAGTGTGCCGCGACGTTTTTCTCTTCTATAGACTCTTCATGATTTACATCAGCAGGATATGTTTATTGAGTACCATAGTTCTTTCACTTGCATTTCACGATAGCTGACCTCTATGGTCCCTGTTCCTTGTGCTAGATGTGTAGGCAAGGTGAGTCATGATGCGCATAATTTAATGTTCACCTTTGTTATGCATTTTCGCCCAAAGTTTGAGTCTATTCGAGCTCAACTCCTGGGGTGTGTTGTTCTTCCAACCATGGAGGAGGCCTTTGCTGCATTGATTGCTGAGGAGACTCGACTATGCTCTCTGTCCTTTGGATCAACACCATCGCAGTCTAGTCTTGGAGTAGCGCTACCTCAGTCTCTTCTTGTGGCCCCTCGTCAGGAGGTTTATCAGCCTATTCCACTTCCTGATGCTACATCAAACCAGGTTATCTACTCTCACAGCAAGAAGTCTGGTCATCCCGTTCAGAGGTGCTACAGGCTCCATCCGGAGCTGCGGCCAATGTCACATCGTCATTGTCGTGGTGTGGTTGCTGTCTCCACTCCTGCATCTATTGGGGATTCTGCTTTGCCACTCAGTTGGGTCAGCTTCAGTCCCAGCTTCAGGCTCTTCAGACTTGGGTTTAGTAGCAGTCTTCATCTGATGCCCCTCCTGGTGTGTCTGCTAGTCTTGTTGTAGCCTCTTCTTCCATGTCAGGTATTAGTATTCCATGGGCTTGGGCCTCTAGAGCTTCTTTTCATATGACATCAGATAAATCCCACCTTGCATCATGTCGAACTATTATGGATGGTTCTTGTGTACAGACAGTTGATGTCACCTCATGTTTAGTCACCTATCAGGGCACTCTCTACTTATCATTTTACTATTCCTGATGTGTCATTGGTACCTCAGCTTTCTATGAATCTTATGTTTGTTGGTCAGCTTGCTGATATGCACTATTTTGTTGGATTTGATGACTACTTGCTATGTGCAAGATCATCGGACGGGAGTTCTTGTTGGTACTGGCCATCGCCTTAGAGATGCTCATGGTCTTTACTTCCTTGATCGTCTGAGTCTTCCATCTTCCTCCGCTCATGCATCTTTAGTTCTTGCGTCAGCCTCTGTTAGTTTTTCTCGGTGGCATCATCGGCTTGGTCACTTACATGGCTCTCGTCTTTCTACTTTAATTCATCAGGGTGTCATAGGTTGTGTCATTCTTGACACTAGTTATGATTGTAAAGGTTTCAAGTTTGGTAAACAGCTGCAACTCCCATATCCTATCAGTACATTTTGGTCTAGTCGTCCTTTTACGTTAGTTGATTCTGATATTTGTCCCTTTGCTTCTAAAAGTGGTCATATCTATTATGTAATTTTCATTGATGATTATTCTCGATATACTTAGGTCTATTTTATGAAACATCGTTCTCAACTCATGTCCATTTATCAGTCTTTTTCTCGTATGGTTCACACCCAGTTTTCAACTCCAATTCAGACTTTTTGTTCTGATTCAGGAGGAGAGTACTTGTCGCATGCTCGTCAATCTCTCCGCTAAGGGAACTCTTCCTTAGCTTTCCTGTCTTGGTTCTCATGCTCAGAATGATGTCGTTAAACGTAAACACGATCATCTTATTGAGACTGCCTGTACTCTTTTACTTGCATCTCATGTTCCACGATATTTTTGGGTTGAGGTTTTTACAGCTGTCTATCTCATTAATATGTAGCCATCTTCTCATCTTCAAGGCAAGTGTCCTGAAGAGCTCTTGTTTTCTACTCCCTCATGGTATGACCATCTTTGGGTTTTCTGTTGTACCTGCTATGTTCTGCTTCCGCCTTGTGAGCACACCAAGTTAACAGCTCAGTCCGTTGAGTGTGTTTTTCTTGGATAGTCTCGAGCATAAAGGCTATCGTTGTTATGATCCCTCCGCTTGGCGTGTGCGTATTTCCCATGACGTTTCTTGTGTTGAGGATCACCCCTACTTTTATTCTTCTACCACTCGATCCTCTTCTCCCACTGAGTCTCTCCCTTTTCTTTACCTTCCACCTATTGTTTTGTCTAATACACTTTTTCTATGGAGTCTTCTTCTCTGTTCTTCAGTCATATCACCGTTTCCTCTTCACTTCCTCCTAATACTCAGCCTTCCATTATTCACTCCTCTAATGGCATGGCTAGCACTGATAATACTCTTTCTGATGATCCTCCACTGGCACCCTCATCTCGGTATGAGCTTCATGATCGTACTACTATTCCTGCTCCTGACAGATATGGTTATTCTTCTGCTATGTTGTGCCTAAGCCACACACTTCTGTTGTTCATTCTGAGTGGTAGTTAGCTATGGCTGAGGAGTTGGCTGCTTTGGATCGTATTGGTATGTGGGATCTTGTTCCATGTTGTTCCTATTACCTGCAAGTGGGTGTTTAAGGTTAAGACCAAGTTTGACGGCTCTGTTGAGAGGTACACGGCTTGACTTATTGCTTGTGATTTTCAGCAGACACATGATCGTGATTATGATGAGACATTTGCTCCTATTGCTCATATGACAACGGTTCGCACTCTTGTTGTTACAACTATTGTTCGTTCTTGGACTATCTCTTAGATGAGTGTGAAGAATGCTTTTCTTCATGGTGATTTGCAAAAGGAGGTTTATATGTAACCACCTACGGTGTGGTGGCTCCTGCTGTTCATATTTGTTGCCTACATCGTGCACTTTATGGCCTTAAATAATGACATGCTGATTACTGGAGATGACAAGTACATTACTTTTGTCAAGCAACGGTTTAGTGAGCAGTTTTTGATGTTAGATTTGGGTCCTCTATGTTACTTTTTGGGATTGAGATTACTTATACAGATGATGGCTACTATTTGTCTCAGCAGCGTTATATTCAAGATTTGCTTGCTTGTTCTGGTCTCACTAACAGTCAGGCAACTGTTACTCCTATGGAGGTTCATCTTTAGCTTTCTCCTACTGATGGCACTCCTCTTGAGGATTCTTCTCGCTATCATTATATTGTTGGGAGTCTTGTCTATCTTGTAGTAACACATCTTGATATTGCTTATTCTGTTCATGTGCTTAGCCAATTTGTTTCTGCTCTCACATCTGTTCACTATGTCACCTGCAACTGTGTTGTGCTATCTACGGGGGACTGTTGATCGTTGTCTCTTTTATTCTTGGTCGAGTCAGTTTCAGCTTCATGCTTATTCTAACTCGACTTGGGCGAGTGATCCTATTGATCGACGGTCTATCTCTGGATATTGCATATTTCTTGGATCTTTTCTCATTGCTTGGAGATCCAAGAAACAAATTGTCGTGTCACGGTCTAGTGCCTAGGCTGAGCTTCGAGCGTTGGCTACTACTACTTCAGAGATCATTTGGTTTCATTGGCTTGGCTGATCTTGATGTGTCATGTAGTACTCCTGCATCTCTTCTGTGACAACACTAGTGCTATACAGATTGCTACTGATCCAATGAAGCATGAGCTCACTAAACACATTGGTGTGAATGCGTCCTTTACGCGTTCTCATTGTCAACAGAAGATTATTGCTCTCCAGTATGTGCCATCTGAGATTTAAGTTGCTGATTTCTTCACCAAGGCTCAAACTCACGAGTAGCATCGCTTCTATCTCTCTAAACTCCATGTTTCAAATCCTCCTGACCTATGTTGAGTTTGAGGAGAGATGTTATGTATATATTAGGCCCATTAGTATGTATAGGCCTTTGAGGCCCATTAGTCCTATACTCTAGAGTTCTATTGTACTGTGTATACCTATTAATATCCATCTAATACAATTGTGAGGTTCGCTTGTAACATGTAATACTGTAATATCCTTCTCCCTTCTCTGTATTTTTCTTCTTGCAGAGATGACTGTGTTTTCTCTGATGTAACTTCAATATTATATGATTTTATATTGTTCTTTTATTGATCAATATGTTGCTATTGTTTAGGAGGAATGATGTCATTTTTAGTCAAGTCAAAAACTGAAGATTCTGTGAAATGCAAAGTTATTGATGGAGGTGAATTGAAATCCAGGCGTCACCTGAACGTTCGTGGCAAGAGTGCAACCTTGCCATCAATCACTGGTAATAGTCATCATTTTTTTCATTGAATAATATAGATGTTCTCATTTCATTTACATTTTCCAAACTTGCAGATAAGGATTGGGATGATATTAAGTTTGGTGTGGAAAATCAGGTTGATTACTATGCTGTTTCTTTTGTCAAAGATGCTCAAGTTGTGCATGAATTGAAGGATTATCTTAGAAGTAATAATTATTCCCTACTTTATAAACAATTATGCCCAGCACTGTTTTGATTATGTCTTGATCGTATATTTTGATTTTGATTCTCAGGCTCCAATGCTGATATACACGTAATTGTGAAAATTGAAAGTGCAGATTCCATTCCTAATCTACATTCAATCATCACAGCATCTGATGGGGTAATAGCCTGATTTTGATCATGCTTGAGTTTAGCAAGATGCCTTCAAAAGATTCATCTTAACAATGAATGGTTTTGAGTTTTATGGGAAATCATGAATAGGACTTCCTCCTTTTTTATCTTGTTCTGATTGTACAATGTGAACTTTTTAATTCAACATTTGAAGTTCTGACCTATGTAACTTTGAATGCCGTAGGCTATGGTTGCCAGGGGTGACTTGGGAGCTGAACTCCCTATTGAGGAAGTACCATTGCTGCAGGTATGATTTAGCCGATCATATTACTTACAGTATGTTGCACTAAATGTCAACTTCTCTGATTAAACTTTTTGTTTAATTGTTAAATTACAAATTGAGTGCGCTCAGTACAATAGCCACTAGCCATCAGCTCATTCTTTATGCACATAGTTTACGAATTGCTTGAAAAGAAGTTAACTGAGGGTTGCTTTGCATTCTCTTCTTGTTTATACATGGCATCTAGGTAGCTATCCAATTTCGAACCTCTTGCTGACTTTCTGTGCTTCCATTAATTGACTATATATAACGTGCACACAACATTCTTAAAATTCCGTGTCTTCATGTAGGAAGAAATTATTAGGACGTGCAGGAGCATGGGAAAAGCTGTTATTGTTGCCACTAATATGCTGGAAAGCATGATTGTTCATCCAACTCCAACCCGAGCAGAAGTTTCAGACATTGCTATAGCTGTTCGAGAAGGTGCTGATGCCGTTATGCTTTCTGGGGAAACTGCGCATGGAAAGTATGTGTTTTCCTTTTCTTAATTGTTTTAACTAAAGCTGGCTGAAGTTTTTACTACTTAGTCATTTTTTACGGTGCTATGGTATGTTATTTTTGCAATTGCATTCTTCAAAACCTCCAGAAATTATTAGAACTATTAATGTATATTCCGTAGCAATATACTGGTACATCTTGAATTGCTGATGCCTTTTGTTTTCCTTCTATTTCTTCTGAATAAAATATGCTGTTTAACTTTATTTCTAATATTTCACTTAGTGTCATGTTATTTTTGTTGGGACACGGGTAGGCTACATTAGCGTAGATTAAGATTTTCTACCGTATAAATCAGGAAGTCATACGAGTAAGAAACCATAGATCGTTACCACTGAACGCGTAGTGCATTAGAAGTAGAGTTGAAGTGACCAGTTTAATGTAACGCGCAACGATATAGTGGAAGTAGTCGATCATTCTGGGCACTGTCTCCTCGCAATTGTCCCGATCAGCGCTGGAAGTAGAGTTGAAGTTACAGCAGCGCCTCTACTGAAGTCTACCCGTATAAGGATGGAACGTCGTGTCAGTGTGCTAGCACTAGCGCGCACGGCAAATGTTTTGAGAGGTGGTGGCTAGGGTTTCGATATGTGTGTTTCGGGATACCTCTCTCAGCGCTATGTCTCTATATATAGCCTCAAATCGAATCCTTATTCGATACGATTAGATATCGTATTCAACTCGGAGAGCCTTTGTCTGGATCCTTATTCAATACAAGTATAGATCGTATCCCACTCAGAGAGCCTTCGACCGGATTTTTATCCAATATGAGTAGAGATTGTATTCCACCTAGAGTCTATCATCCGGATCTTTATTGTTCCAACCCGTTAAGTGTGTGACCCTGAAGTTCATGTATATTAGGCTATGGCCCGAAAACTCCTTTCCGATCCATAAGTCGGTAGTGGTTCCTGGCAGGATATAGTGACTCCCAAATATGCATAAAGATCATATCAGACGAACCTATATAGTACTTATGTATCGATCCCTTTAACTTACAATACCAGATTGAACTCAAGGCGAGAAGCGTACCATTCTATGATAACTCGATCCTTTACTCGATTCTGTAGTAAATTACTCAGTTCATGATTGACTCAACCAAATTTAGCATGACAATGCATTTTCTTAATTATCCACATCAAAGGGTCTAGAGATATCTCTCGCGTTGTATAGGAGGAGATAAATTTCATCTTGATCGCTTACATTTCCCCGTATATTTCATAGTAAACTCTAAAGCTATATTTATGACTACATAGTTACGGAGTGCAACTCATAAACTATTACACATATAGAAACTATGACGATCTCACGTCTAAAGATCCTATATACACTATGTATGAGACCAACTGATGACACTTAAGAATGTAACAATTCCTGCAGTGTCTTATGGTAGGTCAATTCAATACCATATTTTCTAACATGTGTCCACATTATTGATTTGATATTCTCATATCCATGATCCATGAAATATGATCATTGGTTAATATATATGCTGATCTATAAATTATAATTATCCCATATAATGATATAAGATCAGAGATAATTTAGAATAATATCAAAACATGGATAAATAGTTCCACTTTTTTATCAATGTGAAAGATATTTAATCAAGAGATAAAATAACATTATTTCAAAAGATCATAAATATGGAAGTAATACAATCATTTTCATGATTGCCTCTAGGGCAGATCACCAATAGTTTTGGTTTTTGCTCTTTGGGGTGGTTTCATGGTGTTGGGCTTACTAGTGAACCGATTGGTTTGATGCCATCTTGATTATTTACATAAAAGATGGAGCTTTTTTTGTGTGTGTAATAGCCAGTACATGAATTGATCAATTTTGTTGCAACACATGAATATGGGAAACTTTTTGTTGTAGTTTTAGTTGCAAACTTTGTGCACTTTTTTGTTTTTGTAGATGATGCTTGCAAATCTTGTGACGTGTGTTCAATGCAGAGAAACATCACTAAGCTTGTGACTTGATCTCTGGCAGATTTCCTTTGAAAGCTGTCAAGGTCATGCATACTGTTGCCCTGAGAACTGAAGCAACTATTTCTGGCTTGGAAACACCGGCTAACCTTGGTCAGGTGTTCAAGGTCTGAACTGCAATATTCCAACTGACACCCTTATGTCTTTTTCCTCACTTAAATATGTTTCTTCCTTTTCTAATTACGTTTATTTCTGTAGAACCACATGAGCGAAATGTTTGCCTACCATTCAACAATGATGTCCAATACTCTTGGAACTTCAATTGTGGTTTTCACCAGGACAGGATTTATGGCTATCCTACTTAGTCACTACCGCCCGTCTGGCACCATTTTTGCCTTCACAGATCGGTAAGACTTTGTTCTTTTGTTCCAATGTGTATGTCACCAAGAAGACAAAAACTCCTATAGTTTCTATATTGCATAATCATGAATCAACAATAAAATGTCAATTCTGAGAACATCTTTTAATCTGACTAAACTGAGGATAACATATTGAAAACAAACTGATGCTGTTAAGGTATTTGATTTTAGTAATTAACAATCCCAAATTCCCAATCCATTTGCTCTACCCCGTCATCCATTCATAATTCGTGAAGTCTTGGCCAGTGAAGCTGTGGGCTTCCTTGTCAAACCGAGCAACTTGGTTGATACCCTTTGGAACAACCAAGAGAAAAATGGTGCCCTTGATGAGTGCCCATGTACTAGTTTTAGCAATGAAACCGTGTATCCATTTTCTTTGAATCATACATATGATTTCATGGTTCATACATGCATCCAATAAAAATGATGTGTAGGTTTTTGTTAGTCTAGGAGAAAATTGAACTCTAGTTGTGGGCCTTTGTAATTCACCACTGGCACCCAGCTGTGCTAAGCTCCTTTAGTCTCAATGAATCCAGTGCATGAAAACATTCCAAGACCATCAAGAAGTTTTCACCTGATAAATCTTTAGTTACTTTGAAATATCAACTACTAGTATTTCCTAGGAAAAGAGGTGATCAATGATGAAACTGAATTTAGATAATATGACGGTGGTATATGCTTCTGTTGTACTGATGAAGGACAATTGATCTGAAACACATTATATCCTGGCTTTAATTTTCTAAAAGTATGATACAGTTGCACCTTTTGTTCATATTTTCCTTTATAAATATGGTATTTCTGAGCACCTAATTGCTGTTGCTTATTTGTTTGTAGGGAGAGAGTTAGACAACGATTGGCTTTGTACCAAGGTGTATGTCCAGTTCAGATGGAATTTTCTGATGATGCTGAGAAGACATTTGGTGACGCTTTGTCTTACTTGCTGGTAATCACTAATATATCCAGTCCCTTCTAGTTTTCCAGGCATCAGCTTCGTTGGCTACCCTTGTGGTCCCACTTCATTATCAAATCCTTGAAGTCCTAACAGTTGCATTTGGACCCGTTCGTCGAGAAAATATCCTGGCGTGGCCTGCTCTCAGAACTGAGCTTAGCTAGAGTGCCTTGCCTTTTTAAACTGTAAAATTGGTTGACCTGTAACCACACTTTTGGAGTGTTGTCGCCTAGCCCACCTAGGCAGTGCCTTGGCCCTGCTAGGCGCCACCCTCCCGCCTCGCCCATCTAGGCCACCTAGCTCGACTAGTCAGTGACTAGGTGCTAGGTGCCACCCCACCACCCGCCGAATTTTAGACACATCTAGCACTGTTGCAACCGAAAATTCTATTTTTAGCCCTCAGCGCATATTAATTCCGTTTCTAGTCCCCGGTCGACCGCACGTTTCACGGAGGGTCGACGCGTGTCCGGTCGTGCGGTCTCGGACCGCACGACCACACTGTAGTTGGGTCGTGCGGTCTCAGACTGCACGACCCGAGTGTGCGGCAGCACCGACCGCATGACTAGCTCGGGCTTCTTTAAGAAAGTAGAGTTGTTGCTGCACTAGTTCACGTGCTGCTCTTCTTTGTAAACTAGTTCTTGGCGGCTTCCCCTGACAGACATGACGATCATGTCCCCAGCATTGGCTTCCGATAACTTTGTTTACTTATTTACTGGTGCCACTGACTGATTTCCCCATTCTAGTCTGATTTATTCTAAATGGAAACACAGATGCAACTTCCATTCAGAGGCAAAGAGAACAAAGTGCTCAGTATTCAGTAGTAATGTTTCTTTCCTAATGCAGCATGAACGCAGTTGTTCTCCTGGTCATGCGGTCGAGGCGGAGCTTGAGGAGGTCGCCCGAGCTAGTCATTAGCTCCCCGAGCTAGTCATGCGCTCGGGGCCGTTGGACACTCGGGTCGTGCGGTCCAGGACCGCACGACCCAGCTACAGTGCGGTCGTGCGGTCCAGGACCACACGATCGGACACGCGTCGACCTTCCGTGAAACGTGCGGTCGACCGGGGGCTAGAAATGGAATTAATGTGCGCTGAGGGCTAAAAATGGAATTTTCGGTTGCAACAGTACTAGATATGTACAAAATTCCCACCCGCCTAGCACCTAGTGCTTTCTTGAACACTGGGTACATGCTGTGGCTGTGGCAACTTGATGTAGAACATGACCACATCTGTGGCATGATCGGTCAAAGGCCAACCAAATCTCTACACTATAAACAAGGAGAGGCTAAATATGTGAGCCAGCATGTGTCTCTTTTCCGGCCAAAATAGGTATAGAGCTAGAAAGCATGGAAACATCCAAAATAATGGCTGCTGAGTGCGGCATCTACTTATTTTGTTGCAAACAAAGATGAGCTTTAAACAATGACAAATAATTGACTTAATCTTGGCTTTGACTCATGAACGAAGAACTATTATTGGGGGCTACAGATGCGAAATTGCATCTCTATCCATGAAAAAGTAGCGCTGGTCATATAACTTGGCCTGCACACTGCAGCTGCTGGCAGCAACGTGACTCAATGCAGAGATTATGATAAAGCAATCGTACCCTGAATATGCGCTATTCCACATATATTTTTCTACCATTTATTAAACAAGAATAGGCCGCCTAACATGATGCTACATTTTCACAGAAGCATGGTATGATGAAGGAAGGTGAGGAGGTTGCACTAGTTCAAAGTGGCAGACAACCCATCTGGAGGTCGCAATCCAAGCACAATATTCAGGTTAGGAAGGTTTGATGTGGAAAATGGACAGCAGTATTTGGATTGTGACGGACCTTAACCAAGGAATAGCTGGACTTTTGGCAAACTCGAAGGCCTGATTATAATTACCACGCGGGCATTACAGGTTGGTAGCCTGTGTGCTAGATATGTATGAGAGCGAGTGTTGTGATTCTATTCTCGTGCTGTTTGCTTTTCCTTCCATGTAAAATGGTGGTACGACCAATCGTTTTCTCAATCCGGTTTTAGCTGTAGCTCGAGAATATCGTAGGGTTCTTTGATTTGTAGTACTTTGTCAATTACCTGGCCAAGGACTGCTGTATCACCTACGACTTATCTGCAGTACAATTGGTCTGTCTCGAAATATTAAACTTTTTTGCGTTAATATTTTGGATAAGGGCATGGCGTAGCTGCGCTATAGTGTCGAGCTGCGTTTTCGACGGTATAGCATCTAGTTGTAAGATCCGTATCGAATAACGCGTAGCTGTTCATCGTCTTCCGTTCTTGACATTGCCGCTTCCCCCTGTCATCTTTGGTTGTCGGCTTTCCCATCATCCTTTGCCGTGTGTGTGGGAGCGTGTGAGTCGGCTCTTGATTGTTACCTTTCGTGTGATTCTCCCATCCTCCCCTGTTGCATGCGTGGAGTGGGTGTGACTGTCCTCGGTGGTTTCGTGTGTGGGGTGCCCCTGTCGTCTTCGGTTGTCGGCTTCCCCGCTATCCTTTGCCGCGTGTGTGGCAGTGCGTGTGATGGCTCCTGACTGTTACCCTTCGTGTGATTCCCCCATCCTCCCCTGTCGCGTGTGCGGAGTAGGTGTGACACTGTCCTTGGTTTCGTATGTGTAGAGTGCACTCAAAACCCCACTGTCTGACCAACTCCTCCACCAAACTGTGTTTCTTTCGTCATGCACACGGAGCACGAGTAACTCCATCCTCCTTCGTTGTGCATGTGGAGTGCGTACAAAACCTCGTTGTCTGGTCGGCACATCTCGTTTGACCTTGTCCTCCTCGATTTCATGCATGCGGGCTTCATCGTCCGGCTGGCTCCGTCCTCGGTTTCGTGCGCTTGGGGTGAAAACCCGTCGTCCGGCTGGCACATCTCATTGTCGGATCCAGTCTCTACCTTGAAACGTTAGGAGTACAATTGAAAATGTTATGAATATTGTGTGCATCTATTCATGAGGCCCAAGGGGTAATATATATAGAGGTACAAGGGGATGTACAAAAGGAATACAACACAGCATAATAGGAAACAGCATATTAGGAAACAAATAAAAGTCCTAATCTATTCTATCCTTAACACCCCCTCAAACTCATGGTGGATCAACAACACCGAGTTTGGAGAGGTAAAAGTGTCTTTGTGCTCAAGTCCGGCCTTCGTGAAGAAATCCGCTATCCGAATCTCCGAAGGCACATCTTGAAGAGTAATCACCGATCTTGCACACAAGACCTCATGAAAGAAGCATCAACACCAATATGCTTGGTGAGCTCATGCTTCACGGGATCACGAGCAATCTTGATAGCACTGTCTTTGTCGACAAGAGAGGAGTCGGTGTAGTGACAAAACACCAAAATTCTCAAGTAACCACCGTAGCCAAGTAATCTCTGCTTGTCAAGAGAGCCATAGCTCGCAACTCGACCTCTGCACTCGAGCGGGACACTGCGATCTGTTTCTTCGTCTTCCGGGCAATAAGAGAACCACCAAGAAAAACACGAGGCGAGAGAGACCGCGATCGAGGGATCGGCCGCCCAAGTAGCATCCGAATAGGCTGAAGGCAGAACGAATGGAACGTGGAAAGAAGAGACGGCGAGAGATAGTCCCACGAAGGTATCGCGAGAACTCGAAGAAGGTGGTGAGTGGACTGAGTGGGAGCTGAAACAAACCGACTCGAATATGAGCGGGATAAGTGATATCCGGACGAGTAATGACAAGATAAACAAGACTCCCAACAAGGTGACGATAGCGAGTCGGATCGAAAGAGGCTCGCCATCCGAGGGTCGGAGGTGGACATTGAGCTCCATGGGAGTCTCAACGATCTGTGATCGAGTGAGAGAGGCGCGATCAAGAAGATTCGAATATATTTCTCTTGGGACATAAAGAAACCATCCGGAGTGGAAGTAACCTCAATCCCAAGGAAATAATCGAGAGGACCAAGATCCGACATAAGGAATCGCTCACTAAGACGAGCCTTGACAAAGGCAATGTACTCGAATCATCTCCGTAATGATCATATCATCAACATACGTAAGAAGAAGAGTCCGACCACGAGGCGAAGTGTGGACAAAGAGCGCAGGATCATGATCGCTAGCTGAAAAGCCAGCAGCGGTGACCACGAGGAGAAGCGCTCAAACCAAGCACGAGGGGCTTGCTTAAGGCCATAGAGAGAGCGACGAAGGCGACAGACCATGCCCTCAGGAACAGAATACCCAAGTGGCGAATGCATGTAGACCTCCTCACGCAACTCACCATTAAGAAAGGCATTCTTGACATCAAGTGAAAGCAGACGGTGGCGAGCAGGCGCCACCGAGCGTAAGAGTGCGAGCAGTGGTCATGTGGGCCACGGAGCAAAAGTCTCATCGTAGTCAACGCCATGCTCCTACTGGAAGCCACGAGCAACAAGACGCGCCTTGTAGCGCTCAAGAGAGCCATCAGAGCGAGTCTTAATTTTATAGACCCACTTACACGTGATGGGGCGAGAATGAGATGGCAAAGGAACAAGATCCCAAGTACCAAGATGCGCTCGAGGGCGCGATCTCCTCGGCCATGGCAAGCGCCACTCGGGGTGAGTATGTGACATCCGTGAGGAGACAGGCTCACGAGTAGCTGCGCCGGCAAAAAGGCAAAGCGGCAGAGGCCGAATCGGCCGGCGATCGCGAGAGCGTAGCGAGGAGAAGATGACCCATCGGGGACGATGGAGCATCGGAAGAAGGTGGATCATCGGAGAAGATGACTCACCGGAAGAGCCTCAATCGAGGTCGACAAGTGTAAAAGAGAAGGGAGGTATCTGTAGTGAGAGGAGCACGGGAGTCGGAGGAGACGACGCAGCGGTGACAACGCGGAGAGGCCACGGGGGAATATGTGGAGACTCGGTGGGACAAGTGGGCGAGGCAAAGCAGATATAGGTGTATCCGGAAAGGTCAAGAAAGACAGAGACTCCGCAGAGGAGTCGAAGGAGAGGCGGGGCGTGGGTAGAATGGGCGAGACTCGTCGAAAGTCACATCCCGAGAAACCCGCATCCTTCGACCAACCGATCCCAAAGACCGATAGCCCTTGTGCTCGGCATCAGTATCCCAAAAGACACACTCAACGATCGAGCGGTCGGTTTGGTGCGTTCGCGGCGCGAGGAGAACGTAGCAAACGCAGCCAAACATATGAAGGGCGAGTAGTCGGAAGAAGACCACGAGACGCTCAACGGGGATCGCACCAAGAGAGCGTAAGAGGGTGGATGTTGATGAGATAGGTGGCGGTGGAAACGACCTCGGCCCAAAAGTGAGGTGGGGTAGAGGCGGCGATCATCGAGTACGAGCCGTCTCAAGGAGGTGGCGATGCTTGCGCTCAGCGACACCATTCGAGCATGAGCACCGGGACAAGAGAATCGGCGAGAGTCCTCGCGACAAAGGAAACGTGCGGTAACGAGAGAGGTACTCACCAAAGAGAATCGGCACGAAAAACACGAATAGGAGTGGAGAACGTGTGTGGATCATAGTGGCAAATTGTTTATAGATGGACAAGACCTCACTACGAAGACATGAAATATATCCAAGTGTGGCGAGAGAAATCATCTATAAATATGATATAATATCGATGACCCCCTTTCGAAACGAAGGGAGCCGGACCCCAAACATCTGAATGAACAAGATCAAAAGGACGCTGAGACACAGACTCACTATGAGGATAAGGAAGCTGAAGTTGTTTACCTAACTTACAGCCCTGACAGTCTAAAGACACGTCTCTGAGGCAGACTCGAGAGACCACGACGAACTAAGGATGACAGACGAGATCCACACAGATGACCAAGACGGTGATGCCACTGCTGAAAAGAGCCGGTAGACGAAGTGGCAGAAGCGGAGAGACTGGCGGCGATGGTGGCAGCGGAAGGAAGGTGAAGCCAGTCAAGCTCCCGAGAGCGCCGTGAGTCACGGCGCCGAGGCGAAACCAACGAGCTCCGTGTGGCGGTCCCGAACACAACAAGAGTCGAGTCGAGAATGACACGATAACCAAGGTCGATGATCATCCCGGCACAAAGAAGTGCATAGTGAGGCGAGGAATATGAGCAACGAAGGAACATGAAAGGATGAGTTGCTAAGAGATCCTCGACCGAGACGAAAGAGATGTACCATCGCAGTAAGAACAGGCGGAGAATCAAGAGGTGTAATAAAAGACAGAGTGGAAGAATCGGGGTCATGTGAAAAGATGCTCCAGAATCAAGAATCCACGGGAGGTACTGATGTGTAGGGGTGGTTTCTCGTGCTCAAGAGTCGATGCGAGAACTGCGAGAACTGCCGAGGAGAACACAGGCGGCAAGCGGCGTCGAAGTCGGGCTATCTCTTGCTCGGTGAGAGAAACTGCGAAGAGGTCGATCGAGATGACGACGTAAAAGCACTAGTGCGGAAGAAGAACGGCGTGGCGGATGCGCTTCTTCTTATAGCACCGACTCAATGTGGCGGCCTTGTCGCGAGAGGAGCAGTGAGGCGGCCACCTCAGACGGCGGCGGCCACCACCACCACGGCGGCCCGGCCAAGAAGGCGATGTAGCGGTAGACGGCGGCGAGCACGAGAGGGGAGTGGCATCGGACCAGCACCACTCGGGCGAGTCTCCTCTGCGCGTATCTCGGTGAGAGCCTCCGGAGAGTGACACGAGGGTGGCGTGCAAGAAGTCGAGCACGCCTTTGCTCGAACTCTCGGGGCGAAGGCGTAAGGAACTCGTAGACCACTGAAACTCCAAGTCGGCCGTATATCCAGCGCACGACGGACGAGAACGCGGCCGGCGATGCGGAGAGAGTCCAAGCGGCGCCGAGCAGCAGAGCTCGGCGTAAAGGCATCAACGATAGCATCACCTGCTGAAGAGAGTGCTCTTGGCGAACCACGGACAGTGCAGGGCATCACCGGAGGGCTCGTGCGCGCCGACGAAGATGAGTCCACATCTGGAAAGCCGAAGGGAGTCCCACAACCTCAGAAGAGAACTGAGGCTGGATACTGGCGATGAAGACAGCAGCAGCTCGAGCGTCGTCATCGCACCACTGAGTGTAGGTGGTCAGACGATCCTTGTAGAAATCCGAGCCTCTGGTAGGCGGGCGCTTCATCATCAACAATCGGCGACCTCGGTAGCAATCTTGTCGGTACCGTCGGGGCAATGCAACAGGCGTGGGCTCCGTCGGAGGAATAGGGCAAGGCGGGCAGGTGACATCGCCAGAGAGGACGCCCCAGAGACGTAAACCACGCATGTGAATGCGCATGTGAGACACGAAGTCGGTGTAATTAACACCATCAAAGACCACCGGGCAGCGAGGGAGGGAAACGGTGCCCATTGGTAGCGGCGCCGACGGCGCGGTGACCAATACAACGAAGTCTAACAGCGGCGCCGAACGCGCGCGCGGTTAGATCGGCGTTTTTGGAACCGGAAAACCCTAACTAATAGTGGGCCTTCGGCCGCTAGCAACACACTCACGCACACACGCACACACGCCGAAGGCGCGAGGAGGCGCGGCACCGTGGCGTCGGCGGTGCGGGCGGTCGCGGCGGTGGCGCGCGGCGGCGGCCGGGGCGGCGGCGGCGGCGTGGCGGCGGCGGCGGCGCGCAGCGCGGCGCGCGCGCGGCGGTTAGCAGCGCGGACGGCCGGCGTGGCGGGCGGGCAGCGCGAGTAGCTGCCGGCGGCTTCGGGCGGCGGCGCCGCGGAAGTGCGAGCGAGGCGCTTCGCGAAGCGGCGGAGGCGGCGCCTGGCGGCGGCGCGAGCAGCCGGCGGCGGCGCGTGAGGCGCCTGGGCTGCACAGGGAGACGGCGCATGGGGAGAGGCCGGCGAGAGCGGCCGGCGACGTCGGGGAGAGGCCGACGGCACGGGAGCGGCGGCGAGCGAACCGAGGGAAACCCTAGGTATGCTCTGATACCATGTTATGAATATTGTGTGCATCTATTCATGAGGCCCAAGGGGCAATATATATAGAGGTACAAGGGGATGTACAAAAGGAATACAACACAGCATAATAGGAAACAGCATATTAGGAAACAAATAAAAGTCCTAATCTATTCTATCCTTAACAGAAAACGTGTCTCCCTTATCTACTACTCCAGCATGTCTCAGACAAGTTTTGCATTTATTCCCTTTACTGTTGCTTGGTTGTTGCATGCAACATATTCTACAAAATGTATGGCTTGTTCCCACACTTACATTTTTCCGCTTAGATATTCAATGTGATGTTTCATTCCCTGGGACGTAAAATATATTGCTAATTTTTGTCCATCTGGTGTCTATGCAGGCAGTTTTGCCGATGAGTGAAGAGGCTAACAAGACCTTGGATGTGGTTATTCCTGCACAAGAGGATGGACTAAACACTGACTTTGTTGAAGTTTTTTTTTTTTGCCACAAGTAATGGGCAGAGAGATGAACATGCAAGTGATGAAGAATTGGATGTACAAGTGAAGATATAGACTGTATCGATTCACAACCTGCAAAATCATATGTTGGCATGGAGTTTTTCACCAAGGAAGAAGCACAAAAGTGTTACAATGATTACGCACGTAGTGGTGGCTTTGGTACAAAGGTTTTCAAGCAATACCAAGAGCCATATTACAGGAGAACGCAACATATATGAGTTCGTTTGCCACTCTTGAGTGTGGCACAAAAAAGGATGAACCAGGAGCAGGTGCTAGCAGCTGCTCACATAAGAGCAACAAACTGCACAAGACTGACTGCAAAGCAAGAGCTAGCAGTGGCTCATGGAAAAGCAACAAGCTGCGCAAATCTAACTGCAAGGCAATGATGTTGATTGTTACGAGGAATGAGAAGTTGGTGGTTACATTGTTGAGCTGGAGCACAATCACCCCCCTTTGAGCCATTTGATGTCTCGTTTCTTTAGGTTGCACAAACACATCTTAGATGATGACTTTAGGTTGCACATACACATCACAAATGATGACTATGACCTTATAGAGTTGTTTCACACAAATAACATTCCTACAAAGAAGGTGATGTCTATTCTATCTAATCTGTATAGGAACATGAGAAACATCCCCTTCATGAAGAAATACGTGAGCATCCCTTGGTCAGCTATGAGGCATAAAAGTGAGTACAGTGACATGGCAGCCACAATCAAGCACTTTCAGGAGTTACAAGTAGAGGATCTATCATTCTTTTATAGTATGGAGTTGGGTAACGATAATGTAGTTAGAAGTCTCTATTGGGTTGATGGAGGTTCAAAGGAAGTGTACAAGAAATTTGGTAATTGTGTTGTGTTCAACACAATGTACTGTACAAACAAGTATAAACTCTCATTTCCTCTCACTACTGTTGTTAGCAATCACGGACAGGTTGTGTTGTTTAGGTGTGATTTTTCTCAAGGATGAAAAGGTAGAGACCTTTAAATGGTTGTTCGAGATATTTTTGAAAGCAATGGATGGCAAAGCTCCTAAGAGTATCATGACAGATCAAGACAAAGCAATACATATCACAATAGCAAATGTACCACTGAACACCATCCATAGGCGTTGCATGTGGCACGTATAGAAAAATGCAAAGCTCATTGGGGCTACATAGAAGGTAGCAAAGCATGAGCGTTGCTTAATAGAGAAGAAATCGTGAAGCACCGGTGGAGGGGCATTTTGGACATTTACCAATATTGGAGGTGGCAACGGTTTGAAAAACCGTGGCATGGCCTAGGTTATTTAGGTCATGAGGAGGAGGCCACGGATAAGTAAATTGGGCTATTGGAGCCAAATGGAAGCGGTGGCTTGGAGAAGTGTGCATGTGTGAGTATAAAACCTAGTATAGTGTTGGGTTAACTAGTTAGCTCATGTAAGAGAGGATGAAACAAAATTAGAGATGTTGGTTAACGTTTCTTGTGAGCCTCCACTATTTAAGGAGGGAGAGTTGAGAGAGTTATGGTTAACTCTTTAGGAAGCTTTTTGGGATGAGCCATGGATGGAGAGAACAAAGAGGGCTTGAGAGATAGATCTTGATAGAGGAAGGGGTGGTGCTTTGGACCTTGTAATCTTCTATGCCTATGTAATCCTTCATCTCCAAGTGAAATAAATATTCAAATTTTGTCTAAATGAGTTTTGCCTTGGATTTATCCTTGTGCTTTTGATTTGCATGGTCTTATTTTGATTTCCTCCCTCCTTAATTTTGCTAATTCCCAATGAGATGTGGATGATAGAAGCCTCTTAGAGGCTAGATCCTATCCATCTAGGTAACCCCACAGTTAGTTCTAGGTATTTGACTCGATTTGCCCAATTTTGGCTTGAAAAAAAGAGATTTTGGGTGTTTTTCTCTTAAGGTCTTTTGATCTCAAGTCTTGCTATGGTTTGAGGATGCTAGGACACGTAGGAAACCATCCTTAGCTATCTTGGCTTAATTCCTCTCACGTGCTCCACCCAATCACCATTTTTGTATTTGGTCTGGTTTTGGTGCAGCTTGCCTTCGAATTGAAAAAGATAAAAAAAATCTTTTCTTCAATTTCTTGTTGGATTAGATTCAAAATATCATAGGCTAGATGTGTGCAAAGTTTCAAGTAGTTCGGAGCTTTGGATCGAAAGTTACGTCGATTTTTGGATTTGAGATTGTACTAATTTTTAGTTCTTTGTTGAGGAAGAGGTCATACCGCCAACTAAGTAGTGGTCAGAGCACTCTATACATTGCAGTCAGACCGTCTGGGCAAGATTTGGCTTATTAGACTTGGTTTTTCTTGGATCTTTACTTATAGGTGATTAATCTTTGATCTTCATAGCTTTTCATAGCTATTAGAGTGAAGAATTTTGTCTTCATTTTAGAGAAAAGATTTTGATCTTATCGGTTCTTATTCACCTTCCTCTGGTCGCCATTCTCTGTCCTACACTTATGAATCTCTCCTCTTCTACTCCAACTAGGCAAGATGGAGTCTAAAGACCTTCCTTCCTCTTCCTTCAACAAGCTTGAGCTTGTACTCGTCTCAAATGTTAAATTTGGACGGGAGGGCATGCCAATCTGTAGACAGAACATGTTGTTTCCATGTGATTTACTTCACTCCACTGCTTCGGATCTGACTAATACTACTAGGTCGTTCCGGGCTACCTGCATACATGCACCAACCTCATGTTTTTTTCTACGGTTTAAATTGCAGGATTGCAGCTCTGGAGACAGCGCATTTCTAAATCATTTTATTCATACCAATTAATCTTCTAAACCTTCATTTGGTTTGATCAGATATTCTTTTCAACCAAATTCGATCAAGCTAAAAGTGCTGCACCAGCAAGGCAGGACCTTTTTCTTCATTACAATACCACCTCCTTTGTGAAGATTGTAACTCTTTTTTCGTAAACAAAAATATTTTAACTACCGCCGCCCCCAACCCCTACCCCTGCGCCGCCTCCCACCACATCACTTGCGTCGCCCTCGGCGCCGTGCACCCGTCGGCATTCCCCTACCACCGCTCTACACGGCTGCCAGCGCCGGCGCCGCCCACCTCCTCCTCCTCCGCTCTCCTCCACCTCCGCCATGTTCTTCCTCTTCTCTGGCGGCGATGCCGCCACTTCGGCCCCGACCTCCTGCCGCCGTACTTCCTCGTGTTGAGCTCATCACCAACCCACCCGCCGCTACCACCCACCGCCCTCCTCTGTCCCTCGGCCGAGGCGGCGCCACCACCACCTCTGCCGTCTACAGCCGATCGCCGCCTCGTCCCTCCTCCCTCTAAACTTCGGCGCCGGTGACCCTAAACCTAACCCTGACTCGTCGCCGCCGGTGAAGAGGACACCACCGCCGACCCTCCTGAGCACGAATCTCTGTGCCAATTCAAAGGTTAGAAAAGTGACTGAATTTTAAGAAAAATTTAGTTGCCTGAGAGTTAGCAATTCCGTTGAATTTAATCATTTATGACCAACTTGACAACGTGGTTAAATTCACAATCAAATAGTTTGGTCAAATGAATTTATGAAACAAATTAACTAGATCGCGTCTAGGGTGACCTGGAAAGACATTGGTAGCACATCCCACTAATTCCAATATAGAAAAAGTCTATTTTTAACTATGAACTATTGATCGAGTCTTAAAAACAATCTTCAACTTTAAAACCATCCACTTTGCACCCCTAAACTATCAAAATCATTCACTTTTCACCCCCTAGACTGTTGTCATGAGTGGTTTTCGTCACGTTGGGGACCACATCACCAATTTTGGCTGATGTGGCATCTCAGTAGGCAAGTTTATGTTAACTTGGCATCCTATTTAGCAAGATCAAATTAAAAAGTAAATAATATATTTATAACATAGTCCCACTTGTCATACTCTAATACCTCCTCTCCTTCCTCCTCCTTCAACATAAACTTACCTATTGCGATGCCACATCAGTAAACATTAGTGATGTGGTCACCAACATGGCGAAACTATTCATGAAATCAATCTAGGGGTGAAAAATAAACAGTTTTGATAGTTCGAGAATATAAAGTGGACGGTTTTGAAGTTAGAGGTTGTTTTTCGAACTCACACAATAGTTCAGAGATGAAAAATAGACTTTTTCCTTCCAATATTGACAATGAATCAAATGCTACACAGATATTGGCGGCAGCCAACACGTCATGCAAAACCAAATCTATCGTAATATAGTATTCTACTCATGTTCTTCGGGGCTGCTGCTACAGTACCCAAAATAAGATTACGTTGATCCTAAAGCAACTGTGGTTACTGATGGTTCGGCTTGTCGTAGTTATATAGAACTTACTAGCCCTTGAACTCCCCCATTTTATTTTGAGAACTGTGCAGTTTTTATTCTATCTTTACACATTTGTTGTTGAAGATAGCTCTATGCAATCTTACAAACAAGGCAGGATCAAAAGAACAACAAACGTGCAGATCATGGTAGTCTCGCATTATTCATTCATGTTATAACATGATCGCTATCGTTCGGACCATTTGATTAAATTCAATCAATTATTGGCACTTTTCATGCTTTCAATTCTCATGACCACTTGAATATATTCTAAACACAAGCAATAGAGATCTCTTTTCATAGTTACACTTTGGCCATGACCATATCGCCATCGTATCATGATTTTCATTGTTTGATGATAAATAGTTCTATGTATACCACTAAATACCTCACTGCTTTCTTGCAGTGGCAAGCGACTTCATTGATGATTTGCCTTGTGGTTCTGAATCCGTTTTGCCCTCTTCGAATTTCAACTTGCGCTGTCTCAATTCAATTTTCCTCCCAACTTTTGGTTTGCTTGCCCACTGTTGTTGTCGATTGCATTTTCTGTTGTTGATTTGGTGTGTGGGAGTTTTGTAAAATAATGAGATAGCGCGGGGTGTGAATCGTAAAAACGGTGTAGCGGATCAGAGGGTTCTAGAGATTTGGGGATTATTTCTAGGGTTTGTAGGTGATGCTGAATTGGAGGGGAAATAGGGTGCCACATGCTACGATTTCATTTGGGAAGCTGCTTAATCGAAGTGCCTCTTCCTCCGCATGCTCCAAGTTGTTCGTTGGTGGTAGGATCCTCTAGACTCTCTCGTTCTTCAGTTTCTTGTCCATTTGTTTGATGCTTTAATCCAAATGCTTTTGGGGGGGTTTGAAATCTGATGGGCTTCCCATCAGGTATGGCAATTTGCGAGACTACTGAGATTGATGAGTTTCATGCTAGTTTGTGAAGCATCCTGCTTGTTGCATTCAAACGCAGAGCATTATTTCATCTAGTGAAATTGGTGCAAATATTGTCTTGTGATTTAACTAAAAGTAATGTTATCTAAAAGCTGAGAAAACTATGTTGCAATGTAGTGCTGATTTATGGTTCGAGAAATCTTTCAGTGGTGATTGATGGCCTGTTGTTTTCTTCTACTGTGTTGCAGGTCTTTCTTACGATACCAATGAAACCGCTCTCAAGGATGCATTCTGTCAGCATGGTGATGTTATTCAAGGTATTACTATCTCTCTGTTTCCATGCCATTAGGACATTAGGTGTTTGGAGTCTGTATTTTCATGTGCATTAGTATTGTCCTCTAACCAATGAATCTGTACCACAGTGAAGGTAATATGCCATCCAGTGACGGGAAAATCCAAAGGATATGGCTTTGTGAAGTTTTCGTCAGAAAATGAAACAGCTGCAGCATTGCAAAAGATGAACGGTGAGGTAAGTGTGCTTCCTTGCCTTCAGAGAGTAAGCCAAGTTCTTTCAGAATAATATTTCTCACTGTAGTTCTTTTCCTTTGGCTAACACAATTGTTTCACATGGTAATGGTTTCAGGCGATTGATGGAAGGAACATACGGGTGCATTATGCAAACAATGGATGATTTGATTCTGTTGCGGCTTTAGATGAGTAAGCTGCTTACTGAATGTCCTTTGTTGTGCTGGGAATTTGTGATGATAAATGGAACCCTGGACATGTGTTACGTGGATTTCTTACGTTTGCATGGCCATCAATACATATATTCAGTTCAGTCTTATGCCCATCTTACCAATAGACTTGATCTCTCAACTTAGCATTGCCTGTATTGTTCTGACTGTTGATAACTGAAAGAAAAATCAAAGGAACACCTGACCTGTCAGCTAATTTTCTTCCACTGACATGAAAATGTACAGGTGCCTTTTTCTTTCTTTTGGGTTAGCATTAACGCTGGTTTAGGGAAAATTTCCATATCCTGGTTTGAAACATGAAGATGACATGAAGCAAGTCCTACAGAAAAAGCTAGCCATGCAATACCATTGCTGATGTTCGAAACACTGATTCATGCATATTGCTGATTTTTGCATATTGTGGCAGCCTAGCATGTTATCATAGCTATTGTTAGTATGCTAGTAAATTTGTAAATGAGAGCTTAGTTTTGGCAAATCTCAATTGGAAAGTTATATTCCTTCAAACATATGATTCAGCAATAATTTACATACAAAAAAATATTCGAAAAATTATTCTAATATTTTGTTCAACCAGTTATTCATATTACATATAGGAGCTCAAAAAACGTAACATGCCGTTTTGGGAGTTGGAATTTGCTTGAATGAAATTCAAAGTTTGGAATTTGAATTCAAAAGAAGTGCAACTCAAAATTCAAACCGAATTTAACATGTTTTCAAAATTTCCAAACTTCTTGGGCTTGGCCCGGCCCATCTCTCCTCCTCGCCCACTGAGCCTCTAGCACAGCCAAGCCGGCCCACGTTGCCTGGTCGCGCCATTGTCGTGTCCCCGACCGCCTCAAAGACACCCACACTAATGTCGCCTCCCTCCTGTGCCTCCACAATGCACTGCTGCTCACCCATGTGCACCCCGTGCTAGCCCCACCTAGCATCACTCCTACCTGCCTGGACCCCCTCCTCTTCCTCCTTTCCTCCGCGCCACGACACGCTCGCGTCCATCGCACCCACGCCGCGTGACCCCTGTGTGCCTGTGCTCTCCGCGGCCGACCGTTGAGCCATATCCCCTCACCTTAAGTCTCCTCGCCTGCGCCCGTCCCTTGCGTCAGCTCCGCCTCCTGCCCCTGTGCTGTGCCGTGCTGTGTGTCGGGCATCGCTACCCTGGGTCTTCGTGCGAGCCTTGATGGAACCCAACGACCAACACTCCTCCCCGCAGCTATAAAGCCCGAACCACCTCCGCCTTGACCCCAATTGCCTCCCCCCGCCTTCAATTTGACCCGAGTGCCTCCCGCACCACCTCCTCCCTCATCTCTGGGTGAATCACCATTGCTAGCATTGTTGACAAACCACCACGCCTCTGTCCGATTACCTGCTCCTGGAGCACCATGTAGACCTCCCTAATCGATTTTGAGCCTCCCCGACTGCCTTATTCCTCTTCAGCGAGCCATCTACGATGACCCCCTCTCCGCCGCTTCAGTCCTCCACCGCCAGGCCATTCCTCCCTTCCCTGAGCTCCTCCTTCGCTTCTGGTGAGTTCCCCTCCATCTCTAATTGCTCCCTTAGTAATGAATTAGCTTCTAAAGTAGTGTAGAGCCATAATACCATGCTCCATGCCATTGCTGCCGCATAAGCTAGCAGCTGGCCACTGCAGCCTTCAAATCTGCCTATGTCACCTCACCTCTAGGTGTGGCTTGGCGCAAGGGTCCTATTTTGGCCTTCCCTCTGACCGCCGTCCCTCTCGCCAGTGATGAGCTTGCTCCTCTTCGGTTGGAAGACAACGATTGTAGCAAGGAGATTAGTTTAAAACATGTGTTTAGCTTAAGGTTAATGATCACGTTTAGTATTTGTTAAACCCCGCTGACATGTGGACCCTCTTCATTAAGTTAAGTTGACATGTGGGCCCCATCGATGTTAAAACATTTTAAAATAGGTTAATTGGTTCGTAAGCCACTGACAAGTGTGCTCTTGTTACTGTGGCTACAATATATGGGTCCCAACTGTCAGTCTAAGAGCATTTTCCTTTTAAGAAATAAATCAAAAATAAATTTTAAATTCCATGGATCCCATCTGTTAGTGAGAGAGACTCTATCTTCACTGTTAATTTTTAGATTGAATCCAAATTTAAACTTTAGAGAGTCCGTTCTCACTCATTTTAACTTCATATTTAATTAAATTTTTTTCTAAATTTGTCTAAATTCAAGGTTTATCTAATGGCAGTAGAATTGTTCAATTTAGAGTTTATTTGAATTTATTTGTTTTGCTCGTGTGTTTATTTGCTTTTCGATATGATGGTTCGAGTAGAGTATGAGAACATGGAAGAGCCGCAGTGCGAGACTACTCAAGAATTTCAAGACCAACTCGCTTGTGAGCCAGACAAGTCAATACTTTGATCATATTGAATCTACACTTTATACAAATTTATATTTGTTTAAGTTATCAAACCGTGTGCTATTATTTATTATGCAAATGTATGTTAAACTTAAAATTAGATTTATGTCTACTTGACATTATAATATTACTACACTATCCTTTGGACACTTAAATCACATAATCCTTGTCACCCTTTGGACACAAATAGCTTGTTTATTCCTCGAAATTCCAAAAATAGCCCTCAGATCACCGGAATTCCAAAACTAGCCCCCTTCCCGACCGCGGAACAACGGGAAAACGACACGTGGGCCGGTGGTGCGCCGGGGCGCGCCACCGGGTGGTGCGCCGGGCCGCACCACCCATCAGCATGCATCGGTGGTGCGCCCCGCCGCACCACCCATCGCTCACGCGCGGTGGTGCGGCCCCGGCGCACCACCCATCGCTCGCACCGATAATTGGCGCTCGCCGCTTCTCTCCCGCGCGCGCTGCCTCTGCTCCTCCGATAATTGGTGTCGCCGCGCGCCAAGCCAAGAATCATTGCAACATGTGAAATAGTGATGCACCGTGTATCTTTATGTCATATCATTTCTCACGTTACGCGTTAAAATCATCCTCTTCCTTCTCCATCGTTGCTCATTTGCTTCATTTCCTCGTAGCTCATTCGAGAGAGAGAAAGAGTGAAGAAACGAAGGTTTAATCGCGCACGCACGATTAATTCCGTGTGCAATTAGGAGTTTGTGCAATTGAGAAAGTTATAGATCGTCTCACAGGCTTCAAGAGGAGGTAAATTTTTATGTCACTGTAATTAAAATTTGTTTTGTGTGATTATTAAGTAATTAGGCAAACTCTCGGTTTCTTCGTTTGCAATTAGGAGTTTTTGCGATTCTGAGAGGTGTAAATCGTCGCGTGGGTTTGAAGAAGAGGTAAATTTTTGTCAAAATATAACTAAAATTTTTCCATGTGTTTATTACGTAATTAGGCAACCGATGCTTTTTTCGTTTCACTTAGGAGTTTTTGTAGTTGCGAAAGTTGTAAATCGTCTCGTGGACTTCTAGAAGAGGTATATTATTTTCCCCGTGTAACTATAAATTTTTGGACATGTCATTTTAGTTTTAGCAATGTGTTTATTTTGTAGTTAGTGAATGATGTCTTCTTAGTGTAGAAATATAGTATTAGCCTTGTGTAGTTGGTGCATGCCCATAGTTAACTTAGAAGAGCAAGTGTTATTATTATCATTAATTAGTTAGTAGTCACTATGACTTAAATTTAGGTAAATGACTTTGCATGCAGACCAAGTAGTTGTATTTGATATTTAGATTGTTATGCAATATTTAGAATGTTATTTTGTACATAGGACTTAAAAGTCGAGAACTAAAAATGTGAAACATAATTAGTGAAAATACACAGCTCTTAGATGAAAAATTTTACTGAAATTTTAGTAATTTCAAACATTATTACAAATAAATAATTTTTATGTTACATGATAAATAATATGCAATGTGTCTTGTGTAAAATTTATTTCAAGTATATATGTTGAAAGGTATGCATATCATTATGATAGGTTATTGATGGATTTATATTGTAAAGCGATATTAATAATCACGGTGCCACGAAAACATGGTGGCCTGTTGGAAGGGTTCACATAACCTATTATAATTTTTGGAAATCGGTTGTTATATGTAACAACTTATATCATGTTTATATCGGATAAATTTGTGCAAAATTACAAAATTATGTACGTTGTATCGAGTCTGCAGATTAATTTTTGTAGATTGTGTACTATATTTAAAACTCAAAACAAATAATACACATAAAATGTGCAGTGTTTAATTGTTAAATTCTTTGGTGTGAAGTTATTTTGTACACATATGATGCATAGAGAATTAGTAGTGCGGCGTAGAGAATTTTGTGGGCTTTTGTTTTGTTAAATTTCGTTGTGTACTAAGGTATTTTGTACGGAATAATCATAGGTACCCATGGCTAACATTCAAGACTTACTCGTGTTCTTTGGGAGTGGGCTCAGACGCGCGATGGGCGTGCGGGCGGGCGTGTCAAATTGTGAGCGGATCGTGATCCATGCACCGGTTTGAACACCATGACCTGGATGATCTTCGAGGTGTGTCCGTTATGCGTTCGATCGGGAGACCGGTCGGAAGAAGTTGCGGATCGAGGCGTTGTATGCTACTCGGAGATGGGGCCGAGAGATTGTGTGGCAACTTATAAAGGTGACGGTGATGTTGCATGGGCCCGGTACATGGAGGTCGTATGCAACCTGCCGCATCGATATACGGCGGGCCAATGGTGTACATTCACTTCGTGGACGGGACGGAGGCATCCGTCGTTGGTGGTTCTAGTGGTTGTGGTGGTGGTGGCGGAGATGAAGCGCCGAGGCTCACCGGGCGGTCATGAAGATGCCAATGCGGAAGAAGATCTCGCGAGCAAGTGGGAGATGGAGGCTGCAGAGGCGTGTGGAGGATTTCCAGCGGCCAAGAAGGTGTTGGGAGGTGGTGGGCGCGCGTGTTGATTGTCACGAGTACCTCGCGGACCATTTGGAAGAAGTTGAAAGTGAGGAGGACGAGGAGGATATGGAAACGGCCGGTTAGGAGGAGGAAGATGACGAGGCTTCAATGGGAGGTGTTGTAGGTGGTGTTGTGACCACGGACGTTTCATCGTCTCCTCGGACTTGACGACATCGCGGCGGCAAGCCTAGTCCTACCACGAGCAGAGGTGCGGAGTGGGGTTCAATGAGGGCGCACTCATTTTAGGGAGTGCTTTGCGACAAGAGTGCCGCCAAAGCAGTTATTGCTAGACATGCCGTCGGCATTAGCCGAACTATCGGTGTATAGGTCCAACCCGACACCTACATTGTGAAATGTGTGGGCGACTCATGTCCCGGCAAGGTCCGTGCGCGGCGGTTCAATGGTACAACCTCGGAGTTCCGGATTACGGTCTTTGAAGATCACGATTGCGAGCTTGCGGCGCCGCTGACGTAAGGCACCGCAACATGACATCGGCGTATGTTGCGGAGCTTATAAGCCACCTCGTGGTGGCGGATGTGTGTATTTCTCCCAAGTTCTCATTGGTGAAGTGGCTAACATGGTAGGGTTCAAGTCGGCTACAAAAAGGTGTGGCGCGAAACGGAAGGTGCTAGAGCGTATGTTTGGAACGTGCGAGGAGGCGTATGACTGGTCCCAAGAATGCTTCATCGAGTTGCGAAGCAAACCGGGAACATACATCAACAAGAAGGAGCGGGTTCATCCCAACCAGGCCCGAATTGTTATGTCCTTGATAGAGTGTTCGGTCATTCGACAGAGCGATCGAAGGGTTCGGTGGTGCCGTCCGGTGCTAACAATGGATGGGACATTTCTAGCCGCAAGTACAAGGGTACGATCCTCACTGCGTTGCGGTGATGCAAACGACGATTACTCCTGTGGCCTTTGCAATTGTGGAGAATGAGAACACCGATAGCGGCTTTGGTTCTGGTCAATGTGAAGCGGTAGTGGTGCAAGATCGGCCGGATGTGTGTATCATCTCGGACCGCAATGCGAGCTTGTTGTCGCGTTGCGCGCAATGCGACGATGCAGAAACCCCGTTCGGTGGAATGATATGAAGAACCGTTGGTGCATGAGGCATCTCGCGCGAACTTTCACACAAGGTTCGTAGCAAAGAACTAATGAAGATATTCAAGAAGCTTTGCATGCGAGAACCAAAAGCGGATGTTTGACTCATTGTGGAGGTCGCTTGATCGGAGACCAGCAAGCATGGACAACAACCCGCCTGTGGTGAAGCCGGCCTTGTGGAGGGGGTTCTACAAGAGTCGGGAGTTTACGGTGGGTTCGATCGACGCGTCGACTTGGCGATGTGGTCCTGTTACATGACACCGCGGAGCAAGGTGCGGAATCATGACAACAAACATGTCCGAGGTGTACAACGGTGTGTTGAAAGGTGTTAGATCCCTACCCATCACAAATGGTCGTGGAGGAGACTTGGAACCGCTTGTGGGGTATTTTGTGAACAGAGCCATGATGGCGAGAAAACATCTAGACGAGGGCAAACAATTCTCTGAGGTTTTCCAAGCACATATGGACAAAAAGATAGAGAAGGCTCGTTGTCATAATGCTCGTACCATGGATGGCATTAGAAGAAAATTCGAGATACGCCTTAGACAGAACTACATGAGGGGTCACACAAGAGGATCGCAAGGTGTCCGCACGATTGATGACAACGCATGTTGCACCTGTAATAAGCCGCAACTTCTACATAAGCCGTGCTCCCATGTATACGCGGCATGCGCGGTATGGCGCCAGGCACCGACTCCTTACATCTCCAGGTACTTGATATTCAAGCACAGTATCGGACACGGAGTACGGAGTTCCATTCGTGCAGGTGGACATGCACTACGTGGAGCTATGGCTAGGTCAAGTGAAGTGGGTGCCCAACGAGGCATTGAAGCATGTCGGCCGAGGAAGGCGGCAAAGCCGTCGCATCCACAACGACATGGACGACGACGGCGTGGGGATCGGCGTCGGCGTCCGAGGTGCGGATCAGCAAGACGATTGGGCACTCGTTGAGGCGGTGCCCAAGCAGCCGACGTCAAGCAATGCTCCGCCGTAGTGAGCTCATAGTTATGCGATGTTTTTGCTAGTTGTTTTTATGTGTGTGTTGTACTATAGTCAAGTGGTATGTTCTACAATTTTGTATGGGGCTACACTTGTTACAATTCGCTATCGTGTCGTTATGGTGCTATGTTTGTATTTTATGGTGGTATCGCTACACGTGTCATGTGACAATTTTGTATTTTATTTACTTCATCGCATGGGTATGTTGGTACGTATATTTATTTTATATCTTGCTATGTTTGGTAAATGTCACCGCTCGTTACGTTTGTTCCACATTGTGTTATCGCTTTGGACTAACATTCTTTGCTTCAATGGCGTGACATGGCTTATGGGATGGTAGACCCCGTTGGGATGAGCACCACCGATGTCGCGTGGATATCGGGTGAGTCCCCACCTTCATCCTTAGGGGCCCCGCGTCTTATCCTCTGGACGAACGGTACATCCCACTTCTGCGGAACACTGGTCTGCTGCCTATTGCCCTCATGGTAAATGTACCACACGCATTCCAGTTGTTCATTCACTCTTTTGGCACTTATTTATCTAGTTCGACCTGTGCTTGCAGCCATCACGACGGGACACCGATTTGCTAGAGCCATCGTGCGTCAAGGAGGTACACGCAAGGCGCAACGTCCTCTTCCGGAGATTGGCGGGACGGAGAGCGGCGACTCGGCCGGAGATCGGGAGCGATCCGCGGCCAAGCTTTGCTCGCTCGTCCTCCACGCGCTTAGGCCCAGCGGTGTGATATTTGCCAACTATTCGTTTATATACTCGTTGGGCGCATAAGTGTGATGCTTCAATTTGTTGCAGCGCTTGGCACAGGATAGCGCTTTCATGCGTCGGGGTCCCTGAGGGCGACACCACAACCAATGCTCCGTTCGGGCCAACAAGATCTCCTATTGAAAGTGACACCGACTCGGCACAAAGAAGAAAGTCGAGACACCGCTCCATGCGATTATGGCGTCGGACAAGCGTGCATGGAAGTTTTGGTCACATGTATGAGCGAGGCGTCTGAGGGTACACCTTGCACAGAGTACATGCACGACTTCTGCCGTATACTTGATGCGATATAATGTCCAACACATAATATATATGTACGCCGACGCACTAACACATACGTAAATGAATGCAGGGTTACGCGGAACAACTCGGACACGAAGGCCAGGGTCGTTCGTCTTCATTGCCGAATACGCAGGTACATGACTTACTACAGTACTCAGCACTATAAATGTCGCGGTGTTTGTACTAATCAACCTTTGATATGTGCACAGGACATAGACCCGACTACGACCGAATGGCTAAGCGCCGTTTTCGGCAATACATCGCAGCCCTCCACGGAGTTGTTGGCAACACCGCAGCCCTCACGATTTACCTTCGAGACGTACGAAATGCGCCAGACAGGCTCACATACTCTCATGACCACTTACGTCGGCAAAGGAAGCGGCCACCACCTCCAACATAATTTTTGTGCATTGTATTGAAACTAAAACGGGATGTAGTACATGGAAATAGACTTGCACCGCAGATGGAATTCACATAGCGCACAAAGTTTATTTAACATGCATTACACATACATATAATAACTCTCCAAACAGGAGAAGACTCGCTAACAACAAACACAAGATACAACATAGCATACAACATTACGAACATAGACGATAACAACCTCCATTTCGACATATTCACACTAAAAATGAACACAACACAATAAAGAAAATACCACACAATATTACGTTTATCTTCCACTCCGATGTGTCGAACGACGCCCATCTCCCCGAAACGACGTCGCATCTCCACGAGGTCGCTATCCCCACGACGACTCTCTCACGGCGAACATTATACGTACTAGTGCCCATTTCATCCTCCCACACCCGAGCGGCAACCGCCGGGCCGTCCCGCACTTCATGAGAAGAAGATTAAGAAATGTACCTACGATTTGAGCGAATACGAAACAATCGTCCTCACCGAGTGAAAGGGGCACTTGTAGTAGTGCCGCCAGATTCGCAGTGTGTGTGAGGTCTTACGTCTCACTACCGCGTTGCATTGCGGGCAAATTACGGAGGGTGCCGATGAAGAGGTGCCGAGATGACTCATTTCGTCGTCCGGGAGTGAGCACGAAGAAAGCTACAACTAACTCGGAGGAGAGGGAGAGCAATGCAGGGGACTAGGTGAGGAATGCCTCCCTCTTATAGGCTCGGTGGGGCCTTCACTCGGAAAAAACAAAAGACGACACTTTGTAAAAGATCGACTTTGCGCAGTTGAAATGGAAAAGCTAACGACTTTGCGCAGATGACATGATAAAAGTGGTCGATTCTGCAGACATACATGACAAGAGCGGTCGACTTTGGGCACCGAGATGACAAAAGAGGGCAGGTATGACGCAGTGACAAGATGCAAGAGGACATCTTTATGCAGCGATAAGACGAGACAACTGGCTTTGCATGGTGACATGAACACACCGCGCTTTGTGCATCGACGGACACGAACACACCAAATAAAATAAAATAAAACACGCCGAATACAAGATACACCCACACCTCGTTGCCTACATGCCAAACGAGCCTCGTGGCACCCACGTGGAGTATTCTTGAGGTGGGCGCCTCGGGCGTGGTGGGCATCGTTGTAGTGGCACGCACATATCTGACTAGGGTTCGCACGGCAACATCCGGATCGTGCGAGTGCCTATGTTCACGACCTCCTCGTTGCCCGCTCGCGTTGCATCTGCCGGGCGGAGGTCGTTGTTCTCCTCGTTGAGAGTCTCGATTCGCTCCTCCAACTCTAATATTCGCTCCCATAATGTAGTCACGTACATGACAACATGCCGTTCGTGGCGGGTCGATCCAGCGTGAGAAGTCGCATTTCGCCATCTGCGGAAAGAACGGTTAACAAGAAGGTTCCATAGCGATAATGAAAATTGTACTATTAGCAATTTCTACCCCGAGTGTGGGCATCGGAAGAAACGTCGCCATCGATCGGGCCATCCTGCACTGCACGACCGCATCCTCCTTGTGTCTGCATTTTCGCCATGCGGGTTGAGCACGCCGGCTTGGTATCAGGCGGTAGTTTGAATCGAAGTTGTCCCTCCTTTCCAAGGGAAGTTCTTCCTTTGGTGACCCATAATCAACTGGACCCTCGACTTCCGACATGGTATGTTTCTGCACGACGGAGAAGGAGCTGGGGCTTCGTTCGGTTTAAATAGGTCTCTACGTAGGGGCCGGGGGAGGTGTCATCTTGTCATTTCATGGCTTGTTCATTTTTTCTGCGCGTGCCCACCCAACCGAGTGAGGGCTACCCACTGCAAAGGCTGGACTAGGCCACCTTTGCGCATCGACATGACCACAGACCGCAAAGATAGGACAGCGCACCTTTTTTGCAGTAAGGTGAAGCGCTGTCAGCTTTACGCAGCGAGTAGACATGGAGTACGGCATCTTGGCGGCTTTATGCAGCGAGCGGTATGGGTTGCCTGCTTTAAGCAGCGACAAGACTGGACGGTCCGGCTTTGGGCAGTGACAGCACATGAGTACATAGCTTTTCGCAGTCCGCGCAAGATTAGCCTGCTTTTCGCAGGGACAAGACAATACGAGCCAGCTTTTCACAGTGACAACCCAAGCCGCGCAGCTTTCTGCGTTGACAGGCCAAGACATGACGCGACGGGACGAGGGTGGCCAGCTCTGCTCAGTTTCATTACTTCCCGGACCAGCTTTTTGCAGCGTGAAGTAACCTCTCCATACCCTCCCCTAATCATACATAAGGAGGTGTAGGGGATTGGGAAGAAAGCACTACAGCATCCAAACCCCTCACTTTCAAGATGGACAAGAAGCAGAAGGCCCAGTGGGAGAAGATGCAGAAGCAATGGGAGGATACTCGCGACATAGCAAGAGCTGCGGCGGCCCGCGACGAACGGGTGAGGGCAGCTGCGGCGGCGCTGCCCAAGCGGCGGTGCGTGCAGGGCGATGGCTCCCGAGAAGATATCCCGCGTTGCACCGACCCCATCCGGCGGTTCCAAGCGGCGTTCGCGCAAGACCCGCCAGAGGGGAGATGCCACCCTCTGTTGGTGTCAAGACCTATGTAAGTTCTTCAAGTCGAAGCACCGCTCGGCTTGGGTATGCGCTCTCGGGTTGCGCAAACTACTCAGCGACTATCCCGACCGACGTTGGGACACAAGAACCTATCGACAGCCGGTAAGAACCACTTATAGTGTCTCTCTCCCCACTACTTCTCTCTTCATGTACGCACTAACATTTCTTGTGTACTCGAAGTCCCCGGAACCGCTGTGCGGGTATCGCAAGTGGATCGATCTAGAGATCCACCCATACGACCGATGGACTCGACTTCCAGCGGTGGGATGACGAGAGGGCATCGAGACTCGCGAGGCGGAGCGCGGATCGGCGAGCGAGCCGACCGTATCGTCGGAGACGCAAGCTCATTCCGAGGCGTGCGCGCGTGAGCGCAGCGTGGCTTCGCGAAAGGGAGCGCGAAAGAAAGCGGGAACTAGCGGCCAAGGCAAAAGAGGCAGCCGAGGAGTTCGACGCAGAGGTCGTTAGGAAGGGAAAATGGCCCCGGTCCACGCAGTAGGTGGGGCTATTCCGCGCTAGTCTGGTGAATGGCCCCGGTTATTAGGTGTGTGTGTGATCGGGTTTGTTTTCGTCCGCATAACAACGCGCACATGTATCGTAGGAGTATGTCGGTTTATTTTCTATCGTATACGCATGTAACCAAACTTTGTGTGCTATGTTATTTCCATGTTTATCACTTAGCATCCCATTCAATTCCATATGTTCAATATTTTTTTATGACGACATTAAGATGAATGATTTAGTGTCAATCTCCATATGTTCAATATGTTTCAAATATCTTTTTACGTTTCAGTTACAATACAACGTAGTAGTACCAAATTCGAAAACACAAATTCACATCAAATCAATATTTGGTCCGTTATGTATTTGTAGGTAATCTTTACATGCACATACGCATTATAAGACAATGTGTCATACAGTGCGTATGTGTACATACAAATCCACATATGATGCATGCTTCATTGTAGTGTACATAATGTTGTGGTACGAGGCATGTGTACGTACGAGGCAGCTTTGCCCAGTGACTCGACAAAGCGGGCCAGCTTTCGCAGATGACATTACAAAAGAGTCCGGCTTTCCGCAGTGACATGACAAAAGCGTAATATTTGCAGGCTCTGTCAAGCCTTCATAGGGACATTTATTGCTACACTGCTATCCTGAGTATCAAAAGCTTCCCATCTCGTCCTCTCCATGGACTATGCCCACTGCACCAGATAATCTGCCTACATAAGGGCCTCCTATGTCTTCCATACCACATCTCCTCCTCAAGCCATCACAAAATCCTACTACACAACAATGTCTTCACGGAGGTCCGACCCATTTGGAGTGCCGGAGTGGCATGACCGCCAAGTGCCATTGCGGATTTAGGACGATGTTGCAAGTCCGACGGATCGAGTACAACGAGCCAAATACGGCCGTAGGTTCTTCACGTGTCGGATCGGATGGCGACTTCGTGGTAACAACGACAACTAAATCATTTGTTTCGTTATCGTTTTCAACTTGATCCATGACATCTACCACGCCACACATAGGCTTGCACATTCATCGAATGGGTGGATCGGTGTCGCCGCATGGCCAAATAACCGGCGATGGCGGTGGAAAACAAAGGACAATACTTTGTCAAGATGACTCGAGCTCGCGAGGTGGAGCAGCGGATGCGGCTTGAGCAAGAGCGCCGCGTGAGAGTGGACCAAATCCGTCTCGAAGGGCAAGGAGGATGAGCGCAAAGGAGACGGGGCGGTTAAGTCTGCGTGAGGCGCCATCAAGCGTCGGAGGAAGAGCTTCAAGCTCGTGAGGCGCTCTCAAGACCAAGAGTGACGGAAGAAGGATGCAATGGAGCCATCTTCAAGGCGCGACAAAAGGGAAAACATCCACGCTTCACCCAAGAGATGAAATGTAATAGACCCGGCAAGTTATTTTCCTAAGGCATGCATGTTAGGACTACTGGTGGAGAGTTCCACACATGCCACATGCCAATGGCCACATCACTTACCACTTTATGTATCGAATCGTTCCTAAAAAAATTTACCCAATTTTTTTATGCATCTACAACTCACATTGAACATAAACTTCTATTACACCTTTATCTTATTTTCCCGTAGTTTATAATTACAAAATTGACAAAACATCACGCGGATTGCAAACCCTTAAAACAAACCAAACCTAAAAGTCACTTACCACTTTATATATCGATCGTTCTCGCTGTCGTTCCTAAAAAAATTAACATCATTTTTTATGCATCTACAATGAGCCAATGAACATAAACTTGTTTTACAATTTTAACAGATTTTTTTCTGTTTCACAACTACAAAATTAACAAAACTTATAATCATTACAGTTCCTGCACTCATTCCCACGTGTTCAATATCACTTTCATTCATTTCGTCCAATTGTTCATATCACATTTGTGCTCAAAACATTTTTCATTAAATTGCTTCTAATAAAACAACATACCATGATTGAAATTTGTTATTGCCACTTTAACACATTTTTCACGGTCGGCAATATATGAAAATCACAAATACACTAATCGTTACTTCACACAAATTTCGTTCGTACTCTACCAAACAATATTTTAAATTTTCAAAATTGCACAAAAATTAACACAACTATTACAAATGGACTCCACTTCAAATTTATATTTTCCACTCATTTTATATATGTAGATATATTTTTTTAAATAATTACTTTATATATATAAGTAAATATATATTTTGGGTGGAGAATGCATTCAGAGAGAGGTGCAAAAAGTGGGGTGGTGCGCTGGGGGCGCACCCACAAGCGCATGAACAGATGGGTGGTGCGGCGGGGCGCACCACCGCTCACGCTTCTGATGGTGGTGCGGCCCCCGGGCGCACCACCCGGGTGGTGCGGCCCCCGGGCGCACCACCGGCCCACGTGTCGTTCTCCCGTTGTTCCGCGGTCGGGAAGGGGGCTAGTTTTGGAATTCCGGTGATCTGGGGGCTATTTTTGGAATTTCGAGGAATAAACAAGCTATTTGTGTCCAAATTTCAGAAATTACAATGGTAACTTTATTAGCTATAGGTCGTACTTAAGTATTATGCTAGTCTTCCTTAAGTACTAAGGTATTAATTTGCCATATCGTTATCTTTTAATCATAAAATTTATTTTGAATAGTTATTAGAGAAAAATAACTGATATATTTGAGACAACGTAGTTCCTACTCTTCCATCATCCTCACCCAGCTCCCCCTCCCCCCGCCACGTTTCCCCAGCCATCCTCCATCGCGCATGTGCCAGCTCGCCACCGTTACCCTTTGTGTGATTCCCCCGTTCTCCGTCGCGCGCACGACACCGTCCTCAGTTTCGCGCGCACGGGAAACCTCATCGTGCAGCCAACTCCTCACACCAAACCACGTGTCCTTTGTCGCGCACCGAGCGTGAGTGACTCCTCGTGCCAAACCACATGTCATTTGTCGGGAGCGCAGAGTGCGAGTGACTTCGTCGTCCTTGGCAAGTAGAGGATTTGTCGTTCTCTTACAGTATGGAGTTGGACAGTGATGGCACAGTTAGCAATCTCTTCGATCCGATTTGTACGGGAACACGATAAACATCTCCTTCACGAAGAAAGACGTGAGCATCCTCCTGTCAGCTATGAGACAGCAGAGTGAATACACTGACATGGCAGCCACAATCGAGTGCTTTCAGGAGCTGCAAGTAGAGAATCCGTTGTTCTTTTTACGGTATGGAGTTGGACAGCGATAACATCGTCAGCAGTCTTTTTGTGCCCGGGTTTCAATCGAGGCGAACATCTTCTCTTTCGAGGGAGGAATGGATACAAATTCAGTGTCCATAGAAGGCGAGCCCATACCTATAAACATATTGCAAACTCTCATAGGGGTAAAATAAAGCAAAAATAATCTGACCATGGGAGTCAAGTTTCAGTAAGTTTTAGCCATTTCCCAGTAGTGTTCCGTATAGTCTCAGTAAGTTGTAGTCCGTTTCAGATAGTATCAAAGCAGAAAAAAAACATATAGTTTTCGGCAGGTTTCACATAGTTTCAGCAAAAAAAAAATATTTGTAGAGTTTCAGCAGTTTTGTGTAATTCCAGATAGTATCAAGCAAAGTATTATAGAGTTTCAACACTTTTGAAGATTCAAAAAGCAGAAATTCAGATAGTTTCAAACAAAAAAAATCAAAGAGTAGAGTTCCAGTAAGTTTTAATCAGTTTCCAGCGGAGTTTTGGATAGTATCTGTAAGTTTTAGTTAGTTTCGGATAGTATGGAGCAAAAATTTTCTTATAGTTTCGGCAAAAAATATTTGTACACTTTCACCAGTTTTTGTGTAGCTCGAGATAGAATCAAGCAAAGTATGGGACAAAACACCGAAAAGAGCCCTGGTAACTAAGCTCCGACCAGGCAGCAACAACCACATATCGAGCACATAAAAATTAGGGGAGAGAAACAAATCTGAGCAGTCCTGTATATGCTTTGTGAATGGAAGCGCAGGTGTCGGGGCAATGGGGAGAGAGGGCTAAGGGGATGGGGATCGTCAGGGAGGAAAGGCTCGCTTGTGGCATTCGCTTGAGGTCGCCGGGCAGGAGCGCAAGGGGTTCGCTCGAGGCGTTCACTGGCTGCACCCACACGCCGGTTGGCGGGATGTGGCCGCCGAGGAGCGCGTCGAGGAGTAGGGGGAGAGTGCGGCGGAAACCTAACTGAGAGAGCCATAGGAATGGAGTGTGCAAATGGGGAATTCGGAATAGAGTAATTCCGGTGGTTGAAGGGCTTTATGATGCTTGCGGCAGAAACATGATCGAACGGCACCAGGTACTTCAAGGAGAATACTATATTACATTCTTGTTACAAATGATTTACTAAGTACTTTATGTACTCATCAGGGGCGGAGAGAGGGGGGCCAGGTACTTTATGTACTCTCCCCCGCCGCCTCCCTCCCTCTCCCCCCGCAGCCCCCCTCCCTCTCCCGGCCCCGTCGCCCCCCGCCGCCCTCCTCCCTCTCCCCCTGCCGCCCCCTCCCTCTCTCGGCCCCGCCACCCCCTCCCCTCCGGCCTCCCCGCCGCCTCCACCGCCGCCGCCTCCTCCTCCTCCTCCCCCCGCCTCCTCCTCCCCCCCCGTCGCCCCAGGCCCCTCCCCAGCCGCCCCAACCCCCTCCTCCCCTCCCCGCCCCTCCCCGCGCCCTCCGTCCTCTCCCCCGCCCGCCCTCCTCCCCCCCGCCCCCTACTCCTCCGTCCTCCCAGGCGTCGCGCGTACACACGCGCGCTTGGCCAGGAAGTTACGCACGGACGTCAAGAAGCAACAGCGTCGGCGCCTCTGCCCAAGGCACGAACGTCAAGCACCAGACGACGATGGCCACTCGCTGCAAGAGGCACGGCGGGTCACCGTGGCGGTGCTCGAGCTCGTCGTGGCGGCGCTGTCAAGGCGTATCGCCCTGACCGGCTCAAGGTCTGTTAGCAAATAGTCTGTCAAGGTCTACTCCTTCTCTTCATCTCTTGCTCTGTGATTGCTCTGTGACTGTGCTTATGGGAATGTGGGGTGGGGAATTGTGGGTTGATGGGAGGGCGGGGGCGGGGGGATGCGGGAGGGGGAGCCGGGGAGGCCACGGGCGCTGGCGTGCAGCATGGTGGTGGTGCGCTGGTCGCCTGGTCCATCGCGGTCGCGTGCCTCGCGGTGGTCACGACGTCGCATCGCTGGTCGCCTGGGCGTCGAGCCGTGAAGCCACAGAGTCCAGATTGGTGACGGCCCCCCCATATCTAATTCCTGGCTCCGCCCTTGGTACTCATAGTTATGCCCATTGTTGCTCAGTTGAAGAAAAGGAATCATATCACCAGGAGGTACCTAAAGGAGAATACTTCAACGACTTATTGGATTATGGTCTCGCTTCCTAGTCGATTGTCCGTGGACATGTCGAATGGCCACTTCGTTTCGTTGTGTTTCCGCTGCTAGTTTCCGACGTGTTGTTTCCGACGCCACCCGTTCGAAGGATAGGAGACGAAGCACTCTTCCGAGTGGCTCCACTCCGCACTTCTCGACTACCCTCCTCTGCGCGCTGCGAAAACTACTCATGGGGAGATATCACTTCCTATAGTTTGCTTGATTAGGCATTCATCATTACTGTCTACTATACTCCGTCCACCATATGCAATGGGCCGAAGTACGGGGACAGAGTGGATAGACTGATCCCAGGCGAGGGATGAAATCAACGGTACGTTGCTACGAAATAGCAAAATGGAACAAAGGCACACACCCACACAATTGCATCGGCAAGAAAAAAAAATGGGGCAAACAAAGGGCGTGCCAAGGCTAGGGATGGCAATTGTACCCATTTACCTGTGTACCCATGGGTAAATACCCTAATAGAGCCAGGTATGGGATGTATTCTTTACCCATAGGCATGAAAATGGGGAAAACATTTTGCCTAGCGGGTAAACAGGTACGGGTATGGGTAAGCTCCACCCGTACCCGTCTCACCCGTTTACCCCCGAGTCCACAATCTGACAGGTGAGCTAGCCCAACAGTTAAAAATCAAAACAGTCTGAAATAATCTCTCCCATCCAAGAGCCCAAGGCCCAAGACCCCAACCCTAAACCTCCAACCCCAAGCGAAGCCTCCAGAAACCCACGATCAGTCTCAGACTCTCAGTCCTCCACTCTCCTCAGTCCTCATCACCTCCCTTAATCGGTCCCTCTCCAGTCTCCCTCCTCCCTCCTCCCGAATACTAGATTCGGATCTAGAACCTCAGTCCTCCCGGCCATCCCTCGCCTGAGTCTGTGACCGTGAGTCGCCTCCCACCCGGCCGGCTGCTGCCCCTCGCGTGGTCACGCCTCGTCCCCCAGGCCCCCTACCCGATGCCTGCCGCCCCTTGGTCCGGTCCCCCACCCGGCCGCCTGCTCGCCCCCCACCCAGCCGCCGCCCCTCCTCCCACCAAGCGAAGCTTCATCCTCCAGAAGTCCAGATCCAGCCGCCCGCCACCAAGCCTCCTCCCTATCTGCTACATCCCTGGCCTCCCACCTGGCCGGCTGCTTGCCTCCCTAGGGCAAATTGATATGCAGTTTAACTGTGCACCGACTGCTGCTGATTGGAATTTTGCCTCAACTATTTGTGAAAAATTAAGCCTCTTCTATGAACTCATTAAAATGTTTTCTAGAACTAAATATGTAACAACTAACATATTCTTCCCAAAGATTTGTGAGGTCAAAATACATATGAATAAATGGCTAGGATGTGAGATCCAATAACTGAGGCTATGTCTATTGAGATGATAAAAAAGTTTGACAAGTATTGGTCTAATATTCATGGTTTGATGGCTATTGCTGTTATTCTTGATCCATGTGGAAAAATGATAATGTTACATGTATGCTATATTGCCCTCTTTGGTGAAGAAAACTCTGAAGATAAGGTTACAGAGAGTTATGATTGCTTGTGTGAGTTGATGAATGAGTATCAAGTGCATAGTAAAGAAGAGGGTATGGCTACGTCATCAAGTACTAGTGCTCCAATTGGTGCTAATGAGGTGCTTTCCATATTTAAAACACTAGCTGCTAATAAGAAAAATATTGGTGTAGTAAAGACCAAAAGTGAGTTAGATCGCTATTTGGAAGAAGAAAATCTTCCTTGCACAAATGAGGAATTTGATATGCTAGGTTGGTGGAAGGTGGTTGGGACACGTTATCCTACATTGCGGATGATTGCCCGTGATATCTTGGCTATTCCAATAACAACAGTAGCTTCTGAATCAGAATCAGCTTTTAGCACTAGTGGTAGAGTGCTAAGTGAACATCGCAGTCGTCTCACTCTAGCTATATTGGAGGCATTGATGTGCTCACAAAGCTGGCTTCGGAATGACCTTAAAGGTATGCGATTAATGATGTAAATATTTCAAAATTTATGTGTGATTTGAAACTAGTGATGTAAATGTAATACAATGTTTACTTAGGTGAAGGAGTTGAGGCTTCATGGACACGCCTTGAAAACATTGAAGAGGAGCTTAAAGATTATTGTTCAATCTTGATCGTCGACTCTGATTAGCAAACCGTTTTTTAGACATATCTTTTATCTATTTGTTGAATTATTGAAATTGAACTATTTTTGCATGTTCCACTCTTTTTGTAAACGTAATTTGTTTATATGTGAGGAACCATGTCAGTATGTATTTTGTTATGCACTGCCAATGCATAACAAAATGTGAATGCACTGCTAGTTATGAATGTTTATGCACTACCAATAGTTATGCACTATTGTTTATTTGTTTATGCACTGCTAGTGCCCAATCGAATGCTATGTATGTGTGACAATTACTTTCTTAAGGACACTGCCAATAGTCATGCACTCTTGTTTATTTGTTTATGTATCTGTCATTAGTTGAGTTCTCATACGTTGACTCTCAGTTCGCGGGTAAACGGGCATGCCCACGGGCGACAGATATGGGTGAGGTTCTTCGCCTGTCGTTCTTCACGGGTATGCCCGTGGACGTAAATCAGAGTAGCAAGTATGAGTATGGACGAGCACTACCCATGCCCGTCATACCCAACCATCCCTAGCCGAGGCCCTCACTACCTAAAACAATGGCAAGATCCCATCGCTTGGCCGCAACACAGCGTCGCATGTCATCCAGTGTCGTGACCGGTGGCGGAAGACTATCTAGCCCCATAAGCGTTACTCAGGGTTGGGTCGAGAGTTGAGCTCTATCCCGCCTTGGGAGTATGAATCGATGCAGATTCAGACACTAAACTCGAGGTGACGACATGAAGGTCATCGTCAGAGCAATCCTCCACCTTACGTAGACTTCATCCATGGACCGTGGGCTGGAGGATCAAAAGCAGCCCAGAATTGCTCCGCCTTTACATGCCACCTGCTTTAAGTGGTGATCGTTTCAAATTTTTTCAATTTCAGCTTTTTTTTCACTATTCACTACACTATCCACTAACTTAGCTACAGTAAAAAAAAGCCAGCTACAGTAAAAAAACCAAAAGTCAAAAGTCATCGCTAACACGATCACCACCTTAAGATCATTGTCTCAGTAGGACAGCTCCACCATGATGGCTTCGCCACGAGACCTGTCGCCTACTTCAAAAGTACACCTCGGCCGGGCGGTCCTATGTCGACAGCTATGTCTCTGCGCACTGCCTACCTTGAGGCATAGCCTCCATAGGACAGTCATGTCGGTCTCATCATGAGAAACGCAGCCTACGCCTGGGGTGCGAGGGGCGAAGCTAGAGCACGAAGGACCCGAGTGCACACTTCAATATACACATGTAATTATGATCTAACACATACATATTTGGGTCAGGATGGTGTACGTATTTGGGTTAGAGTGGTGCACAAGAGGTGAAAATGAGTTGCTAATAGCTTAACTTTTGATTTTACCCTGTTGCCGGTGCACTCGGGTTAGCCAATGTGGCGTCGCCCCTGCGAGGGGTTGTTATCGCTTGTTATTTTCCAAGAACCTTGGGCAGCTGGACTCCGAGAGGTTGAGGCAACTACTTCATCTACTTAACCCTTGGGACCTCCAAGTTTATCGTCGAGGGAGTAATGCTATAGGGTGCTTAACCCCTTGTACCGTCAGGATCACCCAAAAGGCTTTAGTACAAGCCCACGAGTAGAGCGTCTAACCCCATAGGCTGCTAAACATATACATTGTGAGTCTTAGGACAAGCCTATAGACAGATTATTGTACACATAAGCAACGCACATATTTACCATCACTCTTTTTGTAATTATTAGGGGCAATATAGTGAATAACTACCCCTGCTATATAAGGAGCCCAAGGTGCATGCGAGGGGGGAGGGACTCCGCTATATAAGGAGCCCAAGGTTGCATGTGAAGGGGAAGGGACTCATTTTTACTCACTCACGTACTCTGTCAAGTGGCTTTATTCTTTACCTCATTCATTTCTATGCTCTCAAAGGAAAAGGTTATCTCATACTCGCTGTTTGGTTTCGTACCCACCACTGTCCCACAACGCTCAATCGCTCGGTGCGACCAATGTGCAATCTGTTTGCAGCAGCTGCAGCCTCAGATGTAGGGCAGGCATTGATGAAGAATATCACAAGAAACAAAATGTATACTGTTGAACTTGTCTCTTGTGACCAAAGAGGACAAAAATTAGATATCACATACACGAATAGCCCAAACAAAGACAGCTCACATTATTTACGGCACTGCAAATTTTATCTGTCCGGCCGTGCCGTAAGGACAACTTTCATTCATTTATATGGAAGAAGTTAATTGTGTTAAGTAACGGTATGAAGTATAGACTGCGAATGCAGGTGTTGTCGAGGCAGTGCAAAGCAGAACAGGGAATTCTGAGAAATAAGGTAAAGAATGTACATCTATATAATGTTTTCCAACAACAACAAAAGGGTACATTTATAAACAGGCATAAGTTCATCGCAGAGAAATGCGAGTTGGCAGATATGACATTCTAGAGATTAATCCGTTGACAATAGGCAATAAGAAATAATTCCAAGCATCAGGACAAATTGAGGGGGGGAGGCAGAGGTGAGCACACTGAAAAGAACTTATGGATGCAGTAGTGCAACAAAACTTGTATGATTTTTCACAAAGACCAGGATTACTGATCTGATTACATTGGAAGGCAAAGGGACAAACTAGTACAAATTAAGTGGTAATATCAAGCCGAGGCTCAAAGCAAAAGCCAGTGAAAAGCTGGAGAGGAAACCTTTTGCTCACAGGGCATTTTGTTGACCACTTCCACTGGTTCTGCTTCATGTCAAAAGCAAGCAAAGCAGTTGCACCATAGCTTTGGATGTAGACAAGGTCGTCTGTGCCGCTGCTAGCAAAAACATCATCAAGCTCACCAAATCCTTGGAAGAATTTGTAAGGCATTCGACTTACCTCTTGCCATTGTTTATTGTTAAGTTCCCATATTCCAATTCCTTTAATGATATCAGGTCTGTTGTGTTTTGCAATCCCACCAACCATTACCAGCTTCTCTCTCAAGTTTACCAGCCGTCCACAGGTGAGAGAACAAGGTACTGGGATTGATGATTGCATTAATGAAGTGTCAGAAGGTCCAGCAACAAGATCATACATGATAAGGCTATGACGGGGGTCGACATTGCCAAGAACACCAGTGGAGTGAATTAAGCAGTAAAAAACTCCACCGCATATCACACTATCGTCACCACCTCTCCAACCAATGAACACCTCCTTCACAGCAGTTACCCATGAACTACTCCATGAGTCATACTTGTATACAGAGAAATCCCATCGGACATAATCCTCGGGAATCTGCTTGGATTTTGCCAATGTAATGGTGTAATTATGAGACACCCGATCTACCTTTATGGCAATCGTACTGTAGTCTGGAAACTTTGCACCCGGAGGCTCCAAAAGCCTCTTCCAATCTTTTGTGATAGGGTTGGATACAGAAATGACGTTCCTGTTGTCATTATCCATGAAGCAAACTAGCCCACAAGAAGAAGAGACAAAACAGCTACTCTTATCAATGCATGGAAACTCCAAATCGTACCATTTACGGTGGATGGGGTCATAAGCATACCCAGCAGCAGTCTCATTAGACGTGAACATGAAGTACCATGGCCTCTGAGGCAACATGTGGGTCCAAAGAAACCTACTTGAGTAGATAATGTCGTACCATCTTTTGCATACTGATGTTGACCTTAGCATGCTTACTATTGGCAAGAAGGTGAAAATTCTCTCCAGGATATCATCAGGAACAACAATGTCCAACGAAACTGGAAATTCTTTGCCTCCACTGCTAGCCTCAGAAACGACTCCAAAGTGGAATGCGGGAATTCTAATGTGACCAATTGAAACAGCTTCCCATGACGAATTATCTTCCATGAGACCAATCATCAAACAGCATGCAGGCAGAGAGATGACCTGAAAAGGAGAGATATGTTCTTAAAAAAAACTGTTGCAAACATTCCCCACCCCCCCCCCCCTATACATAAATATATTGGAAAAGAAAGTGAAATCTCAACATCTACCTATCTTTTTGTAAGAGAAAAGACAGCCTAAAATTATTCTTGATCAACAAAATGGGAGTCTAATAAACTAATTAAATCAATATGTTATGCCAAGAAAGCCTTGCATAATGTTATACTCAGATAATCAAGGGAAACATCTGAACTGGAAGTGACTATTGGGTGTGCGTCGTGCTATAGCACCAGTGCAAAAGCTTCTACATGAGCCACCATACATGACATCCGAAACTATTCTATTTCAAAAGCGGTCAAACTATGTCAAACATATGTTAATATTGAACAGTACAGCTCTTCTATTTCATTATTTGCACATGTTTTGCATACTGTGACAAACACTGGACAAGAACATCTACACATCCCCCCAAGATATTGTCTATTTTTTTTTAAGGGAAAAGTGATTATTTGCCACACCAAAGAATGGCTTCTAGCATTTGCCACTCGTAATATTGTAATCTACAATTTGCTACTCCAAACATTTACCACTTCATAATATGCCATTTTGGCCATTTTCCTCTCTTCTCCATTTTCCCCATGTAAAATGACCTTATTACCCCTGTATAGTAATCATACTTACATGCATGTTCTTATTTAATTTCCATCATGCACGGCAGATAATAATTATATGGAAATATATCCATCTGTTGAGTTTTAGAAATAGACCATGCATTTTAATTATGCTACTGTGTACATGTTGTTTATTTGTACAATTTAATCATATATATCAAATGAAAGAAACGCGGCTACAACTATATAAGAACTTGCATGTAAATATGACTACTGTATTGAGGTAATAAGGTCATTTCGCATGGGGAAAAATGGAGGAAATGGTCAAAATGGCATATTATGAAGTTGCATATTGTAAATTACAATCTTAAGAGTGGCAAATGCTAGAAGGCCATTCTTTAGTGTGGCAAATAATCAATTCCCCCCCCCCCCTTTTTTTAATAACTGAAGTACATTATGTTACTTTTACCAAATGGAATTGTTATATGGCACACATCAGATATAATATTTCAACAGACCACCATGTTCCTACAATACACGAATATCTGCTCAGCGTTGATGTTTTCACATAGTTATAATGGATATAAATTTACACCAGATCAAAATACATGTTTGAATTGAAGCCCCAAAAGATTTTCATGGCTCTCCATGTATCCACAGGAGGACGCCTAGCAGGATAGCACCATAGCCTAAACAACGCTAGTTTGGCTCCTCCCAAAAGGATACCTTGTCACTTCCCTCAAACAGCTTGCCGCGCCTGTCTGTACTAGTATCCATGTCCTTCCCACTATCGCTCTGGTCTCGTTGCCCCAACACAAACAAATACTAGAGTACGAGCCCTGTGTGCAAGCCTGCTTGGCATCTCCACCGATGGAAGACAGTCCCAGCAAGTACAAACATGACCTTTGCATTTGAGGGAGCAAGTACAAAATGTAATCAAGAAACCCAGGGAGAGATTCCTGCCACCCCAACCAACCACTGACCCCCTCCAATCAACTCCACCCTTCCGTTCGTTGTGATGTCATTGCCCCCATGTAAATCAAATCCTATGATTCATAACAGCGTATTTATAGATACAAATGATGCCACAAAGATGCAACACTTCTACGAAGTAAAAATCGCCGGCGACCAGTAAGGACAGAGAAACAAAGGAAAGAAACCAAGAACACGGAGTACATACCTAAATCCGACGGATCGGCTCGGCGTTTCTTGGAGCTTCACTTGTTGCCGTTCTTGCGAATGCCATCCAGAAGCAATGTGCGGCAGATTTGGGCGGAGTAATCATGGGGGGAGACTCGGGAGAGGGAAAGGAATGCCCCCCCAAGCCTCGCTCGCTTCGGGATTGGGGAGAGAGAGAGAGAGAGAGAGAGGAGGGTGGTGTGGCGTTGGGTTTATTGTTTGTTTATGGAGGGAGGAGGAGAGATGGCAGGTGAGAGCGGCCGTGCGGCGTGCGCTACATTCTAATGAATCTATTGGCTGGGTGGATTGTTTTGTGTTTGGGACCAGGGAGAGCGCTCGTTTTAACGATAGTTTCTGATTTTTAATTAAAATTTTACTATTACTATTTTTTTGTGTAATTGATTTGATTTTTTGAGTATAATTAATTTTAAAAAATGTAAAAATAGAAAAAACATGTTAACCCATTGTGGACAATATAAAGGAATACAGGAAAAAAAGAAAATACAAAAAAGCCTAAAATATTTTTAAAAATTCAGAAAAAGACGAAATACTGAATAGTAAAAAAAAGCAGAAGCTAAAAAAACTGAAACAAACAGGACCTAAAAGTGCAGCCAAGGAGGTGAAAGGTGAAAATAGGGGCAAAATTACACCGCAGCGCTCTACCATTCGGGGGCATCATCTGAGGTAAAATATCTTTTTGAAGAAAAGAAATATGAGGTAAAATTAATTATCTTGCTCAGAATGTTTTACGTATAAACTCCAACTTTCACGAACTTTTTATATGATATATTCTTGAGCTTTTAAGGCACTATTATAAAGTGGAGTAGTATTTAGCTTTTGGTTGTGGCTTTTGTTTTTTTTACTAAAATAACACTATAATGGATGTTAGCTTTTTTAAAATATTCAATTAAAATAAAATAAATATTATTATATCTCTATAGATAATACAAAGAAAAAAAGAGAAAAGAAAAAAGAAATCCGTTAGGAAACCAACATGTTCTAAATAACTTCTGAATAAAAATCATCGCTGTTTGAAATGAAGGCCAAGTTAAGCGCAGTTCTTACTCTAGGAAAACCGTAGGAAGTGGGAAACCTGAGTTTTGAGCACTAATCGCACCGTTTGGAACGTAAGATTGGGCTATCAATTCCTTTCAAAAGTTTCCCAAACATGTACTTTTTGCTTGAAAAGAAACATTTGGTCAGAGCCAAAGGAGAATTTCCTATGGTTAGGAGAAGCGAGCTGCTGTTAGAAAGAGTCAAAGCAAGAAGGAAAATCACACCGAATCAAAGCAGATAGAGAACCCAAAAGGAAACACTTATCCATGCATTGGTCAATCGAGCGTTTATATTGACTTTTACTGATGGTTTTTAGTTTTAGCTTATGAACAGTAACAACTTGTCAAGAGCTGTACGGAGAGAGAAACTCATGTGCGATTTTGGTTGACATAAATGAAGTCACTACAGTATGTACTACAATTGACTATTAGACTCTGCCTTAAAAAGACACTCCATTTAAAAGTTAGGTGCTATAAAAAACTTATTTACTGTAGAAAAGCAGTTTTAGAAGCTAATATGAATAGAATTGAGGAGTTCTTAGGTGGGTTTTTGCCGCTAACAAACCCCGCCGCTTGTTGTGCCGCCATAGTGAACCACGAGCTAGCTCCACAAGCCCTAGGGCCGTTCATATTGTATTTTGCTGATAGATTTTGGCTTTAACTTGTGAATAGTAACAGCTTGCAAAGAACCATAATAAGAGAGAAACTCATGTACGATTTTGACCGATGTAAATGAAGTCACTACAGTGTGTACTATAATTGACTAGTAGACCACATCTTAAAAAAACACTTTATTTGAAAGTTAAGAACTGTAGAAAAGTAATTTTTAGAAACTAATATGAATATGGCCTACTCAAATACTTGTCGTCGCCTAAGAAGTGTGGAGGTGCTTCTTAGGCCATACTCTAAAGTGTTATGGTTTTTGGATTTTGGTTAAAATGGTATTGTAGCAGCAATTATCTTTTTCTGAAGCATTCAATTAAAGAAAAAATAAAGAAAAAATAGGAAAAACAATGTGACACCTCACCTATCCTCTGGACCTGAAATGCTATCACCATTGCATATTTTTATCCTTTTCAACAACTGCTAGCAATTTTAAGCATATACAGTTTTATTCATATTGCAGCGACTTAATATACAACATACCATTTTGACTCTAGTTACTATGGTATGCTAGTAGAATCTAAACATGCTAACAAAAGTTGATACGTGAAATACTGTTCGTACGTGAAGTTATTCATGTGCTACTCTTGCCCATATATGGCATTCTCAATGATCACCTAAAAAACAAACAAAGTAAGAGTAAGTCCGGAGACTCAGCAAATACATAATCGGATGATAAATGCTACCAACATTATAAGCAATTAACCAGCTGTGTCATAATCCGCATAAAAATCATCATGTTCATATAATCATTCTCAGGTTTCAACATTGTCATACCATTAGTACAATATAGTACTATTCTACATGCTCATTTACTCATCTCATAACATATACCGGTATAGCCTGAGTGAATACCCGTCGATGTTCACCCTATCATGAACCCATCCTCATCGATACGGGGGGTCTCTCCACTCCTGTGGAGTCCTATCGAAATAGGTCTTACGGAATCCACCTAGGTGGATCACAGTTCCCATCTCATGAGTGCACATGATGTGATTGCACATATCCATTGTCATCACCATACTTACCATCATCATCATTAGCAAGTAAGTATCATTGCTCACCCTACACCATCATCTTTATTTTCATTTAACATGCAACATCATAAAGCATAAGCATCACATATTCCATAACAATTATCATCTATTGCACTACCATGCACTTGCCTATTTATTCTGGGGGACGATGCGTGGACGACTCCCTACCTGTAAAAGCATCACGTGACTCAATACATTACAGTGATACACATACTTTTATGAGTGACATTGATTCTACGCGCCAAACCCGACACTGGCGAAACAAGATGTTCAGGCTAAGGACTTGACACGCATGTCGTAAAACCTCCCTTTTCTCTCTCTCTCTCTCTCTCTCTCTCATTTTTTCCTTCTTCTTTATTTCTTTTCTCTTTTCTTCTTTTCTCTCCCTTCTTTTATTTTCTTTTTTTCTTTTCCACCCGGCCGAACTGTCGGCTTCCTCCCTCTTTCTTCCTCTCCCTCTCTCTTTCTTCATCCCTACCTCTCCTTCCATTACTCTCCTCCCTCTCTCATAGATCCACCTTAGATCCAGCCAACCAGGGTTGGATCTGGCCACTCCCCTATCGTCGGCTGTCTCTCCTGCGTCAGGCCTCCTTACCCGTCTCCTCCTCACTCTTCACCTCGGATCCAACCACCTGGGACCGGATCCACCACCTTCCCTCTGCACATGTGGCAAGGTGCTTGGCGCCGCCACGCGGAGCGTCGTGGGCGTGCTAGCCTTGGGGTCACCTCCGACCGGCCTTACTACCAGCAAGCTCCCCGTCGCCCCTCATGCGCGGCTTCGCCCCAGGCCATCATCACCCTCCTCCGGCCTGATTGTCAACGTTGTGGCTTGTCCTCCATGTGTGGCTTCGGGCCCCAGCCCTCTGTCCTCGAACCTGTTGGCCGACCGTCGGCCACTGCGCCTAGGCAGCGCACCTACGCCTTCAGCTGGCGCCCCAACTCCAACTCCCTGCATGCCCGGCTAAGGCTGCCTCCCGAGCTTCTAGCTACTCTTGGCGCCGTTGGCTCCTTTGGCTTGCCAGCCATGGCATGCAGCTGGTCGATCATTCTACTACCAGGACAGTTCTCCCCTCTATCCCTTTTCAACGTGCATTTCTTTTTAACATCTACTTTTGCGTGCTTTTATTATTATGTGTGTCCAGTTTTTAGGGAAAGCTTGAAACCACCGCCACGACGATACATGATCGAGAGGCATGCGCCACGGGTACGACCTCTTTCTCATGGGCGTGTGGTGGCCTCTATGGTTTGTTGTCGGTGGTGCAACGGCTCTGCAAGCAGCCTAGTTCTTATGTGTTGTGCCATGGGGTTGTGGAGGAAAAGTGGGCATACTCAATGGTCATTTTGGCATGGGTTCGGTGGCCATCGATGTCCCCTATTATGATCGACGCCGTCCTCCCACCTCGGTCTTCACGGACTCCTTGGGGCCTCCTCTCCTCGTTGCTCCCTCTTCCTCTCGGCTGGCTGGGTGGTTCGCGTAGTGGGCTGGGGTCTCTTGTTGCTTGTTTGGTTGGCCTTTTGAGAGCAGTCGAGCAATGGAGAGACCACGGCTCTCTTGCTGTGCTCTGGTGTGTCCTCGGTGGGGGGCTAGGCAATGCAGTGGCTTGTGGGGAGAATGGCTGGTGTTGGCTTTTGTAGGGCGGCCACGGCCCTAAAGCCCTCTATCTTTCTCCTTGTTATGTTCCATGCCAGAATTGCCCTCACCTTACCCTTTGTCCTCTCTCATAACTCTGTGAGCTTTAAGGATTTTTGGGTCTAACATATGGGCTCTGCACTATTTGATGGCTTTTCTACATCGGCAGGTAAGTCGATAAAATGTGGACGTTGGATTTCTCTATTGCTGTATGACGATGCCCACATAAGTGAGAGGCGCCGACCGGCCCCAGACGATCTAGGAACCTCAGTGAGCGCTAATTCATTCAGCATTTCTAAAATCAAAGGGTTTTGACGGCAAAACTCTTTTCATTTTCTTTTATTCTCACTTGGGTTATTTTCATTCCACACTTTTCTTTACTATTGGTATAACAAATAAAAAACATAATTATATCTTCATAGATAATATAATAAAAAATTACGTTAAAACTAACGTATTTTAAACAGCTTTTGGTTTAAGCCAGAAACCTTGGTTGTTTACAACGGGACCTCAGTCAGATGCAATGATCCATTGATGGATATCGGGATACGGTGTAGGCATGAATGAGAGAGGCATTTGATATGGGTTGGGGATGAGATGAAAACAAGAAGGCCCTTCGGTTGCTCGCTGATGAGGATCATGTGGTTTAGTGGGCTCACCTGTCTGGTTTACGCAAAAAAAATCAGTATATTAAAAAATCCTTCGATATTCTTATGTTATTGATATTCCTATGTTCTAAACGTCAATTTTTATAAATTTCTCTGTGTTGTTGAATCTTCTGTTTTGCATATATATTCCTTTTTAATTACTGTGTTTTTGCCCATTCATATGTTCCCTGTTGCTGCGCTCCAACCAGGCCGTTAAGATTAGCTTTTACAAGGTAAATGTGACCATTACTTTGAAAAGAACATAGTAGAAAAGGATGTAATACATTTGTACTACAACTGAATTTGCATCACCCAAATGGAACCCCGAAAATAGAAGGAATCAGATCCTTGTTCTTTTTGTCCAAATACATACGTTTGCATATTGGCATAATTCTTTTGTAGCAGATGCTCGGTTTGGAAAGATTGTGCTTGCTTGTTTACATGCCTCTTCTTTTCAGTTTCTAAAAATTTCTTTTTTCGATTTTTCTATAGTAACTAATTTTCAAATGAAGAGTTTTTTAAGACGGTGTCTACAAGTTAATTGTAGTACGTACTGTAACAACTTCATTTATATCGGGTAAAACCGCATGCAAATTTCTGTTATTTTATACTCTCACACAAATAAACCAAAAACTATAAACCGTAGCCATAAACCGAAGCAAAAAAAAGAACAGACAGTGGAGCCGTTGACGTTGCGTCCTTGCTAGTGTGTGCTTAAGGGGGTGTTCAGAATAACGGTGATTTATAACTTTTTTACTGTAGCTAATTTATTTTTTACTATAGTTGAATTGACTTATTTGACATAATTAAATTTAAAAAATAAAAAATATTAGCATATCATAGACAATGAAAAAAAACCAAAAAAACATAGATCGACAAAAAAAATAAATAGTGAAAAAAAAAACACTGAAAGCTAGCGTTGGCAAAAAAACGACGAACGCTGAGCGCGGCCAAGCTGTGCCTAACGACTTCGGAACATGGCTTCTATATATCGGTAATCTTGAATTCTGAAACAGCGCGGTGACTGCTGAATTAGTACTGCCATCATTTGAGAGAGATGTGGCCGTGACTGAGAGGTCACCGTGTTAGCTACAGGCCTCCAGCTAGTCACTGTGCCGTTCAGAGATATGTACTATTGCTTGCTGGTCGTAGTAGTGTTAAACCTTACTTAACATCTCTTTTCAAAATTAATGCCTACTAGGCCTGTTTTTAACGACATGATCCAAATGTAGATGCTCAACAATCTTTGACGACAAGATCTCAAAAAAAACACAGAAAAAAAATCCAAATGTAGATGCTCAACAGTCTTTGACGACTAGATCTTAAAAAACACAGAAAATCCAAATAGCGTCTGCTTGTTTTGCTACATCAAGGTTCATGTTCTACGACTACTGGCTGAATTGTCGATTTAGGGGGTGATCATTTCGACTTCTAAAAGTTTCAACTTTTAGTTTCAGCTTTTTTTTCACTATTCACTACATTATCCACTAACTTAGTTACAGTAAAAAAAGTCAGTTACAGTGAAAAAAAGTTAAAAGCCAAAAACCATCGCTAAAACATCACTCCCTTAATAGGTTCGAATCAAGTGAATTCCAAGTTGTTTCGCCTTTTTTTCAGGTGTACAGGCATGTTCTATGTAATCTTCGCAATCTAAAACAAAAGGGAGAAAGAAAGAAAAAGTTAATCGAGCTATGGAGAAAAGGTTAATCGAGTTATGAGCTTTGTTGTTTGCATCCTGAAGGACCAGATGTCGGTAGGCGTGCATCAATAGCCTTGTGATTGCTTCGACTTCAAGCTCACTCCTAGCCTTGTGTATACTGTATACATCTGCATTCGATATATTTTTCTCCACTCCATGTTCGTTGCTTTGATACTATGGATCTGTTCTTTACGGCTTCTAAAAGCTGTTTTTAGTTTTTTGCTACAGTAACTAACTTTTAAACAGAGTATTTTTTTAAGATAGGGTCTACAAATTAATTATAGTACACGTTAAAAAACTAATATATGTATCATCAAAAATCGCAAGTGAGTATCTCTCTTTCCACAATCTCATCATAAGCAAACCAAAAAACCATCACCATGACCAAAAAAACAGCCCTATATTCAATTATCCACGCATATAGCGCATCTGAGTGCGGACCGCAGCAGCGAGCATTGTGTACCCGCTCATTTCGACTTTTTTCGACTTCAGTTTCTAACTTTTGCCTTTTTTCACTATTCAGTATTTCGTTTTTTCTGAAATTTTTTAGATATTTTAGGATTTTTTTATATTTTCTTTTTTTCCTTGTTTTTTTGTGTTGTCTCTAATGGGTTAACATATTTTTTCTATTTTTATATTTTTTAAAATTAATTATGCCTAAAAAATCAAATCAGTTACAGTAAAATTTCAGTTAAAAATCAGAAACCCCGTTAAAACGAGCGCCCAAAGGACCACCTCGTCCTTTGCCGCGTGCATGCGTCAAATGGAACTCTGTGCGAGGCCGAGACAAACGGGACATGCATGTTACGATCGATTCATCATGCGCGCGGAGCGCACGTACGTGAAACTGCATGGTCAGCATGGACAGGGCCAAAGCGAAGGATCATGCATGTGAAAGATGTACACAAGCTCGGCGTGCCCGAAAAGAGAGTAGGGGAAATGTCGCAAAAGGAGACCAGCCAACAAGAGCCTGCGACGACGGCGAGCTAGGAATGCAACAGCTGTGTGCAAAAGAAAGAAACAATGGGGCAGTCACCTGGCAGAATATTTTCTTCTGAAAAAAACACATCAATTGCCACATAATCTCTCACTCTCTCCCGACATTTAAATTACTCCAGATGCAAGGCATCTACAATTTTAAGTACGTCTTCCTTGATATGCACAAGCACAAAACCATAAAACACATTGAAACATGGGAGGAAAAAGGACCCTGGGGGCAGTGAGTGGAAAGCCCACTAGAGGCAGCTCCTCTGTTTCCCTTGGACATCTAACACGGCACCAAGTAGTGCCATGCCCACCAGGAAAAGCAGAGCATGCTTTGCTTGCCACATTTGTGCTAAGCTTTCCGCTTGTGGCATCACAACACACCATTTGTCCTAAACATTTCACTCAACAAGGCTCCATGATGCCCAAAGCAACCAGACATTTTGCTACGTCCGATGGAATCTCCTACATATGTACCGTATATGCAGCAGCACCAAAAGAACAGAACCTGGAGACGACAACTAGCCTGCAAATGTGATACTTGCAATTGGGCATCGAAAGCAAAAAAGGATCCAGCCAATATGCCAAGTGTGGAATCGAATATTGGAACAATTTGTGAGGTGTTTGATGATCGCCGCCCCTCGAAATCTTCTCCAACGTTGCACGTGGAAAGTTTAAAGAAATGGGATGATTCTTCCTCTAAAGGAGAAGGAACGAATGGGATCCAAGTCAAACAATTGAGCATATAGAAAAGAATTCAGGCAATCACTGGACCAAACAAAGACACCATGGTACGTCGATACGCCGGTGGAGCAACTTGAATCGGGATTATGCGGATCGCAATTGGAAGAGGAGATGGCAAAGGACTGGAAAAATAAAGCAAATATGGTGTGAGGTGGGATGGAGTGGCCCTTGATGTAAGGTCACCATCACCAAGTACTTGTTTATGGCTGCTTTTGGAGAATTATGCAGAGTCCAATAAGCGCAATAAGCAAAGGAACAGCGAGTTCCACGTAAATCTGATGGCCTCAAGTGGCCCTTTCAGTTCTGAACTGTTAAAACAGTTTACCCTACTCGATAAGTCATTGTAAAGGGATATGAGAGGGAACAGGCAAAATCAGAACATAGGATCCTACCACTACCATAGAAAGCAGGCAGATTTTGGACGGCAAAAATCGCACATATGACCAACTGATGGAAACTACAATGGCAACTTTAGAATGAAGGATGCTGATGGTAAAGAAAACAAAACCACCATTAGGCATACAGTAAAAAGGACATCCTTGGTGGTAGCTCTTCTTATAAGATCACTACTCTTGTAACACAGCTCTTGGCAAACAGATCATTCAGGGTCGATAACTAAGAAGAATGCACTTAAGAATCATGCTAAGGATTGTAGGCTGTGATTAGCCACATGGAATTAAACAGATAATTCAGTTCTTTAGAAGATCAATGAATACAAAAGGATAGAAGCTTGAATGTAAACACAGCTAATAGAGCAAGCCCAGAAACAGCTCTGAACCAAAACTACAGCAAGCACATAATAGCTCTGAACGAAAACTACAGCAGAAAGAATAGTGGTCTGGTCTTGCAAAGAACTACACGTGTTGCCCAGAAACCTGAGTTTGCCCAAAATGGGACGAACACACAGTTGAGTGAACAAAGAACAAATAAGGGCAACCATCCTCTACAAGTTCTACAGTCTATTGCTTCATCATGCAAGAAACTTATTAGAACTTAATGTTCTTATAATCTGTCACCAGTCAATGTCTAACTTTCAATACTCTTGCTGAATATCAGAATCCCCAAACTCCAGAAGGCAGAGGATATATCATACTATAAAGATGGGCTTTTTTGCTACTTTCAAGTAATACAGCGCAGCATATTCCAGTCACAGAGAAATAGTTCTTCATGGTTCAAGACATTGACCAAAAACTGTATTTTATTGCTCAAGAGTTTGATGCTACAGTTCAATTTCTAAATTACCAAGCTGGAAAGGACAGTCAAAATGGCAAACAAATTGTATTTGTCTACCCTAAGATTAGATATGCCTATTCAACTTGTAGTTTGTGAACAAGAACAGTTTGGGCTTTGGAGATCCTACAGATAATTTACCAGTATAATAGACAGCATGTTACCTTTGTATGTTTCACCGCACCTATCTTGAAGGTCTCCATAGCATGCTTTCAACATGGAAGCATCACTCATTACAATTTATGCAAGTATGACTGCATACAGCTTCCTCCGTGAGTTATCAACTTATCATAAATGACATTATCTTGCATTCTTATACTTTGGCATTGAAAAGGTACATGGGTATTTGTAAGTAGTACAGAAAATGAACAAGAGAACTTGAGAAACAATTAAAATTATCAAGAATCCTGCCCTCAGAATAAAGTAAGGTTCACAATGCTGCTCAATTTCTACTACAGATTCACACAACACATTAATTAAGAACGATAAACTTACAGCGCTATCAGTGTCAGACCATTGATTTGTTCTAGTATTCTGTATTGCGCTCATGGGCTGTACACGACATAATTCACCAAGCGAAGGAACAAACAGGAATTTCCATGTATTGACTAATTTCACCTTCAGGAAGAAAAATGAAAAGAACACCAATCACAATTATCAAAATAATGGAACCTATTACCATATTCATGCCCAAATGTTCCCTGTTTATTTGACAGAAAATTCATGTGACATCTGAGGCTCTGATCTTGCAATGCACTACAACCCAACTAGCCAACAGCAACTCTGCATTACAGCTGCAGCATCAAGAAGCTAAAAGGCACATGCATAATCCTCAAGCTAAAAATTCCTTACAAGCGAGCAAGTCACCGATGAATTTCAAGATATGAAACAACAAGAAAACACCCACACATCGTATGCTGTGAGTATTGCTCCCCATTGAAATCGCCAACACTTATATTGAACAAGAAACAGGTTTCTTCCAATATCACAGACAGAATACCAACAAAAAATTCAAAGGTCATTTCTCGCAGCACTATAACTCTACAATTCAATTGATTTCACACAAAATTTGTTGTAGTATACGTGCAGAAACAACAAGAAACAGACTATCACCACAAGAAATCGACTGAAAGAATGGAACCTATTTTGCATGGGCTCCTCAGCGACGAGGGCTCGAGCTCCGCTTGGCCATACCGAGTCCACCCGAGAAGAAGCCAGCGAAGGCATGCAGGTTCTCGTCAGAGGGGCTGATGTGGATCTTTCTTGGGAACGGTAAGATGCAAGGTCCGCAAAGCAACACCCCACCCATCTCCCTCGTCTCCTCCTCCCCCTCCTTATCTCTCCCATGATCCTCGCCCTTATTGCTCGGTTTCACCGCAATCTGCTGGTTCTCCGCCTCCTTATTGATTGGCTTCACCGCAACCTGCTGCTTCTTGGGCGTAAGCACATTGGGAGACGGTGGGGGTGTCGGGAGCGCGCGGTTGAGGACGCGGAGCACGCGGCCTGAGATGGGCGCCGTGGAGAGGCCGCTGAGGGAGACGGCGGGGGAGAGGCGGAGGGCGTGGGAAGCGGCGGGAGAAGGAGGCGAGGCGACGAGGCTGGCGGCCACATTGAGAAGGCCGTGGACGCGGCCGGAGGGTCGGCGGACGCCGACGGCGAACATCGCGGGGGACCCAACGGAGCGCGATAGGAGGCAGTGGTCGCCGAGGAGGAAGCGCGCGGAGCCGACCAGTGTGTCCCCACCGATGTGCCAGGCCCCGGTCGGTGCGGCGTAGATCTCGATGGTGACGGCGGCGCGGGAGTCCTCGGCGAGCGCGGCCTCGTGCACGCGGAAGAGGAGCCGCTCGTGCCACGCCGGCTCGACACCGCCGGCGCGGTCCACCCGCGTCTGGAGCCGGTGCGCGGAGTCCACCCACGACACGGCGTACGCCTGCAGCCGCCGCCGCAGGCTGGAGGGCGGCTTCAGCCCCTGAGCGGAGATGAGGGTGATCTCGAGCAGCCGCTCGTCCTCGGGGAGCCCCAGGTCGGCCTCCTCGTCCGGCGCCTCCATCGCCGGCGAGCGGCGGGGCTAGGGTTTCTTGATCGGGGACGAGAGGGCTCGCGAATAGCGGAGGCGGTGGTGGGGCTCTGATTTGGGGTTTCCTCCCCTTTTTGTCGTCTCTCTTCGAGATGGTTTCGAACGGACGGATGGATACGAGCATGTGCTGTTCGATCCGAGGGTTAGAAATGAGCCCCGCCAACGGCTAGTGTTTGATTGGGCGTCGGAGCGGGAGTCCGCGGTTTAACTAGTTCGGCTTGTTACCAAACTCTTGAAGGTTACAATAAATACTAGAATTATTTTTAATAGATATAGATGATAAATAGAGAGATCATTGTGTTATATAATTAGATCTAAAAATTAATAAAAACTACTTTTTCTGATGTTCTCTCACAACTGGTATCTCTCCTATGATTTGTCTATTTTATCTTAGTGATTAATTGATTGAGTGATTGTGTTGTCGTTCATCTGTTCTACATCGATTTTTTAACACATTATCAGCACGAATCACTCTCCGAGATGCACGATATACAAATCACAAATCAATCTTTTATGCATTGCTGTTCATGTTTCAATTTAAATTGATTTTATATTCTCTAGCAATGCCATATTTAGATCAATCTTATGGTAATTATTCCCAGCAGTAGATTAATCTGTAATTTGTGGTTTAGATCTAAAATCCAATAGATTATTTATGTTCTAGATCAAAATGGCAAATAGACTAGAATCAAATTTGATCGATACCTAAATCATGAAATCAAAATCACACTCAAATCCTCAACATTATACGACCGCCATGACCAGCACATGAAGCCACCGGCCACCATGACCAGCGCCTGAAGTCGCCAGCCGCCATGACCAGCACCTAAAGCCGCAGACCACTGTACAGCCGTTTGCCCGCCTCATGACCTCGGCCATTCCGACCGTTGCACGGCCATCGATCGTCGCCTGAAGCTCGGTATCTCCACCGGATTCTGGTGACGCCACACAATCGTTGGCCGTCTCATGGACTTGGCCGCCGCTTGAAGTCACATCACCCAAAACAACTTGTCGAACCCTGGGTTAGCGAACCCAGATCCTCTGTGATTCCACCACATTATTCTCGGGATCGGTAGATAGTACTCACAGATACATTACTATATATCAAAAATATTTTATGCGAAAGCTTAGTTAATACAGTAATGACTTACTTATAGGCCAAAAATAAAGAGTGCAGCGGCGGGAACTTTACATCGGTAGGACCCTCAGGACTTGCCCACAGGCAGCCAACTGGGGTTCGCAACCTAGTTCTTGGCCACATCGATCTCTAGCTTTGTCGACTCCTTTAATGCACGACAATGCTTGTTTGTCTTGCCTTACTGACTGAATAATGGTAATTAAGCATGAGTGAGTACAATTATACTCAGCAAGCCACAACATAGAATACAATAATAATACATGCAAAGCTGTCAAAGGAGACTTGAGGTTCTTTTAGTTGCTAAAAGCATTATTTTGAAAGTACAATAATTAAGAAAACTCTTAGGACTTAGCAGTTTTAACTAAACTATATTTTCTAAACTTGATTGTGAGAATGCAGTAATAATTGTAGTGCAGGTTACATGAACCTTTTATAGTGCAAGGTTACCTCTATCAATACTAGTTTTTATCACAGCTAGAGTACATCCCTCAAGGAAAAGTTAAAGTCAGAGTACTTCTCTCTAATAGGTTTTTATCCAACCCACAAATGATTTTGAAATAGAACTAACTCGAGAAAGTTCCCATATCCACCCATAATCGTGGGCACGGCTGTTCGAATAGTTTATACTATGCAAAGATTGTATATCTTTACCCACAATAGATAACCTAATTGCTATTGTTATGGTTACAGGACCAAACAGTAGAGAAAAGTGAGATTGGGGAAAAATGGTGATGGAAGATGGTCTCTTGCCCCTGGAATTGCTTAGAGGGGACTTTTTATATTGCTGTCACTTTCTTGTTGCAGTTTTACCCCCAGGTTACACATGTCGCCTTAGGACATTATTGTCTTTTTACATACTCGGATAGGCCTCTTGGGCCAGATCCATTTAGGAGTACAGCATTAACTAAACCAATTTGGCCCAATGGGCCTTAGGTCAAGGCCATCCCCACAACAGCTATATTTCGCATGTTTCTTTTAACATGCAGATCAAGCGGATCACCACATGGCATTTACAATGCATCTAACGAAGGATTGCACCCGCTAAGGTTTATCTAATGGAAGGCTATATTCGCTCCACCCAGATCCTCTCTTGCGCCACACAACGGCTTAAACCAGCAATATAACACATGTCCACGATGGCTTAAATCAGCACCATGACTCATGAGTCACTCCAATGGTGATTTCCCCTACTAGCGATGCAAATTAGTTAGCCATACCTACACTTTGCTAGCTTGTGGTTGTACTATTTTACATGAAGAGGTTATCACAGGATTAAGTCCTTAATTTATCCAAGTAGCGCATACCATAAACCATAAATTCTCATGTTACATCCACACCAACCTCTCTTACCATCCACCTAGACAGGTAAAGCAAGTTTTCAGGTATTTTGAGAAGCATAAACCAAGTTATCGTAAATTATTAGTCACTTACATCCAATGATGTAAGTTTTCATATTTGAAAAGTAATGACCAAGGAAATTTAATGCCCTAGACTTACATACAACTAGCATTATAATATAACCTATAGCTAGTAAAGTTATTATTAACATCTAGAGTGACAAGGATCAGACATTTCAAGAGTCAAGGATGGCATATTAATATTATTACAATATAAAGTAGGCATGTAGCTGTCTTAAGCTTTGACATATGTTTGCATAATAAATTAAACATGCAAGTTGATAATTTAAATGAACATAATTTTTGCATAAATATAGGATCAATATGATTAAAGTGATGGCTTACCTTGCTTATTTTACCACAGCCTTGATTTAACTCAAAGTCTGCTCAATCTGTTAGTAGTATTGAATCCTTAGTCTTCATCTATACCCAAGTCTTGATCTTGTTGAATTTGTCAGTTCGTCGAGTCTTTAGATTCTAATACGTGGCAAAAGAACGAAGGACCAAATAAATCCAAACAACTTCAAAAGTTTAAATAGATTTAATTGGATTTGTTTAAGTTCGGTTGTGATTAAGGTTTTGAGATAGGATTTAGCGAGCGTGAAGTAGGTACTGAGCTAAAAGAATTGGACACAAGGAGGCAGCTGAGCAACTTTATTGTGAGAAAAAATTTGGATAAAGAGGGATCAAAGGTAAATGAATACCCATAGGAATATTCTGCTTTGAAAATGAAGGTGGCCAGACATAGCCAATTGGGGAATGCTTATGCTCGATCTTTTATTTGATAGCTTTCTTTTTATTGCTTTATATTTATTAAGGAAGTTCTATGAGCTAGGCATGACCTATGGACAGATGGGAGAGATTATCTGGGATGATGTGTATTATTGCTAAGTGTTGGGAACTTAGTGATTTTAGGATGTTGTTTCGCGTGTGAGATGTTAGTTAGTCGAATTAACTAGATAGTTCAAGATAATGATGGGATGATTCCCAAGCAAGAATTAATTTTAGCAAGATTCTTTAATTAAGGCTTTTATTTGCACATGTAGCATTATTTTATGCATCGTTTTGCAAGACGTGGGCTTAAGATGATTATTATGTCCTACAATTATTTTAGCGAGCAATCTTGTTAGTGATTGGGTCTGAGGCAAAGATTTAAGGCTCCTTACTTATATTTAGGAATTCTTAATCACAAACAAGGAAGTTGTTAATTTAAATCTTAGTATTTTAGAGGCAATTATTGGAGACTTTACTAACAATTATTTTAGGCATGATTTAAAGAAAGGCCTCGTGATTTTAGAGATGTGCAAATCATGATTATTATTTTATGTGTCAAAATATAGTTAAATCAATTAACTTTATTTGCATTAACAGATTGAGATCCAGGGATAAGGATACAATAGATATGATTTAGATCACTTGAGTTTTTGATAGGATTTGACATTAGTATTCGAGTCTTTAGAGCACTTGAAGTTATATGAGAAAAAGCTTTAAATCCTATTTTATGATAACATGTATTTTAATTTCTTACATTAATTATCCTTGTTGCCATTTTTCTTGGATGTCATGAACTTAGGCAGGATTAAATGTGCATGAATCTTTTTATTGAGCCTCACAATTAATCTTTTAGTCATAATATTCTTGTTAGCAAAGTTACGATAAGTACAAGTATTTTAAAAAATTTTCTTTTAAATGGGAAATAATTAATGATGCAATCTTGCTTTATTAATTTTGTAAGAGGATTAATTTATTAATCTTTTGAATCTTTATTACCACCCATGGATTAAAGTCTCAAATGAATTTGTATAAACCTTTTTAATTTAATATCATGATTATATCTTACCAAATTATGTTATTTTCCAGCAAATTAATATCTAATAGGGAGCTCCAAAATTTGAATTTAAGGATTGATTTTGCAAATAGATTTTTTTGAAATTTGAAACCTTGATTTAAATTTTAGATTCAAAATTTTTAAATTTCAAAATTTGGATTTTTTTCAGAATGGACAATGAGATGGGAAATTCTAATATAAACATAATTTTATTTTCAGGTTATTGAACAATGCTATGCTTGAAATTATATTTCAAATTTTGTTCGAGTCATCCTCCAAATATTTTGGCTCTTGATCCAAGATTCGGTCCTAATTCATTAAATTATTTAGCACAAGACCAACAAGAATTTTAAGTGGCCTCCCAAAATTTTGAATAGCATGGGAAATCGACAAAAGATTTTAAAATTTTGCAAATACAATAGTCCCTTATTTTTGGAATGTTACACAACTGCTCAGCCCAATATCACTGCTACACCACCTGAAGTCGCCGCCACCTTTGTGCCTCCGCTCCTCTGCGCCTGGAGCCACCGGTGAGAAGCCGACGCCGCCTCAGCACCCGAGGAAGCTTGCCGGTTGCCTCCACGAGCCAGCGTCTCAAAGCTGTTGATGGCCACTAGCCAAGTGCTTGTCCACCAATTGACTCACAAAGCCGCAGCCACCCACTGATGCCGCTCATGGTCGTTTCGTCGACTGCTGATCCCGCATCTCCGCCTGAAGTCACCGGCGGTAACTCGCCGCGCTGGCCTCCTATGCCCAGCCGCCGCCTTCATGCTTTGCTACCACCACCACCGTGAGGGACACGGGCTAGGGTTAAGAACCCTAGCCCTGTGAGCAGTGATGGGTCGAATAGCCAATTGGGCCGCCAGGCAGGAACTGGGCTAAATGTGGCCCAAAGAAATAAAAAAGGGGGAAAGGGGAGTAAACCTGTCGATGGTTAAAACTTTAAATGAGCCCTCAGGTTTTTAATAAATTAAGATATGTCCGCTAAAAATTTAAAATACTAAAAAATTCTAGTAGACCAACTTTCTTTCCACATGATTTATTTCCTTGATTATTTACGCTTCATTTTAATCTAGTTATCTTGTGGCATTATTGTTTATATTTCTAGAATTATTTTATTTTAGCATATTATTTTCTGCTTATTTAGTATTTCTGAAAATTGCTTATTAATTAGCAAAACATTGTTAAAATTGCTTAAAAATCCAGAAAATCTTAGATAATATCTGTCGAGTAGATAAAATCCACACCTTACTGATTTAGCAATATTCATGCTATTTACCTATAGTAAATTTAGAATTATGCTTGGATAATGTAGGAAATGTCTGACATTGCTAAGAAGGAGTTTGCTAAGCTCGCCCTAGATGTAGCAACTACCTCACACGGGTCATGGAAGCTAAGATCAACCTGATGGCCAGATCACTTGGTACTGCCATAACCCCACCTACAGCTGGGACTCCTGACATTCCTGTTGCCGCCAAATGTGCAGCACTACACTTCTTGAAGCACCAGATCCACCCAGACCTGAAGTATATCTTCCAGAAGAAGACCCGCTGGCACTTTGGAACTCCCTGAAGGAGATGTATGACCAGCAGAGATCTATCATATTATCTGAAGCATAGCGTTAGTGGACCAACATCAGGTTCTAGGATTTCAAAAAGGTGTCTGCACACAATTCTACAATTCACACGCTTATCGCTAAACTCAGGTTCTATAACCAGAAGATCACAGATACTGAGATGATTGACAAGACTTTGAGCACTTTTCACCCTACTCATAGGACACTCTAACAGCAATATCGTCAGGCCAAATATAAGAAGTACTCGAAGTTGGTTACTACTCTCGTCGAGGTAGAGAAGAATGATGAGTTACTAATGAAGAACTATCAGACTCATCCCACTGAGTCACAACCATTGTCAAAAGCACACGCTAATTACCAGAGGACTACTAGTAGCCAAGGTCGTGGAAAGGGCCCTATGTAGAGGGGTGGATAGTGGAAGAAACTGAATGTGCAGAAGAAAAATGGCAAACCCCGGTGGATGAGACAAGGGATAGGTAAGCAACAAAAGTTAGACTCGGGTAGCAAAAAGACCTATCCTCATTCACCTTGCTACAGGTGTGGTTCTATGGACCATTGGTCTCGCAATTGCTGCACCCCAAAGCATCTGATGGAACTTTACCAAGAGTCAATTACCAAGGGCAAGAAGACGCCGGTGAAGAAGGCTGCAGAGACACTTTGTTGGTCAGCCTGATGATGATAAAAGTGATGCCTCGAGTGCAATGATGGAGCTCGATACTACAGTAGGGGGTGATCATATAGAGGTTGACACATGTGGCGACTTTCAGTAGGCCATAGACTGTCTCCCCGGGCGACTTTAGATGTCATAGTTTTCGTAAGTTTGCTTTATCAGTTCAGGTTATTCCGAAAGAATAGTGGATTATTCATGCTGTTATGTAGCATTAATTGTTTAGGATTTAAACATTATTCCTTGATGAATAAAACAAGTTGGCTATTCTTTTAGAGCATTATTTCCATTAAATTATTGTTTGATTATATTATGCTTTCTATATAGAATAACTCCTAAATCTGATGGCAGGGGAAAGATTTGTCTAGTAGACAGTGGAACCACCAACTCGATACTGAGGGAAACCAAGTATTTTCATACATTAACAAAGAAAACAATAAATACCATGACCATTCCCGGAAACGATGCTTTAATTTTTAGCACTGAATGAGCCATAGTTATTCTCCCGATGAGTACCCGAATAGTAATTGAGGAAGCTCTCTTGTATCCCAAATCAAAGTTTACCCTATTGGGTTTCAAGAATATTCGCTTGAATGATATCCATATCGAGATAGAAAATGAGGGTGGTATAGAATATCTCATCTTAACCAAATCTAACGGCGATCAGAAAAGAGTAGTTGAAAAACTTCCCTCCATCTCATCAAGGTTATATTACACGTACATAAAACCTGGAGAATATATAGAAATAAAGATATAGTATAAAGCCTTAGAGCCTTTTAAGATATGGCGTGATCAATTAGGGTATCCTAGGGTAGACATGATGAGAAAAATAATAAGTAATTCTATTGACCATAGCTTAAAATCTCTATCATTTTCTAAACCTGAAGATTTCTTGTGCCCAGCCTGTACTAAAGGAAAACTCAACACTAGTCCCTCTTATCTAAAACTAGAGGTGGAATCACTCATTTTCCTGGAGAGAATACAAAGTGGTATTTGTGGACCTATTCAACCCCTATCGAGCCCGTTTAGATATTTTATGATGGTATTAGATGCTTCTACTATATGAGCCTACCACAGGAGACATGTTTACAGCCCGACACATTGATTACATCTTTGATAAAGATAATTTCTTGGCATTAGGGGGAGGAAACTATCTTAATGATGATAAATATCGAGAAATATATTGGAATGCCTCGAGCATTCAAGCCTTAGATCCACGTACTACAGAAACTGAACTAGAAGTTCAGCCAATAATAAACCTATATAAAATTATAAATAATTTGTCAGATGTCTTCACTAATCAGAAAGGAGTGATAAAGTTTTACATACCTACAGCAAATGCTCTAGAGAGAGTGGAAGCACCCCAAAAGGATACTCGAACCACTCTAACCCCTCATGTGAAGAAGAGGGGAAAAACAATAGAGAATGAGGCCTCAATTCTACGGAGACGTTCACAGAAAATGAAACTTGATGAAAATAAGACATCTCCCATGTCAGTTGAAGCGACTCAACCGGAAGTAGAGAAAACCCCTGAAGGTAATGATCCAGAAGATAGTAACCCCAGCACAATTGCGTGCGCATGGTCTAATACTCGGATTTCAAAACAATCTGACTCCATCGTTGTGGGAAATCATCCGGAGCTGGATGAGATAAATAAAGAAATATCCAATAATTTTGTTGAGTGAGGAGAACTATATAAGAGAAAAATTACAGTTGTCGACATCTATTTTGCCACGAAAATTGCTAAAAACCTTGAACTGGATCCAGAACCAAAGTCCTTAGCATATTGCTTCAAAATTCTTTTATCCTCATGACCTCCAAAAGAACAGAGAGATAAAGGTATTAAAAGCTAGGTCTTGTGATAATCTAGTAGATTTATTTACAAAATCTCTTCCAACCTCTAGTTTTCATAAATATATTCGAGGCATATGTATGATACGACTTACAGAGTTACAAGATTTAGAGGGAGTAAATCTCTGAACTATAACTCTTATGTAAGACCAGAAGACATACATGATCTTGAAGATCTAATTGTTGTACTCTTTTTCCCTTTATGAATTTTTCCTGAAGTTTTTTCACATGAAGATTTTTAATGAGGCAACAAGTGCGTCACAAGGAACGGATGCTATATATTCTTTTGTTTATCCCTTTTTCTCACTGGATTTTTGGAAGAAGTTTTTAATGAGGCATATGCATACCGCATTATTCGCCCTAGGGGGAGTGTTACGAAAGCTAAAAAGTTACAATGTGGGCAAGTACCAGAATTGCCCCTGATGGGTTTAGACTATAAATAGAGTGGCTATTGTAACATGTAATCAGATCTGAGAATTAATAAAGATTACTTTTTCTGGTGTTCTCTCTCACTTGGTGTATCTCCTGTGATTGATCTACTTCATCTTGGTAATTGATTGATTGAGTGAGTGAGTGATTGTGTTGCCTTTTATATGTTCTACATCGATATCTTAACATGGCTCAGATGCAGGGCTCCCTGCACATTGTTACATGTAGGGCCAATGGTGGCATACCACATGTGCAATCAATTAATTAATTAGTTTACCAAATTAAGTACTAAAGTTAATTACATTTGTTGATGTTCTAATATCGATCATACGTGTAATTTATTGGATTCGAGAGAAAGCACTCAAGGCTGTAATGTGAACACATAGAGTAAAGACACGCAGATTTTATCCAGGTTCGAGCCTTCTCCTTAGAGAATAACAGCTATACGTCATGTGCCATTACTATTGTGGAAATGGCTTACAAGTGCATACAGTGCAAGAAACTACCGAATGGATTAGTCCCTACTGAGACCTATCTCTCACACTGGCCTCCCTTTTTCTCCACAAAACCTATCCTTTATATAATTGGCGAATCGGTGGCAGTTGCTCCTTACCTAGGAAGCATCTTGTCGCTTTAGGAGGAGAGACGTGGGAGCAGTTCACCGTAGGACAGTTATTATCAGAGAGACATGGATAATATCATGTGCGGTAATGGTGTATAAGCGCACGCTTAACTGTCTTGTCAGACCACCGTACTACAGGAGTAAGTTAGTTGCTAACTCGGACAATTGCAATAGGACTCAGCCAAGTAGCCATAGCAAACCTTATGACTAGGTACTCGTAGCAAGGGCTACGAGTAGGCTGTGGTAGCGAAACTTACAACCGGGTAGTCGTAGGAGCTATGACTAGAAAGTCATAGTAGAACTTACGACTAGGTAGTCGTAGCAAAACCTACGATTAAGTAGTCGTAGAAGGGCCTACGGAGTAGTCGTAGAGAGACTTACAACTACTTTATGGAATTTCTCCCCTATCTCTAAGGGATATATTCGAGGAATATGATGACGTAATGAACTAGAGAATTATTATATCCTCGTCAACACTGTTTATCCGATACCACTCTCCTTCTCATTTGAATTATCTCTCGTCTCTCTGTTTGAATATGAAATCCATATTTCTTTGATTTCTTCCATCGAAACCTATGCCTAAGTCCATGGCAACCTGGACCGATCTTTCGCTCCATCGATTCAAAGACACATGTAGCTACAAAACTCCTTGATTTACCATGGTGATCTGATGAAGTGATGAATGGCTTGCCCAGTAGCTACTCCAAAGTTCACTCATTCGATTCTAGTCAGAGGTATTTGTCAAGGTTGGCTTTCCGTGAGTCTTCTGGCTAATATACCTCAAACCTCATCGACTTTATGGGTGTCACTGAAATCCAAATATTACCAATACTATCGACATGCGATCATCTTTACAGCCATACTAAAAAACCATACTTCAATTTAAAGTTCAGATCTGATGCTTATACCAAAGTCACCTGCCTTAAGCAAGATCTCATCTGTTAAATCATATAGCTAGTAAGTGCATCAATAAACTTAATTAAGAGATATGTGGCATAGAACCACTAGCCCTGCACATAACATTGTGCGGGGCACCCTGCATCTGAGCCAAACTTCGGTTTGACAGCTGCATCTGCTGGGTTGCAACTCTTGTTTTCCCTTGACTCATCTTTTTAGAACACTAGCCAAATGCCTGTGTGTTGCAACGGATCTCAAATAATTGATAACACGAATAAGTCCCAAAAGAAATTTAACATATTGCATTTGATTGCAATCTATATCATATATTGGGAGGTGAAGCTCACAGGATCATGGAGGAAAATTCCTAAAAAGATTATGATAATCAAGTGAAACTATTTATTTCAGATTCAATGGTAACTTTGGTAAAAGCATACAAAAAATAGAGTTTTTTTATGTACCATGGAAGCAGTCAGACTTGGCATGCCAATCGCTATAGAACTTGCACATGTCACATAAAAACTGTGCATGATTCCCTTTTGAGTTCTTTAGCTGCTAGAAGTCCTCATCTATAAGAAAGAAATATCACATGGTGAATTAATAATTAACCCCCACAACTTGAACTATGCAGATAAGAGTATCAAGGCAATAAACCTATAAAATAGACTTGAGTTGTTATGTTAATGCCCACCACAACAATATCCACTGCTGAAGTAAAAACTGTGTCAGCTGCTTCTGGATCTCCATAGATCTGTAGTGTTGTGCACACATGGTTTAATACTTGCTTTACTGTCTTTGCATGTTCACATATGATGCAAGATTATAATGTGCAATATGTATGACATTACAATCAAATCAACGAACATATACCCATACTTTTGTTTTTCAATTAAAATCAATGACACCATCTCCAATTCTAAGCTTCGATTCAAGTTCCTAGAATGAATAACCATCTACGAAATGTGGACACCATCTCATACAGTCCTCCCAAAACTGTATTATCGCTTATGTGTTAATTCAATACATGTCTTTGAACTCCACTAGAGCTTGATACTCAAGTATTGTCAAAGTTGTTGCACAACATCTTCTATTTAAAAAAGGACAAACTAATGAATTCACAATGTGGACATAAGCTCAAGAGCACTATTGTTGAAGTCAAATCTGGTTTCAAATTTTGAAAGGTCTGGACTACAGACCCCCATCACATAAAAAGTCACATCATAACTTACTGACAAAAGGAAGTACAGTACACTAACCTTCTATACTATAGTGATATGTACGACTGGCACTTGAGACAAAGAAGATTGAATCAAACTGGGTGACACAATTACTAATCCGGTGGTACAACATTTAAAATTTAGCTAATTGATGAGTGGGATTAGATGATTCTTACCTGCTGATGGCAAAAAAAAAATAGAGAGCAGCCCTGGAAATAACAAACTAGAAGAGGAGGCAAAGAAGAGTAGCTATAGAGAATAAGGGGCCCATGCAATAGAATCCTAAAGATTGCACGAGCATGCATTAAGAACATAACTGTGCTCTTTAAAACCTATTGTAATTAGAAGGCATAGATGAGGACCTTAACAAATAGATTCTAACTTAATTGAGCTCTGTATATATGAATCAAGTTTGGTAAAACCTGAACTTGGACTGGTATTAGTGGAATCTAAATGCTTAATATAATTCTGTCGTAACCCAACTTTAACAGTAGGTGCAATATGTTAACCATGAAGCATACAACGTAAGAAATGCACACTGTACTTGTAAAGAGGGAATATATCACTCTGTTTAAAGAGGGAATATCATATAGATAATGAATAGAGAAATGATAAATTTGGGGTTGCAATTTAGCAGTTTCAATGAAGCCAAAAATATTAATGGCTGCTCAAATAAAGTGAGAGCAATGCGGCAATAGATCTTTTGATACAACACAGTAAGATAATTATAACTGTTGGAGCACCTGCACAATAAAGGAACAAGCAATTTTTTGATGGAACACCACAAGGCTTCATTGACCAAAATTTTAAAATTACCATAGACATGCACATGCATATTAAATAGAACTTCTGAAAAGATTATTACAGTCACAAACAATTCCCAAAGAAAATGTTCTATTTAGCCCTACAACTAACGATAAGTGATATGAAAAACAAAGCATCAAACAAAAAATTGGGAGAACATTCTTTACACAGCATCTCATGCTATGCTTACAAAAGAATCCCTTTCTTTCGAAATGAACATGTATCGACTCTAGATAAAATAATTCCTTTACACCCAACCAAGGACATTCATCACAACAAAATTTCAGAACTGAAAGCATAGCATTGTCATGATACAATTTTCAGAAGTTGGATCTAAAATATAGCCAGGTGCTTGTACAACTTACAAAGATAAATTTCTCACATTTTCAACAATGGTATGCCCCCTCAATATCTCTAATCCCATGACAAAATAATTGAACACAACACTATAGAACTGCATGAATGTCCAATTTACTGGTTACTGTATATTACTAAAGAATGATGTGATACATGGAGCTCACTAGTTTGTATACTAAAGAATGAAGTGAGGAGCTCACTAATTTTCACATCTGACTGAGGTCGTAAACTAAATTCCTACATGAATATGGTTCACATGTTCTCACTAAGAAGATGGGTCCACACTTGATATTTTTTTATTTCCTACTATATTAGTGCAGTAAATTTTTGAATTTGTTTAAAAAGATGATATTTATTGAGAACAATCCAAAAGCATCTTACAATAGCTATAAGATAGAAATGACAGTGCTTTGATAGATATGCATTCCAATATCATTCTATGCTTTCTCACCTTCGGTAGGAAATTTTTGACATAAGGAGACAGTGGTTCCAGTAGTTAAACTTCAAAGTTAAGAACTTCTGTTATTTCCCCACAATTTGCCTACAAACGTTATTAGAATAAATATTCTTGTAGCATAATAACATAATATTTGATGTACATCACGCACACAACTGATGCAATTTATGTCTGAAATTTGAATTTAAATTGAAATCTTACCCTAACATTCCCAATGATTGGTAGCCGTAGTGGGGCATAATGCAGCTCAGTTATTGCCCCTGTACGACAACTTGAATGATCCACCTCAATATCACTCCATTGATCCAAAAATATGGTACCTGATAGTGGCAAATAAATAAATAAATAGAATTAAGCTACACAAGTCTTTTCATTTGAACGACCTATTTGCATAAACCATCCTAAATTGATAACTAATTAATTGTTAATGCATATTCAATTGAAGGCTGAAATTTGTAGGGAAAACCAAAAAAAAAAAGAAGAGTAGAATGCCCAAGTGAGCAAAATGCTAGTGCATATGTGGCATCCATGGGGACGTTGAATGCACTTTTAGCTTCAAAGTTCAATTGATAATAGCCAACATATCCATCCAATGACAAACTTCATTCGGTTCTATAGTAGGACCATTGAGATGAAACGCGGTGATGAAGGTCCTTATGCTGAGTGCCTGAGAGCTCCCCAACATCCCTCTTTTCTTTTTTTTTGGATATTAGCATCCCTCATTTGAAGGCAATAGATACCTTATCGCTCCCTCTCGCGTGAGCATTTGAAGGCAAAATTAATTCACTCATGTGACATACCTAGTTCAAGCATCTTTCTCAGTTGAACTTCAATAGTAACACATTTTCCTTAGAACCAATTATGAAGCCATACACACCACAACTACTCAAAATTTTCTTAAAGCAAAAGGCCCCTAATTTTGCCTTACCTGAGTACCACCTACGGAGGATAATCTCTGCTCCCTCTATCCTCTCCACCTCCGTCCTCTTCTCAGCGACTGATTCCCGCAGCCCAGCGATCCTCTCCGCAAGCCCGAAGAGGGATTTCTTCACATCCAACAAAATAAAAAACATCATCATCATTCACTAGCATCCTAATTGGCTATGTGAATTCCTGATCAACAATAACAAAACAAGTCACTCATAAGACAAGCCCTCACCTGCGCCGTAGCAAGATGTTGAGCTGAGGAGCGGAGGGCTCTCGCATGGTGCGGTGACCACCATGACCCCATTGGCCTTGGAGAAGTCCGTCATGGTGGACGCCATGTCGGATGAGCAGTACGATGCAACGGCGCCTGTGGTGAGGGCATGGGTGGCAAAAAGGCAGGAGATGGCACGTGCGGGCGTTGGTAGGCGCGGGTATCTCCTACATGCGGTGGAGGCGACTAGCCTGCCAGATGAGCGGGGCAGGAGCCAGGGAGTCATCGTGGTGGCGGCAACAGAGACAAACGTGTGCGGGTTGGGATTGGTGTTGGTGCCAATTTCGTCGAACAGCTTCTTCACGGCACACCTATGGGTGACGGTGGTAGGGGGGGCGGCGGGCACCAGGGGGTGGTTGTTGTGGTTGTGGAGGCAGAGGTCAGCTTGGACTAAGTCGGGGGCTCCAGCAGGCGGCGGTAGCAGATAAGGTGGGGAGGCAGCAGTGTTGGCACCTAGGGTTTCGGATTGAAGAAACACGAAGGAAGGGGGATCAATAATCAGGACCATTTCCCAATCCCAATCGAAGTGGAGGTGACGAGAGATATAGATCGAATCTTTGGCGAGGGCATTGTCGGTGTCAGCGACGGGGGCTAGAGCGGCGGCGGCCAGTGATGGCGGAAGAGGAGGAAGAAATGGAGCCACAATGGTCGGTAGGGGCGGAGGAGCAGAAAGTGCATCGGAGGCAAGGCGGCGAGTGGGAGGAGGAGGGGCGGCACTGGGAAGGAAAAGGTGGCACAGGGGAGGTGGACGGGCGCCACGTGAGATCTGATGTGGATAGGTTAGATACAAAGAAGCGAATCATTTTTTAGATGGGTGGTGGAGGGGGAAAGAAAGAACGTATGCACCACTAATATTTTTTTCAAGTAGTAGAGATTTTTATCTTGACTCTTGAGAGCCCGGCACGAAAAAACTTTTCAAAACGATCTGGCGGGCCGGCCCATAACACCGGCCGGCTACCAGAGGTGTTGAGCCATGCAAGGACCAAAATTTACTAAAATACAAAACTGTGTCGGGTGCAATACTTAACTCGCCACTGTTTTGTGTTACCTTTATGGTCAAGACTTTTACACGACAGGATCATTGCTGCTTTGGTTTCTGAGCAGTGCGTAGAGTCCAAGAAAAAAAAATCGCATGCTGGAAACAATTTCACATGTAGGATCGTTCAACCTGTGCTGTAAGGCACCATTTGGAACAATGGAGTTTTGCCAGAAAGCAAACATCCAATCTCCACGGTGGAGTTAGGATTTCCTACGAAATTCGTATGTCTTATGTTCCAAACGGGCCCCAAACTACATACGAGTGCATGCAATTCTTCGGCTGCGCGTTACAAGGACACATGGATATGCCTCCGTGCTTACAGGAGGTGAAGGCTGGCAGTTACTACTAATGTGGGCCGAAAAAGGCCCATCATGTTCCACGCGCTACTTTTGGGCCTAAAGCGAATGCACGGTCCGTGGGTACTGGAATATCTCACCAATTTCATCTGTTGCGGATCGCCCCATGTCCTTGTTGTTGACGACCAGCAGCTTCGATGAGCCCATGGGCTCCCTCACGGCGGCATACACAGAACATTAGGACCAGACGCCACGCAAAAATCAACTACATTCACATAAAGAGAACATACAGGAGTAGAAAGGGCAAGCAGTCAAGCACACCACGAGATAAAAATCAGCAGCACTAAACCATTACAAGAAAAGAGACATTGTTCCCTTCCAACATCAGTAGCACTAAACCGTCACAAGAACAGAGGCGTTGTTCCCTTCCAACATCAGTAGCACTAAACCGTCACAAGAACAGAGGCGTTGTTCCCTTCCAACATCAGTAGCGGGGGCCATGGGCGGCTCGTTGGCGCTGGGCTGCTGCATGAGGAGCGTGGTGCCGTGGTGTAGTACGGGACCTGGACGAACCGGACACCGTGGTCGGCGGAGGAGGAGCCGACGGGGACGGCGGCGAGGGACACCTCCTCGGGGGAGACGCCGGTGCCAGTGGCGGCGATGATGGAGGGCTTGCCCTGGCGGAGGAGCCACTCGATGGTCTCGCCGTCGGTGCGGTGGCCGAGCTCGCGGGTGAGCTGGAAGACGCGGGCGGCGACCATGGCCGGGACGTGGATGTGGCCATGGAAGAAACAGGAGTGCTGGGAAGATGTCAATATTTTCGAAGCATCCTCGCAGACGCAAAGTGAGGAGCTTTCCAGAGAAGTTCCTACCAGGACGAGCACTGCGATTGCCTAGAAACGATCAAGCTGCTGTCAGCCTGTCACTGGAGGAATAAGTGACAGATCGCTCCTGTTCGTCCTGAACTCGTCGAGTACTTTATGTGTTAGTACGCATTCTTAAGGTGTTCTCGCTTTTGATTACAGTAAATTTGCGTACACGGAGTGCATAGACATATATGTAGTCATGCATGGTAAAATTTCAGAAAATGAATCCTCCGCGGTACAAACACACGTATGTTCCATGTTTGCGCCGTCTACTCAACGAAAAAAAATCTATAGAAGGGGGTGTTCTTTTATAAATTTTGATTGAAATTTTACTATAACTGATTTATTTACTGTAGTTGATTTGATTTTTAGATATAATTAAATTTAACCAAATATAAAAATAAAAAAATATGTTAGCATATCACGGACAATGCAAAGGAACATGAGAAAAAAAAAATCCAAAAAAATCAAAAAAAATCAGAAAAAGATGAATTACTAAATAGTAAAAAAAAATTGAAACTAGAAGTTGAAGCTAAAAAAAAGCTGAAATAAGCATAGTCGCATGTAAAAAGGCATCAAGTTGTCACAAGACGTTAATTAATGCCAACATACGGAAAGAAATCATGGCAAGGTCGAACACTAGTGAGGAAAAAAAAGACAAAAAAATATATCACTTTCAAATAAGTGTAGGTTTTTTCAATTACATCAGATAGATTTTAACTCTAACATGAACACTTATACGAACGAATCAAATAATGATAAATTCTTTCGAAAAATCTATCTTGATAAACTATTTAAATAATAATAATTAAACTATCATATTTATTTATTTAAGAAAAACGAGTAATTATTTTTTTCTCGGTAATACAACCCTTTTGCCATGGATGAAATGGGCAGACTTGCCATTTGCCAATCGCCATCCCTGGAGCCCACCAGCGAGGCACGGCACGGCACGTACGCGACCAATCGACCGGATGGGACGTGTGAGCTCGACCCCATCAAAAAACCTCCCACGCTACAGCAGGGCCGGACGCGCACACCACTCCAACGTCCCATCGCCACACCTACGCGCGCGCCTGCGCCAGTAGACTAGACAACTCGTCCCGGCGCGGCGCCCACGCCCTACGAATGCTCCGGCCGTTTGCGCGGATTCTCTCGGTGCCGGCAAAGCGAGGCCGCGCGCGGCAGGCGCCCAGGGCGCGGTACGTACTTCCTACGTGCACCGCTACCTCGCAAGCCACACGGGGCGCTCAGTTCGGTCTAACTAAATTGATGTATAATTTATTTTAATTATAACTGATTTATTTTTATTATAATTAATAATAACTTATTTAATATAATTAAATTTTAAAAATAAAAATTAAATTAGCCTATCACAGATAATACAAACGAATAAAAAAAGAACTGATAAAAAAGTTTTAAAAAATAAAATTTAACAATAATAAAAAGTCACTAAAGTCGAAACGAGCGAACAACGCGTCTCACCTGCGATCCGGGCTCCAAGACTGCAAGCTGGCGTTGCCACACGTGACATGTCCCTCCTGTGGAACATGCGTACGGCGCGTTCCCTTGGGTTAGGCCCCATCCGGGACTCGGAAAATGCACATGATACTGCTAGGAACTAAAATATTTCTTAACTAAATGCTTAATTTATGTGAAATGTCTACGTCCAAATTCTAACACAGAAATTCTACTAAAAATAGTTCAATTATTTCCTTCCTCCCCCGACAAGTCCTGAACATAAGAAATGCCTAACCCGCATGTGATGTGAGGATTTTGTTGCTTTCTTATAATTCATCTGATGTTTCTGCAATTTTTTTGCATTGCAAGTACGATACACAACTTAATTAGCAGTGTAAATCGGATTGTACCAAGAAATTAAACATCTATCTATTATATTACTAAAATAATTTTCAAAAAACATCTATGTTCACTCTGAATAGTTAGAAATTTTCACATTAATTGGATGATACAGAGATGAAACTACATTGTTTATTTTAGTTAGTTTAAATTACAATGATGCAGATTAATCAGTTATATATTAAAGATATGCTGCTTGCTGGTTTTTCCATCATCCAATCCACAAACAAATCGAATGAAACCGCTTCGGATTTCTTTTTTTGAAAACCCTTGTTCCGCTCTCGCTCGCCGCTACTAATAGGGTCTCAGTTGATTTTCCTTCCTTTAGCTACTCAGATGTTTCAGCTTGCTAAGTTTGAAAAGTACAAAGAGCGCAAACTAGCCACAGAGCTTGGATACGGTTTCCCGATCGGAGATCCATGGATCACAGACGCTCTCTCTCTCCCCATGGCCTTTCGCCTCTGAAAGCGTCCTTCCTTCTCAATGCCCGGGCATCCATCCAATGCATGATTTTTGATATCGTCGAACATGAGCGGTAGACTGAACACTCACGAATCTCGATTTGACACAGCAACACTTTCCACCTCTCTTCCTTCCCTTGGATCAGATAGCTAGGAAATCCTCACTTTTCCAAGACAGAAGAGAAGCAAGCAACGGATTGAACAACTAGCGTGAAACAAGAAACAACGGATTGAGCGCACTAGCGCGAAAACCGTTGCGCGTTAGCACGCGCATCCGTTATCTTGCTCGTTGCGCGTTAGCGCATCCGTTATTATTGTATAAGAAATATGACTATATTTTCAATAATAAGTTTTATAGCATGTTACAAATGCAACTCTATTTCAATAAAATCATTAGTATTATAATATCTAGCCGTTGCGAAATAAAATTGGCTGGTTTTATTTACAAGACTGAGGGGGTGATCGTTTTAGCGATGGCTTTTGACTTTTGGCTGAAATTTCACTGTAGCTGACTTTTTTACTATAGCTGATTTGGCTTTTTGGGCATAATTAAATTTAAAAAAATATAAAAAAACAAAAAAATATGTTATCCCATCACAGATAATGCAAAGGAACACGGGAAAAAAAGAAAAATGTAAAAAAGCCCAAAAAATCAAATTCAGAAAGAGACGAATTACTGAATAGTGAAAAAAAAGCTGAAACTGAAAAAAAAAGCTGAAATGAACGGGGTCTGAAGCAAAGTTTATCTGAACTATTGGAAAGCCCAAGTCTGACCATCAAACGTTCTGTGATGTTTTGTCTCTCTCTCTCTATCCTCATGGTTATAGATACGTATATCTATTTTTTGTATTCTGATTTAGAATCTTTTTGTGACTTTATTGAGCCCCTCACTTCAAATCTGTTACGAAACTAATCCTTGAGGGGTGTAGTGAGGCTATGGGCCCGTACAGTTTCTTTCTTGGTCTCTAAGCAAGAGATACGAGCGCGTACCAAAAAGCCTCTAAATTATAAATACGGGGAGAGGCTATCATTATAAACATATCGAGTGATATCAATAAAGAAGACCGTTGATTGCTCTCTTTCCTCTCTGTGTCAATTGGTCATCTTCTTTGCTACTGCTTATTGTTGTGCTTGTTCTCGCTTTTTAGTTGCATTGATCAGCTATTGGATCGCTCAATGACAATAGTTTTTTTTAACATAGTATCAACATCGGCTACTTGACAAGTCAAGGTATGTCATCGAATCCATCGTCTAGTTAGTGAGTTCTTTTTATAGATTGTTTGCATGAATCTGATTGCTCTCATATCGAATATCGATTATACAAACCTATTCATCAATTTAACAACTAGTGTTTCAATCGGAAAAAGAAAAAAAAATGATATGTAGGCCGGCTCATATGCCGACATCACCACTAGCCCACACGCCGCGTAGGCATCGTCGCCAACCATCTCCCTCCGTCCCCGAGAGCAACCACCATTTTGCGGTGCCGATTTCTCGATCATCATCGTCGAAATCTAGACGTTTTTGATACTGTTAGCATACAAAAATTCCAAATTTAGCTCTCTTCGTATAAAAATTCCAAATCTAGCCCCCCTCCCCACCGCACGACTCACCAGGAAGCGACACGTGGCGGAGTCGTGCGATCGGACCGCCGCGACTCGCCAGAGGCGACACGTGGCGAGTCGTCGCGATCCGACCGCCACGACTCACCGGAGGCGACACGTGGCGAGTCGTGCGATGCGGACCGCACGACTCACCAGAAGCAACACGTGGCACGATTTTAGAGCTGTGCGTTGCCACGTGTCGCCTCCTGGTGAGTCGTGCGGTCCGGTACCGCACGACTCCGCCACGTGTCGCCTCCTGGCGAGTCGTGCGGTCCGGTACCGCACGACTCCGCCACGTGTCACCTCCTGGTGAGTCGTGCGGTGGGGAGGGAGGCTAGATTTGAAATTTTTTCATAAAAAGAGCTAAAATTGGAATTTTTGTGGACAACGGTCCAGATTTCATCATCGTCGACGTTGCTTCGGCCGTCGTCGCCAGCGTGCCACGCCGTAGCCGTGGTAGCCATCAATCGCGTAGTCTGTCACTTGTGTTGCTAGCTGCCATGCTGCGACCGTCCCCACTGCTTCAGTTGTCATAGATCCCATGTTGATCTTGTTGAGGTCTCCAGCGAGGTCTCCAGCGCACTTGCACACACGCCATACCACCACCGTAGCATACATATATGATATATAGGTCTACCCTTGTAGTTGGAAATATATGTTGGATCTGGAATTTCACTAATCTAGTGTCCATGATAGTGAATTTTTATGGTATACTATTAAATAAAGATCTAATCTTGATATTAGAGGAGAGAAAGGCCCAAAAATTGTTGAATGCCCTGGTATTTTCTTGGATGAAAAAGATCTTTAATATTAAAATTCATGCATTAGCCAAATTAAACTAGAAGTTTAGTTCATACTCTTATAAACCAGGAGCGGGAGCTTACCAAATAATCTTCAAGAATTTATAAAGGAGTAACCAACTTATGTTTGTTGGAAGCTAACTCTCCATTAAAAGTCATATACACTACAAGAAAACCCCATATAAAGGCATTTTTAAAAGATGTTTTCCAACTTGCCTCTAAAATTAGGGTTGCATAACCTAGTGGCACTTTTTAGAGATATTAATTTTAGAAATCATCACAAAATTTTGTATTGTAGATACGGTTTTGCAACATTTAGAACCACGTGTAAAATTTTGTCATAAAGAGATGTTTTTGAGACACTCTCTAATTTACCTAAAGTTTTTTTGGTTGTGTAGAGACATTTTTTGAGTCCTTTTAACTATCTAGAGGTGTTTTAATAACCTACATATAAATATTGTAAGGCATCACTAAACATGTGAAGTGGAGAAGTTGAGGTGGCTAGTGCAACATGTCCAAGAGAAATATTATTCCCACGAGGTTGAGAGTTTGAGTACCAACGTTTGCAAGACTGCACATATTTTTTAGATTTTATTTTCTGTAGTACACTATACTAGTAGTACAATTTAACGCCACTATAAAATACGTTTGTTCCCATAAGACACAATAAAGCACCCCTATAAAATGTCACAAAGGATATAGAGCCATTGCAGGTGTGCAAGCGGTGCTGGCGGCACAAGAGGCATGTCTTCTAACAAGTGACCATTGTAGTGGCGCATGCAGCATGTTAAGCAGTTGGCAGTGTGGTTTGGCGATAGTGCAAATCGATTGCAAGGATGGCGTGGTGCTAGCGTGGGCTATGTTTAATGCTAGTGTGAGGTGGTAGGTGAGGTGATGATGGTGCTAGTGCGGTTTGGCATGGGCAAAGGCTATGGTGGATTGAAGTGGCGTTGGCAAGTGTGAATGGCGGCGCGACGTGAGGCAAGCGGCAACAGGGGAGAAAATGGGCAGCAAGAATGTGTTTTCTCAATGTGGAAAGCGTAAATTCCAAAGATGCAAAGCGAATTTTGGTTGAAATTTTTGGATTTGGCAAAAACTTCAAACTCAAGCAAAATTCAAATAAATTCAAATTTTTTTGAAAATTTGGGATTGTTTCAACCTACTCCTTAAAAAGAATCTCGTTCTTGAGATTTACCCTGGCTAGATAATGGGCTAAAAAAAGAAAACTTGTTGCAGTCCTAGTTCGTTTTCTTAAGTTTTGTCCTCTATCAGGGTGGATCTCATCTAGTACTTGTCAATAACTGGTAAATATGTTGGTACTTGTCAATAATTAGTGAAAAACAATAGTTTTTTGAGTTCAGGGTGAAATTTGGACTCTGAGTAGAGTTCAAGGACCAAACATAGACCTTTTCCAATAAATTAATTAAAGAATTAATTTGCTAACAGGTACCAGTTTTCACGCATGCACCTTTTGTATCATTGATCTACTCCAATTTTTTTTTTTGCATTATCTGCTTTCAAGGCTTCACCTGAGCCCAATTATTTTATATTTAAATAATATAAATGTAAGTTCAACTAGAAATACCTATATGATCGATCTGTCGTAGTACTAAGATCTATCCCAATCACCTTCAGATTTGCGCCCTTCGAAATCAAAACTCTCCTTACCATTCCACTCACACGTCTCTCACAATCATATGCCCACCTTCACCATTCTCTAGTTGGCAACACCATTGCAGCTTTACTGTATAGCAATTGTCACACTGAAAAATATAGGGTTACACTCATGTGAAGCCTTGAAGCAGAGAATGCAAAATTTTTCAAGTAAATCAAGGATCCAAAAAGGTGCATGGATGAAAACTAGTACCTATTAGCAAATTAATTTTTTAATCAATTTATTAAACTCTGGTCAAAGGCCAATTTTCTCGCTGAACTCAAAAACTAATTGCTTTTCACCTTTTGTATCGTTGATCAACTAAAAAACGTGCACACATACACTACATCCGATCTAAACTAGAGCCTCAATCTTTGGTTGAGGTCATGGGCTCCAACCATCTAATGGTTACCCACTAAGAAGCCTCAACCTTCATCTTTATTTTAAAGTTCGTCGACATTAGACCGAATAATCTTTAATAGTATTTGTAAAGCATTTATATTTTTCTAACCTACCTACTAATTACTGATAGGGTGATTTTATATTATAATACCACTTATTGTTGTCAAGGTGAATATGGCTTATAAGAGTATGATTGGACTTTTCATTGGTTGTATCTAACTATTCATCATGCCATTCCAAATTATTATTTTATATAAATAATAATACTCAAATAACATAAATTAAAGTAATAATAATTAAATAATATAGGATCAACATGATTAAAGACATGTGACTTGACCTTCTTATCTAGGGTCTTCGATAACTTCTTCATAGGCTTCAGGTTTGATACTATCTACTTCGGTTTGCTCACTAGCTTTTTCGTTGGCCAACTAGTTAAATCCAAATGTGAAGGGAAAAACACATCGTTGGCCATGACGACACGGTGTTACCGGATATAGGGGAGAAGGTGGTAGCTCAGTTGTGTGGGTGATGGCGTTAGGAGTGGTGTGAGGTGAGCTTAGCGCGTGGACAATAGCATAGACAGTTGCGCGGTTTTTGCCGGCGAGTAGGCGGTGCTGGCGGCACAGGAGGCGTTGCTTCTAACTGACATGGTTGCAATGGCGCATGGCCAAATTTTATTTTCATCTATAATATTCCACTATCCAAACTCCCCCGAATTTCGGTTGAGCTATACAGTGTCCATTCCATAGGAATGTGAAATCGTACGTTTTTCCAGCAGAAATCATGCAATCGCTCATTTCGGTTTTTTTTCGGCTTCTACTTCTAACTTCTGTTTTTTTTCACTATTCAGTATTTCGTCTTTTTTTTTGAATTTTTTAGATATTTTAGGTTTTTTTGTATTTTCTTTTTTTTCCCGTGTTCCTTTGTATTATCCCTAATGGGTTAATATGTTTTTTCTATTTCTACATTTTTAAAAAATTAATTATGCTCAAAAAGCTAAATCAACTACAGTAAAAAAAGTTAGTTACAGTGAAATTTCAGTCAAAAATCAGAAACCATCGCTAAAACGAACGTCTCCTTAATTTGCAAAACACCTCGTATGAATCAATCTAGCTGAAGTACCGAAATGTGCAAGGTAGCTAGCAATTCGAGATAAGTGCGTGAATGTCTCGAATTGTTCATGCTCAGCTGTTGCTAAAGGTCCTAGACAGATCTTCTCACGGGGGACCACCTCTACCCCATTTCTATATCCTCGCGGCATAATTATCCAGCCGAACCATGACTCCGTTTCCACGTGAATATCTCCGGGAGAAGATGTGCCATATGACATTGTTAATTGAGCTTTTGATGCGTCTTATGAGAAGATACATGCTCATTAGACACGAACCAGAGACGACTGACTTGGCAGCCCCATCGACAGGACCACTCACAAACTGGTCCCGAATGTCAGGATCAGGTATTGGCTTTGCAGCTACTTCGAAGAAGTTGTCGGTGGTGAGGTCCTCAGTAATTTGGATTGAAAATTAGTAGTTTATAATTGAATTTATATTGTAATTAGTTTATTTTATATTATAATCGATAAAGTTTATTTGACATAATTAAATTTAAAAAAATCTAAAAATAGAAAAAATAGGTTATCCTATCACGTAATTTAGGAATAGTAAAAAATAAACCAAAAGTCAGAAACTCAAATCAAAATGAGCGAGATCTTAGTTCCTTAGGGCATCCATAGTGGCCGGAGGCAATTTAGCCTCCAAATCAAATCCTTTAACTAACATCTAAGTTTATCAATTTTACTGTAATATGTAATATTTGTATTGTCTCTAACGTAGGCCTAGCAAACTAGAAAAAAAATTTATTTCCAACAGTCTGGAATAGAGCTGCCTAGATGGGTCGTGCTTGCGCGGGCCGGATCGTGGCCCGGTAGTATAGGCCCGATCCGAGCACGGTACGGCCCGTTTGGACGACGAGCCGTGCCAGCACAGCCCGGTCCGTCGAGCCGTGTGCTCGCCGAGAGGCGCGCGACGCGCGACACCGCTTAACTCGCGGTCCGTGACGCACGCACGACACGGCACAACTCGGCCCGATTAATTTTTTTACATTTTTTCCTTTTTTTCTACTTTTTCTACAATTTTCTGTATTTTTTAAAATTTTCGGGTTTAGCCCTAATTGTGACCGTGCCGTGCCTGGGCCCGGTCCTCAGCCCACGGGCCGGTACGGCACAATCCGTTTATTAGCCGTGCCTAAACGAGCTGTACCGACCCTGGGCTCGGACCGTGCCGGCCCAACATGGTCCATTGGACAGCATTAGTATGGAATGTGTAATATTTGAATGCAACGGTTAAAAAACAACTATTTGTTTAACCTTAGCTACTGCCTTCACATCTGGCATCAATGCCAGCCTATAGAGCTTAGAGTCCAAACGTTGTAAGATATGGAGACAGCCTCTGTCTCTCTCCTTTTAAAGGCTGTTTTGCCTATATATTGTGAGTGTTCTTAGTAGCTTAGTTTAGAAAGATGATGTGGAGGCTAGAATGCCCCCCTCTAAACGTCTTTAAGTCAAAATTATTTTAGTTTTTGGTTTATTTAAACTAGAAGTTATTTAAAACATTCTAATTTCTAATTTTAGTTTAGTTTAGTTTATTTTTATTTATTTTTATTTATTTGCATTATTTATGACGATATAACGTTTTTTCTTATTTTTTATTTTATTTTAATTGAATCAATCAGAAAAAACTAACAGCTGCTACTATACAATTTCAGCTAAAAATCAACATCTAATGTCACAAATCAGAAGCTTAAACTATTTAGAGCAGACCCAAAACCAGTTGTAGGGGCATTAGTTGAAAATAAATAGTAGTGACTTTTAGAAAAAAGGGGATAAGCGATGAAAGAAGTGAAAGATATACGTACGTGTAAAAAAGCGAAAGAAGTAAGGTGTTTGATGCACCTATAATTTCTTATGTTATTTTTAAAATGAGACGATAATAATAGAAGTAAAAAAATCACTTCAAGTCCAAGTATTCATATTAATTGTTGTCTTTTCTACACAGCAGCACCTTAGTTCGAGGGTTAATGGGAGCAGCCCAATACCCCTGCAATGTGTTTTGCCTGCAGATGGACGTGAATGTGGCTGCATGGGAACTTGCATTAATGTAACCTGTTTGTAATTTGCAGCTGCAGCAGCTGCTCCTACTAGTGCTACTAGTTAAAAAGTTAGCTGCAAGGTAGCTAGTCCATGAACTACTTACTCCACCATGCATAGCTTGGGGTATTTTAAAGCTTGGGGTATTTTAAAGCTTTGGACTCCTACAAAGGCGAAACGCTGTACGTGTTCATATTTACAAACAGGTACTTACTCCACCAGCTTTTCTTGTTTCTTACTGTACTTGAGAAAATGGTTTGTGGTCCATATTTCCCTTTTGCCGTAAGTTTTACAGAAAGGTAAGGGGACAGATTGATGGTCAAGTGCTAGAATCATATCATGATGTTGGCAATTGATAATTTCTATGTAGTATAAATCCTAGAGTTACGCTGAAACAACTAGTGAGTTGCTCTCGGGGTATCGTCGACTTGTTTAGAGAAAATTACTACGGCACTAGTACTTCAAATTGATTATACTACACCATAAGATGCTCCAACCATCGGAAAATGTAAGGCAAAGTGTACTTCCGAAACCCCCTTTTATCAGATTTTTTTTCCAAATTCAGTAGAACAAAACATATGAATATGAACCATACAAATCTAATAAAGTAAACCATCCCAGGAGCTGAGGTAGGAAACCTTTCTCATCACACAATGGAGTCAGGGAGATGCATGTTTGGTTGCAGGGCCCATCACCGTCCGATTGATCGTAGCTTAGAGGCGTTAGTTTTAGACATGGTTTCTGACTTTTAATTGAAATTTTATTGTAGCTAATTTTTTTACTGTAATTAACTTTTTTTACTATAACTGATTTGACTTTTTAGGTATAATTAAATTAAAAAATAGAAAAATAGAAAAAAAATATGTTAACACATCATGGACAATGCAAAGGAATACGGGAAAAAAAGAAAAATACAAAAAAAGTCCAAAAAATCTAAAAACAATTAGAAAAACACGAATTACTGAATAGTGAAAAAATGCTAAAGTTGAAAAAAAATCTAAAACGAGCGGGCAGATTTCAGCCTTTATGTTAGCCCTGCTCGTTTAAGCTTTTTTTCAGTTTCAACTTCTAACTTCAGTTTTTTTTTCACTATTCAGTAATTCATCTTTTTCTAAATTTTTTAGATTTTTTGGACTTTTTTGCATTTTTTCCTGTGTTCCTTCGTATTGTCCATGATAGGTTAACATATTTTTTCTATTTTTTAATTTTTTTAAATTTAATTATGCTTAAAAAGTCAAATCAGTTACAGTAAAAAAAAGTTAGATACAGTAAAATTTTAATTAAAAGTTAGAAGTTATTGCTAAAACGAACACCCCTAGTTTCAGGCATACGGAATCTTATGTTTAATCAAAACGATGATCAAACGACAGCCATTGAGAGAACGTTGGGAAAAATGGGAGCAAAGGTATGGTATCTACGACGAAGAGAACTATACAACGCACCCCGTTGTCATCACTCTCATCTCGTCGTCTTTTATTCCCGATAACATCTCTTTCTGCACTTTGATTCATCCATTTGACTCCATTTTTGCTGAAATATCACGTACTACCTAGCTGCAGGCTCCTTGTCGTCACCTTCATCTGGTCATAATCACTTTTGAAGTTTCAGCTCATAGTTTAAGGCTCCGCTCAACTGGCCTTCGCCTATCGCTAGCTGTGGTGATATTTTCACTGTAGTAGGTACTGTAGCTACAGTATCTACTACAGTAAAATTTATTTTTTTTCGTTTTTTCCCGTTTTTTTAAAAATTTACTTATACTTTTTTCGTTTTTTGTTTTCGATTTTTTTAAATTTTTACATTTAATTATACTCAATAAACCAACTCAGCTACAGTGTTTTTTCAGCTAGCTACAGTGTTTTTTCAGTAAAAACTAAAAACCATCGCTATTCAGATCACCCTCTAATATATAGTACGGAAAATTTTATTCACCAAACGATTCTTTAATAAGTATTTCCTCACGGTATTTGTGTACAATTTCCATGTCAATCCGAAACAATTAGGCCTAATCTCTCTCCATCCAAACAAGCCCTAGGCAAATTGAACACAACGGGCGAAACTGACCAAAGAACTGAACTAATTAAAGGCCAAGATAGTAAATTAGTCGTACAGAATCCTCATTGAGCTAACGAAGTATATTTTGGCCTAAAATGAATATATTATAGCAATTATTAGCTAAAAATAAAAAAACACCATTATATCTTCAAAAATAATACAAAAGAATATAAAAAACTAAAAAACTATAATTAAGAAACCGATGCATTTTAGAAGTTAAAAACAGAAGTCTTTAGAGTCGTACGGCGTCGACGAGTTTGCTTAGAATTATGCGCTTTTGTTGGAACTTGCTAACGAATGTAGGCTTGAAAACGACCTACAAACCAAGAAGATATGCTTGTCCCTATATCGATCAAACCTACTTCTAATACCCGGGGCAAGGAATACCCTAATACTACTTTTCCAGTTTCATTTTTGCTGAATCAGGGTCTCTTCAAGAGAAGCTTTCTGCAATATCATGAAAAAGAAACAAAAGAATGCAAAGGCGTTTAATTTACTACTACTAGTTAATTTCCAGCACAGGAAATAAGGCAAGAGCGAAAATAACTTTCTGCTTTACTCTTTTTTTAATGAAGGGATACGTAGGGAACAAGGTTAATAAAGCTCAAAATTGTACAATGACAAGCTTAGAAACAAATTATTCCATGGAAATGTACTGCTACAACAAGAGATCTGACTAGATTTTTTTTGGAGACAAATATTCCAAGAAAATAGTCAAACACACAAAAAAGAACCTTTATAATTTGGCAGCTTTGCCTAAAAAGTAGTGGAAAGAGATTAATATATTCATCTTGGAACTGTTGTGCTTCAGGAAGGAATTTAAAATCCGTTGAACTGAAAGCTGACAAAGGGATGGAGGACATGGAATACTTTTTCAAGTTTTGCTTAGGAAAAATAGGTCAGAACACGAGGAGCTGTGCATGTCAATAACCTTTAAGTAAAGGCTTGTATTCAAACCTGCTCCAGAGCCTAACCATACTAGTCCTACCCGAACGCCCATGCATTCTCATGTATGCGTTGGCTGCTGCCTCTCTATAAAAGATTGAAGAGGAAAAAACTGGATACTCAACAGAACACATGCAGCGGTGGCTGGACGTACTTGTGAGTGAGACGAGTGTTGAGAAACAACATGTTTGTTTGATATGTGCAAAATTGGATGCTCCAGTATGACTAAAATTCGGTCATAAATCAGTTTTGACAAGATCCAGGCAACAAGTAATAATGTCAACATGACCTGCTAAGAAAATTGGCAACAAATAAATATAGCACATAAATGATCGTCAATTCTTATTAATTTTAAACCAGAGATACCTATGAATCAGGTAATTGACAGGTTGGGCATTTTCCCATGGCCTCCCAATACATCGGTGGAAAATCCACACACGAGAAAGTACCATTCTTATTTTAGTTTTTTTTTCAGTTTTAACTTCTAGATTCAGTTTTTTTCTCACTATTTAGTAATTCGTTTTTTTTAAATTTTTTAGATTTTTTGTATTTTTTCTGTGTTCTTTTGTATTGTTCGAGATGGGCTAACATATTTTTTTATTTTTTAAAATTTAATTATATTCAAAAAACTAAATCAATTACATTAAAAAATTCAATTACAATAAAATTTTAACCAAAATCAAAAACTATCATTAAAACGACGAACATCCTTAAATCCATCCACGCCAAAATGAAGCAGTACATGTAGACCAGCTGTGGCCCTATAGGCTACTAGCCTACAAGCTGTACTGACTGAATGATGTCAGCTCCTCCCTCCTTGACTATTTAAGACCTCTCGTGTTCGGATCCATGAGCTACCATTGTTCCAGCTTCCTACTCCCAAGCGATAGCTAGCCCAACAAATACAAGAAACCTTCTTTCTCTGCCCATTTCCTTCCTCGGTGGTAACCTCTCTTCTCAACGTTTTCTTCCCCTTCCATTTGTTTTAGTCCTGGCCTGCAAGCTCTTCTGATATTTTCCTCTTAATCTAATTTCTTGGTGTGCCTTTCAATAATCAAGATGTAAAAACTAGATTTCTCTTATTATGAATACCAACAAGTTCAAGCTAGGTGACCTTCTGTGTTCTTTCTATGAGACGATAAACTGGGTCAGCAAATGCGAAGTGTCACCATCTCCGTTGTATTTGTAGTTTTCTCCTCATTTGGGAGTGTAAGATTGTGTCTTATGTAAGAGAGCCCTCTTCAGTCCACTCTCAGATGGCTGTAGGGTTTTATTAGCTGCCGACTCATCCATTCACCTACCAAGAATCGTGGAGTAGTGCATGTCTTGGTAGCCGACTGGATGGCGCGGGAGCTAAAAATTACCTCTGGGCCGTTTGTGGTTGGACTGAAGGGTGCTCCCTTGCTCAAAATACGTGTGCATAAAATGAACTTTCTAAGTCTGATCTTGAGTTTCTGTACGATTTACTGCACATTTTTTTTATTTGATGAGCAATGGTCAGATATTCTTCAGTCTTGACATTATTATCATTTTTCTCTTGATGTTTTTATTTTCAAGATTTAGATTTTTTTTTTCCAAAAGAAATCTGCAGGTCGTTTAGTTGCGTGCTTTGGGTTATTCCGTAGCTATGATATTGGGCTTTCCATCTAGAAAGGTTTCCCACCTACAGTTACCTACAAAGTTTTCCCATCTACATTTTCAAGCCGTCTGATTCTATTCAAGAGGGATGTCTACTATTTGCTCCTACTCTATTCAAGTAAAGAGCATATATGCATTCCAAATGTCAACATTAACAGCGTTGCAAATTTGTAACTGGAAACTTTTCTTGTCCACCTGTTCGTGTGGAGTCATTGTTGAGATTATCTCAAGGGGATGCTATTGGGATTGTTCAAGGCAAAATTCAATGTACGCACAATCTACATGCTGCAGCACTTCCTAAAAGCACTAAATGGTTGATGGTGACTTCTAAGGTTTTTTTCCGCAATTTCCATGTTGATGCCCAGCTACTAATTGTTCTTTCTACGCCATAAGAAATAAAGCTTGATTCTTCTGGGTAATTCAAAAAATACAAGTACGCTAGCTGAATCTACTTTCTGGCGTTCTTTAACTAGTGCAGCAAATATTTTGGATTTAGTTTGGCAGATTTGTATGTAACTTTTGAGGCACTGGTACTTTGTAATATGTCACAAACAGTATGGGATCTGTCTTGTCTATTTCTGAAAAGGGTCAAACTTTGCCATTTCTTGTACTCATGCTCATGCATGAATTTGTCCATGTATTTTCTGTATCAATACAAAATAACAGGAAGCCCAAAAAAGATTCTATATAGCCTCATGTTTTAGAGATAATGGCAAAATGATATGTACTTAGATAGACAATCAATACCTAAGGATTTGAATCCTATCGATTTTTTTAGAGGCTTCCGATAATATTCATTTCAAATTTCTTTTTAGACATTCTTTTCAAATTCCTTTGGAATAACCCATTTTACAGGTATCCTGCTGAATATAAATTTTTTTCTTGCTTTGTTGACTGCATGTCAAGCATTATTCCAAGTTTGATTTGAACAAATTTGCTGATCCACAAGTATATTAAGAATTGATTCTTGCAGTTGTGTAGTTTGAAATCAACAAGTTTGTACGAATAGATCCGCCTGAATATTAGGTGCAACATACACATTTGGACAGATGGAAGTACTCCTGTATTTTTGTTGGTTTTCTTGCACGTTTTGTGTGTTCTCAAATTATTTTTTAAGTCAGTTGGGCCAAAGTTCTCAATTTAGTTTAAATCATCCAACTTTATTTACCTTCGGATTTCTGAACAGCTAAACAATTTAAGGCAAAAGTGATTTCAATAATTTAATTTGTTTCACTCTTGCGGGATCAAAATAAACAAATTCAACTTGTGAAAAAAAACTCACCCTACTGTAACTTGAAAATGCACTATTATTTTCGGACCATATGTTCTCCTCCTTTATATGTTTCCACCATTGATGTGTCGATATGATACGAACCATGAAGGACGTTAAACAGTCCTATTCTGCGTGCACACATTGCTCAATAGTCCAAAAAGTACGTAGTTCCTGTTGCCTGTACTGGCCTGTTTCCACAGGTGTGTATATGTTGCAGTGTAGTACGAGGGTGTAAAGTAGTGCTTCACGAAGCATATGTGTGGTCCATGTCGTGCATGTAGCTAGCTTGGTGCACTGTAAATCTTGTTTGGTTTTGATCTCCATTAAGCATTCATGACCATTTCTCCATTCATGACCACTAGATCGGTGTTCTAGGGCTTCGCTCCTTTAGGCTTAGTTTCTGTTTCTGATTTATTTCTCATTATTTGTAATTTTTATTCTTTTCTAGTTTTTATATATTTTTTAAGCTTTTTATCAATTTTTTATATTTATTTATATTATATGTGATGGTTTAATATGTTTTTATTTTTAGATGTTTCTAAATTAATCATGTTAAATAAGTTATCGTTAATTATAGTGTAATTTCAGTTAACTATAGCTTATGTCACTTTAAGTCATTAAATTTTGACTCAACCGAGTATGTTACAGTATAATGGCCTGCAAAACGAACGCCCCTATGATCGAACGTGAGCGAGGTACAAACAATGTGCAACTGCGGCCTGCAAAAGTTCAAACAATGTCGTACAACCATCGATCTCACAAAAAAACAAGACGTGGTGCTCAAATACAATGTATATCGTGGCTGCTTAATTGTGTTTGCGTTTGGAATATCATACATGTGCTTTCATCTAGTAGTAAGTTTAAATAATTATTAACACTGCATGTAAGAATTAGTTTTTGAACTTTGTTTGCTACCGTGAATGTATAACCTCTGATGAGATCTCTAAGTACTTTGTTGTGAATAATATACGGAGTGGATTAGTGCACGCATGGGCAAAACGTTACTTGCGATGTACCTCAACATAAGTTTTAAAAAAATTACTTCTAAACAAATATAACAATGCGTAGCATTTTTAAGTAGACACTGGTGACAAGCAGCTGTAGCGACGATATACAAAAATATAGAACGCCAACACAAAGCTCTTTACGACAAATATAACAATGGTTAATTCTTGTGGATGTCTCAATCTTGCACACTAAGAGGCCCCTCTAAGTGGTTTCGACAGTTTTTGATTTTCAGAAGTTAGAAATCACTTGGACGCACCAATTTATTATTATTTTTTATTTCTTTGCATAAGGTTCTTTTTAGTTTTTACAAGCTAATTTTAGTTTTTCTATAGTAACTAACTTTAAAAGGAGTATCTTTTTAAAATAAGGTCTAAATTAATTGTAGTACATGCTATAATGATTTCATTTATATTAGCTAAAACCGCACGTGAGTTCTATTAGTTCGTACTCTCTCACGAACAATCTAAAACCTAGAAGTCGTAACCATAAGCCAAAATAAAAAAAAACATGCCCAGAGCAGATCCTAAGTAGGCGTTTAAAACAGCAAGAGCTCATGGCTTTTGGTTAGAGTTTTTCACTTTTGGTTAGCCTAGAATAGTGGTGGCTAGAAGTAGAAACGGCTGAAATTAGAAGAATGCTATTTGATTAGGCTTTTAGTCAGATTGTATGGTTGGCCTAATTTGGCTTTTAGTTAGCAGTCATCTCGCCACCACCCGTTCCGTCGTCTTCTTATCGCAAAATCTTTTGTGTCAATCTATGTTCCAAAATCACCTCTAACTTTTCATTCAAATGAATTTGATCTCTCATGGCTCATCACTGGATTTGGGCTGTCTTCCCTGTCGCCGTCCAAATCGTTGCCACCATCGAATTCATCACGCTTAGCGAGCATCTCCACAATCCTTTGCATCCATATCATCAAACTTACCCCCTCCACCTTTTCCCACTTCAATTTGGTTGATGTACCACCATGGAGTGCTACCACTACCACCATCTTGTCAAGCTCCGGTTGTCTCCCGATCTCCATCTCCGGTGAGTTTCTGTCGAACATAATTGTGTCATGACATGTTCCACCTTCCTACCAATTATCACCCTCAACTAATTGCTTTCTCTCATAGTTATTCGCTGGAATTGAGCCATCTTCCTTGTTGTTACCCGAACCGTTGTCGTCGTAGCAGATTTCGTCGCTGTTGATGAGCTACTGCCATCATCAACCTCAACATCGTCTTCCTCATGTCGTGTTCTACTGCTCACCTTGTCTTTACCGGAACCCCACTGGAGCGCTGTCGTTGCCATCTGCCTTGGTCTCGGCTGCCGCCCTGCTCGTCTCTAGCGACGCCGCTGTGCACGACCACTACGCCGCCGCCATCCATCTCCTCCCCGAAGTCCTGCCAATCTGTTTTGTCTGTTGGCTATGCCTCCTGGACCACCGCCCGTCGGAACCGACGCTAAAGCGGTTTCTCAATACTCGAAGTTCCTATATTTTACAGGCCGCTCCAAGAGCTGCTTGGCAGTACAAAAGTGACGTGTACAACTGATTTGCAGAGTAATAAGAATTACGAAAAAGGCCATTAAGCCAGCCCAGCAACAGCCTGAACCAACTTCGCTTGTGCACCATGGAACGCTGCCCGGCTGGAAGAAAACCCTAAAGCGAGCGAGGCAGAGCCGCGGCAGGTGCCAAGAATCGGTTGGTGCACGGCCGGTTTTTTAACACGTGCCGGGCGCGGCCGTTGCCTCGCCAATCCCGACGGCAGCCGAGACCGAGCAGGGGGCGGCCAGAGGGAAGGCGAAGGAGGATCTCGCGCGGCGCGGAGGTAGGCGGCAGAGCACAACACAACAGCGCAGGTTGGAGCTGGAGTACGTTGGGCTCCACGAGGGCCTCCTGTTTACTCCTCCCCGTGCCCTCCTGTTTGATGCTCGCCTCCCTCGTCTCGTCGGGAACCTCTCTTCCTCCCACCACCGCATCCGCTTTCCCCGAGGAGACGGAAAGCTAGCTTAGCACTAGATTATACTATATGTGATCTCTCCTAACCTCCTCCCTCTCGGCCAACTGACGCTGAGCAAAATGCAGAGAGGGGATTAAAAAAAGTTGTTGGTGACATGGCATGCTTCCAAGCACGAGGGCGGTGGTGCGCAGATCCGCTCGCTCGCGCGCAGGGGGTGCTGGGTGGCTAACCGCTTTGTTTTTTGCGTTCTTCAAGCTGTCATGCGTGGCCAGCAGCAGGCCCTGTTGATACATCCGTTCGTTCAGGCTGCAACTGCAGACCGCACGTCGGTCAGTGGAGGAGATGCTCTGCTGCTGCTGCTCCATGCACTCCGTGTATATGTGGGGAGGAGATGCTCTGCTGCTGCTCCATGCACTCCATGATCTCCGGTCAGTGGAGGAGATCGCTTTTATTATTGTTAAAATGACAGCAGGCACTGGACGGGACCCTATGCTTTTCTAACCATTTGAACGGAAGATCAGCAGTTCAAAGTTGGGGGAAAACTACTCTTAACCCATCACAGGTGACTTGCATGTCCATACAGTTACTGAGCACAGCGAATCTACGTCTAGGTGGTCAAACAAAATTTGTGAGCTGTTACAATACTCACGCACTTGAACAATAACAATGTGAAAAAGAAAACCTGCAGACTGAAAAACACCATTTTAATGGCAGACATAGAGTTTAGGGTGAAATAGTAAGAGAATTGCTATACAGTATTCACATGTTTTTAAGGATAAAATCAGTTAGATTTTAGGATGTTAGATCTCCATCTAACGAATTCCATCATATCATCTAAAAAAATAAGTGCTCCGAATCTAGAACGTTAGATCTTCATCCAACAGATCCCCTGTACCTCTTTTTTAAGAATAAGTGGTCCGAATTTAGGACATTGGATCTCCTATCAAACGCTTTAAAATTTAACTGATTTTACTATAAAAAAATACGAATATTATATAGACGCTCTTCCATATCTGCATTTTTCTTTTCTCCCGTCCTTTCGCCAATACCGCGAAAGTTGAAAGCTTCGATTCAGAAAACGCGTATCTAGTTCGATGCTAACTAGATCAGAGCACTCCAAATACTCGGCCACGCTTGCAAATCTTGGGCTGGGCATGATGTTCAGCGTTGGACATTCACGTGGACCTTACCGTACGTCCATTGAGCCCTGCAAGAACCTCACTGCCTCGACACGGTTAAATGATAGTAGCACCAGCCTGACTACCGCTCGACCAAGTACGTCAATTCGCCTTGTCAAAAATCACGTACAAAAACAACCCGTTTCTGAATTTCGGTCCAGGCCTGCGAAATTCTGCAGCTGTTAATTCTCCAACTGCTGGTAATTTCCCGCCTCGCCTGGGGTACCGTACGGAGCCTAAACACGGCCCCATCATCCCACTGGCCGGCAGCGATGATGCGCGGTCCTGACGCCCGCAGGCAGGCCGCCGCCAGCCGCGCATCATCAGGGGCATACCCACCGTCGGGCTAGTCGGGTCTCGAGCTCCGGCCGGACCACCCTTGGGAGATACATATTTACTATTCGGGGCGTACTATTGATTAGTGAGGTGTTATATTTAATTTTTTTTAGAAATAGAGGACATTTACCCCAGTTTCATTTATTATGAAACAAGTTCAGTGTCAGAGCGCTGTTCACAATCCGCATATATAACCACTTTTAGAGCTCTTCATGCTGTTTAAGATCAATAACCCGGCCACACCGGCCTTGACCTATTTCTGATATTCTATCCTATTATATTTTTCTATCGCACTCGAACCTTCTTCTCATCTTCCGTCTTCAGAACAAAACCTTTGACTGCGAGCTTCACAGTGTACATCATGTCCACTTCAGGCGCAGCAGTTCCTTCGTCTTGCACTCCAACAACCAGACGTAATGATCCGTCTTTGGCAACTCGATATCCCCGCAAAGCAGCTTCCAATTCTTTAAAATCAAGTCAATCATCCATAGTGCCTGCAATCCAAACAATTTTTATTATGAAAACATAATGTCGATGATTTGGAAGTCGATCTTACGAGTAAACTACACGAAAGAGACAAGGGCTTCTTTATTGCTAAAGGAATGTTTACAAGGGTGCTCAAGGATCCTTGATTACAAAGAGATTGAAATCAGATTCTACTTATGGTTGTTCCCATTGTGTTTGTTGCCTCCGGCCTAGCCTTAAATAGGTTTTGAAGGGGTGGCAGTTGCCGCGGATCCTTGCTTCCAAGACTCAATTGAAAGATGTCTGGACAATTCATGGTGTTCGCATGTGCTGTCAGTGAGATATCCTTCATGTAGGAACTGTCAAGCGGTTGTTGGTAGAGAGACATTTTTTCTATACAAACTGTCATGCAGTTGTTATTAGTGTTATGGGAGAAAATGTGGGGTTATAGCGAAGGCATAACCATACACACTGTTCCCCTCCAACTACGTAGAGCAAGGCACTAAAGGCTTAACTACCACTCGGGGAATGAGTGCACATGCTAGATTAATGGATGCTCCAGAGTGGTCTTTGGTTAGGGCTTGGCACTGATCAAGTACGCCTACCCTCCAGCCAGGAGTATACTCGGAGGATCTTAGCTAGAGTCATTATAAAAACTATAGTTAATAATAAAGTATTAATTATAGATTATTTAATGCTCGTCATATATATCATTCCTTTCTTTCCATTGACCCCAAATAACAACAGTAGTAACCATATTCAGTACAACAAGGTTTTTTATAGCATATTCACCATTTGGCTACAGATTCAAAATTCTCGCCAACATTTTTAGCCACTACCTCAGAAACTTCAAACCAAACCTGCTTAGTTACAACACAGTCAAAGAAAAGATGAGAAATAGATTCTTTGTCACAACAAAACAAAAAAGTATCATCTCTAACATGCTGTCTCTTTGAAAGGGTGTCCCTTGTCAGCACCTTATTATATTGTTAGTTAACAACCATAAGAAGATATGTTGTGAGGGGTAAATGCAGGAAAAAATCCCCTAAATTTAATAACAGCATACAATGAGTGCACATTATAAACACCTGAAGAGTGAAATTTCCAAATAATGCTATCCTCCTCATCAGTAAAATTCAAGGACTGGACTATACTAATCACATTTGCATGACCCTATCATCCACGCCCCTCCTGAAGATGTATTTCAAGTCAGTGTCATCCCACAAATTACCGACAGATGCCCCCTTATTATTAACAATCACATACAATTCCCAAAATTGAATAGATAGGCTAGAAGACCCAAACCAATGATCCTCCCCAAAATGGACTTTATTAGCTTTCCCTACCTTCCACATCTATCCCATCTTAGCAGCTTTGCAAGCCCACATTATCCCTTTCCAAAAAGGGAAGGCATTAACACCTTTACAAGCAAAAAAATAATAGGATCATCAGTTGTATACTTAATTAAAGTCAATAATCTTTTTCCAAATATGAGAATCATCTAAATGGTATCTTCTAATCCAGGATGCTAACAAGCACAAGTTAAGCTCCTTGAGGTTAGGAACCCCCATACCACCATAATACTGACACACACTTTGCCAATTAGATAAATGATGACGATGCTTGTCAATCGAGTCGTTCCAAACAAAATTGGCCACCTGAGGGTTAATGAATTCAATAGCCCAATTAGGGAATTTAATAACAGATAACAAGTCAATTGAAACACTGTCCAAATAGGACGGTCTTAAGATTAATCTCCCTCTAGGTGATAGCAGTTTCCCACTCTAACCTGCTACTCTCTTAATTGTCTTATCAACTAACGGTTGCAAGTCTTCCTTTTTCAGCTTACCATGATGCAAAGGCACCCCAAGATACCTATGTCATAACCCCAAAGCTTGAGCAAAGATATTACTACTGTTATTATCCAAATTCAAAGTAATCACGTCACTTTTGTGAAAATCTATCCTCATCCCAGAAATTTTCTCAAGACATGAGAGCATCCATTTGAGGTTTTTAGCATGATCAATGGAATTATCCAAGAAAAGCAGAGTATCATCTGCATACTGGAGGCTAACAATCCGTCCAGCACAGAAATAATCAAGGAGCCCTTTGATATGCCCTTTCACAGAAGCTTTACTCAACATCTGTAACAACCCAAAATTGGCTTCAAAATAAAACTTGCATAGATTTTATAAGTTTCATAAAATTTTGAGGCATTTTCAAATTTTCCCAAAGCCTTGCCTTGAATCTAAAAGTTTTAAAATAAAATTTCCTTACCTCTAAAATCAATCGGTCTAAAATCAATTGGTGAATTTCTAAAATTTATTTGATTGCTAATCAAAATAATCTTAAATCCTTGTGTACAAACACCCTCCAAAAGTTCAAATCCAAATCTCAAATAAAAATTTAAATATTTTCTTTTCTCTCCCTCACCTTTGGGGCGAAATCCAGCCGTTGGCCTGACCATATTCTTCTTTTTCTCTCCCAGCCGACTCGTGCTCCTGCCCTCTCTTTCTCCTCTCTGCTTTCCTGCTCGTAGGCTGCTTGCCTGAGCTGGCCCATGTGGCCCCTCCTTTCCTTCTCTTCGCCACGACCCAAGCGAGTAGCCTGCTCATTTGTGCACCAGCCCACGCGCTGCAACCCACCTCTCCTCTCTTCCTCTCTTGCTACCACTACCATGTGGGCCCTAGCCCTACCTGTCAGTGCTGCTCCTTGTTCTTCTTCTTCCCCATGCCAACTCTCCCTCTCTGTCTCTCTCTCTCTCGTGCCTATCACACTGTACTCATGTGCCCAAAAACCAGAGCTACACCAGCCTATACAACCTTGAGCACAATGCCGCCGCGACCTAGTCACATCGCTGTGCTTGTTCACTCCCTTTCTCTCTGTCATGCACTCTCTCTCTCTCTCGGCTCACTTGGACCCGAAACCAAGTCATTGGTGTCCTCGCTCTTTCCCTTCTCCACTCTATTAAGCCATGGCCAAGTGCATTAAAAACCTCACCCACATCTCCGCATCATTTCCCTCCAAAGCTTCTCATTCCTCTCTGCCCTCGGTGGAGGCGAATTTGGCCATCGTCCCCAACTCCTACCGTCGGCTTCATCATCAAATTCCTCGCCATCTAGTGAGTTTCAGCCATGCTTTGCATCCATCTCACTCCCCTTTTCTAATGTGCACCTTGGCCATGCTTGGTTCCTTGTAGAAAGGCCAGAATGCTGTCAATGCCGCCGTTTCCAGGATGCAACTGTTGCCGCCGCCAACCTCGCCACCCCGTCCTCTTTATCTTGATGAGCTTCAACCTTGATGGTCATGTCCATAATGCTAACCTCGATCTCTTCTTGCTAACACACATCTTATTCTTCCTTGCCATGCACTAGAATCGCTGGAACACCCTTTACCCTTGTTGCCAGCCGGAGCATGAGCAGATCTCGCTGCCACAACCGAACTCCTTCCCCTCTCAATTTTCCCGATGAGTTCTTCCATTCTAGTGCATTTCTTTGTGTTGCAAACCCGATCGGTTAGCCAATGCCATGCCTAGATGGCCATAGGACTGCCATGTCGTAGCCCTCACCGCATCGCCGTAGGCCACCGTGGATAGCCTAGCTCACCGCCGCATTTTACATGCTAAGAGTTCCCAGCGCTTTGCCTTGCCATGTAGATGCTTAAGCCCCTCTCAATTTGGTTGAACTGCTAGCATTTGGTAGATGTCTTAGGGAATAGTAGCACCACTGTTGTCCTCACCGTCGTGCCACCACCTTAGTGCACCTCCCATTGAGCTGTCACCACCGTTAGGTTCATAGGGATCGCTGCATCCCATTTTGGGGGTCATGGGTGGTCGCCGTGCCCATCCTCGTCGGCATCGAGCTTGGACCTGAGCTGGCCATGGTGCCCACCCCTGTACTTTTGCTCTAAGCAAGGAAGAAGCCAACCACATCGCTGACCAGTGGGCCCCACACAATAATTTAATTAGTTTGAATGGTAATTAGTTAACAGTTAACTAGGTAGTTAGTGTCAGTATGACATGTGGGCTCAAGTAGGTTAGAAAATCCAAACCCGGTTTAAGTTCTATGTCATCGACATGCAGGCCCCATGCCCTTAAAAATGCCGCATAGACCCAGTTTATGGACCCGAGCCATTGACACGTGGGCCTCGATTCCTGTTGACCTGTCCATATGGACGGTGGCCCTACCTATCACTTTGTCTTTTTCCTTAAAGAAAATAAATATAATGAAAAATTAAAACTTGGGTGGACCCCACCTGTTAGCCGCTGAGTTATTTTCCTTAAGTAAAATTATTGAAAAAGAAAAGAAAATCTCAGCTGACCCCACCTGTCAGGACTTTCTAATTTTATGGAATTTCCTCTTAGGTCAAACTTGTAAGAGCTCAATCTCCCTCATTTCAAATCCAAATGGTTTGCTTTTTCTTTTTAAATTTTTCTAAATTCAAAAATTTTTACAATAGCAAGAAAATAATAATTTTATATTTTTTTTGAATTTTATTTGAATTCATGTTGAATTGGGTAATTGTGTGTTTATAGAATTTGACGCTTCGGATGCCCTTTCGCTGGCGAACAAGATTGTACATTATCCAAAGTTGGCCAAAGCAAGTTCTTATGATTGATCATATTGAACCTAGTTTCCAAATGCAATTACTTTTCTTTCAAATTACAAATTGCATTTTTATTATTATTTAGTCAAACAACATGTTAAATGTTGATACTTAGTTATACCATGGAATTGATGTATATTATTCCCTTCCTTGATGGTTGATACTATCTTTACCATATCGCCCTAGAATATTTATAATAATAATACTCCACCTTGGTTAAACTTTAATAAACAATGGTTTTACTTAGAAATGCTTTGGTGGTAAATTAAAATACAACACAAACATTGCCAACAGGCACTTGAGACATTCAATAATAATTGGAATGGTAACTTGGGTTACCACTGGAAACGGAAAAAATATTTTATAAAATGGTGGAGACTTGGACGAGTGGTTGATATGAGACTGGTGCATGAATTGCACGAGATCTAGGTTTGTTGGTTTTCTCACCTGAATCGATTAAGGACCGAATCTTGTACTACTCTTTTCTACACCCTAATCATGCAACCATAAATCAACTATGGGATTGACCTGGCCAACTAATATTCTTAGTTTCAATGTGACTCCCAACGTAGTATATTGGTAGTTATATTTCTAGATTTCTATGATGGTTACTTTGGGAGTGGCCCGTAACGGTCACTACCTCTATGTGGATTTCTTTTAATGTGAAGGACCATAGACTCCCTAACGATCACAATGGTATTTCAAATCAAGAAATTATTTGAGAGTAGCTAGCAAGGAAAACAAGAATCAACTTGACTTTAGGGGCTAAAGAGAATGACTGAAGAAGATGGAAATCAACAAATGAGACGGAGTCAGCCAAACTTTCCCAAGCGATCGGTGGCAAAGGAGTGGTCATACCGCTGGGCAATCCTGGTTAGACTTGTATGCAATGCCGGCCAGACCGCTAGGTAGTGCTAGTCAAATCGCTAAGGGGGACCGATCAGACTAGGGTGGAACAAAATGCACGCGGAAGAATGAATTTGAAGGAGAAAAAAAAATTAAATAGTGATGTAATTTGCTCCAAAACTTTAACAAAGAAATATAAATCACTTTCAGAGCATTTCCAACTATATGCCAAAGATAAATCTCTTTTGAAGGTATTTATAACAAATTATGGTTTCATTTTGCAAAACCAACTTATTTTCAAGAAGTTTCTTCAAGATTGCCAAACTAAGCATGTGAGGGTATTTTTAGCATCCATTTGCATGTGTAAGTTATAAATACACTATGAACCAATAAATATCAATATTATTAGCTCAAATAGCAAAACTCACTTAAGTGACAGAGTGTGACCACTTAGGTCAACCTAAAATTTTGAATGAGTTTCAAAACCAAATAAATGTTATTTGGTTGGCCTTTTGAAAACTTTTTGAATATAGAAATGTATATAATAGCCAATTCTAGATTTTTGTATTGAACACCTGATTTTGGGCAAATTTTGAGTTTAAAGCCAAAAGAAGATACTATATTGCTAGTTTTAAGTTAGAAACTCATTTGTAATTGAAATTAGTTTTTTGAAAGCCAAAACCTTTGGAAAATGTTTGAAATACATTTGTATACATTTAGTATTTCAAACATATACCAATAATTTCAAAATTTTTGACTTTTGTCTAAAAGGCTCAATTTTAAAAATTTATTACTAGTACTTAATTAATGTAGGGATGTGATATATATGTTTATGATTTAGCACTCCCCCTTAATGTGCTACCTCCCTTCTTGCTCAAGATTCCAATAATGAAGTTTTTGAACAAGAACAAGAACACATGTTTTGAAATGATTTTCATAAATGCATGATTCTTCAATTTAGATACTTGTTACCGAGATAGCATTGGTTCTTAATAAGAAATGATCATCTTCAATCTTGGCTCCAATTTTGCACATGGTGAAATCCATTTTTTCATGAATGAGCCTAACATTCATTGACTCTCCAAGTGCCTATTTAGCATTTAAGCACTTTTTGGTATCCAAACTCGTTTGGGTCTATAGATGTTAGTCGTAATAGATTTGAGCACACAAATGACCCTAGCAATAGACTTATGTGAAATAACACATCTAGTAATTACCCTACCATCTCTAGTCCTCCTAAGTAAATATTGAGTATTACAAAGAATAGGCTTAGGAGTGTTACCCATGGGACAATCCTTATCAAAATATTCCTTTTTCACACAATTGTAGCAAGTTTGACATTTGCTTCCATCATTTATCTTGTTGTCTTTCTTATTGCCAGCTTGTCTCTTCCTTGATGACATTTGCTTGTCATTCATCTTTTTAGGGCACACTGAGGTGAAGTGACCCTTTTTCTGACAACCAAAGCACTTGATGTTCTTGAAGAGATTTCCATTTTGCTTTGGATTGCCCTTCTCCTTCTTGGAGATAAAGCCAATTCCTCTCTTGTCATTTGATTTCCTTTGATTGCTCAAGACTTTGTCAAGAGAGGTCCTTCCTTTACAGTATTTTTTCAAGTCATCTCTTAACTTGGTGATTTGATCCTTGAGCTCTTTGTTTTCCTCTACAAGATTAGTCTCACATAATATAGAAGAAATAGAAGCATTTAATTTAGAGCAACAAGGCATATCAAGCAAATCACTACAAAAGATGGATATGCTAATATTAGATGAAATGCATGGACTAAGAGCTATACAAAGTAAATTATCTAATAAATTACATGTAATGCTTATATACACATTAGGCTTAATGAGATCCTTGATTAAAAGAGACTCGTGCTCTTGTTTTAGTATATCATAATTATTTTAAAGAGAGGTATGCTCTTTCTTCAAAGCTTTAAATTTAGTCTTCTCCTTCCCAAAGTACTCATTAAGCTCCACAAGTATATCTATCAACTCATCATATGTACATTCATCATCATTATTAACCTCATCATTACCTTTCACCATAAAGCAATGAGTTGATGTGGATGGGCTTGTGAACTCATCGTTGTCAGAGCTAAAGATTAAGTATTTTTATCCTGAGATCCACTCTTCTATGCAATCAATCTTGATTGAGGTGGACCTTTCATAGGTTTCTTGAGGTTGTGTCCAAATCTCATAAGAGCTCTTGATATTGCATAAAACATCAAATACATCTACACTCAAAGCACTAAATAAAACATTAATTGCTTGAGCATCGAGATGCAAATTTTTCTCTTCCTCATTTGTTGGAGCAAGAAGATCCGTAGGAGGAAAAATCGACATCTATAATCTGCCATATTTTAGGGCTCATGGCCTTAAAGTAACATGACATGCAGATTTTCCAATGAGTACAATTTGTGCCATCAAATTGAAGTGTCTTACCAAGGTACACTATATCATCAATCGCCATCCTTTACTCTTTCGGTAGTGAAGCCTAATTGTATATGAGACCAAGGTCTAATACCACTTGTAAAGTCAAGGAGAATAGGCTCTTTTAAAATTCTTTCCTTTGGCTAAAATTGAGTTTATAAGCGAAAGCATAAATCAAATCAATTTTATATAATTAGGGCCTAAATCATCTAGTTTCACCTAAGTGCACCAACACCGATTAGAGAGGGGTGAATAGGCTCTTTTAAAATTCTTTACTTTGGCTAAAATTGAGTTTATAAGTGAAAGCATAAATCAAATCGGTTTTATATAATTAATGCCTAAATCATCTAGTTTCACCTAAGTGCACCAACACCCTAAGTCTATATTAAGGTTTGCAATCCTAGGGTGACCAACAAGCAATTCAATTCTATGAATATAGATTATGAGAATGAAAATTGAGCATAAGAAAGCAAACTATAATTGACATAGTCTCTTTTTACCGTGGTGTTCGGAGACTTGACAGTCTCACTAGTCCACATTGAGATAAATCCAAACGAATTGGACTAGCTCCACAAATTAAGCCAAGCACCTCAATTTCACTAGTAGTAAATAGATATACTTTCTATAACACGTTAGGCCTTCTCACAAGCTTCTTGAGAAGATCACCAGACATGACATGTTGGACGGATGTCGGCAATCAGAGCGTGTGAATGATTGAGGAAGCTTTTTTTATTCCCCCAAGTATTCTAAATCTTCACTCAATTGACTATAAAAGTCACTAAGATCATATTACACCTCCTACACAAAACCTAATGAGATCTATGATCAAAACGGTGCAAAACCTAAGAGTTCGCACCCTTGCAGGTCTGATCACCAATGGCATGTCGGTATGACCGGAGCTCGGTCTGACCACTAGTGACGTGCCATTACGATCGAAGGCCAGTCTGACTACTGGTGACATGCCAGTCTGACTGCTAGGCAAAGGGTGGTTTAACCGCTCCCATAATCCCAGGTGAAAAACTCCTTAGGTCAAAACCAAATTTGATAATCTTGACCAAATCAAGTCCAATTGCTACCAAATTTTGTATAGACCTAAGCAGGGGTGTTAGGAACCAAATCAAATTAAGAAATACAAGGTTTTTGGACTTAATCTCATCCAATTTGGAAGAATTGCTTCTATATCATAAGAAACACACCAAACTGTAAAAATCAAATTACTTCATGCTTGTGAGGATCTAAATTAAGAGACTTTCTATATCATCTCTCACATGTCCTAGCAAGGTAATCTAGTCATAACTTTGGGCTAGAAATACCGAGATCACAAAATCACAAATCTAGGTCAAGACAAGGCAAGAACTAGGCAAGATTTTGATTCTAGCTATAGAGTGATCTACATGGGCATAGATTGATTTCAGGGATCTACTAGTACCTCTTACTCATCATGGATCACAACATGATCAAGAGAAGCATGAAAAGAACCAAATTATCAAAGGCAAGGATAAGAACTCACCAAAAAGATAAAAAAGCACAAGGGTTGCAGGAACTTGATCTATTGCATGAAGAGAAATAATTCTTATAGCTTCTTGGTTTACAAAGAACTCTCTACAAGTCCCACTCTTACTCACAACATGAGGAGAGGAAACCCTAGCCTAAGTCTTGAATATCTCCATACTTCCTTATCTCCCCTAGTTAGCCTCCTCCTCTAAATAGGCTAACCAGCCCTCATAGTGGGTCTAGACCCGTTAAGGATTGGGAAAACCCATCAACCCCATTAATACCGAGTTTTACACTCACTCGCATGCTTTTCAAAGCACTTATAAGATCAACTTGCTAACACGCTAGGGATTGATCCACAACACACATGACCCTAGCCTAACCCTAAACCACTTCCCTTATGTCTCCTAGCGTCGTAGTTTTAGAATAGGCCTCGAGAACAGTTTTGTATATTTTTTCCAAAATACCACCGACGAAGCTTCTGGGCACCTTCTCTTGACTCCATCTTCATCTCGTCATGCAAGCTATCATGCACGTCATATGTAGATTGATCAATGGCTTCTCTTTCATCGGCAACTCTCTTCCATTCTGGCTCCCACCGGACCATACCTCACTTGAACCAATGAAGCCAACTTGATACAACCCATACTCCAATCTTTCTTCAACCGCATCCCTTGGCTTTGCCACGCTCCATGATTGAGCTCAACCATCTCACATCACCAAAAAGGGGGAGATTGTAAGTTCAAGCTCTATTATGTTGGTTTTGGTGATAATGATAAATACAATTGTGAGACTAATGTGTATGATTGATTATGATATGGCTTAGTCTCATTTGGATAAAAAGGTAAAATCAAAGAGGTATGCACTTGACACTTACATTCATTTACATCTTAGTGCATTTCTTGGATTCAAAATATCGATTAAACTCCACCAAAAGTTTAAGATGAATATGTGCATATGCTTTTATTATATATTCTTGTATGCACACATTTAGGGGGAGTTCACTCTGTGTTTTGTGATTTCATTAATATTGATCCATGTTTCCTTCTCCACATACATTGGGATCTCTACTTTCAAATATATCATTTGAGTATATAAAACTTGTGTAGTTCATATATACTCATATTGAATCATATTTCTTTATACTCAATTGTTTGTGTATGGGACTAATATGATTATCAAGTGTTTGATAGATTTAGTCCCGGATGTTGATTGACTATGGAGATGCATGCAAAGATCGATAAGAAGATCAATATGGTTCGAGACAAAGGTCAGCATGTATTTTAATTTAAAGTCTAAAGTCAACTGTGCTCTCTCAGAAAAATCGGTAGTACCGCACCCACCTGCGGTAGTACCGCAGCACGGTAGTACCGATGTTTGAACAGCGGTACAACCGCAGTGCGGTAGTACTGCATGGTACCGTGGTAGTACCGGTTTGCGGTACGTTTTTTCCAGAGAGCACCTGTTTGGGGGACTTCAACTCATAGAAATCGGTAGTATCGAAGTTTGAACGGTGGTACAACCGCAGTGCGGTAGTACCGCATGGTACCGCGGTAGTACCGGTTTGCGAAACGTTTTTTCCAGAGAGTTCCCCGAGAAAAACTTAACTGGCGAGAAATCGGTAGTACCGATGTCAGTACGGCGGAAGAACCGCAGTGTGTAATACCGCACCTACCTGCGGTAATACCGCAGTGCGGTAGTACCGCACTTTGTACGGAGGTAGTACCGCACTTTGAGTTTAAAGTTTTATATTCAATTATTTGCAATTATGGTAGTTATTATCAATTACCAAAGGAAAGATTGAAGAATCTAGACACACCATTATGAGTTAATGGTATGTTTTGGTAAATAATGATAATCACATTATGGGACTAACATTTTTTATGAGTTGAATGAATAGGTTATGTTCCAAGATGATGAAAACTTTGGATGACTTCATATGTTGAAGATCATCAAGTAAAGATTCGAGATGAAAATAGCTTCATGTGTTGAAGGTCATCAAAAGAGAATGCATCATGTGTTGATGCATATCAAGATCTCGAAAAGGAGAATGATCATGAGTTGATCATCAAATCAAGAGAAAACAATGACTTAGACTTGAAGTGAAGATGAGCATCATTAAGCTTCAAGGAAATGCTCAAGGCAAAGGTATGACTAGCTAGGGGCTAAGGATGTGTTCCTAGTCTTTTACCGGTCTCGGTGTTTGGTTGAAAGACCGGATTGCTAGTATAGGTTTGCCGTACTATTAAGAGGGGTCTTGTCTAGTAGCTTGAGTCTCATCATGTGTTGATAGCTCAATCTTGCTTACGCTAGCTCTCCATGGCATGATGCTATTATTTGCGAATGTGTTATGCGAATAGTTGAGACTCATACATCTAATCCTTGCACCATGTGACTATACTTTGCAAATGTGTTTTGCAAATGGTTGAAATCCATGTACCATTTCCTTGTGGTATGATCTAAGTTTGTAAATGTATTTTGCAAATTGTTGGAGGTCATACAATGTTCCTTGGCATGGTCTAATATTATTTTTCTCGAACTTAGACCGTGATAGTGATTCCTGATCTCTTGTGTTTTCTGCATTGATCTAATGTGTTTGACATCATGCAAATAGATGGGTTGTGTAGCCCTTTGAATAAACTTTCCATAGAGTCCAAGATCACTCAATTCCGACATCGGAGTCAAAAGTTATGACCATTTTTCTGAGGGCTGTTTGTGCTGAAACAGAGGTGCGGTAGTACCGCACTGATGAGCGGTAGTACCGCAGTGCGGTAGTACCACACCGATGTGCGGTAGTACCGTACTTTATTTTCAAAAAACGGCTAGTTTTGACGCTCTGACATAGCCGTTACTTTGTGCTACAGTAGAGTGCGGTAGTACCGCACTTTGTACGACGGTACTACCGATTTCCCTGATTTTTTAAGGGATTTGGCTCCAACGGCTAGTTTTTGTGTGTGAGGTATAAATACTCACTTATGGCCGGTTGGGGAGTAATCTTTAGCACCTCATTTTACTTCCTTGAGCTAGTGTAAGCTTCTCCACTCCATTGTGCATGTGTTGCACCTTGTGAGCAAAAGAGGGAGCTCTCTAGTTGCATGTGTTGCATCTAGAGGTAGATTTTGCATCCACTTGAGCTTGTGCATTCGTTGCACGTGGTGAGAGTCAAGCGAGGGACTTGGCTTATTACTCTTGGAGTTTACCGACTCCTAGACGGCGTTGGAGGCGTCGTGCGCGGTGATCTTCTCAAAGAAGGTTGTGAGAAGACCCGGCGTGTTGTGAAGGTTGGAGCTCACCTACCCGGAGCGGGGAAGAGCTACCACTAGTGGAATTGAGGTGTTTGACTTAATTCGTGGAGCCGGTCCAATTCGTTTGGGCTTACCTCAACGTGGATTAGGGGAGACCGGCAAGTCTCCGAATACCACGGTAAAAAGTAATCGTGTCAATTGTGGTTTGTTTACTTGTACTCAATTTACCTTCAAGTAATTTACATTCATAGAATTATATTGATTGCTTGTCACCCTAGGATTGCAAACCTTTGATATAGACTTAGATTGTTGGTGCACTTAGGCGAACCTAGTTGTTTTAGGCAATATTTGTGCTAAACCAATTTAAGTTAAGCTTCCGCATTATATACTTGGTTTAGACAAATAGATATTATTTTTAGATTGTAAGATAATTTTTTTAAGACCGCCTATTCACCCCCCCTCTAGTCGGCCTCCTCGATCCTACATCATCAAATACAACTGTGGTGAACATCTTCCAGTCTCTGGTATATGTGCAACCATTACCTTGCACCCAATGTCTTCCACCAACTTTGTAGTTCACTTACAAAAGAAGATCAAATTCTTTTAGATACCCAAATTTGTTTGAGTCCTTGAAGGATAGTAACCAAGGCCTTGGATACTCAAATGATATTCTTGTTATCACCAAGTATAGGAGTGCCAATAAATTTTGCTACTACTCTACCATTCTTGGATTTTCTAAGCATGTAACAAGAATCATGAACACCAAGCAGCTTGGGAGTCTTACCAACAGGGCAAGCATTTGACAAGTGTCCCACATCATGACATATGGTAAAATTTGCCATTCTCACTAGCAAACCTTGTAGCCTTGTAAATAGGCTTCTTACCCTTGTTGGAGATAAACCAAAGACTTTCTTTGTGTATGAGTGTTTTTATTCACTCAATATTTTATCAAGGATCGTCTTACCCTTGAAGCATCTTTCTAAACTCTTACTTAGCTTTTCACTTGTTCTTTGAGCTCATTATTTTCAACCACAAGAAGTGAGTCACAAGAATTATTCACGCAAGAGCTAGAATCTACGTTAGAGCTACATGGCATAGCAAGTAAATCATCATAAGAGGTGGATGTGCCACTCTTGGATGCAATGCAAGGAGTAATGTCTATACTAGGCATGTTATCCAGGATATCACACGTAATACCAACATCCACCTTGGACTTAGTAAGGTCCTTGAGAAGGAGAGTGTCATGAGCTTCTTTTAATTCCTCATAGGTGTCCTTCAGATAAAGGAATTATTTTTTTTCAAGACATTGAATTTTGATTTATTCTTTTTAAGATACCCATTCAAGTCTTCTAACATATCCATAAGTCCGTCATAGGTAGGCCCATCATCATCATTATAAATCTTTACCTTGTGGTCCCCTTTTGCTATAAGGCAAATAGGTGCAGAGAAGAGTGATGGAGTCTCCTTAATAGCAATTCCAACAAAGTCCCCTTTTCTTTGAGGACCCATCATAATAAAACTTGGAGTTGAAATATTTCTCATTGGAATTCCACTTTCCAATGTGAGCTTCGCCCTTTCTATCTCTGTGAAACTTCTTAAAAATCTTTTTCTTGCCAATGTATTCCTTATTGGTGGGGCAACGAGAAGCAATGTAGCCTTTCTCATCGCACTCATACCAACAAATATTGGTGTAATGTTTATTGCTTGAGGGTTGCCTTTTTTGCTATTGTTATAATTTGCACTTTGGTTTAAGCGCCTCTTAATAAATATTTTCATTCTCCTCACAAGGAGAACCATCTCTTCTTCAGAGTCATCCTCATCATCATCCGCTTCATTGCTTCATTCTGCTTTCATCTTGAAAGCGGTAATCTTCTTCTTGGAGAATGCTTATTCTAAGAGGACCTCCTTACCCTTTTTATACAACTCATTTATGATGAAATTGCCTAATAGACCTGTTGGAGTCATCTTTAGCAACTCAGATGAGTTGAGAAATAAGGTCACCAATGTTTCATATTTATTCGGTAAGGCTCTAAGCATTTTACGAATAACATCAAGATCCATTAGTGTGGAGACTAGGCCCTTTAGTTCATGCACTATGTTGTTTAGTCTTGCGTACATCTTGTTGATGTTTTCATGTGGCAACATAATGAATGTCTCACATTTAATCTAGAGTTTATGCAATCTGGCCTATCTGTGGATGTGCCCTCATGAATTTTCAAGAGCGTAGTCTAAATTTCATGAATCATTTCAAAATTGCTCACTCGATTGAACTCACCCGTATTCAAAGCTCTAAAGAGAGTGTTCATCGTTTGAGCGTTGAGGTGAGAGTTCCACTCTTATTGGTTCATGGGATGTGTAGGATCAATAGCCATAACGAAACCTTCACTAACACTCTCCATATACTTAGACTCAAAGCATTTAAATAAGTGGTCATATAAATTTTTCAATAAGCATAATTAAAGCTATCAAATAGAGGTGCCTTTCCTAAAGAGATTTCATTATTAGCCATACTTTCTCTCTTGGCAGTAAAGCCTAACAAAGAGAGACGAAGCCCTCATACAAATTGTAGGATCAAGAATAACTAACTAGAGGAGGGACATATATGAGGTTTTTTTAAAATTGTTTTGGCTAAACCGTGTTTTCATGTGGAAACATAAGTTAAAACAGTTTTTCATAATTAAGGCCTAAATAATCAAGTCTCTATGTGCACTAACAAACTAGGTCTAAGCAAGATACAATTCTAGATAGACAAGTAATCAATTAATTACTAGAAAAGTAAATGTATAAAGTAAGGAGCAAAGAAAGTAAACCACTCGATGAACACATGAGATGTTTTTCCATGGTCTCAGAGAATTGACGATCTCTACTAATCCATGTTGAGGGAGCTTGAATAAATCAAGCCAACTCCGTGCACAATTGATACTTTCCTCAATCCACTGAGGTACCTCTTTGCCACTCTAGGTAGGTGAGCTCTAACCTTCACAAACCAATCAGGTCTCTTCATAATCTTCTTGAAGAGATCACCAGATCAATCGCCTCCAATATGTCTAGGAGTCAGTAAACTCTACGAGTAACAAGTTATGGATACTTGCTTGAAGGTCTTTAAGTGCTACAAACTCAAATAATTGATGCAATGCACTTGAATGCTCTCAACAACACAAAAGATAAACTAAATGCTTTAGAGTAGAAGAGAGGGATGCAAGGGATTAAGAGTATTCAACAGAGGCCCAAGAGAGTACTCATGCTGTAGGTGGAAAGGTATTTATAGCCTCCATCAACTAGCGTGACCATTGGCGATGAAATCCCCAAAAATCAGAGCGAGTGGTAGTACCACCATGTAGTGGCCAGTAGTACTGTACCCATTGTTCAATGGCTACTTACTGCTTATTAATTACACTGAAACTAGCCGTTAATACAAAATTAGGTCATGCCGCACTCACATGCCTTGGTAGTACCACTACAAGCGGTAGTACTATTTTGCAGAGGGGAGAAAAACTCCCAAAAAGTGCCATCTGGAAAATAGCTACCGCCAATATAGATGTGGTCATACCGTAGGTGAGGTAATACTGGGCATGATCCACAATCATACCTCTGTGGTCATATCAGTAAAGGATTGCGGTAATACCACACTTGAAGAATTCCAAAACAGCACATCTCTGAAAAAAGCTACCGACATGTAAATCCCGGTATTACTGATACAACGGTACTACCGCGGTGATGGTGGTCATACAAGTTTTAGGAAAAACAGGGCAAAGAGGGATACAATGTAATTTCAAATGCGAGCATGCACAAAGGTTGAGCTAGGTGGCACAAAAGCACTGTCAAGCTCTAGCCAAGAATCCCTCTTAATAGTATGGCATCTAGCCTATCAATCCAGTTTTAAATTAATAAACTACAAGACTAGTAAAATCTAGAAAGTGGTCATTAGCCTATTTTTATGCCTTTGCCTTGAGCCAAATATCAAACCATAGCCATCTTGTATGCTTTTTAATGTTCTTCACTATGACATCTTTGCGTATCTGGGACAAAACATTTCAATCATCTTAATAAAACATATTAGTCTCTTAAACGAGGTCATCATTAATTATCAAAATAATTCTTAGGGCCTAGATGCTTCACTCTCCCAACCAAATATCAAGACCGATAAAAAATTAAGAACACATTCTTAGCCTATACTAGTTATACATTTGCCTTATGCATCCTTCACGAAGCTTGATGATGAACATCCTCATTTCAAGTCCGGATCCTTGTCTTGATGCGCATCAACCTATAATGCATCCTCTACTTTCCCTCCATCAACATGTGATGGTCTTCGCTTGACTTGATGATATGATCATCTCCTCTCTGGGGTCTTGACTTGATGCTCATCGACACATGATGCCATCATTCATCCCGAATATTGACTTGATAATGATCAACTGATGACGCCTTCACAAGTCATCCTCATCATGGGACATAACATATTTATTCAACTTAATAAAATATTAGTCCCACAATATGATTGTCATTAATTACCAAAATATATCATCAACTTATAATGAAGGGTCTAGATTTTTCAAGGGGCACCTGAACGAGATAAACTACAACCATGCAGCGGTATAGTACTATAGCAGGACTTGTCACTCTCGGGTACCGTGGTAAGTCCTACTATAGTTAGGTACCACAACAGGCTGTTGGGGCTTGTCGCCTGCCGTTATCACCTCCATCTGCTGCGGTCAAGTAACACGGCAGGTGACACACGTCGCTGCCACTGCTATCACGATGGAGAAGGGGGCTAGTTTTATAATTCCACGTGAGATAGGGCTAGAATTGAAAAAAAGTTGCTACTAGCCAAAACAGTGCTCGGCTCCAAACCATTTTTGTGTTCCTTATAAGGGTTGTGTCAGGTTAATAGCAGAACCTGTCAAACATATGCTTGCTTTGGGCGGGCCACGAGTTGGACCCGGCAAACCAGCAAACTTGTTTCCCAATCCCATCTCTCTTCCTACTGCTACATCCCCAATCTTTGTTGGAGACGGATGCTTCTAAGGAACACTCCCCAAATTAGACTCATGAAACTATAGGCCCTATTCTTTTCGGCTGCGGTTGATAGCTTTTAGCTACATTTTTCAAGATGGTGACAAACAGCGAAGACGTTGACATGGACATCACACGTGGTGGCGGGCTCAGAAAGCCATTTGGAGAAGCGACTTTGAGAAGCCACTTGGAGAAGCCTCTCCGTTTGTTTCGAGAGAAGTCAAAATCAAAAGCCACCCCAAAAGCCCAAAAGAACTAGGCCATCAACACGATCTCTAAAATACAATTGGTGGCCAATAATTAATGGGATAATAGACTATATGTCATTGCAATCGTGTTCGGTCTTATGTAATAACAGCGGGTGAGCCTTGAAAGCTACCCTGTACTTTGGTCTCCAAGACAAATGTGTGCAAAGCAGTGGCACCACTAGAAGTGCGGCGTCGGCCATCGGCCATCGAGAGCGCAAGTGATGAGGTGAGGCGAGGGACTGCGGTCCGCACTGTCGGGAGAGTAGTTGTGTAGGCGTCGGGAGTCGGGACTGCGGCGTTGGGAGCGTGAGGGTAGCGGCCGGCGGATGTGTGGCGCACGCAAGGGCAGTGGTAGCTGGCAGACACGTGGCACGACAGGTGAGGGCGGCTACCGGTGGTAGGGGCGCGGATCGAGGGCTACGGCTACTTTGGGGACGGGGCAACCCCTGCCCTTAGGGTTACCTTTCTCACTGCTTTCACAGTGGGCTAAGGCATGAGGGAGCGCACATGTGGGCCTTCTGTAGCCGCCGCCTGTCGGGCTACTTCACCGTGACTTGGGCTGAGTTTTTAGGCCTCGGGCTAGGCCGACATGATAGATATATAATAGGCTAATGCTAAAGAGAGGTACTATTAGTAGGATTTCTGGGTCTCAGGCTATAGCCTACCCAGCCCAAGGCCCAGTTCCGCCCCTATGCTCAGGTGCGCTGCAATCCCTCTCCTCGAGCTACCTGGATTTTGGTTGTGAGGATTTGAAATTTTGGATGTGAGGTGGGTGGGGTGGATTGGATTTGGATGCAAGGACTACGTGCTACTTGGCCAATGGGTGGTGGGCCTTGTTCGTGGACCTGCTATGTAGGGCTATGAGTTGCCCCATTTCCATCTCTTACTCCACCTCTTCCTCCTCCCCCACTCAAGCTTCAACCGGCACCTCCATTGACCCATGGCGCCGCAGCGCTCATCAGTCCATGGCGCACGATGTCGTGACGGGGAGAGGGGTTCTGGCGCCGAAGGGTAGACTAGAGCTTGACATTCCCCCAGTGTATTTGCCCTCCCTCTCTCTTCCTCCTCCCCTACTCAAAGATTCAACCAGCACCTCCATCGACACATGGCGTCGTAGCCCTCATCCATCCATGGCGCACGACAAAGAGGAGAGGGGAGGTTACGATGCCCAAGGATAGGCTAGAGGCTAACAAAGCCCCCCGTTAGATTTACCCTTATGTGTCAGCGTGGGCGATAAGCAAGGAGGCAGCATAGGGAGAGATGTTCAAAGGGAGGGGCACGCGATGGGAGTTGAGACTTGAGAAGAGAGGGTGCAGGCCAGGGAGAGCGGGATCTAGCCGTCCATATCAAATCCAACTGATGAAAATATTTCGAGTGACGTGGCCTGGCCAGTTTCAGTAGCTTTCTTGCCTCTTAATGAATGAAAAAGAGAGTAAATGCTATAGTCTGGTAATAACTGAATGCAGATAGGCAAGCCAGAGACGGTTCATCAGCCTAATCGGTTCCACAATGTCTAGCTTCACAATGGAAGTCTGACGGTACTTTATTACTATTCCTCAGAGCAAACAGCATGCAAACAGTTGGTGCTCGTCGATAATAATGAACAAATAGGTAGTGTTTACATAGAGGATGAAACTTTAAATAATCAATTTTGGCAAAACAGGTGGAATTCCTTACAGCTGCAGGGTTAAACCAGCAGCCATTACAAAGAAGCAGCTATACCATCACCGAATTACAAGAGCGGGTTAGGCCGCAACCTGACCAAAAAGAAGCTTCCGGATCTGCAAGGAAATGAGGATGTTAAACATGTTAAGGTATAACCATTTTCTATGTAAAGCAGAATATGATGCTACACGTGCTGACAGTGTTGTGTTGTAGCCTCTGAAATAGGAGTTCCCCAACTGGGTAGGGAAAGACCTCCGCCCCCCAAACTGGGTGGGGGAAGACCACCACAAATATGATTGGGACATTAGGATTCAACACAACGAACATGACGGCATGCTTAAACATCAAAAGTAGCAAACTAAGAAATCATTGTAGTATGCGATCCTAATGAAATGCAAAAAAACATTTACGATGTTTGCATCTCCGAGGTCAACTCAGAATGCTGGCACAAATGAGGCTAACCCTAGTGATGGAGAATGCATTGCATTGGAAGTTCATTAGCATTGATTTTCTTTCTTTTAAAAAAAATTGCTGCAATATGCAAACTAGGGGTTGGTGGAACAAAATGTATTGAACAATGAACTAAATGAAGCACCTCTGGCAATTTCTTGCGGAAGACAACTTCCAGTCTTGCATCAAGTGTATTCTCGCACACAATCTTTCCATCTCGAGAAGCCAGCACAACACCACCAGAGCTGCATAAACACATTTTTAACATTAACAGCAGAATCATGACCAGGATTAAGGTCAATAACTAGCATGAAATTATTGAAAGAAGACTATGGTTTGGAATGCCAGCTGCAGTCCAGATCTCAAGTGGATACTGAAACTGACAAATCTAGAAGCACATACAGAAATCACCCTATGCAGCAAACAGCACAAATGATGGATTACTTTTGTTTGATGTGAATGTTCTTTCCCAAAACACGCACACACAGAAAAGAAAACAAAGGGCAAGACAAAACAGTAGCCAGCAACCCAGCAGCATTACCAGAGGTAGGGTTAGTTTTATGTTACTCCAAAAGGTGGGTGTTTATATATTTGCTATACTGACTAGCATTGATGCTAAATATAGATATAGAGCAACTGCAGACAAGAAACTAAGAAAAAATATTCCAAGAAATAACTTGTAATACAATATGCATTTACCAAAATTGGGCATGAGTATCATGATGGCTCGGAGCAGGTGGCAGGTACACATTGTGGTCAACAAGTATCTCCGGCTCATGGACATTTGCTTTTGATGCATATTCATGCTTTGCTGAATGCAGTATTGATTCCACATGATGGTGGTCTTCTTTGCGACAGCGGAGCAGTACAGCTGGCTCTTTCAACCGAAGCAAGCCCTGTAATTTATCAGGCAATAGGACATTATTTTTTTGACCAAAATAGGAACAAATAAGGAGATGGTATCAGAATTACACATTGTTTACTAGATTCTATGAATCAAATCCACATGAATTTCCAAAAAAATCAAGAGGGTAATCATAATTGAAAATACCATGCTAACACATCTGAGATTTGGGAAATATTATGTGAAAATACGAATCTGATGCAAATTTCATTTTCACCTAACTTAGAAGTTTAAAAAACTACCAAATGTAGGGGAGGTTAGTTGTATGTCTCTGCAAAATTGCAAGATTAAACTCAAACCACATTCGCGAGATACGAAAAAGACAAAAACTTGCTGAAATAGTGCTTTTACTGTCTCATCATTATTCCAAGAAGTGTCTTTTTTGTATCTCACGAATGCGATTTGAGTTTGGTCTTGAAATTTTGCAGAGACACACAACATATCCTACCCTACATCTGCTAATTTTTGGGGGAATTTTTAGAAACTTCTAGGTTATGTGAAATGGAATTTGCACCATATTCACATTTTCACCGAATATGCTGCCCCATTTCTTTTGTGCACAGTTCAGATTAACTAAGGTTTAGAAAACTTATGCCACTAAGCAGCAAGTGCCCAGTTTATGAACCTAGGGTGTGATTTAGAACACCTTGATATTCACTAATGCAATTTTGAGAATTGAATTAACTTCAGATGTCCCCCCTTTGGAATCCAGGATTCTTAAGAGGAACAGGAAGAAGGTTTGAGGATGGTATATTCGAACAAACCTGAACAATGAGTTCTTTTAAAAGGTTCTTGTATTCATGTTGTTTGTGGCTGACACGCAGGAGTTCCTTCATTGCATCCTCTTTCATTGAATTAACTAAATCATCCTGAGCTTGAAGCACTTTGATGCGAGAAGCATTCAGCTGCATAGAGTACTCACTAAAGGGAAAAACAGTACTTTGTCAGGTAACAAAGGGATAAATTCAAAAATATTGATGTAGATGGTTTCTGAGAATGATACACTTACCTAATGTTAGATCTACATTTATGGAAAGAGAACCTCTTATAACAAACAATCAGCATTGCATCTCATTTATATGTAACATTCTTTCAGCACTACATTCTGTTATTTTTCCTGTGTTGCTTTGTATTTTACCTTGTTGTCGAGAGTAGCTTTCTTTTCATCCCTTTAGTTTTAACATATGGTTTTTATATATTCTACTTTGAAGTTCAAACTACATCCAGCTCGTCAATTCTATAATATCTCCTATTCAACATTCAATCAAATGCAAGCTGCAGTTCACACAGCTTTTTCTTCAAGATAAGTCTTCAAGTCAACTTATCTGTAAAGTTTACTGCAGTGAAGCTATGCAGTAACATCACAGTTTGGTTATGCTTAGATATAGACCCATAAAGTACATCATTTGAGTGTAAACTTTCATGCAGTCAACCAGTGATTAACGCCAATGTAACTGTGAGGCTGAAGCAGTTTGTAGTCATCTTTTTACCACATTAGTTAACAGGCAGTGGTATCTATGTAGTATTGCAGTGTAGCATATGTTGTGAAAATTTCAAAATTCTCAACATTAAATGCAGTTAATAGAATCATATTCCACAACAACCATGGAAAATGAGATAATTAAGAGAAATAAAGCCTCACATTTTCTTCCGAACTTCAACCTGCTTCTCTTTCCGCTCATACTCTTGCCTGATCTTCTTTTTCTCAGCTTCAACAAGTTGCAGCTTCTCAATGTTGAACTCCTGCAAAGTTCTTACATAAATTAAGTTAAACATGAGGACGAAAGTTGAGACGAGCAACCAACTTCTGGCAAAGCAAAGAAAATACAGAATAAACAAAAAAAGTCAACAAAACAAGCACATGCATACACATGATCAATATTGATAAAGGATGGGGTGGAAAGCATGCAAATGGATTAGCAAAGAAAACAAGAATATATCTCCAGTGGTGAGTAACTAAATGTGAGGAAACAAAACTACTCTCACAAAAGGCTGCCCTGTTGCTTCACGGAGTAAAGCACTCTCCCAGCCTAGGAATATTCATAATGTGCACAAATCCTGTTTCCTAGACCTAAAGATAGCACATTTGAGATGACATAATTTACTGCACTCTTTACTAGCGAACCCAATAATCAATCATACAAACTCAGGGATGATAAGTCAAACTACGTCAGCATACCATATGTATTCAGTTGCACAGAAAAAACTACAGGTAGTAAAAAAAAAGTGCATAATAATAGCAACCATTAGTAAAGTATGTTGCCCAACATCCAGTACATGACTAACTCATCCTGCAAGCAAACAATATTGGTACTTATCGCATTCCATCTCCCACTCCAATGTATTCTAAGATCCATTTCCCATTACAGTTTTTTAGACCAGAGGGCAAGCGGCCCAATTTTACTTAACAAAACAAAAAAAACAAGGTTTAGTGTACAAACTGGGGATACCAGTTTAACTCCAAGCACAAAAAGAACAAAGCTAACTCTTTACTGCTAACCAACTTGTAGGGCAAGGACAATTATTTCCCATTACAGTTACACAGGCGAACAAACCGGCACCTTAAAAGATTCTGGCTGGTTAATGGTATAGGTACTTCAAACCTCTTACAAAAACTAAGTGTATAGCGTGGATCAGAGGTTGGTTGGGTACAGAACTGCAGATCATAAGGTGGCAGGTAATGAAGGGTGATGATCAGTTGCTTTAATGATTTTGTAAGAAGTTTTATTTACGCATGTAACCAGTTTCCATCAAGATTAAGCTCCAGTTTTGCTTCTAGCACCATCGAAAGGCAAAATGGAAGAATGAACACACAAACTGTACCCTCTTCAAGTTCCCGATTCAGCCCAAGCTCCTATTTTTGCTTCCCGAACCATCTAGAAGAGTGTAAATCAATATCCAAAATCACCTAGTCTAGATTCCGTTATACAGAAGCCTCTGAATTCGTGTGCTAGATATATAAGGGCGTGAACTGACCTCCCAGCGTACTTCCAAGTCAAAAGCTTGTATGGCTAAAAACTCCGCGATATGGAAGCCTCTAGATTCATCCGATGCACTAAGATCAACCTAAGCGACATAACCAGAATGATCCAGACGCTTCCCGATCTACCTCGGAACTAGGGAGCTTCGTCGCAACGACTACAGATCTCGCGTTCCAAAAAATCGAAACCTCAGGCTCAAACAATCGAGCGGCTCCGAAGCAAGGCGGGAGCGCCCAGATGCTTCGATCACGGCGGGCGTGGCCACGAACAGATCAGGCGATTAAAACGTAAGGAGGCGCGGATCAGGAGGCTTCTGGAAGCTTCGAGATGGGAGGGGAAGCGGAGAGAACTGACCTCCTCGGCGGAGACGGAGATCTCGCTGGCCTTCTCCTCGGCCTCCTGGCGGATGAACCGGACCATCTGCTGGATCTGCTTGGCGACATCGGCGTCGTTCATCTTGGCGGCGGCGGCGGATCTGACGGCCGTCCGGCTCTGTTCCTCTGTTTCCGGTGACCGCCGCGCGGGGGAGGGGATGGGAGGATGGGAGGAGGGGAGTCCACAGGAGTCGTGGGAGTCGGGACTATAGCCGCAGGGGCAACGTCATCGGTTTGGTGTTTCTATTAGAGTATATGATAGTTAGAGATAAAATAGGATAGAATTGATTTGTATTGAGTCTTTCTTTATCTCCTCTACCTTTTACACTATATTTACCGGCCTCCGAGGCTCAATACAACAACCACAATATTCGCAGTATCTCTCCCTCTCAATACAATCAAACATGGTATCAAAGCGGGCGTTCTAGCGCGCCGCTCACGCTTCCGCCGTCGCTGCCCCCGGGAGTGGACGCCGATCCTCCTGGGGGCAGCTAATCGTCGTTTTTTTTACATTGTTGTTCGTCCATCGTTCTGAGTCGTCCGTAGCAGCAGCTTGCATCGGCATCGGCATCGGCATCGGCAGGCCTTCTCCGCGTCACATCCACAGCTAACTTCGTCGGATCTGGGACGTGCACGCTCGTGCCGCAACCACCGGGAGCTCCCTGACCGTCTCCGTTGCCTCCACACCGTGCGTGGCCGATCCGCTCCACCTCGTCGGCGCCGCATCGGGGGGCTCCGCCCGGTTGCTCCGCCTGGTCGCCGGCTGCTCCGCCCGAGCGCCACTCTTGGTGAAGGCCAATCGCGCCGTCGCCCGTCGGTGCCGATCGCCGCGCGCCGACACCGCGCGCCTTCCCGCCTCCACTCTTCCAGATCCGCGCGCCTCGCCGGCCGCGCCTCCTCCCCGCGTCTTCCTCCTCCCGGCCGTGCGCCTCCCGCGTCGCCTCGCCGGCCGCGCCTCCTCCTGCGTCGCCTCGCCGGCGCGCCTCCTCCCCGCGTCGCCTCCTCCGGCCGGTGCCGCCTCCCTGCGTCGCCTCGCCGGGCCGCGCCTCCTCCCGCGTCGGCCTCCTCGGCCGGTGCCGCCTCCCGCGTCGCCTCGCCGGGCGGCGCCTGTATGGGGTTTTGGTGCTGTGGAGATGGGGATGAGAGGCTGTTGCGGCTGGAGGAGGAAGAGCAGTGGGGGGAAGTAGGCTATGGAGGAGATGGCTGCGGATGAGGGTTCTTGCTGTTGGAGAAGAAGGGGGATGGAGAGGATGAGGAAGGATCAGAGAGCTCCCGTGGCGGCTGGATGGGAAGATGGGGCTAGGGAGGAAAGGTGTAGGCGCAGAAAGGGGGCTCGGTGCCACCCACTTCCCGTCGGAGCTTCCAAGAAGAGCTGCCTCAGTTTTGGATACATAGAGAGCACAAAAAAAACATTCGTCCAGATCTGGTGTCCCTGTGAGTTACATGGAGGATCAATTGTTGCTGCTGTATCTTTTTTTTCTCCCGATTAGAGATTGGGTTTGCGTCGCCCACCGCCGCTCGTCGACATCGTCTCGATCTGATCGTCCACGACAACGCCGTCTCCGACTCCGTCACAGCGGCCATGTCTTCGTCGTCCTGCTCCGCGCGCACCTCGGCTTGATCACCCGATCGAGCGTACGGTTGCGACAACTTCGGATGGATCATCTTCGCGTCGCCATCAAGCTTTGGGCTGCCGCTACGTCGCCCCCTCGGGCCATAGTGTTGTCGCTCGTGGTCCACGTCCACTGGCTGCCGCGGCGCTGAGAGGCGCCCTCCTCGACGCAGCCGCATCGACAATGGACCCCCTGCCGTTGCTTCGACTTGGAGTTGCACCTGTGTCGCCCCGCCTGGCCGCAGCGTCACTGCTCTTGTCGTCTTCACCACCGTCAACATCAGCCACTCGGGATCTTCTTCGCCTACATCGAGCATTGCCGCCATGTCTTCCTCCAGCTGTTACCGTTGCCGCTCTCGGCCGGTGGTCCAGCTGCACGTCCTTCAGCAACCGACGTTGCCGCTCCAGGCCGTTGGTCCCTCTACATCGCCTTCGTCCTCGTCCACCGTACCTCATCGCCAGTGTCGCCGTATCTTCCTCGACTACATTTCGTTCTTCTCCAGCAACTGCGAGCTGCACCGGCACTTCTCCTTCTACGCCGTTCTCGCGCCGCGACTGTCTTGGAGGCCTTCTCTGCTAGTCTCCTCCGACATTGGCGCATGGTTCATGGTGGTCCCTCAACACCATTGTGCGCTTCGTCCCGATTCATCCTTGGGCCTGGCAAACCCATTGTGACGTCTCGTCCTCGGCGGCCGGCGACATCGGCTCTTGGCGTCATCTTCCTCCACGATCGCCTCGATCGCGTCACCGTCTTCGTCTCTGACGCACTCTCTTCGCGCAACCCGGTTTAACGGCGTCATCACGCATCTCAGTAACCACTTCTGGCGCTTTCTGCGCGCCACGCTTTGCTACTCGTCATCGATCAGATCGACCACGGCTACATCGACCACGACTTCTTCGCCTGTTGCTTTGGCTACATCGACTTGGGCACAAAGGGCTATCATCGTGTTGAGTCCTCTTGTCTGCTTTCTTCTCGATCCAAGTGTCCGTCGCTCACGCTTAGATCATGGGGATATTAGAGTATATGGTAGTTAGAGATAAAATAGGATAGAATTGATTTGTATCGAGTCCTTCCTTATCTCCTCTACCTTGTACACTATATATACCGGCCCCCGAGGCTCAATACAACAACCACAATATTCGCAGTATCTCTCCCTCTCAATACAATCTAACAGTTTCCTTGGATCCGTGATCCTTCTCCCGTTTCGGTCGTTATCTGCTCTGTTGAGAATATGACAACTGTTTCTTATGCAAATTGTGTTTATACCCTTCTTTCGAGTTATCATCAAATGTTGCGTTTTGGAAAAAATGATCTAAATAGATATTTTTATTATACAAATAATCACATGGCAATATAATGACAAGAGCATATCCAATACTAATAGACAATTCAACATCCAGGCCGTTGAATCTGACTTGGACAGCTCAAATGAAGATGGGTGGAAAACCCCATCCCACTTACACCGTTTTGCAGAACACATCCCCAGTGAGATAAAATGTTATCGCGAAAATATCCCTATCGCAACCCCCTTATCTCCTATCTCTCTCTTTCTCTCTCGCTTCACTGGCCAGCACTATCGCCACCCCATCGTTGCAGTAGGAGATGAGGTAGGCGGTCGCGGCCTTACACTACGCCTCCTACAACTTGCCATCCCAGTCCCCTTCCTCGCATTGTGCCGCCCAGTTGCCATCGTCGCAGCGACGACCCAGGCTCACAAGAGGCAGGCGCTGGTCATGGCTAGATCCAGTCACGACAATTTGTGTTCCCAGGTGTCTCAGCCACAGTCCCACCACGACAACCTGGGCTCCGTGCTCCAGAGGCTCATATCCATGACAAGAATGTCATGACCCGATCGAATCCGACTAGAAATTACGAAGTACCAAGGAATCTAGACGCAATCTTCCAAGAACATAATTTGAGAAAAAGTGAAAAACAGCTCAAAATTGTCGGATCCTGAGAGAATTCCAACTCATAGCAATCAAGAACAATACAAAATGTAGCCAATGATCACACACAATTGGGGGCGGCGACACTTTTGGGTTTGAGTTGAGGGAGATGATGGCGACGGTGGACATGGACCTGCACTTGTGGCGCTGCTAGTAGATTTGTGCTAGTGTGCCTCCCAATGCTATCCTTCCTCTGCATATACGCTACCTACTACCACTTCTTGATGTACGATTGATCCCGATCTTCTAATGGATGATAATTCGATTGGTAAAGAATAATGTTGATGATGAGGCTACTTGACTGAAACGACCAAGTTCGCCCTACAATCGCTACACCACGATCTTGTCGTTACCAACCTCACCAAAGAACGACGGTTGACCTAATCACGAAGATCAATTCCTGTAAATAATCGAAGAACAAGTAATAATTCAAGTGAAGAGCAATGTAAAAATTGTTAGATATAAAAGTCACACAAGGATAGTTAAGGTTCTATAACACGAATCTGTTGGTCTAATCGACACAAGAGACAATGTGGAATTTGCACACACGGACTAAACTGATTTAAACAAAATCTAACCCTAAAAGTGGCACACACATTGGTATTTATGAGAGAGAGAGAGGGCAGGGGAGGGCGACTAGGGGAGCTGGATATGCACCTCTAGGAGGTACAAGGCCTATGGGCCCAAGTGGAAGTGGCGCAACACTTTTGGACTTGGATTAAGAATCAGTTTTGACTTGTTTTGGTGATTACAGCATGCTTAGAAGGAATTAGGAGGTGGGGCTAGATCCGTTGGAAAGAGAACGAGATAAGCTTTCTATGCTGCACTCATACACCTCAAATAGAGTCTGTATAAGAATTCTATGCACGTTTGAAATTAGTGCTATCTCTGAAGGCTGAATTGGATTCTAGAACGTGTCCTGTTAGTGATATGCCCTAGAGGCAATCATGGAGATAATTGTATCACTTCTATATTTTATAAACTTTTGAATAATATATTATTTTATCTCTTAAATAAATATATTTCATATTGATCAACAAGTATGTGACTTATTCATAGAACTTTTTATTTATGTTCTAATGTTATTCTAAATTATTCCTGATCTTATATCATTATATGGTGCAATTATGATTTACAGATTAGCATATGTACTGGTTGATGATCATATTTCACGGATCATGAATATGAGATACAAATCAATAATGTTGACACATGTTAGAGAACACGATATTAGATTGACTCATCATGAGACACTGTAGAAATTGTTATATTCTTAAGTGTTATCAATTAGTCTTATACATAGCCTTAGACCTGAAATCATCATTGTTTCCTACATGTGTAATAGTTTATTTAGGGGTTACTAAATACTATTCCGTGATTAGATGGTCATAAAGGTAGCTTTTTGGTTTCCTATGAAATATGCGAAGGAGTATAAGCAATCAAGATGGAATTTGCCCCTCCTATATAACAAAAGAGATATTTCTTAGCCCCTCGATGTGGTTGAATTAAGGAAGTGCATGGCTATGTCGAATGTGATTGAGGAGTCAATCACAGCTGAGTAATGTACTATAGGTTCGAGTGAAGAATCAGACTATCATAGGATGTCACGTTTCTTATCTTGAGTTCGATCTGGTATTATGAGGCAAAGGGATCGATACAAAAATACTATATATGTTCGTCCGATATGATTTTTATATATGTTTGGAAATCATTATATCCTACTAGGGACCGCTACTGACTTATAGATCAGAAAGAAGTTTTTGGTCCATGGCCAAATATATATGACCATATAGGGTCACATACTTAATAGGCTGGAACGATAAGAGTTTGGATGATAGTTTTCGAGTGGGATTCGATATCTTCTCGTATTGGATAAGGATCCAATTGGGTGCTATATAAAGAGAGGTGCGAGGCTGAAGGAGGTATCCCATAATACACCCATCGAAAATCTAGCCATCACCTCTCATAATCTCTATCGTGTGTAGCACGCTAATGAACAGTGTTCCATCCCTGGATGTGTGGATCTCGGTAGAGGTGCTGCTACGATTACGGCGCTAATCGAGATTATCGTGAGGAAGAGACGGTTGGTCGGAGTACAATCGACTACTTCCACTAAATCAACATGCTATTTTTTGAATTGGATGCTTCAACTCTACTTTCGCTGCACCACGCGTCTAGTGGTAACGATCTATGATCTCTTACTTGTATGGCTTACTAGTTTACGTGGTGGAAAATTTTAATTTGTGCTAGTGTAGGCTACCCATATCCCAACATGTCCAACTTGAACTCTTGCTTAACTTGTAACCAAAGTGACGTGGAAATCTTGATGAAGAGTTGGGGAAAGAGTCGACTTAGTCTTAATATGCTGGTCGGTTTTCTTTTAGGTGGACCCTAACTACGAGCACGTAGTATTGATGCAATTTTTCTTGTATAGCTACACAAATATACATTTTTATTATTAGGTAGTATCATATTCTTATTTAAAATAATTGAAACTGAAGAAATGAATTCACATTTTGTTCAATCTTAAGAGCTATGATCGTACGCGTTTGTGGCATGGTCACATCACTTCTACCACCTCCTCTTCTCCTTCCTCGTTCCTCTACAGAGTGTCTTTTATGTGAAAATATAATGTCACTTTGGGTTTTTAGATGTATTACATGAAACAACCGGCAAACATAATATTCTCAATGAACTATGTTAGTTACAAGGAATGGAATACTTAAAGGCAGGGGATCTAAGTAGTAACTGTATTCTTTTGCAGGATCAGCCAGCTCTTTATCCATACCTTGATTGGTCAACTATGTAGGTCTTGCAGTTTACTGTTTGCTATTGATAATTAAAATTCAAGTTATTTTTTTATCTGAGCAACTAATGCATATGATCATCTGTGCAGGCATATTATGGCCCAGGGATCTTGCCACCAACATATTTTGGCCCTGGAATATCCCTAGGTCATGCCCCTCCCTATATATGTGGGGTCCTCAGGTATTTGAGTTTAATCTCCATGTATCAGGTGTTGTTTTACATATTTAAGAATTCAAAGTTCACTCCTTGTGTCACTATAGCCTCTGCTACCATCTGCTTTTGGGAATCCATATGCTGCGATATATCCACATGGTGGAGTTTTCTTGCATCCCTTCATGCCCCTAGTAAGTATGAGATTTGTTCATTTTTATCTATTTTTCACGAACACCCCATGTAACTAAACATAGAAATCATTGTCTGTTTTTGTCTACTCTCACCCTTTGGAACTAAGGCAACCCAATATGTAAACATGGAAAGTTCATTGTCAACAAAACTAATCACTAACAATGAACCACTACTGCTGTTTTGAAGTAACCGCAATTTTATTGTGTAGGCACTTGGATCACTCGAGGGAAGCAAAAAGAGACAGAAGAGGAAGACTCAATCCATGTATGCTCTATTGCTCTCATGCGGCATGTACATACACACAAACATCAGAACCTCACACACAAACTACTCCCTACACTCTCCAGCGCACACATAAAGCTCTCGGCCTTTTTATTAGCACACACACTTTTACAAAAGAGGTTCCTGGTCCTTTTATAGACCAATGAACTGACTCAACGCACAGACCAACATATAAATTACAACTCACGTTATATTATGTGCAAGCTAAGGTATTACTAATCTCTTAAGACAACTCGGTATCTATTTAACATTACTAGTCAAGTTTGACACTCCATTTTGACCCAAAAGCTATCTAGTAGAGTAACACCTCAAGGTTTCTACTAGAAACATTGCTATTTGTCGACAAATCTTTGAATATTTTCATTATGCATACACCTGATTGCTTTACATCCTCCCAAACCGACATGGATGAAGCATATCTAGTTACCTCCAGGAAATGTCTATCAACATCTAGTACTGATCTTTTAGCTTATACGGCTGCATTTACTTGGCTTGTGTTCACACTTGTAACTATGATAATTCTACTGCTCTCTTGCCGACAACAAGATTTATACTTACTTGCAGCTAGAACCTTCATACTATTAATAGGAAATATCCTCAGGTGGCATTGACAAAAAAAAAACAGCATGAAGCACTTTCTTGCTGACATGTAGCACAACAACATGATTCTACTAGAGTTTTCAGCCTTCAATTGACATTAGAAAGTACACTAGATAATATGTTTGCAAGACTTTTCCATAAGTATGCATTGCTATTTTTAACACTCCCCCTTAATGCATACTTGCTTTCAAAGTTGTCTTGCAGACCATTCTGAGAGCATCTCAAAATTTCTCAAACTTTGCTTTGTTGGCACCATCTCAATATCTCATTCGAGAACTTTTTCTCTTATGTAATGATAATGTACTTCTATATGTTTTGTCCTCGCATAAAAGACTGGATTCTCTGCTAGACGTATAGATGATAGATTATTACAGAGAAGTCTTACTTGATAGTCTGTCGGTTGGTAGAGATCCTTCATCCAATAACAGGAGAAGGTTTTAGCGTATTATCAACATAGCAGTTTTTATGAGCATCAAAGAAAAAAATGTAATGAGAAAGAAATAGTGTTGCATACATTAAAGACCGTAACACAAGTTATGCAACTACCGTTATTTATGCTCCAACAACGTACTTCCCCATCACTATCACATGAGCAAATGATGTCTTCTTTATTTGGGTGAAAATCAAGCATAAGGATAGAAACAGCGTACTGCTGAAAACATACCTGGATCTATATGGAAATGCCATCAAAAGCTGTTACAATCCAATAGGGCAGGTCATCTATAAGCATGTGATTACCATCTTAATCTGGGATTTTATAGGTATGAAGGGCCTGTTAATAAGTATCTTGAAGCGACTCTTAAGCGTCTCAAATGCTCTTTTAGTTGAGGTCCTAAGAGACGAATGGCGGAAGTTGTGTAACTCTTTTGGGGTATTGGGCTCACGAGATCCAACAAACTCATTTAGGTGGTAGTGGACACCACGGTAGGGAGGTAATATCCCCAACCTCACAGCATACCCAGCATCAGCCAAGTAAAATTTCCCTACAGTCTTGTTATAATAGTGAGATATGGTCAAAATGAAATAATTGTGTGGTCAACATTAATTCTAAATATTTTATACATACCTTCAGGTATTCTCAGACCAGCTGGACAGAAAGTGCATCTTGTAGCACAAGAGAATCATGGGTAGAGCCCTCCCACCCTGCTAGGACATAGGTAAACCGAAGGTCGAAGTCGACGACTGCTAGCACATTTTGAGAGGGGTACGACTTGCGGCCCCTGAATCTGTCCACCATGTGCGCTGGCACACATGCCTTAATGTGAGTGCCATCTATTGCCCCTATACATCCCTATGTCAACCAAAGCCATACAACTCACGTAAGGGCGACTAATAAAATCTTTGGGCTCACATTTACCTCAAAGTAGGGATAGAATCTGTTAGGGCTACTAGTGATCTTCGCGTGCATATCCGTCGATCTAGTATGAATGAGATCACGTGCTAACTCCCCCATTGCACGCAAGACCACATTGAAATACCTACTCACCGTTTCACCAGATCGCCAAAACCAAAATCCTACATAAGCATTTGTGTGATGCTGTCCGACCATGTACAGAAACATTGCAACTTGTTCCTCTACTGAAACATGAAATATGTCAATTAACAATCCCTTCTGTCTGAACCTAGTACAGAGCTTATAGAATACAGGTCTGGACATCCTTAATTGCTCACTGCATGTTGCATCTGAGGTGTCAATAAGCCTAATTAGCACACTACTCCTTTGGATATCCCTATGTACTAGTGGGCCATACTTTGCACCTCGCCCTCTACACCTCCTACCATCTCCACTCCTCCACCACATAGCTAGCAGAAGAACAAGCATAGACAGAGCCCTTTGCCTCCACATGCAGTAACACATGTAGTAGTAAGAATATCATTGATGATTTATGTCCATCTGGCCAAGTGCAATAAGGATAGCAATATGCATTACTTCACAAACAAAAGGATGGCTACATATTCCTATGGACATAAGACTTTCTTCCTTCCCTCTCTGAGAATAAATGTGTACCAATGTTGCAATAATTCAATGTTTGGCTGCATGTTTTAAACAATTGATTTCTGGTGCACAGCAAAATTTATTTACATTGAAAAGTGTTGAAGTATAAGTGAATTGTCCATCTTTCCTCATCAGCTTAAGTTTTTGGGTGAATTGGTTGGTGCATGCAACTCAATATGGTATCAAAGTCAAGAGGTTTTGAGTTCGAGACCCGGTTAACACAATTAAAAAAATAATTGCAACCCACTTCTATTCCACATCTTAGGCCTAAGGGAGTCTACACGTAAGATGGAGTGTTGAAGTATAAGTGAATTGCCTATCTTTCCTCATCAGCTTAAGCTTTTGGGTGAATTGATTGGTGCATGCAACTCAATAAAAAGGCGTAACTAAAACTTCGACCTCTCTGGAGACCTTTAAATTTGCCTATCTTCCAAATCAATACTTCTTACTGAATCAATTATGCTGATATTTATTAAAGAAGCTTTTCATTTACGAGATAACAATATACAATCTTGCTGATCTTTGTGATGGCTACATAACAAAGGTTAAACGACAATGTACATGACTAATCAATGCATATTGCCAAACAGAGAATCACCAAATGAAGATGTGAGAAAAATACAGTGTGCACACGTTTTTCTTGTATCTTCATTTTGGTAATTCAATGTGATAATTTTGCCATGGTTGTTTCTTTATGAAACAGATTGAAAGATTGCAACTCCACAAAATTTAGAACTAGCTATTCACTAGTACCATTACTGCACACAGCTACTGGAAGTGCAATAACGTCGTGTGTTGTGTTTTTAAGTACCTTATCACATACAAATTGGTCATGAACAGCTTAACAGAAACAGAATTTATAGATCTGCTCTGAACATGGCTTACCGGATTGCGGATGGGGACGAGCTCGAGTCTAGGATGGCCCCGGCGCCCGAGTCCCCGACTCGTGCGCACGGCGTCTTATGACTGATGGGTGAGCGCGCGAAGGCTTCGGCAGTTCGCACGGCGCAAGCAATTGGCACACGGCACAAAGGCCCCGTTTGCCTTTGGGCTGAACATCAAGTAATCCTGCAACGGGCTTCACATTGGATAAGGGCAAGCAGGGCCCTGCGCTTCTGCTGAAAGAAATTCCGCTCAAAAAAGAAAACCAAGAGTCCGGTTGCTATTGGGCTGAACTCGTGTTCCCCGAGTCCCTGACCCTGTGCAAGGATACATTCCAAGCCTACATAGGTCAGGATGGCTTAATCCGGCTCAAAGTGATTTTCTGGGCTTGGTTACCTTTGAGGCAGGTCCAGTGCCTGACATTTTTTCGGCCGGCATTTACGGGTCTAACTAAACTTTGCCCTAAAAAATGTAATTTGGGCTGAGCTGAGCCACAGAGGGCCCACAGTCTGTTGAAGAGTGCAAATCCAATCTTAGACACATGTTCAACTGTTGATCAAAGTCCCTTTCTCAGGATAAACTCCTCCACCGTCTGATCTCGTGTAGAATCAATTCGCCCTGTCACAGTCCGCCTGCCTCCTCCGCAGAGGACCTCATCGCCAGCCCACGACTGCGCGCCGCCCGAACCACCGCGCTCCTCGCGAGAACCGGTCCCCGTACGCCCGCGCGGCTTCTCTTCCCCGCGGCCGTCCGCCCGCCTACCGCTCCGCACGCCAGCGCTGCAGCGGAGATGCAGACGCTGGGGGATTTCAGGCTTCCCCCCTTCTTCAACTACCCGCCCTACTTCACGTAATCCCTCCTCTCTTTATCTCTCCTCCGTTCTTTCCCCAACTCCGGAGTAAAGAAATACTGCGCGCTGTCAGCAACAATGTCGTATTTGTATCATTTGCAAATTTGCAGTCTGTAGGATGAAGAGGTGAATATGAGGTGGTTGATTTAAGTAATTGGTAATATTAATAAGTCCTTTCTGGGTGAAGAGTTGGGGTAGAAACTTCTTCATGTACTATGGTGGTAATGAAATGCCACAAGCACTTACATTTGAGTAGATGATACGAACTCGAGCTTGCGTATAGCATGATGGCAGGCATACTGCTTGTTCGTGTTTTCTATCTCTGAGGAAATTTTTAGTTTTGTGTTGAAATATGGGTTGGCTATACTAACGCAGATTAAAATTTTCTGCCGTGTAAACTAGGAATCCATATGAGTAAGAGATCGTAGTTCGTAGTGGAATTAGAGTTGAAACAGCCGGTTCACCGTAGGGCGTGTTGGTGTAGGGAAGTAGTTGGTCGTCCTCTAGTCAACCATCTTCTCCTTACGATTGTCCCGATTAGCGCTGTAGTCGTAGAGCCTCTATCGAAGTTCACACGTGTTAGATTGACCTAACACCATGTTCTCTAATATATGTTCATATTATTGATTTGATACATCTATATTTATGATCTGTAAAACATGATCATCAATCAATACATGTACTGATCTATAAATCATAATTGTCCTATAAGATTAGGGATAGTTTAGAAGAGTAACACCAAAACAAGAATAAAGAGTTCGATGAAGAAGTCGCATGCTTGTTGATCAATACGAAAGATATCTATTCAAAAGATAAAATAATATATTATTTAAAAAGATCATAAACATAAAAATGATATATTGAAAAGTGATCTGAATTCATAACCATGTCCGTCTAGGACTCTGTGTCCATATAGGATTCTGATTCGATTTCCTCTCCATGTGGGACTCTATTCCCCCACACTATATATGTACCTCAGTAGTCCATAGGCATTAAGCCCCAAGAGAAGCACTCCATTGTAATCTCTCCTCATTATAGTGATTTGCCTTCGAGCGTCCGTGGTTTTTTCACGTGAAAATTCGTGTATCTTGTTTCTATTTTTCTGTGAATTATTTGCAACAAGTGATATCAAAGCACAGGAGATTAGAGTTTGAGAAAAAAATTCTCCGTCGGGAGCAACGTTGCTGAATTCAAGTTTTGGCTCCAAGTCGACGCAGTGTGTCTTCGTCTCGCGCTTTGTCGTGCAACGTGAGCAGTAGAGGAAAAAGAAGTGCTAACACAGGAGGGAGCAACATCAAATAAACATCAGTGCCAGAGAAAAGCCAGCAAGTCAAGTTGAACAGAGAGAAGAAAAAAAAGGCACACGACTCAAGGCCAAAGAAAGACAAGTGCTGTCCGATCTAGTGTCTTGGTGTGATTTTTTTTATCAAAATTGCTAAGTGCACACTAAAATCGTACCAGGAGTTTTTCTTTGTGAGAATTTTGTTAGGTACACACAAATTCGTACTAGCAAATTTTAGTTTTTTTTCACATGGCTACTCTAAAGTATGATTTTCCGCTGTTAGATCGCGACACGAGATTTTCTCTATGGCAAGTCAAGATACGAGCTGTTTTATCACAGCTTGATTTAGATAATACTCTTTTAGGGATTGACAAGATGCCAGCGACACTGTCCATCAACGAGAAGCAACGTAAAGATCGTAAGACCTTATCTCAAATTCATCTTTATCTATCATATAAAATTTTACCGGAGGTTATGAAGGAGACATCCACCGCCGCATTATGGCTGAAGCTGGAGCAGATTTGCATGACTAAGGATCTGACCAGCAAGATGCATTTGAAGCAGAAGTTTTATTCACACAAGATGGCGGAAGGAGCCTCATTGCTGAACCACCTGACAACTTTCAAGAAAGTTGTTGTTAACCTCGAGTCTATGGAGGTAAAATATGATGAAGATTTCGGTCTTATTTTGCTATGCTCTCTACCTAGTTCGTACTCTACTTTTAGAGATACTATTCTATATAGTCGAGATACTCATACTCTCAGTGAAGTTTATGAAGCTCTGCATGCTAAAGAAAAGATGAAACTTATGGTTCCCGTGGGAGTTCAAGTACGTATGCAGAAGGATTGTCTGTCCGCGGTAGGCAATATGAGAAGAGTTTATACGACAATTCAAGAGGCAGAAGCAAAAGCAGATTCAGAGGCAGATCTAAATCAAGGAACATGAAGTCATGCAGATATTGCAAAAAAGGATGGACATGACATATCCGATTGCTGGAAGTTGCAGAACAAGGAAAAGAAAAATAATAATTTCAAGAAGGATCAACAAGAGGATGAAGCTAGAGCCACTGTTGTCACTAAAAAAGGTTTTGATAGAGATGTTCTCGTTGCTTTTGTCGGTAATTGCAAAACCGACGATGAATGGATTCTTGTTTCAGCCTGCACTTTCCACATGAGCCCGAACCATGAGTGGTTCGTTACCTATGAAGCTACGCCAAGTGGATCTGTGTTGATGGGTGATAATACACCATGCATGGTTGCATGTATTGGTTCTATCTAGATCAAAATGTTTGATGGCACTATCAGGACTTTGTTGGATGTTCGTCATATTCTAGATTTAAAGAGAAATCTTATCTCGTTGAGTACTCTTGATGCTAAAGGGTACAACTATCCCAGTGGAGGTTGAGTTCTGAAGGTCACCAAAGGTTCTCTTGTTGTGATGAAAGGTGATATGAAAACTGCCAACTTATATCATTTGCAAGGCACTACAATTTCAGCTGGAATGATGGAATTATGCAAAAAAGGATTTCTTGATGGTAAAAACATCGACAAGTTGAAGTTTTGTGAACATTGTGTCTTCGGCAAGCAAAAAAGGGTAAAGTTCAGTATCGCAACTCACTCTACAAAAGGAATGTTATATTATATTCACTCCGATTTGTGGGGATAATCCCGTGTTCCATCACTTGGAGAGTTGGAGGTGCAAACTATATGTTGACCATTATTGATGATTACTCGAGAAAAGTTTGACCATACTTTATCAAGCAGAAATCGGACGTATTCAACACATTCAAGGAGTGGAAGACTATGATTGAGAGACAAACTAGTAAGCATGTCAAGAAGCCTCGTACCGACAATGGCTTGGAGTTTTGTTCAGGAGAATTTGAAACTTTATGCAAGTCAGAAGGTATTGTGAGACATTACATAGTTCCAGATACTCCTCAACAAAACGGTGTGGCCGAACGCATGAACAGAACCATTATGGAGAAGATACGTTGCATGTTATCAAACTCTGGATTATCAAAGAGTTATTGGGCTGAAGCCGCTTTCACTGCTTGTTATTTGATTAATCGGTCACCAAATTTGGCTATTGATAAGAAGACTCAAATTGAGGCATGGTCTGGCTCTCCAGCAAATTATTCAAACTTGAGAATATTTGATTGTCCTGCTTATGCTCGTGTCAATAATGGTAAATTAGAACCTAGAACAGTCAAGTGCATTTTCCTTGGTTATAAAACTGATATGAAAGGATATAAATTGTGGAATCCTGAAACTAAAAAGGTGGTTATTAGCAGATATGTTACTTTTGATGAGTCTGCTATGTTGCATGATAAACCATCTATTAATGTTCCCGTTGAGAAGCAATCAAGCGTGCAGGTGGAGCATATTATTGATTCAGGATCAACACCAGAAATCAACAAAGAAAATATCCAAGAAGTTCCTATTGTTGCGCCGCCAATACAACGTTCCATTGCAGTTAATAGAGAAAAGAGAAACATTCAGCCTCTTAAGAGATTGATTGAAGAAGCTAACTTTGTGGCCTGTTGTCTAAATATGCAGAAGAAATTGAAGGTACTGCAGAACCTTCATTTTATTCAGAAGCTATCTTTTCTAGTGATTCAGAAAGATGGATGGCTGCCATGCATGATGAGATGGAATCTCTTGACAAGAATGCCACTTGAGAGCTGGTCAAGTTGCCAATTGAGAAGAAACCTATCCGCTGCAAATGGATATTCAAGAAAAATGAAAGTGTTTTACCAACTGAAGAGGTTACGTACAAAGCAAGATTAGTTGCTAAAGGATACAGTCAAATTCCAGGTATTGATTTCACAAATATCTTTTCTCCTGTTGTGAAGCATAGTTTTATTCGCACTTTACTCAGCATTGTGGCTATGCATGATTATGAGTTTGAACAAATGGACGTGAAAACTGCATTCTTACATAGGGAATTAGAAGAAGACATTTATATGGAGTAACCAGAAGGTTTTGTCATTCCAGAAAATGAGAATTTCGCTTGCAAATTAAAAAAATATTTTTATGGTTTGAAGCAGTCATCTAGACAATGGTATAAGAGATTTGACTTCTTTATAATATCTCAGGATTTTAAAAGATCTAATTATGATAGCTGTGTTTATTTGAAGATTGTTAGTTGTTCAGCTATTTATTTGCTCATTATGTTGATGATATGTTGAGTGCTGCAAAAGACAAGACTGAAATTGCAAAGTTGAAGACACAATTAAGCAGTGAATTTGAGATGAAAGATCTCGGTGCAGCTAAGAAGATTCTTGGTATGGAAATCATTAGAGACAGACAACTTGGCAAATTATATCTAATTTAAAAAGGGTATATTGATAAAGTTCTTCGTCGTTTCAACATGCATAAGGCTAAACCTGTGAGTACTCCCTTAGCTGCATATTTCAGACTTTCTTCAGCGTCATGTCCACAATCTAATGATGAAGTGGAGTGCATGTCTAAAGTCCCATAGACGAGTGCAGTTGATTCACTTATGTATGCCATGGTATGTTCTCGTTCTGATTTATCTCAATCATTAAGTGTGGTTAGTAGATACATGGCTAATCCTGGAAAAGAGCATTGGAAAGCAGTTCAATGGATTTTCAGATATTTGCGGGCCACATCTAATGCTTATTTACAGTTTGGGAGGACAAGAGATGGACTCGTTGGTTATGTACATTCTGATTTTACTGAAGATTTGAATAAAAAAAAGTCTCTTACTGGTTGTGTGTTCACTGTTGGAGGGTGTGCCGTAAGCTGGAAAGCAAGTTTGCAGGTTACCGTTGCCTTGTCTACTACAGAAACTGAGTATATAGCTATTTCTGAAGTTTGCAAAGAAGCTATTTGGTTGAGAGGTTTATTTACTGAGCTTTGTGGAAGTATATTTTGCATTACAATATTTTGTGACAGTCAGAGTGCTATTTGCGTTACAAAAGATCAAATGTTCCATAAGAGAACAAAGCACATTGATATCAGGTATTAAGCCCCAAGAGAAGCACTATATTGTAATCTCTCCTCATTGTAGTGATTTGCCTTCGAACGTCCGTGGTTTTTTCCTGCAAGGGTTTTTTACGTAAAAATTCGTGTCTTTTGCCTCTATTTTTCTGTGTATTATTTGCAACATGATACAATTATCTCCATGATCACTTCTAGGGCATATCACTAACATTTTGGACATGCGCCATTCATCCCATAAATAATTTATTAGTTTGGCATTGAACTCAGTTTATTGGACAAATAACATGGACCGTTAGTGGCTTTGTTTGTATACCTTGTGCCCTTCTGAAATAATTGAAACTTGCACTGATCTCATTGAATGTCATATTATCATGTGAGGAAGTTTTAATTTTGTGAGCTTTTGAGCTATATTGTCAATAAGATATCAAATAGTATTTTACAGACTATAACCACTACCCTGTCCTTAATGTCATATTTGTACGTGAAGAACTGAACACTTTAGGAATTGGATGATGACATACTGCGGGTGCTTGTTTTCTGTTTATGTGGAAATTTCAGCTTAGGACATACACAATCAATCCTATAGATGAACTATTCATTTGACATTTAACTTAGTTTACTCGACAAATAACACGTCAAAGTGGCTCATAATTTTGCTTTAATATTTTGGCCTTTTCTAGTAAGTGAACTTGATATTCGTACCTGGGATATCTTATAATCATGTGGTACATTCTATTTCGTAAGATTCTCTAATCTTCACTGAAGAAAACTCTTCCCCTGTTTCACTCTAGGCTAACTTGCTAATAAGACATCAGATGGCATTTTATAGACTATAAACACTAACCCTATCGTTAATGTTTTGTTTGTAAGTGAAGAACTGAAAGGAGTTGCACATCAATATCACTAAAAGAACTATGTTTGCAGGCTTGAGCACTTGTTTCTTGAAACTCTACCTTTATTCAAGAGTCTCTGTTCATAAATTTATACTTCCTAGCACCTCTAACTTAGCAGTGTTACCAAGACTCGGACACGGGTCAGAGTCCGACTCAAATTCGGGTGTCCGATTCGGCAAACTTTAGAAAATAAGATTCTAGGATTCACCTAATATAAATATATTTTATCATGAAAATGATAGGAAATAAAAACATTAGGTAAGATTATGTGAATGCAATCAAGATTTGGCCCATACCTTACTTTCTAGCCTATTTAATCTTTTAGCCCATTTGTGCATGTGGCCGGCCCACGGCCCATATGCCTCACTCTCCCATATTATCTCCTCTCTCTCTCTCTGTTCTCACTTCTCACCGCACACCGCACACCCTTTCTCCTCTCTTTCTTCCCCTTATCCTCTCCTCGCCTTCTCCACCACATGCGTGCTTCGCCCCATGCTCTGCCCAAGCCTTCGCTCCCTATGCTCCGCTCGAGCCCCGTGCATGGTTCACAATTTCGCCGAAATTTTGGTGAAATTTTGTCCATTTCGTTACCCCCCAAATGAACAATAGTTCGGTCAAATTTGGGCTGAATTTATCCCTATTTGAATTTTGTCTAAATTTCATCCAAATTTTGATTAAATTTCATCAAACAATTGAATTTTTCATCAGAATTTTTGAAAGAAATGAACGAAATTTCGTTCTTTTGTTCCTCTCGATGACCTCTAAAAATTTTTTAGGCTGAAACATTTAACCCTGGCCCTATGCTCCTTCTATGCCCTGTGCTCCGCTCGAGCTTCTGCTCCCCATGCTCCTTCTGCACCCCATGCTCTGCCTGAGCCTCTGCTCCTCCAACGCCAATGTTGTGCTTCTCCGGTGGAGTCCTTGCACCGCTAACACCGTGTATCTCTCATTGGATTCCTCTCCTCCACCAGTTCGCTGATGCCGTGCATCCCGGTGGCTCCACCGCCTCGGTGCCACCGGGCCGCCATGGCTGCTTGGCCAACCACCGCGCTGAGCCCGCATCCCGCCGTGTCGGAGACGCATCCCACCGTGTTGGACACGAGTCGACACGAGGATACATGTTGACACGCCAGAAAAATTCTGGACACGCGAGTCCGGGTAACACTGCAACTTTGAACATGGTATTTGGTTCAATAAAATGTCAAGTCTAAGCCTATCTGTCTTGATATGTGATTTTAAGATCTGGTATCTTCCTTGCATGTTTCAGCAGCCTGTTTGTATCAGTTGAAGCATTTCCTCACTTTATTAATTCTTACATTCGGTTGAGTTGCATAAGTAAACTATTTGGCTACATCACTTAAAACTAGCTATGGAAAACTTCTGTTAAAGCTTCTTTTGACTATGTGTTACATATCAGGACTGAGATTTATAGCATTACAACATTTATCCTTCAGTTTGCAGCCGGTGAGAGAAACACGTGAAAAGCAAGTGCAGCTATGGAAAGATTTGATACTTGAATACTGTAGAAGTCAAAAGATGTATATAATCTCACTGGAAGAAGATTTCACGTTGTTCTCCAATCCAAAGATTGAGAGTAAGATGTATTTATCTTAATCTTGGGTTTTATATACTGCTTTCTGCTATTCAGCAAAAAACTGTCTTATTAGCTAATCGTAAAATTGTTTGGTTCATTGAAAATTTTATGACCTAATAATTTGTCATGGTGATAATGTGTTCAAAAGGCCTATCGTGGAGTCTTTTGAGCTTGCCGTACTTTACTACGCTTTTGCTCATTTGTTTTGTCATTGCACTGAATTTACAGGCTTTATATTATGCAGGATCTCTAAGCTATGAAGCAAAGGAAGTGTTCCTTGCAGCTCTTGTTATTGAAGGTTCATTCTGCACACCATTAAATCTTTTAGTTATTGTTGCACCTCATGGTAAATAATGTTTAGTTTCGTGTTGTGCACCTGCTTAAATTAAGTTGAAACTGCAGGGCGTGCAGAGTGGATGGATAAAGGTCACAAGAAGTGCCTCATTCTTTGGCTAAGGATACAAGATTGGGCCAGCTACATATTAAACTTTGTAAGACTTCTTTTTTATTTGACATGTTTCCTTAGGAGTTATCTATTTGTGAACACAGTGACAGTGTCTACATCGTGTCATAATATTTCTGTTTGCCTTGTGCTTGTAGGTAAAGGATAATGGATTGGAAGATGGTGTAATGACTGTTGAAGAAATACGCTCTGGAATTGAAACACGCGGAACCGGTAAGTATACCAAACTTCAGACTGATGAGATTAGATTTGCCCATTTTCAATATTTGTTGACTCAACGTATTTTCTTGCCTCAAAAGCAACTTGCGGTAGAAACACTATTATCTATGTAGGATTGGACTTTGCTGTTGGGTAGATATTTTCATGTATACATGAATTGGTGGGGTGCTTCATCAGGAATACCTAGCCCATGCCCCATAGCTCATAATAAAAGTTGTTCTTATCCTGCTAAAAGTGCGGTACCTTATTTGAATCATTTTATCGTGTGGTCTCTGTTACAGAACTTGCGGGAATTGATCGTGGTGTTCTCATGCGAGCTTTGAGGCTGTTGGAACAAAAGGGCAAGGCTGCTATCTTTAAGGGCACTTCAGCAGATGACGAGGGCGTAAAATTTTCTGCCTAAACTTTGTGCAGTCCCCAACTAGCAGACTAATAATCTTGATCAATGTCTTTGAACATGATACTTCCCTGTATACCTGTACGCTGATCACATCCTTCCCGAGTATTTATCTGCATCTTGCTCACTGCTGCGGTTGTCAGATGCCTTATTCATCTTTACCTGAACCGTTTCTTAGAATTTCATTCATTTCTTCAGCATCTATACCTGTAACACCTTTTGCTGTGTGTCTGTTAGGGCTCAGTTGAACTGGTGCCTCCAATGCTAATTAATTTTTCTATATAATCAGAGCTATTAAGAAACGAGCGTGTTAGATGTATTAGGGTTTGTTTGAGATGGAAGAATTTCTGAAAGAATTGAAACCTACAGAAAAGCAAGCTTCATATGTGGAACAAAGTAAACAAGCTCCTGGAAATTCGTGTGAATTTGTTACAGAATGGCTTCAAAATCTTGTGATGCATACATACACCTCTTTGAACCATTTCTCTGTTTTATGTATGCTCCTACCAAATTCTTGTGTTTTTTCTATTATCGTATTTTTTTCATTTCCTGCATTCTACGCAAGCCATTAGATAACTATACTGACTGACTTTTGTTGGGAGTAAGAACTGTTCTACTAGTAATGGCTTCCGTTACATGTTGGTGAGTTCTTTTTAGGTTTATGATTTAGCTTTCTATAATAACTGGTTTTTAAATGAAATATTTTTTTAAGGTGAGATTTACAAATCAATTGTAATTATTATTATTCTAATTTTATTTATATCAACTAAAATTGCATATTACTAAAGGCACAAGCCACAGGAAAAAAACCTATCCGTTAAAGGTACCAATAATTTCCGAAGCTTTCCCCCTGTAGCCTCGCTCTCATCTAGAATATTGGTAGGCACCAGAACTCGAGAACTTTCCTAGAACAGAGCTCTTAATCGGTCAGTTCACATTAGAAAACTGGTTTCTTTCGCTCATTTCGACTTTAACTTCTAATTCACTATTCTTTAATTTTATTTTTTCTGTTTTTTTAGCTTTGTATTTTTTTGCATTACCTAAAGTGAGATAACCTATTTTTTATTTAATTTTTTTCAATTTAATAATAGCAAATAAGAACTACCAGCTGCCTGCAACAGTTTTCTTGTATGATATCGGCCCACCCAAGGACACTGGGATCCACTCATCCACTTGACCTGCGCAATTTAACACGCAAGAATTTGATTCTCTCGTTCCGTCACTGACACGTAGATCATGAGAAATCAAGCAGCCGACGGGGCCTAACAGCAGAACCTGTGGGCGCTGCCACGCGGATCATTACGGCGCTACGTTTTTGCGACTGTCAGGAGGAAAACGCGGCCGGCTTTCTAATGGGTCAGCTACACCTTGGTTTGCCGTCAATTTCAGTCCTCATAATGCCCACCTCGGCTGTCAGATACATGCATATCTGTATCTCCATCCTTTAATTATTGTTGTTTAGAAAAAAAAAAGTAAGAGAGAAGAATAATCCTCTGTTCATGAGCAGCCACTAATATGAAAGGCAGTTAGTGGTTGGCGTTTGATTTGATGCCATCCGCTTTCACTTGCCCTTGTTGATCAGTCATGGCGTCACTAAAGTATGGCCCCAGGAGACGATGATTCGACGAAATGAACAAATAAAACCAGCACGCATACCTGTAGCAAGAGAACAAGGGCAGGCTCATCATTTACATATATACCCCTTCTCCTGGCCCCTTTCCCTTCCCCGAACTCCATAGTTGATCCTTGTGAGGAGGAGGAGGGAGAGCAGAAGCAAAAGAGGAAAGAGGATCGGTCCTTCAATTAGACAGGTTTATTTTGCTTCTAGTCCTCTCTTAGCTCTCTAATATGCATAGCACTAGTTTTGATAGTTTCTTTGTTCTTGTTCTTGGATGTAAGAGGACAAGAAAGGGTGGGATGGCATCAAAGAGGATACAGAAGGAGCTCAAGGATCTGCAGAAGGATCCCCCCACCTCATGTAGTGCAGGTCTTGTTTCTTTCTTCTGTACATCTTTTGGTGTAGATTTTTCAGTTCTAGGCCATACCCCTTGTATAGGAGTCAGATGTTGTACACATGTTTCTGAATGACTTCTTTGTTCACATGCTTGCGTCTTCCCATAGAGCTGTACCAATGGACAAATGCTGTGCAATTTGTCATACATCAAAAGGGCTTAGCTTAGCAATATTTGCAGTAACGATGGATGCTCAGCTTTCCCCAAAAAAGAAGGGGGAAAAAAAGGAGCACTGTATACTTAGAGTTCTTGACGAAGATTAGACCTATGAAATGATACAGTTTGTCTAACGCTTAATTTAAGCAATCATGCAATGAGTAATTAATGCCATAATGATTGATGGGGATAGTACTTTTACCTTCTGGAGGTCTAACACACGAGTATTCATGCTGGATAGCGTTATGCTTTGTGGATTGTTAGAGAGTTAGTATTAGAGTTTAATAAGAATCTAAATCGTGTGCGAGTGGTGACCTTTACACTATAAATAAAAGGCGTGGAGTCATATATGATAACATACGATTATTCCTAAAATCAATATGGTATTAGAGTCAATCTCAATCCTGTTCTCATCCACTGAAACTAACCCTAAACTCACCATAGATCCAATCCGCCACCGTCGTCCACTTAGATCTCGCCTGGTTTGCCGTCGCCGTCATCCAATTGCGGACCGCAGCCTCATGGGCGAGGACGGGCCACCAGCTCGCATGGGAGGGCAAGCTGCAGCCACTCTGCACTGACTCGTGGGGACATGGGTTCTACTGTTGTGCCTCTGTGCATGTGGGCCGCCGTCGCTGGGCTGGCACCATCGAATATGCTGTCGTTGGGCTGCTGTTGAGATCGTCCTCGGTTCAGAGGAGTTGTTTTGTTGCTACTGGATCTGGATGCAAAGAGAGGAGCACAGGCGAGGTGTGTGTGCCTATGCATGGCCGTGCAACTAGGATAAAAGGAGAAGAAAAAAAGAATTTGTTTTGCTTGTTGTGCTGCATGGGAAGAAAGAGAAAGGATTATCTGTGGACTGTTGCTGCTGCTGGTCCTGCATGCTATTATCGTGAGGCATCACACAGATTGCTTGTATGGGTGGGTGATGGCCAAGGAGGTGTGTGATGTTGGCCGATCAGTTGCTACATGAAAAGGTTATTACCGTGATCGTGGATACACGTGGCAATAGGGTGCGTAAGATTGAGTTGACTAGCATGGGTAAGGAGTTGCAGGAGGTGGACGATTTGGTTGGGTTCTTCAAGTGGTGTTGAAAGTAGAAGATGAGCCTTGAGGAGATCGAAGTTGTGAGGAAGGTTGAAGAAGACGCTCTGTGGAAAGCTGCGAAGAAGAGTATTGTGAATATGGATGGTGGAAGTGGAGAGTCCTCTTTGGTTACAAAAGGTGATATGAGAGGTATATTGCAGGACCTCATGGCGATGGGTTTAATAGGTTCTAGGGCTAGAACAGGATCATTGGAGTTGAAGCTGGAGTTGATGTCGAATGATGTGAAGAAAGAAGGGAGTAAGAATTATTTGAGTTGGTCCAGGAGGGCTCAGCTAATTTTGAAAACGAAGGGGTGGAGCACTATCTGCAGAACACTTGTGTCGAGCCTGTAGACAGGGGGAGTATGGATTGGAGAGTGTGGAACACCACCAACTCTGTGGTGGTGCTGGATGGTTGTTGACTTTAGTGTCCCGTCCATTGCTAGGATGGTGGAGGCGATCCTAAGTGCATCGATGATATAGAAAACACTGAGGAACATATACTCTGGGGTACGTAATGTGATGATGGTGGTAGAGGTTCAAGGCAAGGTAGATGCTCTAAAATAGGGGGAGAAGTTTGTTAAGAATATGCTAGTGAGCTACAGCAGTTGTGGGTAGATTTGGATCAATATGATCCACTACAACTAACGTGTGTTAGTTATTTGAGTTCGATAAGCCGTGGCTGCAACGTAGGAGAGTTATTTCTTGAAAGGTTTGAACTCTGAGTTTGAGAGTAGGAGGGCTACAATATGTCATTAGGTAGCGTTGCCAACTATGGAGGAGGCTATTTCAGCTATGGTTGTCAAGAAAACTTGATAGAGAGTGATGGTAGGCAGCAACCCTATAAGGTCATCATATGCCGGAGCTAATGATAGGGAGTGCTACAACTGTAAGCAAACAGGACACCTAAGTTGGGTGTGTCCTCTCTTGCGAACTGAAGATCGTGAGGGTGATTGGATTTGCCGTGATGCGAGATGCGACAACTTGAATTTTGCAAGGACTAAGTGTTACAAGTGGGAGGCATCTTGCCCAAGTGGAGGTGGTGGGTGTAATAGGTTTGCCGAAGGAGGTCAAGGTGGATGTAGAGGAAGAGAAAGAGCTGGCCCTAGGGCCAATACAGCCATGACAGAGGAGAAGACCACAGTCTGAGAAGTGGCGAAAGGGAGAAGAGAATTGGAAAGAGGATTGGTACTAGAGGCAAGTGTAATGGGCTATAGAAGAGGCAGAGGAGGTGGAGGCCGAGCTTGGGGTGTGTGGGCAGAGGAGGTGGAGGCCAGGGGGATGGCTGGTTGGTTGGGGGTGTGTGGGTAGAGGAGAAGGAGGTTGAGGCTGAGGTAGCTGGAAGATAGTGGAGGTGGATTTGATGACGTCATTGGTGGTATTGGTGTTGGTATTGGGGGGAACCTTTGGTCTTCGTGATGTTATTGGATTTGGAGTCGATAGAAGGTTTAGTAAAATGTTAGATTCAAGTAATATTATTGCAATATGTAACAAGATGGCTATGTTTGTTATCTCATGCCCATCTTGAGAGGGAGTATTGAAGAGATAGTATTATAGTTTATTAAGAGTCCAAGTCGTGTGTGAGTAGTGAGTCGTACTAGAGTTGGATTCTAACCTTAGCACTATAAATAAGGGGTATGGGGGCCCTATGGGACAACACACTGCTATTCCCAAAATCAATATGGACACTATTAGAATACATTAGTCCCTATTTGGAGGAGGGGATTTGGTGGGACTTGTCCAAGCAGGCCCGCAAGAAGCATTCATCTAAGCATATATTGTTTTATGCAATCTGCATTCGAAATTTAAATACTACTTAAATTTTTGGTCAAAGAAGCTATACACATGGTACTCTAAATACACTGAGTTATACCCATTTGATTTAAAGAACTATTATTTCTAATTAACACATCATTTAACTAAATGATGCATAACCGTGAAAATGAAGGTTTTTATCATAATTCGAAAATATTAGCTTGGCTTATTTCTAGTGAAAATTTGCTCGTTGTTGATCGTGTTTTTTTTGTTTTCAATAATCCACAACAAATTTTTGTACTAAACTAGCTATATCCATGCTAGTTTATATGGGTAACATCAGTAGGGGTGAAAACGGATCGGATAGTTTCCGACCGATCCGAACGAATACGGATACGGATTGTGTCGGATCGGATTTTTTTCGGATAATTCTTGAATCGGATACGGATACGGATTTTTTTTATCGGATACGGATACGAATACGGTAAACCTGGTATCCATCGAATATGGATACAAATACGGATTATCCAGATATTACGAAAATGGATATCCAGATTTCAGCCCAATAGCCATCTAGCCCATAATGCCTCCAGTAGTCTAGCCCAATACGGCGAGTCGACGATGGCCCATCAGTCCACTCCATCTATGTTTGTTTAGATTTCATGAATGTTTTTGACAAGATGAATTATTTACGTATTTTTGTTAATTTTGCATGTATAGTTTAAGGGGTTTTTATGTTCCGATAAATATTCGTAACCGTATTCGTTTCGATTCGTATTCGCTCCGTATCTGTATTCGATATTATTCGTATTTATATTCGTATTCGAGTTATCCATATTCGTATCTGTATCTGAAAAAAAATATGAAAACAAATATGGTAGAGACATTATCCGTCCATATCCGATCCGTTTACACCCCTAAACATCAGTCGTTAGTATACAACAGTAGTATATTGTTTTCTAGAATCCTGGCTCTATTAGATTGTTCATGGGGTTATGCCATCCCTTTCTATCTTTCTTAATGGATCTATCACTTTTTAATTGATAACAGGGGACTAAAATATTCAACATAAGAACTTAAGTTGTTACTCTTAGGATCTTTGTTATTTTTGGGGTAATATTTCGACAGCCTTCGGTGAAAATGTAGCTTCCAATCTCACCCATCTAATCTTCATTACAATAGTAGGTTGGCATGTGCAAAGCACAACATAGATATATTGGAAAGAAGCATAATTATAAATTAAGCACGTATTTTGCATTATCCTTTTTTTAGGTGTGCTAGGATTTATGCAGTCCTTTATTGTGGTACGGGTTGTTTGGGTACGAGCCTAAGGACTGAAGGTAGGACACTTGCCCTTGATCGGTAGGCCATGTCGCCGCCAAGGCTCTGAGGCATGTCGAAGAAAAAAGGGGAACTAGAAAACTTTGTTTATTTCTTTGCTTCATGATAATGATATAATGTTGTCTCTTTTTATAAGGATGACTAAACTTGACCTCTAAGAAATTTATCTTTTATTAAGGAAACTAATTCTAATAATAATAAACTTATCTCTAATACATGGAATACATCTAAAATAAAATAAGCTCAAATACTAAGAAAACTAATTATTATATTCCTAATTCCTGATATGCTATCAAACTATCCAAATCCACACGCACTAAAGCACCATGTGGCACTGTTCATGCATACTCGCTATAGTACCGTATGGACACTATTCATGCACTACAGTGCCATGTATTGTTCACGCTATAGTGCCGCAGACTGTTCACGCCCTATTGCATGCCTCATCGGGATCATAGTGATTAACATTACACCCTTCACGGCGAAATAACTTGTCCTCGAGCTGTCAGGTGGCGGCCATAGTTGAAGTCCTAACCCATATCAACGAGAGGGCACGATGACACATGTAACATCCCAAAAGTATGGGAATAATGTAATTGAGAGAAATCAAAAATCTTTTGTTGATTTTCAGTGCAACTTAAAATTTTTAGCGTTCATTCGAGGTTCTTGCTTTGGATTTGTGCTACATACTTTAATCAATGCAAACATAATCAGAGATCAAGAACCAAGGCTATGAAAATCACTCGGGAAGAATTTAATTTCCTTTGCAAATTCAAAACTAGAATTTGGAAATTGGAAATCAAGTTTAGAAATTTAAGATTTCAACTAAACATTAAGATTCTCATCTAATTGTGATAATTAAAAATTCAAATTCTAAAATTCCAAGATGTCCTTCGAAACTCGGATTTTGGAATCCAAAATTAGTAACCGAAATCAGAAAGCAAAATAACATTCAAAATCCACAATTTGATTTCATGAGCCAAAAATTCAAATTCTAAACTCAAAAATAAATTAATTTTCTTTCAAAACAACTTCATTCCCAAAATTTTTCTTCACCGGCCTTCTCTTCCTTTCCCTTTTCTTTTCTTGTCGGTGGGCCCCACCCCACCCCTCCTCTCTTTCCCTTTTTCCCTTCTACCTCCTACTGGTGCCGGATGCACTGACCACCCCACTTGCCACTCCTGCGTACCGTACTGCCCCTCGGCGCTAGCCCAACACCAGCCTAGATCCGCCCCTCCCCTCCCAAGCTAGCACCTCTCTCTCGGCCTAGCCCTCGCCCCATGCGCATGCCACCTCCTGCCGTCTGTGCCCTTAAGCTGCCCGCCTTCCTATAGTGCCTCCATTTATTGAGCGATTTATGAGCATCAATAGCCAATTGCCCTCTCTGGCTATTTAAGCTTTGGCCCTCCTCTTCTCCCCATTGCTTTGCCCCTCCAATTCTGTCTACCTCTAGAGCCACCCCAAATTGAGCCGTGCTGGCCGTCATGAACCACGCGCCGTCCTGCCTCTTCGGTGAGTCCCTCCACAAATGGTCTACGTCATGGTGTGTCCACAGGCATCTTCTACCTTCCCCCTCAGTTAATTGAAGTTCCTTGCTCCCAACTCCCCACATCGGTGCTCTTCTCCAAGGCCGGCCGACGCCGCCTCCACCATTGCCATCCTCACTCCGGCACCCCGTTCCCCAATTCCTTTCTCTTGGAGCTCTACCACAGCGTCCCGAAGCTATTCCAACTGTTAGCTGGGTCCCCCGTCAGACCCAGCTCATCGCCCATGGGAGCCACCCACCGCCGCCCTTGGTGCTTGTCGCTGGCCCACTCAGGTGCCTCCCTACCTCCTTGGACACCTGGGTAAGCTTGCTTGCACCTTCTTAATGCCCATGCTCACCCTATTCTACTCCCTCTCCTCTCCGGCCACCATTGCCTCATAGCTCCCTACGCTCCAGCTGCCGTGAGTTGCTGCCAACTCGCCACAGCGCCACCCAATCAGAGCCACCACCTCTGTAAGCCTCCTCGCATCAGGGGCTTCCCGTTTTGGCCGGTCACCACCCAACTCAGGCTGCCCCTCATCGGCGCTATTGCTGTTGGCCGACCGCCCCTTGCCTCCCCTGTTTTGGCCGACACAGCCCCCTCCTCTCTATTTCCCTCTTTGTCCCCCCTCTCTCTGTTTCTTTGACAAGTGGGCCCGCCTCCTTAAAAGGGTATGTGAGCTAATTGGTTTATTGGTTCACCAATTTAAAATTGTAGTTCATAGCTTATGAAAGATCCTAAACTTCTTTTAGAATAAGTAATTAAGATGAATAATTTAGCTATAATTGAATGAGAGTAAAGCTTAAATATGGGATTAAGTTAAAAAGCTTATGCAAATTAAATTGAAAAACTTAAATTTAATTAATTTTATGGTAATAAAAGTTTAATAACCCTCATGTAAGATTATGCCGTGATTCATTTTTCCAATTTGACAACAATTTTGTAACTCCAAGTAGTTAGCATGGAGTAAATAACAAGATCAGTAGCCCTAAGATTTAATTTGTGGAATTAAATTAAGGGCTTGCTCAAGCTAAAAATACTAGAAGGTTAATCTTGCTTAGATTCATGTCAACCAAGAAACGAACAAGATAAGAATTATGACTGATTAATGTGAGAATTTAAGTTGGCTTGTTATCGTAAAAATGAAGTTCAAAGATAATGGTTAATGTTCTCTAACTCAGTTCTAGAACTCAAAAGTTACTCTTGGATCCTATCATATCTTTATCCCCAGATCTAAAGTTGTCAATATAGATTAAAGATATTTGGTATAATAAAATCCTACCATAAAATGATAAAAATGTGGCTTGCTTATCTCAAGTCATTAGGCCTCTCCTGCAAGTGATGCTCAAAATAAGTTTGGTAAACCAGCTAGGTTTAAGTCTCCAAAATTTATTTGTAAAATACCGAATTTAAATCAAGGGATCATTGGTCCTTATCTCAAATCCAACTCATGACTAGATGACTCTCGAAAACATTTGTATACCACTACTATGTTTCTCTGACCTAGACTTCACAAAAAGATACATAACATAACAACCCCTCTTATGCAAAGGTGCAATCTTACCTAACTAATAATCATCCTACCTTATCTCAGCATTCAATTCACCAATAATGCCAAGCAATCTTAAAAGAAGACCTAACTAAAATATTAAACTCCCTATCCAATAAAATGTGGATTGCTGGTCCTCTTCAACAAATCAATTAATCGGCTGCATAATCAACTTTGCTCCTTATATCAATTGGATTAATAAAGTGACCAAACCCCATACTTTAATTTAACTTAATATTCCAATTATCTGGCAATTACAGATCTCAAATAATATTACATCTCAAGCTAACTAGTTAATTCAACTAATTAACATGTCACCTATGAAACTATATCCTAAAATCACTAAGTTCCCAACACTCGGCAAAAATACCCAATATCTCGAATAATCTCTCCTATCTATCCATAGGTTCTGCCTGACTTATGGAACTTCCTTAAATATAAATAAAGAAGCTATTTATTAAAAGATCGAAACTCTGTATCCTGTATCTGGCTATGTCTAGCCATACTCAAATCTAAAGCGGAATATTCTCACAAAGATATTCCTTTGATATCAACCCTTCTTCTGCCCTTCCCGACAAAGTACTCTGTCACTTCGCTTCGACTCAAACCTTCGTTGACCCCATCTCTATCATGCAAACTCACTAAAATTTCTCTCTATCCTCAATCATAATAAAATATAATTAAGCCTAATTAAATCTATTCAAACTTTTGAAGTTATTTAGATTTATTTGGTTCTTTGCTCATTTGCCGCGTATTAGAATCTAAAGACTTGACGAAGCGACAAATTTGAGCGAGATCAAGACTTAGGTAAAAGCGAGGACCCAGGATTCAAGATCACTGACTGAGAAGGCTTTGAATAAAATCAAGGCCGTGGTAAACCGAGCAAGATAAGTCATCACTTTGATCATATTGATCCTACATTTTATACAAAATTATGTTCCTTTAAATTATCAGCTTGTATACTTAATTTATTATGCAAATGTATGTTAAAACTTAAGGTAGCGACATGCCTACTTGATATTATAATAATATTAATATGCCATCCTTGACACTTGAATTACTTCACCCTTATCACCGAAGATCATAAAAAGTAACTTTACTATCTATAAGTCATATTTAATGCCATGCTAGTCTTGTCAAGTCTGGGGCACTAGTTGCCCTGATCATTATTCTTCAAATATGAAAACTTATTTTGGGATAGTCATGAGATGTAAGTGACTATAATTTGTGATAACTCATTTTATGCTTCTCAAAACCCTAAAAACTTGCTATACCTATTTAGGTGGATGGTAAGAGAGGCTGGTGTGGATGTAATATGAGAATTTATGGTTTGTAGTATGAACCACCTGGATAAATTAAGGACTTAATCTTGTGATGGCCTTCTCGTTTAAACAGTACATCCAGAAACTGGCAAAATGTAGGCTTGGCTAAATAATTTACTATACTCCTGAAGTCATCTCACAGGTAGAGGAAAGGAGGAAACTTGCAGGAGGATAGTGAAGATCCGACCTGAACGGGACACCAAGTGGAGGGTGATGTTTGCTAGATGGGTTGGTGTTGCGGAAAGGAGAGTCTGGACTGCGCCAATTGCTGTGGTGGAACATCCCGTATAACCTATGAGACCCACAATTGTGGGAGCAGCCTATAGAGGTGAGATGCTAGGGGGCGAGGTATTGTAAAGGCCTTGTGACAATCTCTCGATCTGCGTGACCAAAGAATCGCGTAGGCCTGTCAGGTTGATTGTCTCTTGTGGGTAAAGATATACAATCTCTATAGAATATAAACTATTCAAACAACCATGCCCACGGTCAAGGGTAGACATGGGAACTTCCTCGAGTTAGTGCTATTTCCAAAAATATTTGCGGATGGGATCAAAACTTGTTAGACGGAGGTAAACCTGACTTTAATTTTTCCTAGAGGCAACTATACTCCAATGATGAAAACTAGCATTTGGTAGAAGTAACCATGCACTATAATTAATATTGCATTCTCATATTAACTTTAGAATATATGTTTTAGTTAAAACTGCTAAATCTCAGGAGTTTTCCTACTTATTGTACTTCCAAAATAATGCTTTTAGCAACTAAAAGAATCTCAAACCTTTCTTTCATAGCTTTATATGTATTATTATTGCATCATATGTGGAGACTTATTGAATACTATTGTACTAACTCTTGCTTAATTACCATCATTTAGTCAATAAGGCAAAGATGACAAGTACTACACAGTAAAGGAGTCAACAGAACTGGCAATTGATAAGGCCAAGAATTAGGTCACGAACCTTAGTTGGCTGCTTATGGGCAAGTCCTGAGGGTCCCACCTGTGTGAAGTTTACATTGCTGCATGTTATTGATTTCGATCTGATTGGCCCATGAGTAAATTATTACTGTATTAATTAAGCTTCTGTATAATATGTTTTTGATATGCAGTAATATATCTATGAGCATTGTCCACTGATATAGGTAATAGTGCGGTGGATTTGCTAACCCTGGGTCCAACATGATGTCACCCTGATACACAATAGTGAGGATAACACTCTAGCAATGGCTAACATCACGGAAGTCAATGGCGGCAAGGGCAATTGACGTAGGGCAACAGCGGTATCCGTTTTGCCCTGAGATGCAACAGTTGTGAAAAAGATACGACAATGTCGCTAACCCCCATATGGCAACCATTGTGCTCCACACTTGTGGAGGCATGGTGTCAACCAGCCATGTGGAGAAGACCGCCACTGGACAGTGACAACCTTCCTCCTTGTCAAAGGCACCAAAAGTGAAGCCTGAAGAGGAGTCATCGTTAGTGAAGGCGACAACGTGGCCAATGCCAACATTGTCACTAGAGAAGGTGGTGGCAGCGCAACTATAGCAATGGCACGTAATGCCTCTTCTTGCTTTTTTAGGTTGTCCACCAACTCCATAGCTTTCTCCAAGGTGAACATCATATTGTCGAGTAAAAACTCTATTTTCTTGTTGCTAGCCATCAACATGTCCAAGGGAGATAATTCAGCATTGGAAGCCATAGTGGGTAGCTCTGATACCAAATGTTGTGGTACGAGCCCGAGAACCAAATGTAGGATACTCACCCCTGATCGGTCGGTCATGTCGCCGCCAAGGCTCTAAGGTCTGTTGAAAAAGAGAGAAAAACTAGAGAATTTTGTTTATTTCTGTGCTTCATGATAATGATACAATGTTGCCTCTTTTATAGAGATGGTTAAACATGATCCCTAAGAAACTTATCTTTTATTAAGGAAGTTAATATTAATAATAGAAAACTTATCTCTAATATATGGAATAAATCTAAAAGGAAATAAGCCCAAATACTAAGGAAACTAATTATTATATTCCTAATCCTTGATATGTTGTCAAACTATCCAAATCCGCATGCGCTAAAGCACCCTGTGGCACTGTTTATGCTTCAGTGCTATGCATTGTTCATGCCCTGGTGGGATCATAGACCATAACACGTTTGATCTTGATAATGCACCATGTGTGTCACTGTGAGAAAGAATCGACAATTTCATAGAGTGCATATAAATTACAGAAGAAATGTTATTTGAGCATGTAAAGTAACTTATTGTCACAGTAATATACTAATATATGTGTCTTTGCAATTGCTCTGGGGCCAAGCAAGCAAAACTGAGCTAAACTATGCCTAGAAGGATGGATACTGTTTGTTTTTTGGTTTCTTCAGTCTATTTTGCTTAACCTTGTTTGAAAACCCTTAGTTGTCTTGTAATTTTATTTCTTGTCAAATGTGCAGAGCTAGGCGATATATCTGTCAGATTAGATGGTTCTAATGCAAGTGATTGTAACCTCGAATTTTGTTCACTCAAATAAATTTCCTTTTTGATGATGATATAATACTATTTGGCAGGTCCTGTGGGTGAAGACATGTTCCATTGGCAGGCAACAATAATGGGTCCATCTGACAGCCCATATGCTGGTGGAGTTTTCCTAGTTACTATCCACTTCCCTCCTGATTATCCTTTCAAACCACCAAAGGTACTTGGCAATGACCCATCACTCGTTTCTGTTCATTTTTCCTTTTTTTTATTTTTTGCACCCATATGCCTTAGCTCATTTCACATCTGGGAATAGAACTCTCGCAGTTGTGGATCATACTGCTTGTGTTTGATAAACCCTGCAATTTTTTTTAAGTTGATTCGTTTGTGTCATATTTTGGCCTTTTTTAAATCCTCTTTTAAAGCCTTAAGGGGCTTGTGAATGTGTGGTAGTATTTGAAGTTCAGTCTAATAAGCAGTGTGCAAGCGCTTACTGGTGAGATGTCATGCCAGTTTGTCACTAAGCACACTTGCTGAAAACATTGAACGGTTTAGGATGAACTCTAGAATTAAAGCCGTTTCGTGTAGATTAGTTATGAATGATAAATTTTGGGAAATTAAGGTGCTTTTTTTAGTAATGTAAGGCTTCTGTTAGATTCTCACATACCAAATTGGCAAGTTGCAACTGTACTTTTACAGAAGTAAAAGCATAGCTGCTGTGTCGATAATGCTAGTTCAGTTGCGTTCCCATAATTTTTGGAATCTTTGCAGTGTACTACACTTTTTTTTTTCTGGATTGTGGTATATAACCAAAGAACGGATCGGCAGTGATTGTATGCCCACTTTAATCACCAAGGTGTCGTCGTCTTATTCTGAAGGAATAACTCTTCTATTTTCTTGAAGTGCTTATGGTTTCTGGTTATCATACTCAAGCTTGACAATTTCAGTCCGAAAGTTCATTTGCCGTATTGATATGCATAGCTTTAGAATGCCTTCAGCAGATTGCGAAATAACCTCCATGATATGCAATATTCAGGTGGCGTTTCGTACCAAGGTGTTCCATCCAAATATCAACAGCAACGGGAGCATTTGCCTTGACATCTTGAAGGACCAGTGGAGCCCTGCTCTAACTATTTCCAAGGTTTGCTCTTCTCAGGCAGTACTAGTATTTTTCTCGTGTGGTGTAATTGCTTGGTCCTCCCCTCCACGGTGGGGCTGAACAAATCCCGCGGACATCTGCTCTCTGTTTGCTTTCAGGTGTTGCTATCCATCTGCTCCCTGCTAACTGATCCAAACCCTGATGATCCTCTGGTTCCTGAGATCGCCCACATGTACAAGACGGACAGGCACAAGTACGAGAGCACCGCAAGGACCTGGACTCAAAGGTATGCCATGTAAGACGGATCATTTGGAGTCGATGTTGTAACGTTATTAATATATGGACGCGTCTCCCTGTGTGTGTATGGTGTATGGATCAAATCTAGCAAGTCTGTGTTGGCAATGTAATGGTTCCATCCATGAACCCTTGTTAGAAACTTTAAATTGCTTTTGTGGCTCCTTTGCAGATCTTTTGCTCTCCTGCTAAAATCTTGATTCCCCAATCTATATAAATAAAAACAAGTAGTGATATTCAAGGCATCTCATTTGTTTTAAGAGTAAGAAAATCCCACAATAATCCTAAAAAACATATAAATTCTTACATTAATCAAGAAAAAGTAAAGTATATTCACCACTTATTTTGGTAAGATCAGATTATAACGGTGCAGATTAATCTTTACTAATATAAAAAAGGAGTTTGTCCATTTACCTCTCCCCTCCACGCATCTATCTAACCATTGAATCCTCTCACTATTGTCCTCCCCTACCATCCTTTCATCCAAAAATTCAGCTAAAAGCCCAAAGAAAGTAGGAAAACCCTCCATAAACTGCTTCCTAACTCTCTGTAGATTACAACTGATGGCAATTGCTCCTCACACGATCTTCCCTTATCTTTCCTCCCGCTATTCTCTTCTTCTCGGATCGGGTGACCCTTCCCCAAATCTCTCATTCTCTACTTTTGTCCTCACACTCTGCATTACTCCCCCAAGCAAGGGCTACCACTACATAACTCGTCGTGCCAGTAGCTGACCTCGCCACCTTCCATGTCCCCGCCTCCCTCGGCCTTGAGCGAGTGCGGCACAACAATTGTAGATGCCATCTGTGTAGCGGCCCGGTCAAGCCCTACCTGGAAATCAGGGTCAAGGTGAGTGTCGTGCAAGGCAGTGGCGACGGATTTGGTGGAGGTTGGCGCCGCTAGCATTGAGGTGTGCAGAGACAACGGCCGTGTTCCCCTCGCTGGTTAGCATGGGAACGACAACAACAAGGGTGAGCGTAAGGAGGTCACGAGGTAGGGTCCAATTCGTGTGCACAAACCATTGAACCAGCCAAGCTCAATGCGTATGATCTCGGTGGTAATAGGCAAATGCTACGAACAAGGAGCTATGGATGACGCCATAGCATGAGGTGTGCCCCAACTGATGTTCAACAGCCCGAGGAGTAGGATTTTACCGCTTCTACCCGACGCCCAGGGCGAGTCATTAGTATGATCATCATGTCATGCTCTTTCCTGAATTGCTATTGTATGTCACCTAGTGAGTTGATGTTGGGGGCCATTAAAACATTTGACGAGATGCAATTTTTAATCTTTATTTGAATTAAAAGGCCACGTTTGAAATGCAGAAATTTCATAGGAAGTAGTATAAATCCTATAATTGGAATTTCTTTGTTCCAAACAGAGCCTAAATACTAAAACTTTCTAGAGTAAACCCCCTTCCTAATAGACCCAAAAAAATTCTATTGCATGAGAATGAGATGTGATCCATCGTGGAGAATGTAGGTCGGGTATGTCAATTGTTTTTTTGGTGAAACTTTTTAAGGCTTGCTTAGAATACAGGGTGTGTAAGCAATACTTCAAATATTATTATAGAAATTAGAAAATCCAAAAGAAGCCTTAGTTTTCAATTTTTTATTAAATCACTTAGCACAAGGTAAATTATCTTGAGTTTCACAAAACATCATGTTGAGAAAATACTTTCACCAATAATGCTATCTTACTCCCTCAATACTCCCTCGGTACTCTCTGGGTAGGCCTAGAACAGTGTGGTGCTCCACTCGCGCATGCCCAACATGACCAAACCGATTCCTTCCCGAGCTAGCCCACGTCGTCCATTTGTGATTGATTTGGTTCGTTTCCCCCTCCTCCCATGCCTGCGCCGCCACCACTGCTTCACCCCGCCGTCCCCTCCGCCACCGGTCCACCTGACCGCCGTTGGCACCGCGCCCCACCGTATTCACCCCATCTCGCGACATGCTTACCCCACCATGGCCGAACCGATCGGGACCACAGACCGCCGCCCCACCCTGTGCGTGGTCAGTGGTGAACCCCGTGCTGACCTACGCATCCGCGACATAGGCCAGGTACGGAGGTACCCCAGCAACTTCGTCGTTGACCCGTTCCTCAACGTGCAGGTGAGGTGTTGTTTCTGGATACCCAGGTTTGCAAGCTAGGGTTTGCAACAAGAAGATATGGAATGGGGCATTGGTACATCATTCTAGTCCCTAATATAGGAGTTTTCATACATTCTCTGCAAATTATGTGAGTACTCAAACTAGCAATTTTCAGAAAATGCAGAAGGACCTCATGACCTCAACGGCACTATGGAATTAAACAATGATATGTCCATCTCTTCTGATGATGATAGTGGTACTGCTAAGCAATGTGGCAACGACATTTTTGAAGAACATGAAAGCCAATAAGAATATTCAATTGTCAAGAAGCCAAAAGTTGGAATGGTCTTTAACAATGAGAAGGATGTGCTCGTGCATTATACAAAGTATGCCAGGCAAAAGGGTTTCGGTGTGTCACCAGAAGAAGCTCAAAAAATAATGATGATAGGGAACAGATGCAACTACCATTTGGGCAACTGAACCTTCTATATTTCTTACTAGGAATTTGCATTCTAGTATTTTGTGTCAGAAGAGTCAGGCATTTGATTTTGATTACTTCTTTTTGACCTATCTCATGAGTTCTAATGACTTATTTGTGACATCTTAGTGTCACCCATGCTTCCAATAATAAAAATGCAAGATGGAGTTAGCAACCTGAAACTGTTGCTAGTTCAATTGACAAGCTTGCCAACTCTTCGTATAACATTGGAACACATTCTCAAAATGTCATCACAAATCAGCTTGGATCGTTCTCAATTGGTTCATTCAATACAACATATAAGATTTCACGTATAGAAGCAACAAAACCAATACAATATTTCTTAGGAACATCCATTAAGCCACATAATTTTACAAGAATCAAATTTCTTCAATTCAACCTTTTATGAATTTGCAATTCAAAACTTGCAGGAGGGAGGCCGCCATCACGGTGGTTATCTCTAGGACAGAGCGGCTGGGCTTCATGGGCGTCTCTATTAAGCTAGAGATGATCAGCTTCACTGGTGGCGTCGCCTAGAACTCTGGCAGGATCATATAGAAATCTTAAGCAAAACGGCAAGCCCGTCTCACCTCCACCTCAACAACTTCTTCAAAATCTAAGCTTCACTTGTAGAAGAGCTGAATTCAAAACCACTGCAATTGTCACCAATTCAGCTAGTCAATCTACATTTTATCTATTTTACTCAAATATTTGCTGTCCTACCTCAGCAAAGTAGCAAGCTATCCCTACATCTGCACAACACTAGCACAGCGACACAATACCACCCTGGACCAAGAAAGCCAGAAGCAGCTCAAGAAGCAATGCCTCACCTGCATGTAGAGGAATGGATTGGTGACGAAGTTGCTGGTGTACCTGGCCTCTGTTGCGACGCGCAGGTCAGCACGGGGTTCACCACTGGCCACACACGAGGTGGGGCAGCGCGCCGCGGTCCAGATCGGTTCGGCCACAACGGGGTAGGCGCCTCGCAGGATAGGGCGAAGGTGGCAGAGCCCGGTGCCGATGGCGGTTGGGTGGCCCGGCGGCGGGGTGGGGCGATGGCGGTGGCAGCGCAATGCCGATCGATTCGGCCACGACGGCGTAAGCACGTTGCGGGATGGGGTGAAGGTGGCAGGGTGCGGTGCCGACGGCAGTCAGGTGGGCCAGCAGCGGAGGAGGCGGTGGTGTAGGGCGATGGCAGCGACGCGCGCGTGGGTGGAGGGGATATGAACCAGATCAATCGCGAGCGGACGGCGTGGACTGGCTCAGGAAGGGATTGGTTTGGCCACGTCGGGCATGCGCGAGTGGAGCGCCACGCTGGCCTAGGCCCACCAAGAGAGTACCGCGTGAGTAAGAATAGCATTACTGATACTTTCATATAGTATAAGATCATAGGTAAATTCATAACCTTATGTTTAATTATATTTATCATCATTTTTTGATATACCGTTACAACACATAAATACCTTACTAGTCATATATGTATAGTGTTGTATAGCAAATACAATTATATTTTAATTATAGATAGTACAGTTATATATATAGAGAGATAATTATATTATAATATCTAGACATGTAATTATAAGAGTAAATCTGCTAGCTCTTTAGTAACATTTGAGAAAATAGAATGCTACCGTGTAATGCTAGCCGTTTGCGTGGTTTGTCGGGCATCGTTTGTTCAGCAGCCGTACTTATCTGATGATGGGGTTTCTGCTAGTTGTTACTAAAAGCATTGATTAGTGTACTAATGCTAGGGAGGAAGCGCTCGGTTCGAGCTTCAAGAAAGTTGGGGAGGTTATCAGAAGTTTAGCTGCGAATCCAGCGGAGTGAGATGCTTGCAAGCACGCAGCATGCATGCGTTTTTACTGTACCAAGTACCGACTCTAATCATGCATCGTGCGCGCCCATTTTGGCGCCTCTTGGCAGTACAGTTCAAAGTTACGAAAGGAAGAAAATCAGCTCGGTCTGCTCATTTCAGTTTATATAAGTTGGTTTATGCTTCTAACTTTAACATCTTAATTTTGTTTTTTTCTAGTTTTTTAGCTTTTTTGAGCTTTTTCCTCTTTTTTCGTATTCGTTTGCATTGTCCGTGATGAGTTAACCTATTTTTAAAATTTTTGAATTTAATTACACAAGCGATGAGCAGTTGGTATATGTGTATCTTGTCGATTTATCATTAGTTAGTTCCTCCTTTCTTTCTTGTCATCTTGTGATCTATGAATCAGTAATCATTTATGCCGCAGTCAGTGTATGTGTATCTTGTCAATTTGTTATGCCTCAATGAATCAGTGAATTAAGGATTGGGAAGACCATGAGAAATTTGGTTTGCTTCTTGTGATTTGTGAATGATATTTATGAATTGTGAATCATAAATAATGAATATTTGAACTATGAATCATGAATCATGAATATTTGAACTGTGATATTTGTGATCTGACATTGCCAATCTATTTTTCCCTAAAATAATGAATATTGAATTGTCAAATTTCATAAATGAGGAGGTTTTTGGTTTATACAAAAAGCCTCATAAATGATGGAATTTATGGAAGCACAAGTTTAGCACAATCACAAGCTTCACAAGCACAAGCACAAGGTCAAGGTCCACAACCACAATCAAATAGGGGCAATGTTGCTAGGGAGTTCAACCCAGATGAAATCATAAGTGACCTTGGTCTTAAGAACTAAATAGATGAGTATGTCCCCGAAATTGATGAAGACTCAAAATGAATTTGCCTTGTAGGTGTAATTAGCACATTTGTAGTATGTTCCATTCTTTTCAATGTGAATACATTATAATGTCATACGATACACTAATCTACATATCTTTATTTTACATAATCTCTTCTAAATGTACGATTGGACTTTTGTTGGCAAGTCATCGAAATTTTCATAATATCATATTGAGGTACTTGTTATCGTATCTTTCTTTTTTTTCAACTATAGATATTCAAATATGTGTTAGATTTTAAAACTACTGCGGTTATCAACTTTGCTTATGTCATACGTATATGGATTTGCTCGCATTTATTAGCAATACTTTGCTTGCGGCTCAACCAGGTCCCAAATTTTTCTGACTCCGCCATTGAAGTAAGGGACACTCATGTTGTGAAACCATTTCATTCAAAATAGTTTCTACGGTGAATTTTACAAATGATTTATAAAAATCAACTAGAGAAACTACTATATTTAAAAGCCAGTTTTTTTTAAAAAAAAACAAAAGTTAAAAGTTATTTGGAAGACCATAATCATACAGACGTGAAAACAAGAACTTTCGGCAACAACCACACAAGCCATGGGTAGTTGGGCACATTGATCTAGCCAGAACCCTACTCAACTTTTTGCGACTTTGAGAGGGAGGGAGAGAGATGCAGGTGCAGCAGTCTTGCGAATGCGTCGTGCCTAGGCATTGGGTAATAACACCAGTGGCACAAGAGCTGTTGGTGGCTGCGGCATCCCAAAAATGAGTCCGTAATCATGCAGCGCTCACGTGGCCGTGCACGCCCCTCTGCAGCTTTGGCTACTGTTGCTGTTGGTGGGCGCGGGCGCACACGCCGATCGATCCGTCGCACGGGTTTGGTGAACCTGCCTGCGTCTGGTGGAAGTGGAACGACAGGCGTGGGATCCGGAGTGGGTGCACTGTACTTTCTGGTGTTTTTTTGGCATTCGTTTATGTTGCTTGAGCCTTTTCTAATCATCTTTGGGAAGTACCTCAAAGTATTAAGTATTAGTACCTCACATCTGTTCGAAAGGTACTAACACCGCTGCCAAAAAAGATAGCCTAATCAATTCGAATAATTGCAGACTAATTTCTTTGCTCAACTCTATCTTGAAATTACTCACAAAATTTGGCAAACAGACTTCAAAAAGTGATCCTTGAATTAGTCCATGGCAACCAATATGGTTTCATCAAAACAAGGACAAAACATGATTATTTAGCATGGGCTTTTGAATACCTTCACCAGTGTCAAAAGTCTAGAAAGGAGATTGTTGTAATTAATATGGACTTTGCAAAGGCTTTTGATAAATTGAACATCCTGTTATTCTGGATATTATGTTTCACAAGGGTTTTGGTACAAAATGGATTGAGTAGATGAGGATGATCCTAACAACAGACCAATCATCTGTTTTACTTAACAATGTGCTAGGGAAATTCTTTCATTGCAAATGAGGGGTCAGATAGGGGATCCTTTTTCACCTTTACTGTTTGTAATAGCAACAGATTTACTACAGTCCATTTTAAACAATGCAATGGAACTACAACTCATTTTCACACCTTTATCCTTTGGGAGCTACCAGTATTTTCCAATGGTCCAATATGCTGATGATACTCTTACTGTTATGCCTGCATGTGCAAAACAGTTGTTCTCTTTGAAAGTCCTCCTAAACTCCTTTGCGGATTCTACTGGTCTTAAGATGAATTATTATAAATCTTTCATTGTTCTAATCAATGTTTCTCCTGACAGGATGGAGGTCTTGACTCAGACACTGGGGGTGTCAAAGTGCATCATTTCCTTTCACATATCTTGGCTTGCCTTTGGGGCTTACTAAGCCGAAAGTGGCAGACTACTTCCTTATGGTTCATAGAGTTGAAAGAAGATTAGGAAGCTTAGCTTCATTTCTATCTTACTGGAGAAGAATGAAAATGGTTAATTCTATTTTATCGCAACTTCCAACTTTTCACATGTGTATCCTTAAAATACCACAAAGTGTCATTGTGAAAATTAATAAGTTCAAGAGACACTGTCTATGGTGAAGCTTTGTTGTTGATAATAAAGAGAAGTCTTTGGTGGCATGGAATATAGTTTGTAAGCCTAAAAAACAAGGTGGGCTTGGGGGTAAAAATTTGGCAATACAAAATTATGCTCTCCTACTTAAAAATCTATATAAGTTCACTATTATAGAAAGGGTCATCACAGACGGTTTTTAAACCGTCTGAATTTATGTGTCAGTAATAATAAATAGTTATCACATACGGCTCCTAAACCATATGTGATAGATTAAAACACAGACAATTTTTTAACACAACCGCCTGTGATATGTCGGTATCACAGACGCTTTTTTATATTAACCATCTATCATAGCGGACATATCATAGATGATTTTTTTAAACTATCTGTGATATGTAGATATCACAAACGGTTTGGTATTCCAAACCGTCTATGATAGCTATTTGAAAAATTATATTGCTTCATGAATACTTAGCTAGCTACTTAAATTAGATATGGACAATTTATTATAAGGTGAATGATAATTATATGTGCAAGTAGCTAGGCTGGTTAGCTATAGTAGCATTAATAATCCAATTTAACACTAGTTAATTTGTTACATGTGTAGCGTAGATAGACCGAAACTAGATGTACGTTGAGAACCGTGTGAGTGAGGAGTACATTAATAGCGTGTCGGCTTTTAGAAGAGCAATTGAGCAGGTTATGTTGAAGAAAGGGATAGAATATATATATTATCCATGCATTGGTTGCAATAATCTGAAAATATTTACCAACTCATCGCAGATCGAAGTTCACCTAATTCGAAAGGGTTTCAAAAAGAGGTATACATGTTGGATTAGTCACGGTGAAGAGAAGATTATATAGAAAGATAGTTATAATATCATCGATGGAGATAATGATATGCCAGTTGTGGACTATGCTTTCAACGAGGATAAGTTGCAGAATGATAATCTGGATCAGATGCTACACGATGTAGAAGGGAACTATAGTGAGAGAGAGTTTGGTAAATTTGAGAGCTTGATGGAGGACTCAGAGAAACCATTGTTCCCGGGCTGCAAACCGCAATACATAAAGTTGTCATCCATTCTTAAACTACTAAAACTGAATGCAAGCAATGGTTGATCCAATAAGAATTTCACGGCATTGTTAAGTCTCCAAGTGAATATCCTTCCAGAGGGACATGTGTTGCTGAGAACCACCTACTAAGCCAAGAATATTCTTTATCTATTAAGAATAAAAGTAGTAAGAATACATGCATATCCGAATGATTGTATCATCTACCGTAAAGAGTATACAAGCTTACATATTTGTTCGGTGTGCAAAGCATCCCGATACAATGTAAAAATGACTCTGATGACGGGGAGGGCATCCACGTGAAGTAAGGATCTCCTGCTAAAATGTTGTGGTATCTGCCTATAATTTTCTATTTGAAGCATTTATTTGCAAACCGAAAGGATAAGAGATTGCTGCATTGGCCCTCAGGGCAGCATAAGAAAGATGGAATGATATGACACGCTGCAGATTCTGCCCAGTGGAGGAACATCAATAGGATGTTTGTAGACTTCAGTACGGGACCGAGGAATATAAGGTTTGGATTGAGTACAGATAGAATGAATCCTTTCGTTAACATGAGCAACCGACATAGCACCTGGCCCGTGACTGTATGCATGTACAACCTTCCTCCTTGGATTGTATGAAGCTAAAATACATTTTGATGTTACTACTTATCCAAGGGCTGAAGCAACCTAGAAACAATACTGATGTGTACCTAGCACTACTAGTGAAAGATCTTGTGATACTGTGGAACGAATGGGTATAGGTATGGGATACGGATAGAAGAGTGAATTTCACTCTGCATGTTATGTTGTTATGCACCATCAATAATTTTTCTGCCCTTAGTAACCTATCGGGGTTGAGTACAAAAGGAGCCAAAGTCTGTCCGCACTACTTAGATTATACCGAGAGTGTATGGTTGAACAATTTATGCAAAACTATGTACATACATCACCAAAGGTTCCTTTTAAAGTATCACTCATAGCACAAGATGAAGAAACAATTTTAAAAAAAGATGATGACTTAGCACCATGGTCTTTTAGCAGGAAAGAGGTTTATGATATGGTCAAGGATATCGATATTGTGTTTGAAAAGGGACATAAGTTTGGGACCCGACAGAAGAACATATGAAAGAAGAGGACAATATTTTGGGACTTGTCTTATTTGGAGCATTTAGAAGTTCGAAATTGCATCAATGTCATGCACGTAGAGAAGAATGTATGTGATAGCTTGATTGATCTCTTACTGAACATTCGTGACAAAACAAATAATGATGTCAACGCATATCGTGACTTGGTCGCTATGAATATCAGGACCAAGCTAGTACCGATAGAGATCGATAAAAGCTAGACATATCTTCCTCCAGCTTGCTACACGCTGTCTAAGTCCGAGAAAATTGAACTTTGCCAATGCTTGCATGGTGTGAAAGTTCTATCCAGTCACTCCGTCATCATGAAGAAAACTTATTTCCATGGAAGTTTTGAAATTAATTGGCATGAAGTCTCATGACTGTCATGTGCTAATGACACAAATATTTCCTGTTGCAATTAAAAGTATTTTGTCAAACAAGATTAGAGTGATAATCATAAGACTATGTTATTTCTTTAACGCAATTGCTCAGAAGGTTATCGATCCTAATAGACTAGATGCTCTGCAGACCGAGATGGTAACAACTCTATGTCATCTTGAGATGTATTTTCCTCTGTTATTTTTTGATATCATGGTCTATCTTATTGTCCACATTGTAAAAAAGATAAATATATGTGACCCTGTGTTTCTACATCATATGTACTCGTTTGAGAGGTACATGGGAATTCTCAAGTCCTATGTATGCAATCGATCTCGGTCGGAAGGTAGCATCATCGAAGGTTATGCAACCGAAGAGGTCATTGAGTTCTACATTGATTATATGACTCAGGTGTGATTACATGAAGATGTCATTGAGTTATGCAAGAAAAATTTCTGTCTAGATGATTACAGTTGTGTCTTATGTGATCAAAAGAACGAGGAGACCATATATCATCTCTTTTCGAGTTGTCCGTTTGTACAACCATGCTAGGATTATATCTACTCTTCAAGAACTCAGGGCATTTCAGTTCATGAGTACATCCTAGAACTTAAACAAAATATTGCTTAACCTTTTTATATGAAGATTATAGTCTTATCTGCTAGGGAAATTTGGAAAACAAGGAATAATAGGAATTTTCAACAAATCATCCTAGAGTTCTCGGGTTGGAGGAATATTTTTAAGCACGAATTTGCCATGGTTATCTATAGGGCAAAAAAAACTTATAAACCATTTATCGAAGATTGGTTCAATAGTCTAGACTGATTTTTTTTCTCTTTTTTCTTCTTTTCTGTTCTCTTTTGTAAATTTCACATATAAACTTTGCTTTTTTTTAATATAATTTCTCAGTAGGATCCTTTCCTACTGTTTCTATTAAAAAAAGATACTAATCAGATCTATTCATTGATTTAGCATGAGCAAGATTGGTATGTATTTTCTTGATTTTGATCTAATTTCCCTTCGTCTTATTTCATTTCTCCTATCAAATCAAGCACGACAACTCTAATATCCTAAACTCGGTCACCTCTAATCTATTAATTCCGATCTAGATGATTAGCCTCGTGTATAGCTGGCCGGAGGGAGATAGAATAGAGGAGCGTGGACGCCAAGCGATCAAAGCCACCGATTGCCAAACTGATTAGGGTTTGCTTTTCCATGTGCGATATAAGGCAATATTAGAAAACATACTAGATTGATTTTACAGTGATTTTGGTATTAGTTGAAGAGAGAGGGAAGCAAACACGCTTTCATTTATCTAGGCATCGCCGAGAAGATTAGCTTTGATAGTAGGGAAAATTGCAGACTTGCAGATGCTCCTCGATCCTTTGTTAGTAGCTTTTAGCATTCGAATGACAAGGTTTGGAGTGATTCCATGTGGATTAATTTGCAAGATGAAATGCCAATGCCATCGAGCAACATCGTCTGTAGCAAAGATCACGGACGTTTTTGGGTTGAGAACTTGAGATCTGAAGATTTCACATACCAATGAAATGTAGAATGATTACTCCTATGCCCTCTGCAGTTAGTACCTTCTTAAATAAGTTGGTACCGGCCTGAATTACGCTCAGGTACTATGGCATCTCAACTGGAAGGGGTTGTTCAAGTTAGTTTAAAATTAGTTTCTGTTTTTAACCTTTTTTTCACTATTTAGTAATTTCTTTTTTTCTGATTTTTTAGATTTTTTGGAGGTTTTTGCTTTTTCTTTTTTTCTCGTATTGTTTTGCATTATCCGTGATAGGTTAATATATATTTTTCTATTATTGTATTTTTTAAATTTTAATTATACCAAATAAATCAACTCAGATACAGTAAAAAAATTATAAATCAATGCTAAACAGAGCGCTACCTTAGATTGTCTGCCATGAGATGGTGTAGAAAGTTTGCAAGGACCGTAAAATACCTCATGCTGCTTTGGAATGGTCAGGTTGGAACAGAGCGCTCCGTTGGGCAATGCACAGCTTGCATTGTCAGCTCCGAGAGTTGCCCGGTTGGAAAATGGACGCTCTGGACTGCACTGTCAAGGCCGTAAGTGTAGAGAGCTGCACTGCCAAGGTCTTGCACTGCCAAGTCAAGACCGTAAGTGTTCGTTCCCACCTCCCTGTGTGACTGTCGTGTACTCGTCAACGCCGTGCATCTCCCGTTAATAAATTAGTTCACCCAAAGAACACAATCCTAATTCCCGAAATAACTCATAAGAGCAGTCCTAATGCTTAAAATTATAACTAGTTTTTATTTTTTTAAGACACTATGATACAAACTACAGCTCTAATATATCGTTTCTTCGTGTAGGACCAGATCGAATCGTGACCAATCCTTTCATCCCCTTTCCTGCATATGTATTGGCTGTTTCTTCTAAGACACTATGATAAGAAATCAGGTTCGCTGCAGCGCATCTCTCGCTGGTTTTCTCGCCTTGGATGACACACCGAAACAGTTTCTTCATGAAGAAACGGTTTCCTTATCTCACCTCTTTAATTACTATACCACATCATCAAAATGTTTACATGATAAATCTAATTAACGTAAGAAACTACAGTATTAGAACTACCCTAAACCCCTGTGTGCACACGGCCGCACGGGTCGCCAGAACGTACGCATACGTCTCTTCTATTACTCCTCTCCTTACCCTGGGCCCTGCTATTTGGAAGGGTTCAGCTAATCAGCTTCCTTCGGAAGCAGCCTTCTCAAGAAGTTTGGTGCAGAAGGCTTCAACTTTATTTTTTTGAACTTCTAACTTATAATTTCCTTTAAACAAATAAATAAATAAGATAACTTCTCTGTCATTATTTTGAAATAACTTATCAAGATAGCCTTTTCAAAGCGGTTTATCGGTATTCAGTTCGTTCACACAAACGCTTACGATAGAGCCAAAATCTATAAACCGCATCAAAAAAGAATGCTTCTTCATAAACCCAAGAAGCCACATCCATTTGAAGGAGCTTACAAGAAACCAGAGATTTTGTAAGGGCAATCCTGCAACTAATGGCTTTTGGTTGCAGCCGATGGTTTTTAGTCCTAGCGTAAGCGGTTATGCCAACGAACTGAATGCCGATAAATCATTTCAAAAAGCCTATCTTAATAAACTATTTCAAAAAAATAACGAAAAATTCGTCATATTTCAAAAAAATAACGAAAAGTAGGCTTAAAGCTCGAGGTCTCCGACAGGCTCTAGAATGCCTCCTCTGACCTCTCTGCGCCGTGGCCAATCAACCCATACATCGCTAGGTAAAGCCACCAACTCGCGTCCTACAAGCTACAGTGACAGAGCGCTAAGCAGGCTGATTTCTCTTCTCATTTTATATTTTACAGTCAATTTCAATCGGAGCTTCAATCTCACTTAGAGAAGAAAACAGAACTCGAAGTGTTAGCGATCCCAACAAAAAAGATAAAAAAAAAGAGAGCGGCATGCAGCTCTCGAGCAGGGAACGGCTATCCCGGCGCCCATTACGGCGTCCGAGAAGGGCGAGGGCGCGGCAAGTGGAAGCACCACTCCGAAAACCATGCCGTGAAACGCATGCCCCGACGGCACCGCAAGGCTCCAGTCCGCTGCGTCTCTCCACCCTTTCCCCCCTCTGCGCGTGATGCGTGGTCTCGTTCGTCGTCGCGGCATTTGGGAGATCGAGCCGTATACTGCTGCTACCTGCCATGTGCCAGTGCATGCCGTGCTGATATGGTGCGACTTCCGACGCTGTCGCTGGTAGGACGTCTCCCATCCCTGACGGGGCTGACCCGGCCTTCGCGCACGCTGGACCAACGCCCGTCTCTGCTGCCTCTGCGGTTCATTTTCCAAGTTGCAGACGTGCAGTCAATTCCTCATTCGTGACCCGGACCGAGATAACGAAAAGTGCTCACGGGTCGCCAGAACGTACGCGACTACGCGTCATAAAGCGGTTCTGCTGCCCATGCCTAAGTCCATTCTACGTGTCATTGGTGGGTTGCTTTCGAACGCGGCTGATGGCCTCTGCTATGACTACAGTGGATGATTTTTGTCTTGTTCTAAGTATTTATGTGAATAAATTGAATATTAATAAATTGATAAGTTGTTTTAAAAAGATTATCTCGATAAATCGCTTTGAAAAAACGACGAAGAAGGTCTCTTATTTGTTTGTTCTGATAAATCTATAAACCGAAAAGAACCCACCCATTAACATGAGGTAACCATATCCAACATAATAATCCAACATAATAATCCAACATACTTCTTCCGAACTCAAATATGAAAAAGTCCATTTGACCCATACAACTAGCGCAAAAGTTTTGATTATAACCTTGATAAGGATGGGATAATCCATTAAATATGATTATAATATTTAATTAAAGCTCTACATTGTTATGATCGTAGATCGCTTGGAATAATACTACCCAAGCACCCTTGATCAGAAGATTACTGCCTAAGTGCCTCTGGTCGGAGGATTATTGCCAGACCAATTGCTACTCGGAGATCCTACAATCTGATAACTAGGCTCAACTTCGGGCAACTTCCCATGTGGTGAAATAGCGCACATACATCCCTAACCCCAACAGCCGCACGACGATTCGACCCTATGCCTCTGACAACTACCATCTCACGATTGTTATTGCGATCTTCTCTCGCTGACAGATAACCAATCAATAGTTATTTATCAGGTTTCTCTCATTGATAGCAATCGTTCGCTCAATCAAACGTGAGGAATCGATAAGGCGCCTATTCCAACAAGATAACTGACACCTCTTTGGCGATATTCAAGCCTTACGGGAGAAGATAAAAATAGAGATCGATGAATCAATCAACAGACAAAGACATACAAGATCAAGTGCTAGACAACAAAGGCAAGAAATGGCAAAGTTAGGGCTAGCAACATTCCCTTTGTAATTGCTCTATGTGAGCACGCTATAATCCTAGCATAGCAATAAAGACAATCACCTTTCTCCTTTGCAAATCCTTCTGTGAGGCTCAATTTTTCCCTATATTTCATAAGATTGACGATTTGATCATTGACAACTGACGCCGTCCGTAGGGAATAGCGCTGAGTCCCTCAAGGTTCTTACAACATCATCATCTTCCCTTGTTTCTAAAGGGCATTGTCTATACAATCATAGCAGGAACCTGGGATGAGGAGAATTGGTTCGATTTGGTAGACTACACCGACTTCGATATGGATGAATATATTGATGCCATGGAACAGATACCTCCTTGTCATTGTCCTCCATTCTAGGGTCACCAGTCCTTGCACCCAGTGAGGTTGATTAGATGGAAGAAGCCATGAGGGAAGAAGGCAAATGAAGACTGTAGAACGCGAGGTGAATCTCATTGTTGCTCCTATCATTGTCAAGCTTTCTAGGTGGTCGAAAACAATCATGTTCTTTGGCAGAGAAGACTGCCCCATCCCTTCGACTTGATCAGGTATGTTCCCTCTCGTAGTAGAACCTACTATAAATAACAATAAGGTTAATCGAATTTTAGTAAATGGAGGTAGTTCTCTTAGTATTTTATCTACGGAAGCTAATGAAGAAATATAAGTTCCCAAGTCTAAAATGAAACCAGTGAAGTATGCCCTTCATGGCATAATTCCAGGATCTTCATCCAAACCAATTGGAAAAGTGCCCATACCAGTTATGTTTGGAAGTCCTAAAAACTCTTGAATGAAAAGAATCTCATTTGATGTAGTAGATTTTAAACTGCATACAATGAGATTCTTAGTTGACTGGCTTTAGCCAAGTTTCTAGTGACCACATACTATGGTTATCAAAGTCTCAAAATGCTAGGACCAAAAGGAGTCATAGCAATTCAAGGGGACAAAAGATGGCATATGCCTGCGACTGCAAGTCTCTCGAACTGGTCAATGAATTACCGACCAGGAATGCTAACTCGCCCTCAATTCTGGTAAAGTATTCGAGGCCCAAGGTGGCTTCAAAACCCAATGATCAAGTCAAGGAGGTACCTCTCAATAAAGATAGACCTTCGGGAACTGTTCAAGTTGGGACAAGACTCAATCCTAAATAGGAAGAGTCTCTCGTCTCTATCCTCGAGCAAACTCGGATGTATTCATGTGGAAAGCATCTAACATTTCCGGTGTTCCTAGGAAGGTGATCAAACACTGGCTAGCACTTCGGCTTAACAAAAATCTATCAAGCAAAATCTTCAGCATTTTGCATCAAATCGAAAGGAGGCAATCCATTCGGAGATCGACAAGCTTTTAATGCTAGGTTTATTCATGAACTCGACCACCCCGAGTGGGTCGCTAACCCTATAATGGTTAGAAAAATTAATAAAAAATGATGAATATTTGTAGACTATACAGATGTTAATATAGTTTGTTCAAAGAATGATTTTCCCTTTTCACGCATCGATCAACTTGTTGACTCTACCTTTAGTATTAAGCTTCTTAGATGCATATTATGAGTAAAGAAGATGAAGAAAAAACTTCCTTCATCACACCATACAAAACTTTCTATTATGTGAAAATACCATTTGTGCTCAAAAATGTTGGTATCACCTATCAAAGGTTAATGCAATAGACTTTTAGTCCACAAATTGGTCGAAATTTAAAGGCCTACGTTGAAGAATTGGTAGTAAAAAGTGTCAACATCGGAGACCATGTCTCCAACTTGCAGAAAATTTTTGCTAACTTAAGAAGACATAAGCTTAAGTTGAATTCGAAGAAATGTGTGTTCGGAGTTTTCTCTAGAAAGTTTCTTGGCTACCTAGTCTCGGCTAGAGGAATTGAGGCTAATCCAGAAAAAAAATAGTGCCTAATAGATATAAACTCTTTGGTTCCATTCACCTTCCAATTGGTTCTTCAACTTCAAGTGAAAAACTTCTCTATCTTTATTGACCATTGTCAAAAAGTCCTTTCGACTTGTATCGCAATCGAAGGATTCTAAGTTATGAATTCACTTAAAGTTTAGGAGCTAGCTGATAAGAATCGGATAATCCATTAAATATGACTATAACATGTAATTAAAGCTCTGCATTGTTGTGATCGTAGATTGCTTGGAGTGATACTACCCAAGCACCCCTGGTTAGAAGATTACTGCCCGAGTGCCTTTGGTTGAAGAATTACTACCCAACTAGCCACTACTCGGAGATCCTATGATTCAATAACTGAGCTCAACTTTAGGCAGTTTCCCGTGTGGTGAAATAGAGCACATGCGTCCCAAACCACAATAACAATAGACAATTCGGCCCTATGCCTTGTACAACAACCGTCTCGCGGTTGTTGCTACGATCTTCTATCGCTGACACATTACCAATGAACAGTTATTTGTCAGATCTCTCTCACTAACACAACCATTCACTCGATCATACGTGAGGAACCAACAAGGCACCTATTCTAGCAAGACAACTAACACCCACTCGATGCTATTTAAGCCTTACGGGCGCTGACACATTACCAATGAACAGTTATTTGTCAGATCTCTCTCGCTAACACAACCATTCGCTCGATCATACGTGAGGAACCAACAAGGCACCTATTCTAGCAAGACAACTAACACCCACTTGGTGCTATTTAAGCCTTACGGGAGAAGATAAAGACAGAGATCGATGCATCAATTAATAGACAAAGATGCATAAGATCACCTGCTAGAAAACAGAGGCAAGAAATAGTAAAGTTAAGGTTAGCAATATCTCCTTTGTAATCACTCTACAAGAGCACGTTATAATCCTAGCATTTGCTATGTGAGGTGGTGGTGATTTGTACGGTATTGATAGTTGTGGGGTCAGTTACCTGGTTTGTAGTTGGGGGTTGAAAACTTGAAGGGGTCAAATGGACCTTTTCCTTTCAAATATATGTTGTTCTATATATTTACATAGTCTCTAAAAAAAACCTTTGGTCACAAAATAATGTTGTTTCGGACACCAACACGGTCTCCATAACATAAACTTGGCGACCAGTCTTTGTTGTAGTATATTGTAAAATCTTGTAATATTATATTATTATGAAAGTATTTCTTGAGAAAAATATAATCATATATATTATATATTTTCACATGACCAATCTGTATATTCATGTAGATATTGTTGGCTAAAGTTAAAATAGTTTGGCTGTACACACTCTGGGATGGCACTTAATGATTTTTAACCGGAGGGAGTATATACTTTCGCAAGTAATTTCTACATGATGTTATAAATCACAAAAATACGTATTATGTTAAGACAATTTATGCTACAATTAGAGGTAGTAGCATTGTTTGTACCAAAGTGTATGCTAGTAAAATCGAACGATGTACATGAACAGAAATTGTTGTGACTCAAGGAATGAATAGGAGGAAGCCCAAGAGCTTAAATCACTTTTAGTGCAAATCGTGCACTGTAAGAGAACTTGAGTATTCCCGTATTCAGTAAGGCCCATTCGTCATTCCATGCGACCAATAAAAAATGACTATACTATTATTGCTCCTTACGTGTCGTTGCATACATGCATGGCTTGTTTCTTCGAGCCTTTCCCCCCTTTGCCGTCTCATCAGGAGCCGACCGTTTGAGTATGGCCGTGGCCGTAAGACATCGGTTTTTGCCAACACCAAAACAATTAAAGGAACAGAATAATCTAATATATACTAAAAATCGATGATAGATCTTTTAAGGTTGATAAAAAGAAAGAGTAATATGCTGTAAATTCTTACAAAAAGCAAAATGCATAGCTCTTAATTTGGTGGCACTACTACAAAAAGCTTAATACTACGTCAAATCACAGACGGTTTTGTAAAACCGTCTGTGATGTATACTATCATAGACGATTTTAATTTAGAGACCGTCTGTGCTGCTAAAGAAGTATCACAGACAGTTTTTAGTTAAAAACCGTCTGTGATAGTCTAGAATATCACAGACGGTTTTTACTGAAAAACCGTCTGTGATACTGTACTATCATAGACGGTTTTTAATTACAAATAGTCTGTGATATTCCAGACTATCACAGACGGTTTTTAACTAAAAATCATCTATGATAGTCCAGTATCACATACGATTTTTTTAGTAAAAATCATCTGTGATAATCCTGCTATGTATTTATTGCGCCGCTCAGACCGCATCTGTCTTCATTTCGATCCAGATCTAGTCGGTACTGTAGCTAGAGACGGTAAGGCTTTCAGGCCATTTAATTTGGTAGAAGGATGCTTACTTGGCAGAAGAGTTTTGAAGATTCATTGAGTTCTTGGTTGTCCTAGATATGGTTAGTAATGAAATTTATTTTTGGTTGCAATATCAAAATTTAGATCTAGCTAATTAATTTTCGGTGACTGTTATATATATACTTTGAAGATCTAGCTAATTTAGATTTAGCTTGCCTCAATGCATGTGGTATATATGTAGTAATAAGTAATTAAATTAATTTTAATACTAAGTTATTATATATGTGTATAATATAGGATCGAAGCTAGATGTATACTGCAAACCGTGTGAGTGAAGAATACATTAATGGCGTGTCTGTTTTTACAAGAGCTGCCGAGGAGAATATGTTGAATAAGGGGGTGGAATATATGTATTGTCCATGCACTAACTGTGAGAATTTAAAAATGTTTAAGAATCGAGAGCAGATTGAAGCGCACTTGATCCGGAGGGGTTTCAAAAAGGGGTATATGTGTTGGACCAGTCATGACGAAGTCAATGATATGCCGTCAGATGACATCGCCGGTAAAGTCAATGATATGCCACCGGATGATGATTGTGGTTCAGATTCGGATAGGCTGTACGATGACAATCTGGATCAGATGCTTCGTAACGTAGAAGAGAACTATGATGAGAGAGAGTATATTAAATTCTAAGGTTTGATGGAGGACTCGGAGAAACCTTTGTTCATGAGCTGCAGGTCAAAGTACACGAAGTTGTCAGCTGTGCTTGAACTGTTGAAATTGAAGGCAAGCAACGGTTGGTCAGACAAGAGTTTCACGGCGCTACTAGGTCTTTTAGCGGACATGCTTCTGGAGGGAAATGGGTTGTCTAAAACCACGTATAAAGTCAAGAAGCTTCTTTGTCTATTGGAAATAGAAGTAAAAAGAATACATATATGTCCGAACGACTGTATCCTCTACCGGTAAAGAGTATGCAAATATGCATGTCTGTCCGGTCTGCAACGCATCCTGATACAAACATAACAATCAATCATATGTTGATAACGAGGGAACAGAGGTGAAGAAAGGGCCTCCTGAAAAGATGGCATGGTATCTTCCTATAATTCTCCGTTTGAAGCGGTTTTTTACGAATCCAAAGGAGGCAAAACTGTTGCGTTGGCACTCAGAGGAGCGCAAGAAGGATGGAATGCTGAGACACCTTGCTGATTCCAGCCAGTGGAGAAATATCGATAGGAGTTTTGCAGATTTCGGTGCAGAACTAAGGAATATAAGGTTTGGATTGAGTACAGATGAAATGAATCCTTTTAGTAGCATAAACAACCGACATAGCACTTGGCTCGTGACTCTATGCATCTATAACCATCCTCCTTGGTTGTGTATGAAGCGAAAGTATATTTTGCTGTCGATACTTATCCAAGGGCCAAAACAACCTAGCAATGATATTGATGTATACATAGCACCATTGGTGGAAGATCTAAAATACTGTAAAACGAAGGGGTACAAGTATGGAATGCATACAAATGAGAGAACTTCACTTTGCGCTCCTTATTGTTCTGCACCATTAATAATTATCCTGCCCTTGCTAACCTGTCGGGCTAGAGTACAAAAGGTGCCAAAGCTTGTACTCACTGCTTAGATGGTACCAAGAGTGTGTGACTGAAACACTCACGTAAAACCATCTATATACGTCACCGCTGGTTCCTTCGGAGGGCTCACCCATACTGCAAGATGAAGAAACAATTTGACGGAGAGAAGGAGCACGATTCAGTTCTAAGGCCATTAAGCGGAAAAGAGGTTTATAATATGGTTAAGGATTTAGATGTTGTCCTCGGAATGGGATGTAAATTGAGGGCTCGTGAGAAGAATATCTAAAAGAAGAGATCAATATTTTGAGATTTACCTTATTGGAAGTATCTAGATGTTCGACACTGCATCGACGTCATGCACGTAGAAAGAATGTATATGATAGCTTGATTGGTCTCTTACTGAACATTTGTAATAAAACAAAGGATGGTGTCAACCCACGGCTTGACTTAGCTGATGTAGATATCAGGCCTGAGTTAACACCGACAGAAACAGATAATGGACGAACGTACCTTCCCCCTGCGTGTTACACTCTATCCAAGGCTGAGAAAACAGAATTGTGTCAGTACTTGTATGGTGTCAAAGTTTCATCTGGTTACTCCGGCTATGTGAAAAAACTTGTTTCGATGCAAGATTTGATGTTAAATGGCATGAAGTCTCATGATTGTCATGTGCTGATGACACAGATACTCTCTATTGCAATTAGAAATATTTTGCCGGTCAAAGTTCGAGAGATAATCATGAGGCTATGTTATTTTTTTAATGCAATTGCTCAGAAGGTCATCGATCCCGAAGGACTAGATGCTCTACAGGACGAGATGGTGATGACTCTATGTCATCTTAAGATGTATTTTCCTCCTTTCTTTTTTGATATCATGGTCCATCTTATTATTCACGTTGTGTGGGAGATAAAATGTGCGGGTCCGTATTCCTACGTAGCATGTACCCGTTTGAGAGGTTTATGGGAATTCTCAAATCCTATGTACGAAATCGATCTCGGCCGGAGGGCAGTATCGTCGAAGGTTATGCAAGCGAAGAGGTTATTGAGTTTTGTATCGATTATATGGCTCAAATTCAACCGATAGGTGTACCTCAATCTCGTCATGAGGGGAGGCTCAAGGGTATCGGAACTATCAGAAGGAAAGCAATCACTCCAGATATGGACGCATATGCTCAAGCCCATTTCACAGTCTTGCAACACATGACTGAAGTGACCCCTTATGTCGACCAGCACAAGGATGTGCTTTGGTAACAGAATCCGGAGCTGCCGGATGTTTGGATCATGAGACAACACAACAGTAGGTTCAACCAATGGTTGAAGGAGCAAATCGCTAGGAGCTCGTCAAGTGAGATGCTAATATGGTTTTTAGTTTAGAACCGTCTGTGATAAGCCTTTATATATAAGCCGCCAGCTAGGGTTTTGCGTATACTGAGTTATTAGCTACACCAACCAGCTGATCGAGAGCACTCAAGACTACGCCGTCGCTCTCCCGAGCCTGTCGCCGCCTCTGGTCCCCGAGCCCGTCGGCGCCCTCCTCCTCCCCCGGGCCCGTCGCTGACCTCCCCGAGCCCAGCGCCGCCTCCCTAGACTCCAGCGCCCTCCTCCCCCGCGAGCCCACCATCCTCTCCCGACTCCGGTGCCCTCCTCCCTCGTCCTCATTTAGCAAATAAAGGTGTTGCATATGAATATATACTTTTGGTTTCGTATATAGCTATGAATGCTAAGGAAACAGTGGGTTAATTGCTCTATGATGATTAAGTTATATACTGAGATTGGTTAATTTAGTCTTTGAGCTCTAGTTTACAATGTCATTTCCATTTACTGTGATCTTTGCTGGTTATTCTCCAAATATAGATATATTGTTCATGTGTTACTCGGTTCATGCTGTCACTAGATCATAGCAATTCCATATATATATATATATATATATATATATATATATATATATATATATATATATATATATATATATATATATATTACATGTCTGTTAGAAGTCATTATTGATAAGTTGAGTTTGACTTGTTTGTGGAAAGACATTATTGGATTTGCTCTAATTAGGTCATATCTTGGCTGTTATAGCTAGAGATGGTAACTCCTAATAATAACAAAATTTAAAAGGATAAAATAGCATCATTGGTCACTTCCCTAGTCTCATTGCACGTTTGCAATAGGACTAGGGAAGTGACCAATGATGCTATTTTATCCTTTTAAATTGAGTGGTATTATTAGGAATGGCTATCTCTAACTAAAACTGCTATGAAAAGTTGCACTAGGAGTCCTTTTTCGAATCCTTGGGTTGAACCTAACTAATCTTTAGAACTTTGTCAAAGGGCATGAAGCAAGTGACACATTCTAGTGTATCCGGATCAATGAACTTGATAAACTGGTTTGTGTCATTTGCTTCATAGAGTTTTGTTTAGGCCCACACCTCACTGTGTCCGCACAGTTGTCCAAAAAATTTTAATATATGCCACAGAGACCTTCAAAGGGCATGAAGCAAGTGACACACTCCAATGTATCCGGTTCAATGAATTTGATACACTGGTTTGTGTCATTTGCTTCATGGAACTTTATTTAGGCCCACACCTCACTGCGTCCACATAGTCGTCCAATAATTTTTAATATATGCCACATAGACCTTCAAAGGGTATGATGCAAATGACACACTCCAGTGTATTCGGTTCAATGAACTTGATATACTTGTTTGTGTCATTTGCTTAATAGAAATTTGTTTAGGCCCACACCTCACTGTGTCTACACAGTCGTCCAACAATTTTTAATATATGCCACATATACCTTCAAAGGGCATGAAACAAGTGACACATTCCAGTGTATCCGGTTCAATGAACTTGATACACTGGTTTGTGTCATTTGCTTCATAGAATTTTGTTTAGTACTCCCTGATAAGTAGTATCATTGGCCACTTCTCTAGTCTCATTGCACGTTATGCACTTATGAATATATGTACTTTTCATATTGATATATATATATATATATATATAATATGTACTTTTCATATTGATATATATATATATGCTACATTGTGCTTACTTTTTATATATGAGAAGGCCAGCATGTCATCCACGCATTTTTCAACATCATCGGCGGATGCGTCCGTTCCAAAATCAACACACAAAGGAAGAGGACTATCGAAAAAGCCTAAGGGTCGATTTACCATCACAGAGGTCGATAGATCTAAGACCCTTCTCCTTCCTCGCCAAGCAGCAGGCGTATTTCGAAGAACGATCGGAATAGTTACATGAGAACGAATTGAGATCACATTCGATTCGTGGAAGAGCGTGAGTGAGACTTGGAAACGTGAGCTGCTAACAGAGATTTTTGTATCGTTCGAGATCCTACACCACGACTCCGTGCAACGACATGCCTTGCTAGCGATGTGCAAAGCATGAAAGAACTTCAAGAGCGTACTTGTCAAGTAGTATGTGGAGAAGGATCTAACGCCGTTTGATAAGTACCCATTCCTAGAACCACAATGGGAAGAGTTTAAGGTGACAAAGACGATCGAAACTTTCAGAAGTGCAAGTGCGACGCACAAGGCTCTCCAGGCAAAAAACACACACCCCTACAGACTTAGCACAGCTGGGTATGCGGGTAAAATCCCACAAACCGTCTATGATATTTACACCACAGACGGTTTGAAAATCGTCTGTGATAACCTCCAATTATCACTGACCTATAAATTCAGACGGTTTAAAAAACCGTCTGTGATGACGTTTTTTAACTGTCTGTGATACGGTTTTCTATAGTAGTGTGGACCCGAATTGTAATGGCTCAAATTAAAAGAATTCTTATCAAGTACAATCCAAATTAAGATATATTCATAATTAAAATAAAAAATAATAATTTGATTTCCATACACCTTCCAAAGTAAGATCCATAAATAACTAAAATTCACTATAATAATTCAAGTAAAACCAGCAAATTCAAAGAAATAGTTCAAGTACAATCCAAAATAACTACAATTTAGAATATAAATAAAATAAAACTAGAAATTTGGTTTTCATATGAATTTCAAAGTAAACCCCTGAAAACATAAATTCAGAATAGTAATTAAAAGGAAATAGAAATTTTTTATACGAATTCTAGCCTAAAACTAAAAAAGAAATCTCAGCAAGTACGATCTAAAAACATGCAAATTAAAAATAAAAAATAAAGAATGTTTATATATTTAACTTTTAAATGAATTTGAAAACTAAATTCCAGAAATATTAAAATTTATAAACCTATATTAATTATACATTCGAGGAAGCTCTCATATTAATAAAAAAATCTAGTCATCTATCTCACGGATCCAAATTAGAATAGCTCATATTAAAAGAAAAAATCATATGTCAAGTATAATCTAAATTAAATAAAATTTGGAATAAAAAATAAAGAAAATTAGCAATTTACTTTCCATATGACATGTAAAGTAACATCCAAAAATAACTAAATTAAGAATAATAATTAAATACAAATTAGCAAATTTAAAAAAGAGTCTACCTCAAGTACAATCCAAAGTAAGCAAAATTTAGGGAAAAGATAAAAATTAGCAATTTTATTTTCATATGAATTTCAAAGTAAATCCCCCAAAAAAATAAAATCTATGTATTATATACTAAAAGTCAATCACATGAGTTTTTGTAGTTACTAAAAAAAGAGAAATAAGCTAGAAATTCTCATAAAAAATAAAAAACATCCATCCCTTGATTTAGACCCTTATTATGGTTAGTGAATGATCCAGTGGATGTCTTAGATAAAACACGAAATCTTATATGACAAGTTTACCCATTATAGATTCTAGATGAACTCAATAAATGAAAAGAAGCATAGATAGCCCACACTAAAATCCATGTATTAGAGAAAAAGAAGGATATGGATGTATAAAATAAATGAGTAAAAGCCATGCACAAGGGAAAAAAGAAAAAGAAAAAGAAAAAGTGGCACTCAGAAAAAAAAACTAAGGAGAAACTAAAAAAAATTAAGACTTATTCTACCTGCATGTTTCCCAACAATGGTTTTTTTACAACTTTAAATTTTTCTAGAATCACCATCGATGTGGTGGATTCTAATTAATGTTGAAGTATATCAACCGTTAGGTGTTGTTATCTATCATACAACAAGAAAACTTTAGATGATTGATTACATCAGCTGACAAAAAAGAGAAATATTGTTGAAATTCTCCAAAAAATAAAAAATCTGATCCTTAATTTGGTGAACCCTAATTATGTTTAGTAATCCATAACTGATTGATGTTACCTAAAAATAAAAACAATTGCTAGAAATTCTCAAAAAAAAGAAAATCATCTAGCTCTTAATTACGTGGACCCTTTTGATGATTAATAAACCATAACCAAAGGTTTTTCTTGATCTTTGGAAGTGCACATAAAGTTAATTTGTACTATGATATGCATGCACATATAGTTGAAGAACTCTTGTATGAAATTAAGACATGAGATACTGAAAATAGAATTAAACTCAAGCGATCCATACACAGACACAAACTTGCCTACAATACCATTATAATTTGCATTGCCTATAATACCATTATAATTTGCATTCTTTTAATTATATTATTATGGATACAACCATTTTCTCTATTGTTGGAGATCTCTATTGTTGGTTATTATAAAGAATAAGTATTTCCTCCCGAAGATATAATCTATATTATGTGTTTTAACATATACTATTATACATTCATATCACAAATGAAACCAATTCTACAAATATGGAAACAAAATCGAATTGATAATGTTCTAAAATTCTAATATTTGAATTCTTTCATGTGATCTGCAACTCTTTATTTTTCACACATAGTTCCTTTATTATCACACATATGTACCACTAAACCAATTAAATATGCTCTAAGAATAATGCCGGCGCATGTGCGTGTGCCACCATGCTAGTTAATACTAATATTTCATTTGAGGATAACTAAGATAGCTTCAAATTTATAGGTTTAAGGATTTATAGTCGTGACAATGGCAATATGGCAATTTTCAGCAAAAAAATGGCAATATAGCATTACTAAGAAAGCACACTAAAAATTGACCCTTTTCGTGCAAATTTAAGTCACGTGTTGATGGGTGTTTAAGTAAGAAAAAGAATACGAAACCCTTCACGAACTCGAAAGTTCCATTGATGCTCCATTGAAGACAGCAGTAGTACCACCTGTTGTCCTGTTTCGCCGGTACACAAAGATTAAAAGCTCGAAACAGTAGATGTACAGAATTAAAGGTTTAAAACCAATTCAATGTACCAAGTAGTACTCCGTATAACACCCAAATTAAAGCTTAAGCTGCCAAGATCTAGGGGGATCGAGATCTAAAAATGACCCCGTGGTATGCATGCATCCATCCATCCACTCGACATCGCTTCAGTAACTTAGTTATCAGTGGGGAATAGAGTGCATGCACGCACGGCGCCATGGGAGACAACGAACGCAGCAATTAGTTAAAGCCGGAGGCTGTACGGACGGAAAGAGCAATAACCCTTTTTTCTAAGTCCCGTTACCAATAGCTTCTAGTTTTTAGAAACCAAAAGTTGAAGTCGTATCTTTTTAATATGATTTCTATAAATCATTTTAATGGAGTAACTTTTTAACACGAATATCATTTACTTCATTAATCTTTTTCATAATCAATCAAAAATCTTAAATCACAGCACTTTTGAACAAATCTTAAAGCTCAACTCAAAAACAAGAAGAAGAAGGGAAGAAAGAATTTGATGTGGAGGTACCCGAATGGGCCGGTGATATATATAATAAACCCGGAAGATCTACGTGCACGAATTTACACTCGATCACTTACATATGAACTGCTACTGACAGACGGGCCTAGGTTAACTGTGAAGCGGCTCACATGGCAGCCACTGTTGCTACGAAGTCCATAGGAAACTTTAATTTGCTTGTACACGCAGAGCATGGCTCCAGCGATAAACAACTGACAAACGCCCGTCGGCGTGTGCCACGCGTGCTGGGAGGTGGAGCCCTAATCGCACCCATCAGCGTGTCAGTTGGGACAATGACCTTCTTCCTAGCCTGCTTGTTGCCCACAGTTCGCATTGGAACCCAGCCAAGGACCATCCTAGAGATCATAAGAAGCCCCAAGAAATTGCGCTAGGGATCCTAGCTAGCTACTCCTATCACTGTTGCCAAGTGTGAGGACATACGGACACTTTAGACAATAAGCAAGTGCTTAGTACTGTGCAGACATGTGTATTTGCGTAGATACGAATGGATGATGGGTACTGGCAACTGGAGCAACGAGACATGGAGATAGGTTTTGCGAGGAGGACAATAACCTTAATTTGAAAACCTTGCGTTTTGGAAAAAAAAAACTGAGAGCTCGCATTAATTGTACCTTTTGCGAGATTAATGGGTGATCCTAATGAAGACTAGCTAGGACATCAATCGGTCCGCTCCCAAACCTAACCTACAAATTAACTGTGCTCATGGTAAGCTTGCTCGATCCCAAAACAATTTCTACTCAAAAATGTCCACTTGTACGTCGTGCACATGCAGCTAGCAGCACAAATCAAATTGCGCTCTCCTGAAAGTGCATTTAGCTTTATTTTGGGCATTGTGTATATAGTACTACTAGTAGATAAGATCGAACATTTGAAAGGCCTAAGAGAATATCGGTTGCGGCAACAACTAATATAGTACACTAGAATCCGTATTTCTGTATATTGCAAGTTAATCACTTGGTCACTTATGATTGTGTCCTCGTACTAGCATCCAGGCAGCATGTTGTACGCACATAAAGTGGCGTGGAGCGTGCGTGGGCAAGAAAAAGGTACAGTGTAATAGCATCTAAAGAAAAAGAAAAGGTACATCTATCTTTGTTCGTTATTCAATCAGTATACTGTACACTTCTGGATCGACCACAGTACCGCTGCTTGCCACGTGAGCCGGGCATGCGCCGATTTTGACAATTAGCCTTTGCATTCGTAAGAATCGCCCAAACCCGTCTCGTCTCTCGCCCACCCCAGCGACACACACGTGTATCGGCGTGTACGTGCACGGTGCACCGCACGAGTTGGGTGGAGGGCAGGATGCCGCGCGCGCGCGCGCTCTGGTGCTCACGTGCGTGCGTGGGGGCGAAATCTCTGCCGTCGCGCGCGGGTGGTGACCTGACAGAACCGTGCGATTAGCCAAACACTACGCACGCCACCGGCCGCGTCGCGCCATGCCCGTGCATGCGCGAGACCCAACTTCTAATTCATTTTCTCTAGCAACTTCTTTTTCTCGACGAACAGCGTAGTGCATTTACAGGTAATAGGAGTACGACACAGGACCAGTAACTGCTGTGCAAAGTCCACGTTGAGCCCTAGCCGGGCTTGTGCTCCAGTAGACAGTTTGAGCAGTGTCACCGGACCGCTGAGTCACTCGATGCGTGCAAAGCCGGTCGAATTCTATATGGGGTCTCTGTTTAAAAAACGAGTGGATTCTAGGCGCTTAAAGGCTAAAGCACCGCATGCACGTGTTTAGACTGAGACTGCTACAGTACTCTCAGATGCCAACATAGCTACGTGCGCCAAATGTCGAGGACAAATAAAGCGAACAAAGATATCTAAAACTGATGGGAGAGTGAGCGTGCATGCCGAACGAAGATATCCAATCCTGGCCGTTAATGCCAGAGCGCGGGTTTGGGTCCAAACAACCAAATCCGATAAAAATTTCCTATTTCAAGTCTTTTGAGCTACGGTTTATAACTTTTAGTTATAACTTATTAGTTTAATAAATAATAATCACTAAAAATAGTCGAAGCCAAAAGCCTGTTAATGCTAGAGTGCAGGTTTGGATACAAACAACCAAACCCGATAAAAAACTTCCTGCTTCAAGTTTTTTTGAGTTACAGCTTATAACTTTTAGCTGTGATTTATTAGTCTAATAAATAATGATCGCTGAAAGTAGTCGAAGCCAAAAGCTGACAAAAAAACCGAAAAGAACGGAAGTATTCCTACCTGATCTTTTGCTCTTCGCACGACAAATATCCAAAGTAAAGTGTGAGAATTCCCAAAGTTAACAACCATGAAGATATGCATGTTTGAAACGCAACAAAATTCATACGAAACAGTTCAATTTCAATGAAAAATTATTGCATTCCAAACAAAACTTAAAACGTTCATTTTAGTTTAACAGTATCTTACTGGTTGGAGTAACGAATCAATTATACTAGTAGTCACGCTAGTTTTTATGGAAATTCGGTACGAAACAGTTTAATATCCATAATAATTTGTAAGAATTATCGTGTTTCAACTAGGCCTAATTGGTATATGCATGAGGCATAGAGGTCGAGCCAAAAAAAAGAACTTTGTTGAAAAAGAACTTTATTGTAGGATGGTGGCCCTACAGTTTGGGTGTCAGCCATATATACTACTACTGATTCTTTTTATGTTTACAGTTACGCGATAGGAATGGAGCTCCTGTTGCTACGGCGACTTGACCAGGAAATTACCCGACAAGAATACGTCGGATGAAATGACGTGACATAGTAGACATCACGTAATTGTCGAAAATACATTTATTTGGACAGATGTGACGGTTGATTTCCCCCCCGGGGACCGCACGACTTCAATGCTCCACATATAGACTGATGAGGTTATAAATCTGGTGAACTACTGTAGTACAAGGAAAATTATGAACCAAACTAACACAAGGTATATACTGAACAACAAGTACAGCAGAAGGTCAAGGCCGTGCTAAGAAGGGCATAAACTTATTGCAGTAGCTAAATATACCTTTCCAAGGAGTTGGGTTAGGTTTGTATCTTGTAGCATAAACGTACTACTACTCCGCAGAAATTGGACCTCGCATTTATAAGAAGATGCTAAGTACGTATAGTTAAGCTTCCATTTTTAGACTGAAATTAGACCTTCCTAACAGGGATAAACATCCTCCCATCCAGTTGAAAGCTGGCAACTAATCCAAACTGGCCTTATCCATGAGCATCAAATCACGCCTGAGCTCATTGTGCCCAAAAGAAGATCACCGGAGTACCCATTCTTGCACCACACAATCAAAGGCGCTGAATGCAGTACTGCTCCGATACAGACAATACAGGAGCTGAGCATCTCGTCGTAGTTAGAGCGCGCTTGTTTACCCGGGGCAGAGGCAGACGCAGATCATCCCAAGTAATCCGACCCCGCTAAGCACGCAGGGAGAGACGGGTTTTAGTTTAATGGCTCCGGTTCAGAGGCTCTGGCGCCGGTGCCCCGCCCGACGATTTGACCGGAGTTTCCTTTCCAACCACCACCGACCGCCATCACGTGCCGCCCCACCTCCCCTCTCCCGCGCCCCGATGCCCCTACCCCGCAGGGCCCCACCCCGCGTCACCCCGCCATTGGCTCCTCCCCCTCCTGAGCCGGTGGCCCCACGCCCTCCTCACCCTCCCCCGCGAGAGTATGCGAGCGCTGCCCGGTGGGCCCCACCTCTCAGGGACCACTCTGGCGCCGGAGCCCTGTTCGCTGTTCGGGCTCGAGACCGGATCCCGGACGGGGATGGCAGCGTGGGAGCACGGCCTTTTGTTTCTTCAGATAAGCCGCCCTCGTCTCATCGATCGTGCGCTATGACGCTCCTGACCGAATGAACCGCCATCAGTGCCGCGTAGAAATCGTCCCATATAGACGCCATTGCGCCGTACTCATTGTCCCAAAGCGCCTAGAAGCGTCCACCACCGCGAACAGTACGTGATGGCATTACTCCGTACTTAATGGCGCTAACAACCTCTCGCTCCAGCAGATAACAATACATCCACTCAAGAAAAAAATGATGCCTATGCGTGAGCCGAGACTGACGAATGAACGTAGGACTACTAGTGCGTGTTAATCCTATTGTAGGGACAGGCATGGCGCAAACCTGAAACCACCGCTCGCAGTGCCGCAGTTGAAACAGCACAGCACCCCATGCATGCCCGTTCTACAGCGCCGGTAGTTTCCCACTTGCACTGCAGCGCTGCGCTGCGCCACCAATTGCCTGCCACTGTGCCAAACATGGCCGCGGCTTGCACGGCAGGCAGGACAGGGCAGGCTGCGCGCAGAGATACAGCTAATGTAAATGGCCTAAGTACTCCTGCTTTACTCGACGAGTCACGAGCAGTGGACGGAAGCGAGGCGGGAGTCCCTCGGGGTGATTAAACTAGTGGCCCGGGATTTGAAATGGAACTAGTCCGTAAACCCATGCAATTTCATCTAGTAAATGCGGTTCGAGGAGGGGTTAAACCGGGAGACTCTAGAGCCTGCTTCAAGTGGTTTATAAGCAGGAGTCTATAGTTTATTTTGCATAATAGCTATATTTATGGAAAAAATCTAGATAGCAAAAAAAAAACAATGCGAAAGAATTAAAAAAAATTAAAAAATACAAAAATATAAATTAGACATTAAAAACTAAAATCGTTTAGAGCTAATCTTAATTACAGTTGTGGCCAGCGGGGGAGACTTAAAAACGGTCTCCCCGCGGAATCGCGGGCGTGGGTTGCAACCGAGGCTGTCGGGACGGCGGATCCTATAAGACAGCGCTAATCACCCAGCCCACCTCCCAGACCACTCCCCCAAAAACCTCCCCAAACCCCCAAAACTCCCATCCCATCACCGCTTCCGAACTCGGCTCTCAACGCCGCCGCCGCCTGGCATCTCTCTGCTCATTCGCTTCTTCGCTGCCGTCCTTATTCTTTGCGCTTTCGTTGTTGCTGTCCAGTCCTCTCTGGTCTGTTCTTTTCTCAGTAGTGCTCGTACTGGTGGTAGTACTACTTCCACAGCTCTTCTAGCTCCTCGAGCCAAATTTCACAGAGTTCGAAAACCGTTATTACCCCGGCGTGTCGCGGCCGCCGCAGCCGCTGCTTCGGGACGTACGTACGCGGCAGAGGACGGGTAGGGTCGCGCGCGGCTTTACCGCTGCCGCTGCTTTGATCTGCTGCTGCCGTTACATTTCTGCTCGCCTTTTTAAAGAAGTTAAAGAGGCCGTCTTTATTGCGGCCACTCCCTTCCCCTGCGCCTGGCCTGCTCGCCTCGCCTCGCCTCGCCACCCCTTCCCCCCTCCCGTCCCTTTGGTCTTTATTCCCCCGCCGATCCGCAGAGCAGGAGTGAATCCGTCCGTCAGCTCGCTCGCTCTCTCCCGCAGCGCAGTTAAGGCTGCGGCTTCCTTTCCTGCTGGGGTCAGGTTGCAGGGCTTGTTTGGTTTTGAGAGGTATCGTTGTGCGGTTTCGGTGGTGAGAGGAAGACGCCGGTGCGTGCCATGTCGCGGTCCCGCACGGTGAGGATTTTCTGGGACGACCCCGACGTGACGGACTCGTCGTCCGGCGAGGAGGGGTGCGGGGCCCGGAGGGTGGGGAGGATGCTGCGGGAGCTGCCGCCGGCGCCTCCGCCGCTTGTGCAGACGGGGGCTGCTGTTGGTGGTGGTTTGCCGGAGCAGTGCAGAGCCGGGGACGGTGACCGGGCGAGGCGGCTTGCTGGTGGATGTTCTGGGGCACGGAGGAGGCTGGCGAAGGGCGGCTCTGCCGCGCCGAGCACCAAGTTCCGCGGCGTCAGGAGGCGGCCGTGGGGCAAGTACGCGGCGGAGATCCGCGACCCGTGGCGCGGCGTGCGCGTCTGGCTCGGCACCTTCGACACCGCCGAGGAGGCCGCGCGTGTGTACGACTCCGCCGCTATCCAGCTCCGTGGCCCCCGCGCCACCACTAACTTCTCCACCTCCACCAATTCCGCGGGCGCCCAAGACCCGGTAGCCGCCGGATACGAGTCTGGCGCGGAGTCTTCGCTGGCGGTGTCGTCCCCAACGTCCGTGCTCCGCAAGGTCCCGTCCCTGGCCTCGCTGGCGGAGGACAGGGACGACTCCGAGGCCGGCCCCGGCAAGGCCACCGCCGGCTGCAGCCTCACCGTTCCCGAGGAGCTCGGCGAGTTCGTGCCGTTCGAGGACGCGCCGGTCTACGCCAGCAGCAGCTTCTGGCACTTCGAGCCCGAGGCGGGCTTCCTCTACGCCGAGCCGTCGTCGCCCGAGGCGCCGTGGGACGCCTCTGCCGCGTCGCCGGTGCAAGAGAACGACTACTTCCAGGACCTACGCGACCTGTTCCCGCTGAACCCGCTTCCCGCGATTTTCTGAACGGGAACGGCTTCTCACGGAACTTTTTTTCGGATGTCTAGTGTTGTATCGTGTGACTCGTTTCTGTGTGTGTACTTGTACGTTCTCCTCTGTGCCTTCTTGTCCTTGGTGAGAAAATGTATTATCCCGAGTAGAGATTTTCGAGTGCTGCTACTACTACGTCGTGAAAGTTTTTTTGTACGTGTACCACCCTACGTGCAATTTGTTCTGCCTCGCTACTACTAGTCCACTCCGGTATACGTACGTCTTGCCACAGCTAGCTAGCATGCGTGCTTTGCTTGGCACGGCTCCGCGGCGTGGTCCAAACGCGTCGTGCCCGAAATGGGACAACCATGATTTGGTAGCGCAGAAAGTTTGCGGGTTTCGGTGGCCGGTCGGGGCCGCCCGGCGCCATGAGTGAGCCCACGAAATTATCCGCCCGATCGACGGGGCCCCACCACATTGCGACTGGCTTGCGAGAGCGATACCGCGCTGGAGTTTGCGTCGATGCAGTGACCGGCCGGACTTGATCGATCGAGCCGGGTGGGAACCGACACCGAGGGCTCTTCTCTCGTAAGGCGCAGGCGTCTCGGCATTCATGGGCATTTACGCCGCGCTGTAACGGCACGTTTTCCTGCGATCCGAGCCCGTACGCGGCGCGTGAATCCTGTGACTTGCAACAGTAGAAACAAGGCGAGGGGCGGAGTGAATGCGAGCGAGGCGCAGCGTGCAGGCGGTGGTCCTGCAGGCTGGCTCCTGGCCGAGGCGGTCGGTCTCAGGCCCCCAAACACGTACGCCGGTGACCACATGGGGAAGGAGACAACGCAGAAGATAAGGGCGTGCATGCGAGAGGCTGAGACCGAGGGATGTACGTGGCGGCGCGGCGTAGCGCGGACTGCCGTTTGGACCTGTGCGTGGACATACCACGGCCCAACCATCCATCGATCGGTGGGCCGACCGGCTCGGCGCGTGTGTACATCAGCGGCTGCGGAGGCGTTGATGGCGGCCTTCTGGCGGGCCTCCCAGTGCTCGCCGGGCTCGGTGATACCCATGACCACGATGGCCGGGGAGATTACAGGCTAGTTATATCAAATATGTTGCCACCGGCACCACGCTGTACGCCCCAACCGTCTACTTGTGTCGGTGGCCTGGTGGGCACTGTTAGAAAATTTAGCTCTAGATCTGCAAACCTGATTTATTGATAGGTATCCTTCACTTAATCTATAAATAATAGTCCTAATCATTGTAAAGAGTACAAGAAAACAGAGAAAACAATAAAGAAAGGAGTTTCACTCTCATATCTCTCTGTGTTCAATTTATTATTTGTAATATTCTGTGTTTGATCAATTTATTTTACATAGGAGAGGAATCGCTCGGACTGAACAAGCCAGCGACGGTTCCTCAACGCGTTATCAGCACGAATTGCTCCCGTGGATCAAAGATAATAATCAAAGCATAATATTTGCATATCTAGATCATTCTAAATTTCGTAAATTTTTGCTTTCTAGATTATTTTTCTACGATGCAAACCGGTTCTAATATACTGCGAGTAGACTTGAAGTCGCCGACCAAGTTGTCAAGACTCGAATATGCAAATCCGGAATCTCTGTGTATACTGCACTAGTCCCAGAATCACGCTAATGCACACAGTCAAACATACATGTAATCACAACCATATACACGTTAAAATAAAGAAAAAACTCAAATAAAGATAAATCGCAAAGGTACGATCTTATGGCCAAGTTTACAATATCTCTAGCCGGGAGGGCTTTAAACTTAGCAGCGGAAATCCAAAATAAAGCGTAGTGGCCAATCGACAAGCCTACAGGCTATCGAGTGGGAAGTGAAGCCTAATCTGCGTAGTTGTCGAAGTAGCCTTCTTCTGGGACCTCTTGCTGGTGATACTCCTCTTCCTCAACTGAGCAACATTGGGCATAAAGCCGTGAGTATATTGGTACTCAGCAAGTCGTTTGTAACAAATGAATGCAATATAGGATGTAAGGCTTACCAAAGGATGACTGAAAAGTTAATTTGTATAAAATGACATTTGAAGGTAAATATAATAAATAGATTGAAGGCGAACTTTAAATAAAAATAAATAAATAATAATAAAAGGAATTGAAATAACCACTTGCGAACCTCCCATCCACAAGTAAAACCAACCGCTCATGGACCTCCCATCTATAAGCTAAACCAACAGTGAATTAACTATCCACTGTCCAACCACAAACTTTTCAGAAATAACTATATATCGTGCGAAATCACCGAGCATTGTTCATGACCGAGGATGTGGCTATTCGAATAGTTTTACACTCTGTAGAGGTTGCACAACTATACCCACACGATGTGATAATTCTCACGTTAAAGAAAATCACAACAAGGTCTTTACAAAGTTCAATTCCAACCCAATCCTGCCCGCTAAGGTTTCGCATCACACCCCTTTACGCCACATGGAAATCAGCAACCATGTTCATCTCAATGGCAAGATTAAAGTTGAAACATCCCAAATTAATCAGCCAGATCCATCCCATACTAGACATGCGGTTTGCACGGTAAGATTCATATCAATGACGCACAAAGTTAAATCCTTAACATTACCCGGGCGAAACTTTCACATCTCTCGAAGTGCACCAATATTTCACTCTTTACTGCACGATCACTCGTCCGAGTGAAAACCAATTTTGTATAACCACGCCAATGACACACCAATGCCATAGCCCAAATTTTAATAAACGTGGCACCAACCACAGTTTCATATCTCATTAAGTCAAATTAATAATTCACATGTGATGATGAACCCTTTCGCAAAATAAGCAAGGCTAAGCATTCTAAGTGTACCAACCCATGTGATATTTACATAGCGTCACTGGTCAAGATCTCCAACCTATGGTGACAATGGCATCATGATAATCCAAATTATCAAGGTGGGAAATAATCAAATAGGAAGATATCTACCAGGTACAAGGATTGTATAAAAGTAGCGATGCAAGATAGTTGAAAGCAAAATAATTAAATAATAGATTACAAACTAGATTCAACAAGATCAAAGAACACGACTTGCCTTGGTTATGCTCAGCGAGGTACTCTTGGTCTTCGGGCGTCACTCCTTTTCCTCCGGAATCGGAATCTAACGAGAGAGAAAACGATTAAAATAAGAAAAACACATAAAATGATAAGCAAATGAACTCCAAAAATCATGAAACTAGAACCAAAAGCTAGATCTCGATTTTACATAAATTTTAAAAAAAAAGAACGGGGTCAATCAGAGTTAGGACGGAGGAGAACGGGCTGTCGGAAAATTAATATAAAGATAATCCTGAAAAATCGGAAATCCTACTGCGCTGTGAACTCGGTCCACGGGAGAGCCGGTCCACGGTGAACCCGGTGCATGAAACAGTGCACGCGGAGGGGGCTTGCTGATGCGGCGGCCTATGGCTGACGTGGTGCTACGGGATGCTGACATGTGGCACCAGCTGACGTGGCATGCTGACGTGGCCAATGACGTGGCACCAAGGGCGGGTTTTGGCTGACGTGGCAGCTGACGTGGCGACATGTGGCATGACATGTGGCAGGGGGTGCTAATGTGGCCTAGGGCTGACTCGGCACGGGTTCGGAAGCGGCGGCAGCGCGGATCGGGCAGTCGGGAGGTGTCCACGCGGATAGATCTGGGTGGCCGGTTTTGGATTTGATTGTGCGGCTACGATCGAGTGCGGGGGCTGGCCGATGGCCGACATGTGACGCGGGCACGCCACGCGAAGCGTTGCGGGGACGCGGGCGCCGGCGGACCGAGGGCGCGACGTGTGGACCGAGGTGGGGCGGGCGAACGCGTCTGGCGGGGCCCCGCATGGCCACCGGCCCCGCAAGACTGAGCCATCACTGCGTTGCGCCGCTGCCGGCCGCACCGGCATCACCGACCGCCTCCACATGAGAGCCACTGCCGACTAGTGCATGAACAGTGGTAGGTCTTAATCTTTGAAACTAGTAGCGAAAAATAGCAATAAACATATAAGCCATTCGACATACCCACAGGCAATTGACTGGGAGGCGAAGTCCTAATCTGTGAAGTCGTCGAAGTATCCTCCTTCTGGTACCTCTAATGGATATGGTCCTTTTTCTTCAATTGAGTAACAATAGGTATAAAGTCGTGAGTACATTGGTACACAACAAGTCGTTTGTAACAAAGAATGCAATATAATATTCAAGACTAACCAATGGATAGCTAAAGGGTTATTTTACATAAAGCAATAATTCAAAGTAATACAATAAATAGATTGAAAGCGAACTTTGAAAGAAACGATACTAAATAAATAATCAAAGGAAATGAATAGACCGTAAGTGAACTACCTATTCACTTAGTAAACTAATAGTGAACTAACCATTTATTTTCTACAGCTCTCGCAGCTAAATTTTTAAGAAAATATCTACCGTTTATATGAAATCACCGAGTATTGTCCATAACAGAAGAAGAAACGTTGGGACTATCCGAATGGCCGAGGGAAGGTGTGGATCGTCTGATCAGTCATGGACGGTTCGATCGGCGGGAGGAAACATTCAGATTATTCAAACGGCCAGAGGGAAGTTCGGATCGACCGATCGGCCGAAGGCAGTTTGAACCGTCCGATTGGTTAGGGGGGCACGGGGGGAGGGGCACTTAGATTTATACAAATAGGCCCTAAATAAATTAGAAAATTATATAAAATTTTTTTCTCAGAATTAAAAATTAGAAGAGAAACCCTCAGAAGTGTTAGAATTCACTGAAAATACATATTCTAGCTAAAAGGGCCTCAAAAATTTAAATTTGGAGTTGTTTTTCACATCTAAAGCATGTTTAGCACTATTGCTACTATTTTCTATTCTTTTTCTGTATTTACTTACCGTTTTGATTAATCATAATTGTTTAAATTGCTTTTAATCACTGAAATTAACAGTAAAATTATAGAAAATATGCAGAAAATTCTGAAATATCATGATAATATTTTGTATCATTATCCAACTTATTTCATGCATATTTACCTGCAGTAAGTTTATATATTTCCTTCATACTCATGCAAATGATAGGCACCAAGAAAGAAGAATTCGAGGCACTAGCCCAGCATGGCCAAAATTATTTGACTTAGATTTTTTATATCGAGGTCATACTTGCAGCCAAGAAGCTCCGTACTGCCATTGGAATTGGTGCACAGCAGGATGCCAAACCTACCTCTGTCTCACTCTCAAGAATGAGTACATGGCAGAGAAGAGCGCGCTAGTATTATGAACTGTACTCAACAAGCGATTCATGAAGTTGAAGTACACCATTCTTCCTCAGGTAGAGCAGGAATGGATTTAACTCGGATTTATTGATTTTAAGATGGTTGGGGAGTACAATTATGTTTTGCATAGAATTTATACCAATCTTCAGCTTTGTGGCAGACAGATCACAAGTGAGCAAAATATTGAGAAGACTCTCTCTACCTTCCACCCTAGTGCAGTGTAGTCTGTGCGCAACTATTGTCAAGTTGGCTACAAAGAGTATGTTGAATTGATCGATACCATGCAGGTTGTAGAGGCTCAAGGTGAAGTTTTTTGCAAGAACATTGTCGCATAGCCACCTGGGAGCTCCACTGGTCGTGAGACCAACGCTGGGAGCTACTAAGTGCAAAAGCCTATAATGGAGAAAAGGGGAAGGAAGGGCAAAGCTGCAGCTTAAAAAGACAAGTCAAATGCTGCACCTGAGAGCAAGGTTGGCAAACCAAAGCACGACGACGAGTCCTATGGTCATCAAGACCAAACATGTTATAAGTGTGGCAAGTGGGGGCGCTGGTCGCGGATCTTTAAAGAGCCACAACACGTCATTGATACCTTTCAGGCCAAAAAGAAGAGGGCAGCATGAAACTCATTTTGCTTTTGTCGAGGGGGGATTCTGAGCAGCTACCTACACCAATGGAGGTGGACTCCACTCCTACAGTCACCCCTACTTGACATTGTAGCTATCGCCACCACGATTTCTCTAGAAAAGCATCTCACCTCCGAGAAAATACCAGTCAAAGTCTTAGACTTCTTAGCAGATTCAGTCTAATGCACAGAATGCATATAGACTTTAATTGTCATTCATTTCATGTGTGAGAGGAATAAGTTAGGCTTGCAATGATGATACTCAAATAATTTATTCTCGTGATAGTTGGGTAATGTTAATTCATTCATTTATTCAGTCAATATTAGCATGATATGTTCTAATATTTAAAGTATTTTATTTTATGTGTTGTTTGTCATCTACTACATATTAATAAAGTACTTTATATTAAAACGCATATGGCACCTCATGGAGAAAGTGTGCTTAGCTAGCAGCGGCACAATGAATACCATCTTGAAAAAGATAAAATTCTTTCAGTCAAATAGCAAGAATGCTAGCAGCCTAACGACAATCATCGGCAGTGATGCCTATATAATAGGCTCAGGAAGAGCCACAATTATACTCCTAATAGGCACAATTTTGGTCATTAAATAAGACTTGTATCCAAAATCGATTAGAACTATCCCAAGTTTCAAACAGATTCAAGCTAACGATTTTCACGTTGAGACTAAAGAGAAATGTGGTAAGGCATACCTGCTCATTACAAGGCGTGAAACAAGTAGAAAAAGAGTATTAAAAAGACTTCTTTTATTTGAATTTGGGCTATAGTACAGTAATATTAAGGCACTTACAACTTATACTGCCCTGAAAACTGTATTTAGAAGTTCTGAATTTTTCTATCTTTGGCATGATAGATTAGGCCACCCAGGTCTTAGGATGATGAGAAATATAATTAACAATTCACAAGGACACAATATCAATGTAAAGAATTTCCCGAATCAGAAAGATGTTGTGTGCCCCGCATGTGCCACCGAAAAATTAATTACTAGACCGTTCACTCTAAAAGTGAAGGATGAAATCCCTGCATTTGTGGAACACATCCAAGGAGATATTTGTAATCCTATACAACCTATGCCAGGGTCATTTAAATATTCTATGGTACTCATCGACGCTTCCTCGACATGGTCGCGTGTGTGTTTATTATCAACGAGAAACATTGCTTTTGCAAAATTGATCTCGCAGATAATTCATATTAGAAATAATTTCTCTAATCGTCATATTAAGTCTATCAGAATGGACAATGCTGGAGAATTTATTTCAAAGGTATTTCATGATTTTTGCACCGCAATGGTAATTAAAATTGAGTACTCCGTCCCGCATGTCCATACCCAGAATAGACTAGCAGAGGCACTAATTAAGAGACTTAAATTCATTGCTTGGCCACTTTTACAGAATTATAATTTACCAACTATATGTTGAGCACACACACCCCTACATGCAGCAACTCTCGTCAACTTTAGATCTTTGACATATAATATCCATTCACCAATGCAACTAGTGCAAGGGTCACCACCAAAAATCTCTTATCTTTGTAGGTTTGGGTGCAAAGTTTATATATCTATACCCCCACCACAACATACTACAATGGGTCCTATTCGAAAGTATAGGATATATGTTAGTTATGAGACAACATCTATAATCAGGTATTTATACCCTATGACAGGAGATTTGCATACTGTCCGTTTCGCTGATAGTATATTTGATGAGGATAGTTTCCTGATATTAGGGGGAGGTCATCAACCCCTTGATGCAAAATATCAGAAAATTACGTGGCAAGCCATAAGAATCCATGTACATGACATGTGCACTAGTGAAATAAATAGAGAAGTCTAGAAGATCATTGATTTACAAGCATTACAAAATCAACTGCCTGATCACTTTAGAGATTTAAAGAGTATGACCAAGTCGCATGTGCCTATACGTAATGCACCGAAGAGGGTTGAAATGCCGAATAAAATTGAAGGTGTCCCAAATACCGTCTAGAGACCTTAGAATAAAAGGATGAGAATTCCGACCTCTCGAATCACAAGTAACTGGGGATGCCTAGTGAAAAAGGCTAAGAAGGACTTGATACAACCAATCACCGAAATTCCCCAGAACTAGCAGGGGAGTCAGTTAAGACATAGCACCGATATGGCACTTTTAGAAAAAAGCATATCGGATCTGAATATTCCGATGGAGAGAGAAATCAATATGAATGTGTGTGCATACATCGGAGCTGAAAAATTAAAGAGACTTGCCCCCACAACTAAAAGGAGCGGTGAGCAAATAGAAGAACTACAAGAATCATCATATGATGAAATAGCTATAAACTATGTGAACACGAGAGAATCTATGAATAGGACAACAGCCAATGTTGATATCTATTTTGCAAAAAAAATTACCATAATCATTGATTTTGATCCAGAGACTGCATCGCTCGCTGAATACAAAAAAGATCAAATTGGGAGGATTGAAAAAGGGCAATAGGAATTAAATTATTATCTCTGAATGAAAGAGAGGTCTTTGAGCCTGTAAGCCGTACGTCTCCCCATGTGTACTCCGTAGGTCATAAACGGGTATTTGTTCGAAAGAGAAATGAGAAAAATAAAGTTGTAAGATATAAAGCAAGGTTTGTTGCACAAGGTTTCACTCAATGACCAGAAGTTGATTATGAAGAAACCTATTCCCTAGTCAGGGGTGGCATTACCTTTAGATATTTAATATCGATGCAGTAAATCTAAATTTGAAAATAAAATTGATAGTGTGGTAACAACATACTTTTATAGAAACTTGGATTCGAATATTTATATGAAGGTACATGAAGGTATCCCTGTCCCGAATCAAGATAGAGTAAATAGAAAACTGTACAGTGTCAAACTCAAAAATCACTGTACAGGCTTAAGCAATCAGGTAGAATGTGACATAATCGCTTACATGACTTTCTATGCAAGAAAGGTTACACGAACAATGATAATTGTCCCTGTATATTTATACGATGATCTCAGAATCGATTTTGTATAATCTCAACGTATGTAGATAATCTGAATATCATCGAAATTTGAGAATATATAAAAAAAGTGAGCTCTTACCTAGAATCAGAGTTCGAAATGAAAAATTTGGGTAAAACCAAATATTACTTACGCTTGCAGCTCGAGCATGTCCCAGAAGGGATATTAGTGCATCAGTCAGCTTATACTCAGAAGGTGTTAGAAAGGTTTGTCTTTGAAAAGGCATACCCATGAAAAGTACCAATGGTCGAAAGATTTTTGCAGCAAGACAAAGATCCGTACAGACCTACAGAAGAGGGGGAGAAAGCTCTAAGACCAGAATTACTATACTTAAGTGTAATAGGAGCACTTATATATTTAGCAAACTGCACTAGACCGGATATCGCATCTACCATAAACCTGCTAGCAAGGTATAGTGCGAAACCTACTAAAAAGCATTGGCAGGGAACAAATGACATCTTTTGATACCTTAAAGGAAGTAAAGACCTTGGGTTGTTCTATAGAAATAAGTAAGATCTGAATCTGACTGGCTATATAGATGTCGTGTACTTTTCAGACCCGTATACCGTCAGGTTGTAAACAGGCTTTATATTCCTATGTGGTGGAACCGCAATGTCATGAAAATTATCTAAGCAAAGTTTTGTATCGACTTCGACGAATCACTCAAAAATCATAGTGCTGTAAGAAGCCGCACGAGAATATGCTTGGTTTCGACGAATGGTTCACCACATCCAGCAGTCATATAGATTGAACATCATTCAAACTCCCATAATTATATATGAAGATAATGCAGTTTGTGTTACATAAGTGCAAATAGGTTACTTGAAGAGTTATCTCAAAAAGTATATCAACCCCAAATTCTTCTATGATCATAAATTGCAAAAGATGGACGAAATTAAAGTACTGCATACTAAGTCAAGTGAAAATTGTAGATTTATTTACTAAGTCACTTCTAATATCTAATTTTGAAAGATATATATATGGAATTGGAATGACAAGACTTAGAGAAGTGCAAATTTAGGGGAAGACTCTTTTCGAGCTTACTATTAAAATTTGATCATGAAGGTCGAGTGCCCAAAAAATGCATCTGGTAGATGAAATGGAATTGAGTGGATTATCCTCTTTTTCCTTGACGAGTTTTCCTGAAGTTTCCCGGTCAAAATTTTTAATAATGCAATTCTTGCAACACAACATAACATGTATCATATACTCTTTCTCTAAATTTTTTCACTGGGTTTTTATGGAGTTTTGATGAGGTATGAACGTGTCGAATGAGTGTCCAAGGGGAGAGTGTTAGAAAACCTGAACCTGGGTCTACAATCCTAACCCATTGTAGGCACTCTCTACTTAGTCTGTAAATAGGGGTCCCAATTATTATAAAGAGTACAAGAAAACAGAGAAAACAATAAATAAAGGAATTTCTCTCTCATCTATCTATGTTCAATTTATTATTTGTAATATTCTATATTTGATCTATCTATTTTGTATAAAAAAAATCGCTCGAATTGAACTATCAACAACAGTTACTCAACAGGCACCTCTCTAGGTTGTGTAGGGTGCTGTGCGCTCCGCACGTGGCATTCTGTGCAAGAGAGCACGTGAACAGAGCTACATCTTTCGTGCTTAATTCAAGGCCCAGCTTGAGTCGCCATGAATTGGGCTATGCCTTAATTCATGTGCTTAGTAATAGTAACAAGTCATACGAAAAATAGAGTTTTTTATATACCATGGAATCCATTAGACTTGGTGTGCCAATCTCTGTAGAACTTGCACATGTCACATAAAAACTGTGCATGATTCCCTTTTAAGTTCTTTAGCTCCAGGAAGTCCTCATTTGTAAGAAAGAAATATCACATGGCGAATTAACAATTAACCCCCACAATTTGAACTATGCAGATGAGAGTATCAAGGCAACAAACCTATAAAAAAGACTTGAGTTGTTATGTTAATGCCCACCACAACAATATCTGCTGCTGAAGTAAAAACTATGTCAAAACCTATAAAAAAGACTTGAGTTGTTATGTTAATGCCTACCACAACAATATCCGCTGCTGAAGTAAAAACTATGTCAGCTGCTTTTGGATCTCCATAGATCTGCAGTGTTATGCACGCATGGTTTAATACTTGCTTTACTGTCTTTGCATGTTCATATATGATGCAAGATTCTAATGTGCAATATATATGACATTAAAATCAAATCAATGAACATATACCCATACTTTTGTTTTTCAATTAAAATCAATGACACCATCTCCAATTCTAAGCTTCGATTCATGTTCCTAGAATAAATAACCATCTACGAAATATGGACACCAATTGACCATATCACATACAAAAGATAAAATTCTCTCCTACAGCCTTCCCAAAACTGTATTATCTCTTATGTATTAATTCAATACATGTCTTTGACCTCTACTGGAACTTGATAGTCAAATATTGTTGAAGTTGTTGCACAACATCTTCTATTGAAAAAAAGGACAAAACTAATGAATTCACAATGTGGACATAAGCTCAAGAGCAGAGTTGTTGAACTAAAATCTTGTTTCAGATTTTGAAAGGTCTGGACTACAGACCCCATCACATAAAAAGTCACATCATAACTTACTGACAAAAGGACATACAAAACACTGACCATCTAGACTATAGTGATATGTACGATTGGCACTTGAGACAGAGAAGATTGAATCGAACTAGGTGACACGGTTACCAATCCGGTGGTACAACATTTAAAATTTAGCTAATGCACCAAGACACTAATAAGGATGAGTGGGATTAGATGATGCTTACCTTCTGATGGCAAAAAATAGTGAGCAGCCCTGGAAATAACAAAATAGAAGAGGAGGCAAAGAAGAGTAGCTACAAAGAATAAAGGGCCAATGCAACATAATCCTAAAGATGGCACGAGCATGCATTAAGAACATAACCATGCCCTTTGAAACCTATTAGTAATTAGAAGGCATAGATGAGGACCTTAATGAATAGATTCTAACTTAATTGAGCTCTCTATATATAAATCAAGTTTGGTAAAACTTGAACTACTATTAGTGGAATCTAAATGCTTAATAAAATTCCGTCGTAACCCAACTTTAACAGTACGTGCAATATGTTAACCATGAAGCATACAACGTAAGAAATGCACACTATACTTGTAAAATCAAAGACCAAACTGACTACATAGTAGACCCATATGCAGCTTTCTGTTTAAAGAGGGAATGCCATATAGATAATGAACAGAAAAATGACAAATGGGGGGGGGGGTCAATTTAGCAGTTTCAATGAAGCTAAAAAAATTAATGGCTGCTCAAATAAAGTGAGAGCAATGCAGATATATGTTTTGATACAACACAGTAAGATAACTATAACTGTTGGAGCACCTGCACAGTAAAGGAACAAGCAATTTTTTGATAGAACACAACAAGGCAGCATTGACCAAAATTTTAAAATTACCATAGACATGCATGCACATGCATATTATATAGAACTTCAGACAAGATTATTGCAGTCACAAACAATTCCCAAAGAAAATGTTCTATTTAGCCCTACAACTAATGATAAGCGATATGAAAAACAAAGCACATAACAAAAAAATTAGGAGAACATTCTTTACATAGCATTTCATGCTATCCTTACAAAAAATCCCTTTCTTTTGAAATAAACATGTACCGAGTTTAGATAAAAGAATTCCTTTACACCCGACCAAGGACATACGTCACAACAAAATTTTAGATCTGAAAGCATAGCATTGTCATCATACAATTTTCAAAACATGGATCTAAAATATAGCCAAGTGCTTGTACAACTTACAAAGATCAATTTCTAACATTTTCAACAATGGTATGCCCCCTCAATATCTCTAAGCTCATGACAAAGTAATTGAACACAACACAATAGAACTGCATGAATGTCCAATTTGTTGGTTACTGTATATTACTAATGAATGATGTGATACATGGGGCTCACTACTTCGTATACTAAAGAATGAAGTGATCAGAGGAGCTCACTAATTTTCACATATGACTAAAATCAATTGGAAGACCGTAAACTAAATTCCTACATGAATATGGTTCACATGTTCTCACTAAGAAGATGGGTCCACACTTGATTTTTTTATTTCCCACTATATTAGATGCAGTAAATTCCTGAATCTGTTTAAAAAGATGATATTTATTGAGCACAATCCAAAAGCATCTTACGATAGCTAATAAGTTAGGCATGACAATGCTTTGATAGATATGCATTCCAATATCATTCTATGCTTTCTCACCTTTGGTAGGAAATTTTCAACACAAGGAGATAATGGTTCCAGCAGTTAAACTGCAAAGTTAAGAACTTCTATGATTTTCCCACAGTTTGCCTACAAACATTATTAGAATAAATATTCTTGTAGCATAATAACTTAATTTTGATCTACATCATGCACTACAACCGATGCAATTTATGTCTGGACTTTGAATTTAAATTGGAATCTTACCCTAACATTCCCAATGATTGGTAGCTGTAGTGAGGCATTATGCAGTGTAGTTGTTGCCCCTGTAAGATAGCTTGAATGATCCACCTCAATATCACTCCATTGATCCAAAAATATGATACCTGATAATTTGGCAAATAAATAAATAAATAGAATTAAGCTACACAAGTCTTTTCATTTGAACGACCTATTCGCATAAACCATCCTGAATTGATAACTAATTAATTGTTAATGCATGTTGAATTGAATGGTGTATTTGTAGGGAAAACAAAAGAAGAAGAAGAGTAGAATGCCCAAGTGAGCAAAATGCTAGTGCATATTGGCATCCATGGGGACATTGAATGTTTTATCTTCAAAGTTCAGTTGATAGTAGCCAACATATCCATCCATGGCAAACTTCATTCGGTTCTACAATGGGACCATTGAGATGAAACATAGTGATGAAGGTCCTTATGTTGAGTGCCTAAGAGCTCCCTAGCGTCCCTCTTTTTTTTGGAGATTAGCATCCCTCTTTTTTTTTGGAGATTAGCATCCCTCATTTGAAGGAAATAGATACCCCATCGCTCCCTCTCACGTGAGCGAGCAAAATTAATTCACTCATGTGACATACCCAGTTCAAGCAATTTTCTCAGCTGAACTTCAATAGTAACATATTTTCCTTAGAATCAATTATGAAGCCATACACACCACAACTACTCAAAAATTTCTAAAAGCAAAAAGCACCCAATTTTGCCTTACCTGAGTACCATCTACGGACAAAAAACACCCAATTTTGCCTTACCTGAGTACCATCTACGGAGCACAATCTCTACTCCCTCTATCCTCTCCACCTCCGTCCTCTTCTTGGTGATTGATTCCCGTAGCCCGAAGAGGGATTTCTTCACATCCAACTAAACAAAAAACATCATGATCATTCACTAGCATCCTAATTGGCTATGTGACTTCCTGAGGAGCAGGACGCTGAGCTGAGGAGCGGAGGGCTCTTGCATGGTGCGGCGACCACCATGACCCCATTGGCCTTGGAGAAGTCGGTCACAGTGGACGCCACGTTGGACGAGCAGCACAATGCAACGACGTTTGCGGTGGGGGCATAGGTGGTGGAAGAGCAAAGATGGTACGCATGGGCGCCGGCAGGCATGGGTATCTCCTGCGTGCGGTGGAGGCGACCAGCTCGCCGGACGAGCGGGGTAGGAGCCAATGAGTGGAGATAGACGTGCGTGGGTTGGGGTTGGCATTGGTGCCAATTTCGACGAACAACTTCTACACAGCGCAGGCGCACCTATAGGCGACAGTGGTAGGGGGAGCGGTGGGCACCGGGGCATGGTTGTTGTGGTTGTGGAGGCGAAGGTAGGCTTGGACCAGGTCGAGGGCTCCAGCAAGCGACGATAGCAGATAAGGTGGGGAGGCGGTGGCAGTTGGGAGAGGAGGCGAGGTAGGCGATGGCAGTAGATAAGGTAGGGAGGCGGGGGGCTAGCGCCTTGCGCTTCAGATTAAAGAAACACAAAGGAAGGGGGATCAATAATCAGGACCATTTCCCAATCCAATCGAAGTGGGGGTGAAGAGAGATATAGATCAAACCTTTGGCGAGGGCATCGTTAGAGTCAGCGACAGGGGCTAGAGCAGCGGCGATCGGCGATGACGGAAGAGGAGGAAGAAATGGAGCCATGGTGGCCGGTAGGTGTAGGATCAAGGATAACCGACTAGAGGGGGTTGAATAAGAGGTTCTAAAAAATTCTCGCCTTAAAAGATAAATTATGACAAGTAATCACTAGGCAAAAATACTAGATAATCACAACCTACTCATTTCTAGTAAACCTAAGGTACCACAAGGAATAATGTTTGCAATTAGGCTTCTAGCACAAGAGAACATGATAATATTAACAATTTCAAAGTCATTAATGTAAATACAAAAGGTAAAGATTAAGAAATAACCATAAGTAGACACAAGAAGTTTTTTTCCGTGGTATCGAAGACTTGCCGATCTTCACTAGTCCACGTTGAGGAAATCCCAAGCACACTTGAACCGGCTCCACGAATTAAGCCTCATCTCCTCAATCAACTATTAGTTGCTCTTGCTCATCTCCAGAGATAGTGAGCACCGAACCACTCATAATTTTGCTCGAATCTCTTCACAAATTTCTTGAAGAGATCACCTCGCGATCAACCACCATGCCGTCTAGGTGCTAACAAGCACCAAGAGTAAAAGATCATGCTTCGCTTTATGACTATCAAGTTCTAAGGATCAATCTAAATGATTATGCACTTGACTTTGGCTAACGACACCTCAAAATGAATGCACTCAAGAGAAGAGGTGTGAAATAAATGCTCAAGTCTCAAAGATGTTCAATGCAAGTTCAGCAACATGTCCTTGAGCTGGTGGGGGGGTATTTATATCCTCACCAACCAAAACTAGCCTTTACAAAAATTAATTCTAAAAAATCAGGGAAATCGAAACTACCGACGTGCAAAGTGCGGTACTACCGTAATGTACTATAGTACACTGTAACGGCTCTGTCAGAACATTAGAACTAGCCGTTGAAAGTTGATGCGGTACTACCGCCGTTGTAAGTGCGGTACTACCGCCCTGCAGTAGTTCCGATTTGTCAGTGTGGTAGTACCGCACGTGGTCATTCCGCTGTGTACATCCCAGAACTTCCGATTTTTGCCAGCCTAAGTTTTCTTAGGGGTGCTCTTTGGAAGAAATATACCGCTAGAAATGTCCGGCACTTCTGAAGATCGGTAGTTTCGATTTCTGGTGCAGTACTACCGCACTGTGGTAGTTCCGCTGTGTATTCCTCGGTACTACCGATTTCGGCAAGCCCAAGTCTCAACGAGGTTGCTCTCTGAAAAAAACATACCGCTGAAAAATCCGGTACTATCGTGGTTCAGTAGTTCTGCAGTTTATATACCGGTACTATCGGACTCTGATAATTCCGTATTTTCTACACCGGTACTTCAGATTTTTCTGAAAGAGCATAGTTGGTTTTTAAACTTTATTTTATGTGCATACATGATCCTAGATTGATCCAAATGGTACAGGAATATACTATCAAGTTAATTTCTATGATTCCTCTTAATAGTACGATGACTATCTTGTAATCCGATCTTCCAACTTTTTTTCTAAAGCCGGTAAAATATGAAAAAGGGATTTTATATTTCTTGTACCTTTGATTTTGTTCCATCCTAATTTCCTTTTCCTTCTTTCGCATGCAACTAGCTTTTGACATATGCGCACTTATGAGACTTAACCTATGCAAATCTCAACAAACATATAAGTTCCATATTCATAAATCATCATTAATTGATAAAACCAATTTTTAGGGGCATAGATGCTTTCAGCAGGGGCGGAGGAGCAAGAGGCACATTAGAGACAGGAGCGGTGAGTGGGAGGAGTAGGGGCGGCGTTGGGAAGGAAAAGGTGGCACGAGGGAGGTGTACGGGCGCCGCATGATATATGATGTGGACATGTTAGATGAAAAGAAGCGAATCGTTTTTTAGACGGGTGGTGGAAGGGGAAAGAGAGAACATACAAACCACCAACTTCTCTTTTTAAGAAGTAGAGATTACGTAGCTATAGCATTACTCTTACAATACCACCTAGTGCACATGTGGAATATGCTGCCAACCAAAGCCCGTGAATGACTACAGCTTTTCCTTGTTGTAGATGCCCTCTTGTTCATCGACCTTGTGATAGGCTCCCTCCAAAATACTAGCTATAAGAACCAGCACGAGCAAGCAGGCAAGCACCAAGTATGGAGGTGACATAGTCTTGTACTTGCACTCGCACGCACGCATAGTGCCTGGCTGTCGCTCAGCACGTAAGTAACGATCGTGCGGCGAAGATAGCGGCCACGGCGGGGGCATCGAGCCTGGCAGTGCTGGACACACTAAACTCGGTGCAAACTCATATGTACCACTTGAAGGAGATTGTGATCGCTGGCATGGGCTTCTTCATGGACGCCTACGACCTGTTCTGTATCTCTTTGGTGTCCAAGCTGCTCAGTCTCCTCTACCACCCAGACTATATCGAAATCATATTCTTTTGCAATGCCATGATTAGATCTATTGTTCTCTATCTGGTAGACTGATTGTGATAATCACAAATTAATCTATGATTTGTTTGCATGATTATTCATCTCTGTAATTCAATAGTAGAATACCTAGAATCTAGACCACAAAGTTTGCTTAAATAGATTGAAATATGGTAAACATGCAATGCAATGGATTCGGCACTGTGTTGTCACCATCAGCGCCCAATGCCATCGGCCGCTACACCCCATATCTGAAGTCGCCGCTCATTGGTCACCGACCGCCGCCTCGATGCCGAGGCCGCCGCTCGGCCTTCTAAACGCCGAACCACCGGCCGCCCAAAGCCGTTGACTCCGCCGATCACCTAAAGCCGCTGATGCTGCCCGGACGCCTCACGCCCAGTCGCCCGAAGCCACTGATACCCAGCTCCGACACCTCCACGTCTGCTAGAGAAGATGAGTACTACACGCTTGAGGCCTTCGTCGAGAGAGTTGCTTTCTCCGCATCCAAGGTTGACCACTGGGAGCCAGTTGCTGCCTCCGAGCCCTCCGGGAGAAGATGCAGACCCAAGCTTGAGGCTACCGCCGGGAAGCCGCAGCCGACTTCGCTCACTCGTGCCTGAAGCCGCCACCATGTTCGGCCGACTCCGCACCCGCCACGCCCAATCGCCTCCACGCCTAATCTCCTTGGCCGCTACCCGTAGCCACCAAAACCAAGGAACCAGTGGGCAGGGTTTAAAGTTTAAACCCTAGCCACCGGCTTTCTTTTGGGCCAATGAGGCACATGGGGCAAACAGGCTAAACATGGCCCAATAGCATGCAAAAAAAGGAGAAACAAAATATGGCTAGCAATTTTGCGAATTAGCCCCTAAAGTCTTGGTAAATTATGAATATTAGCTACAATGCGGAAATAATTACAAATTTAACCTTGAAGTTCATCAATATAGAGGAAAAGTCCAGCCAACTTGATTTTTTTAAAAGAAATTAATTTTTAGATTATATGAGCTTCATTATAATCTTGTTAGCACTTTGATATTATCATGTTTTCTACATTTATTTTCTTTAGAATTTTGCTTCTGCTTATTAGTAAATCCAAAAATTGCTTATTAATTAGTAGAAATTCACTAAAATTATAAGAAAATTTCAAAAAAAATCCTAATAATGTCTATTGAATAGATAAAATACATACTCCATACCTTACTAATTTAGCAATGTCCAAAGGACCGGTGGTAGCCAGGGCCATAGAAAGAGACCCAAGCAATAGGGTGGAAAGTGGAAGAAGTTAAATATGCAGGAGGAAAATGGTAAACTACGCTGGATGGGGCAAGGGAAAGGAAAGCAATAGAAGCCAGACTTGAGCAACAAGGTAGCCCACCTCCCTGCGCCTTGCTATAGATGTGGATGTATAGATCATTTGTCCCATACTTACTGTACCCTGAAGCACCTGGTAGATCTCTACTAGGAGTCCATTGGCATGAGCAAGAAGGCACCAAGGAAGAAGGTAGAGTCACACTTTATCGATCAGCCTAATGTTGACAAGTGTGATGCACCGAATGCAGAAATAGAGCTCGACACTATAGTATGGAGCTTGACCTATATGGTGACTTGCTTAAGTTTGCTTTAGCAGTTTAGATTATTCTAGGAGAATAATGGATTCTTTGTGCTCTTGCGGAGCATTAATTGTTTAGAATTTAAATGTTAATTCTAGATGAATAAATTGAGTTGCATGTTCTTTTAATCTTTATTCCTATTGAATTATTATTTGATTATATTATGCTCTATATAGAACAACTCCTTAAATCTGATGGCAGGAGAGGAGAATTGTCTGGTAGATAGTAAAACCACCGCTGGAAGTGATGCTCTAATTGTTGGCACTAGAAAGGCCATACTTATTCGCCCTATGGGTGCCCGAATAGTGATAGTGGATGTTCACTTGTATCTAGAATCAAAACATACCTTATTAAGTTTCAAGGATATTTACTTGAATGATCTCCATGTAGAGACTGATAATGAAGGGGGTATAGAATATCTTCTCCTGACTAAGTCTAACGTCGATCAGAAATGAGTGGTTGAAAAATATCTCTCCTTCTCATCTGGGTTATACTATATCTACATCAAACCTGAAGAATATGTTGCAATAAAAATAGAGTACAAAACTTTGGAGTCCTTTAAGATCTGGCACGATCAATTATAAGCAACTCTATTGGCCATAGCTTAAAAACTCTATCCTTTCCTAAAGCTGAAGATTTCTTGTGCCTAACCTTCGTCAAAGGAAAACTCATAATTAGACCCTCTTATCTAAAAATTAAGGAGAAATCACCTATTTTCTTGGAGAGAATACAGAGTGATATCTGTGGACCTATTTAACCCATGTTGGACCCCTTTAGATATTTTATGGTGGTATTAAATGCTTTTACTATGTGGTCCAATATATGCCTGCTGTCTACTATGAACCACGCCTTTGAAAAACTAATAGCATAAATTATTAGATTATGAGCAAACTTTTTAGATGAAAAGATTAAATCCATTAGAATGGACAATGCTAGTGAATTTACCTCTAAGCCATTTAATGACCACTACTTAGTTTTAGGCATTAAGGTAAAACACTCAGTACCACACATCCACACTCAGATTGGGCTTGCAGAGTCATTCATTAAAAGAATTAAGCTTATTATCAAGCCGCTATTGCAGAATTGTAGACTTCCCACAAGCTACTAGGGCCATGCAGTGTTGCACGTTGCCACACTAACAAACTTAAGATCGACTACATACCACTAGGTTTCCCCCTTACAACTAATATATGTAAAAGAATCAAGTATTTCCCATTTACAAAAATTTGGTTGTGCAGTATACGTGACAATTTTACCACTACAACGTATAGCCATGGGTCCTTACCAGAGGTTGAGAGTCTACGTAGGATTTGAATCTCCGTCGATTATCAAATACCTTGAGCCTACTACTAGAGACATGTTTACGGCCCTTCACGCTGACTACATTTTTATGAAGATCATTTTCTGGCATTAGTACCCTACTGAAAAATGCTGAGAAATAGATTGGAATACCTCAGGCCTTCAAACCTTTGATTCTCACACTAAAGAAACTGAACTAGAGGTTCAGCGAATTATAAACCTGCAACAAATAGCACATAATCTGTCAGATGCCTTCACTAATCAAAAGAGAGTAACAAAATCTTATATGTTAGTAGTAAATGCCCCGAAGAGAGTGGAAGTACCCTAGACGAATACTCGAACCACTTCAACCCCTCATATGAAGAAGATAGGGAGAGCACTGGAGAATAAGGCCTCAATTCCGCGGAGACGTCCGCAGAAAAAGAAACTCAAAGAAAATAAATTACCTCACGAGTCAGTAGAAGAGACTCAACCTGACGTTAAGAAAATCACTGAAGTGAGTGATCCTAAAGATAGTAACCCAAGTAAAATTGCATGTGCACAATCTAATATTGGGACATCGGAACAACGAAACCCCATCGTTGTGGAAAATCACGAGGAACTGGATGAACCAAATAAAGAAATATCCACTAATTTTGTTGAGTTAGGAGAATTATATAAAAATACTACAATTATTGACATCTATTTTGTCCTCAAAAATTGCTAAAAATGTTAAATTGGATCCAGAACCAAAGTCCTTAGTTGAATGCTAGAAGCGCTCAAATTGGGGTAAATGAAAGAAAGCAATTGAGGAAGAATTACTTTCGTTGAATAAAAAGAAAGTGTTTGGCCCAGTAGCCCAAACACCGCCTAAATTGTTCCCTGTAGGATCCAAATGGGTTTTCATCCGAAAGAGAAATGAAAATAATGAGGTGGTGAGATATAAAAGCGAGACTTATAGCACAAGGGTTCACGCAGAGACCCAGCATCGATTATGATAAAACTTATTCTCCTGTCATGAGTGGAATAACGTTTCAATATTTAATATTAATGACATCATGTATGAATTTGAGTATGTAGTTAATGGATGTAGTGACCACATATTTATATGGGTCACTGGACTCGAAGATTTATATGAAAGTCCCAGACGGAGTAAAAATTCCAGATCCAAATAGATTAAATCGCAACATGTATAGCGTCAAGTTGGAAATATCGTTGTACGGATTAAAACAGTCTGGAAGAATGTGTTACAACTAGCTTAGTGAATTCCTCCTAAAGAGTGGGCACACTAATAATGAAAATTGTCCATATGTGTTCATAAAAATCTCAGAATAGATTTTATATTATTTCAGTGTACTTGATGATCTGAATATCATCGAAACGATAGAAGACACAAAGTAAGTGAGTTCCTATCTTGTTAAGGAGTTTGAAATGAAGAATTTAGGTCGAACCAAATTTTACTTACACTTGCAGCTGGAGCACCTCTGTAGAGATATTCTAGTACACCAATCCTCTTATACTAATAAGGTGTTAGAGAAATTCAATATAGATAAGTCACATCCATTACGAACACCTATAGTAGTCCGATCCCTAGAAGCGAATAAAGATCCTTTTAGACCAATGATGGAAAATAAGAAAAGTTTTGGACCAGAAGTTCCATATTTGAGTGCATTGGGGTACTGATGTATCTTGCAAATTGCATAAGGCCAGACATTGCTTTCACAGTCAACTTGCTAGCCAGATACAGTGCAGCTCCAACACAAAGATATTGTGCTGATGTGAAAACACTCCTCAAGTATCGTACACAAGATTTTGAGTTGTTTTTCCCAAAAAAAATCAAGACTTGACTATGGTTGGATATACAAATGCAGAATATCTGTCTAATCCCCATAATGCAAAATCTCAAACAGAATTTGTATTTCTTTGTGGAGGTATAGCCATATCTTGGCGGTCATTTAAGCAGACCTTTGTAGCTATCTATGACATCCCAAAATTTTGCATTTTATTTATTTTATTTTATTGGATTTTTCTAGATTTAAAAATCTCTTTTTCTAAATCTTAAAAATTAGCTTAGAGAGTAAGTTAATAAATTTAATTATGTAACTATGGTCGATTTAAGCTAAAACTATTTTATTTGTATTTCTTGCATTTTTCTAAATTTTTAAGAATTTTATGGGATTTATTTGAAGTTTTCTGCTATTTTCTAGCCTTTAATTGGTTTTCTCAGGTTTTCTGAAAAATCAAAATCAAAATTTAAAATTCAAACTTTCCTGCCTCTCCCTCCGGGTGACGCGTGGACGGCTTGGATGTGTCCATGTAACTGCCCGAGCTCATCCCGCCGCTCACCCTATCGCCCCTTGGATTGCGACCACGTCCCCCGCGCTAGCCCATCCCCGCCGCCCCTTTCCTCTCCTCTCCTGCTCTCGTCGATAGGTGGGCCCCACCCGTCAGGCCCTTCTTCCCCGCCGCGCCTCCCCCTTCCTTCTTTCCTCCCCATCTTTCCTTTCTCGTCGGTGCCCGAATCCCTGCCAAATCCGGCTCCTTCCCTCTGCCCTCTCCTTGGTTTTGGAAACCACGCATGCCGTCGGGTCAAATCCCCCAAATTTCGGCCCTCCTTCCTCTCCCGCCTCCTCTTTCCTTTCTCCTTCCCCGCCCAAATTTCCACTACCGCAATCACGGCGAGTAATTAGTTAATAAGTGAAGGTTTTTAATTAGTCAATAAATGTGACGAGAAATGGATGCGATATACTCTTTTCTCCTTCCCTTTTTTCTCAGTGGTTTTTTGGGAGGGGTTTTTAATTAGGCATATATATATCATGGTATTTATCTAAGAGGGAGTGTTATGAAATCTAAAAGGTTACGTTGTGAACAAATATCATAATTACCCCTGAGTGGTTTTGACTATAAATAAATAAGTCTATGTACAAGGAGAAGAGATTTGAAATTAATAAAGACTTCATTCCCTTGGTGTTCTCTCTAATTATTTTCTGATGTTTTTTTGTTGATTAGTTATGTGAATTGTATTGGTGTGTATTATTTCTCAACACATGCTTGGGCTTATCTCTTCAGCCTTGGGGCGTCACATGAGACGGTAGAGACGACCCAGGCATAGACAACTGGAAGGAAGAAATTACAGAAAGCTAGTATTCCTCTTCTCTTGTTTTGGAACAAACTGGGTTTGATTAATTGAACACCGTTAATTACAACTTATCGTCAAGTCACAAAGGGCCTCAAAAGAGCTTGCAGGCGGAGGACGCATCCAAGGGGTGGATAAGGTAGGTGAGGACAAGTGCCACGAACATCAACACGTAGGCAATCCCTTGGTCCACACTTGTTCCTGCCAACACCAACAAAACCAAGGAATTAATCAAGTTTGCCGCAAACAACATCACCACACAGAACACACCTTCCAAAACTACACTGGAGCCTCCACCGGAAAGCCATGCAACAACAAATGGGAGCTCCTATTTAGCGGGCGTCCACCAGAAACAAAGATTGTGCACGCCTCACCCCTTCCCCAACTCTCGCTACTCCTTCGCCCCTGCCTGTACAGCCTACCCACCTCCTATCCATGGCTTCCAGCGCTGCCGTCCAATACAACCCCTCATAAAACCACCCATTAGCAAACTCGTTACCGCCGTCTACGACAAGCATTTATGTTCTTAGGTCCCATTTGGAGCAGAGGAATATGATCGAATTTTGGAGAAATTACATTGATTCTTGCAAAATTCCTGCAAAATTCATCTGTTCCAAACAGGATCTTAATGTGCACAACACAAGTAACACAAAAGGAAAGGGGGGAAAAAACTAACCATCACTGGTGGGTGCTGGAGCACTGGCCTGAGCATTGGCCACAGCGTCGAGCATGACAATGATGGCCATCACAAGAACAGAAACTCTTGAGATTGGTGCCATTTCCTCTCACAAATGGAGACAATCAAAATGACTAAAGGTTCTAGATCCCCCTCCCTCTCGCTCTGGAGATCAGGACGAGGAGGAGAGAGAGACAAGACTCGTGTTCCGTTTGTGCTCACCTAACTTTTGCGAATGCAGGGGATACCAAAATTTATAGATTTCTCAAGGAGGTGAACTCGTGCAAAGTAATGCATAATAGGGCGGTTCAAGGAGTGGACGGCCTTGCTCCTCGTACGCTTGGATTCAAGGGGATCCTTCCTATCATTTGACCTGTAACAACCAACCGATCCTCCGATCTCCGCTTGGAATGATGGCTATATTTAGCGTTAGGCAGCTAAAAATGACACACAAATGCCTCGTCAGGGCGACACTGGAAGTAACAACGTAACATGCCTGGTTGACAAAACAAGTGCGCTGTGTGCCATACATTGCATTGCACGCGTCTACTTGAAATAAATGGGAAAGAGTCATCTCCTGTGTAGAACATTTGAATTCAGCATCACTCAGCGAATTTTACCTGACGATGTAGAACAACGATCAAAGCTCACTGCTAACAAGCAATAAATCACATGACAACTGGTACATGACGATATGAGCCCCTGGATTGCTGATGCGTGTAGAACTGGAGAGCTCTGTAAAGCTACTTGACAACCCAAAGCAAAGCATGCAACTTGCAAGAAATCTGGGAAAGCATCTGTACTCCGCATGGCACAGAGACGACCATCTCAATACCACAGGTAAGGTGATGAGCTCAAAAACTGTACAATAGTAAATCTACATCAATGCGTACCTTGATGGTCACAAAATTCACCTCTCAGTGAATTACTGGAGTCTGTGCAATCGAGTCACATAACTACGTCATACAGCATGTACTGTGCAGCATCAACATCTTAACAGATGAAAAATTACGAGTACAAATACAAGTTGTGGTAATGCTTCCGAAGTTGCGATGCTTCTTCAACATTTTCTATTTACATGCATAAAGTAAAGAGAAAGAGAGTCATCATGTCGACTCTTCATCATTTAAGTTCAAATCATGGTTCCATGAGGAACTACAATGCTAGTTGTTCTGATAAATACTTAATGAGTCAGAATATAGCAAGCCCCTCTATATGAGAAGTTACGGATGTCTGAATCTTAACCACATACTGCTTCCTTACTGTCAACAGAAGTACGGATCCTCTTTGTTCCTGTAAATATCAAATAACTGCTTAGAGCAATTGAATGCTACTTGCTGAAGTAAACTGGGCCCTGTAGCATCATGGCTCACTAGTTCCCCAGCAGTTCTTTTCAGTGGTCCCTGAAGATCACCATCCAAAAGAAATTCGGCCAACTTAGTTGCCCTGAAGTGAACAGCAGCAAACAAGTGTAGTTTCAGAAATCAGTACAATGAACAAGCACTCTAGCATCAGCCACATATAATACCAATGAGAAAATGTAATGCACATATATCACAATGGTATGAAAAGAATAATGTATTAGAAAGGCTAGAAATTCCCACACTAATCAGAAATAGAGAAAAGAATTTAATCCATATGTTAGATGAAAATTATAACTGTTGAAAGTTAATCTTGGAAACAGACTGTACAATAAGGTATACATATGAGAACATATAAAGGACATGTAACACGATTATACAAAGATTCTTCTTTCTATTTAGATCAGGCTACTTACCCATTGGTTAGGTTAATCCAGACACACTGATGGCCATGCCATGCCAATCCTCCTTAAACTGGCAAACAGAACAAAGAAATTGCACCAAATTCTAGCTTGCATGATCAAGCATTAGGCTGTGATAGTGAAGGATCAAGGTTCGATCCTAGCTACATGTACTGTTTTTGTTTTCTAACTTCTTTTGGTTCTTGATGGTGATTAATTTTCTGTGCTTATTTTTGCTTCCTATCTTCTCTGTCGTTAGGGAAAAAATCCAAAAAAGTGAACTTTTTATCCTAGCATGCAACATATTGTTTCTCATTTATATTTCAGTACTCAAATGGTATGCTTCGTTATTCCAACCATATATCCACAGTCATGAACAGATCATTGAAAGACAAAAGGTTAGGAAAAAATTGGTACATTACAAAATCAGAAAATCTCCATGAGTATTTGTGTGATGTATAGATCATTGAAGGTAAAATAATTGGAGTATCCGACAGCAAAGTTCTATGCTTTCAATTTTGATTACATACTACATATCCTTCTCAATCTATATAACAATCATAATTTGCACTGCTTAAACATCCTTCTGAAGACTGCTGGAATCTCATTGGCATCTCTTGGAAACCTCTTTGGAGATTTTTGACTTGTAGCATCTGCTATGGATCAAGCAGGTTCTACTCAGTCTTTATTGAATGAATTGTTACTACTAGGATGCTTGTATATCTAGCTCCAAAGCAACAATTGTATTTTCAACGGGGTTCCACAAAATAATCATAGATAAAAATGTTTCTACCATTTGATGTTGAACTTCTAAAACAAAGACGGTCTACTCCAAGTGGCTTGGCTAAATCTATTTGTATCACTTTTTCCTTGCTCCTCTTTCTACAGTTTCTTTTTCCATTAATAAAATTTTCAGTAGGGTCCTGATTAGGATTTGTACAATTTAAGTATAGATTCTTAATCCAATTAGGATATGTCTTGCTTAAGGTTTTTGATTTAGCACACATACAGCCTTAAAAAACATTTTATTCCTATATAAACTGGATTTACAAAGCACATGTTTTTAAATTATCAACATTCGTGCCACTTAAGGTTCAATCCTGATTTAGTTGCGGACTTCAGGTTCATAATACTCAAAAGCTTTTTTACTCAAGATCCATCCGGATTCTATTTCAATGGATTTGCAGTGTTTAAGATTTTTATTACTACCACAATTTTAAAATTATATAAGTTTATGACTATTATGAACTAAACAAAATAAATATGGTACATAAAATATGTAATAATATGAAGAATTTGCATTTAACCTTAAGCGAACTCAATTTTTAACACACCTGTATACATCACTTTTGCTGAGTCCAGTATTCCCGGTTTGTCCTCCTCCTGTTGACTCAGTAATTATCTTCCTTTGGCGGTAAAGAGCACAGAGAGCTTGCATAGAGAGTTCCATGTTTTCTATAAGTGAGGTAATCATATGTCCATCAGACTCCCAGTGCCTTGTAATTGTTGAAGGCAACGAGCTTCTTTCCCTTGTTGAAGGCAATAAGCTAGTTATCGAAGGCACCAATGTTGCCACCCTTGGCTCTTCATTTGAAGCCCCTTCCACACTGATCTCCGCCCCCTCACCCAGTCTTGATGGAGATGAGCTTTTCTCTGAACCATGTTTTGGAAACTCTTCACTCACCAGTTTCTTTGACAAGCCAGTACCTCCCTTAAGCTTTTGTGTTTTGCTGTCTATAAAAGAAGCCGGGGGAGTTCCTCCTAACTCGAAAAAGTACCTCCGAAGCTCTGGTCCTGAGAGATTGCGGATGCTCAGAGGAGGAAATGCTGCTGTTCTTGTCTCTTCAAATGGATCTACTTCCCTTGCTATTCTCCCTTCCTCACTTTGTCTTAATAGAGGTGAGCACTTCTGCATATCAGGCCCAACTTTCTTGTTCCTACATTTGGATGATGACCTAAGCAAATTATTGGACTTAGGATTGATCAATTTCTTCTGCATTTCTCTACCTCTCTGGTTTGATCCCCCAACCTTTCCAGTCTCAAGGGAATAGAGGTTACCTCCTTGCTCCCTGATACCACTAGTTTGTTGCAGCACCTTTGCCTTGTACACTCCACCATTTCCTCCCTCCCCCTTCTCCGGTTTCACAACTACCCTCCCCTGCACGAAGGCTGCCACCTCTGAGTCCTCAGGCGTACCCACCATCTGCCCAGTTCTTGATTCCGGGCCCTCCTCTCTCGCAGACGAATATTTCTGCGGATCATTCCCCAAAGAACCAACCGAATTGCTCTGCACCTGTCCATCTCCCTTCTCCAATTCCGCAGCCCCAGGCTCAACTTGCCGCAGCCGCTTCCAACGCTGGCTCAGCGTCTCGGTGTCTTCCTCGTCCTCTTCGTCTTCGTCCGCGTCGGCGTCGGCGTCGGCGCACGCCGCGGGGCCCCTCAGCCCCCTCTTGCGTTTGCGTCTGCGTCTGCGCTTCTTCTTGCAAGGAACCCTCGAAGCATCCCCGCGGGGCCCCTCCGCCCCCTCGTCGTCGTCGCTGCAGAGGTCAATAAGCTCGACGCCTTTCACCTCCACCTCCCCGACGCGCGGCTCGTCCCAATGCGCCGGGGACGGGGCGGCGATCCCGGCCAGGTGCGCCGTCTCGTCGGCCTCGTCCCGCGACCGGCGGAGGAGCGCGTCGTACTTCTCCCGCAGGGCGTCGATGTCGGCGAGCGCGGCCGCGAGCGCCGCCTCGGCCTCGGCGACCCTGCGGTCCCGCGCGCTGAGCACGCGCGCGGCCGCCTCGTAGTCGTCCCTGCGGTAGGTGGCGCGGAGGCGCGCCACGAGCTCGGCGCCGGAGAGGTGCGCGAGCTCGGCGTCGGTCTCCGAGCCGGAGGCCATCGCGTTCGGCAGGGAGGTGGCGCGCGGCGCGGTGGCTCGGCGTAGCGTCAAAGCCCTAAGCTAGCCTACGCAAGGGCGTGGATGGACTGGACATGGGGTTTTTGGTTCGGGAAATCGGCCACGCGGAGGCTGGCCGAGTGGGATTTCGGCTGTTTGTCGTTTCTGTTTTTTTAATTATTTATTAATTTCGTTTTTTGGTTTTTTATTTTTTCTTGTATCCTTTTTATTGTCCGTGATAAGGTAATATATTTTTTATTTTAAATTTTTTAAATTTAATTATACCAAATAAATCAAGTCAATTACAGTAAAAACTAAACCAACTATCGTAAAGAAATCTATAAACCAACACAATTATAACCACTCAAATCCTACCATCTGTCATGTGAAGCAAAGCCGGCGAGCAACAGTAACGACGATTTTGCTCTAATCTCAGCCGTCCAACGCAAAACAGACAGTCTGCACTGCATGCCACAACGGAGGCGCTACGGTTCTTTCCGGTACAGTACCTGCTACAGTTCTTTTGCTTTTGATCCGCCGGCTAGAAAGTGAAGTCACAGTGCTGTAGCACCGTTCGCAAATCCGGATCTGGTGGGAGTGGGCTTGGAGGCAGGAAGAATGCCGGCACTGCTCCAATGGGAACGGGATAGAAGACGCTGTAGACTGCAGCGCGGTTGGTCGCTCGCGCTCGCCAACCAGCGCCAATTTCCCGTTTTGTGCCTTGACCGGTGTCGCAAAATGGGTCGTCCGGTCGAAAAAAATTTACTGTGTAACGGCTACATAGCTTGGTTTGTACCTAGCCAATCAGGTACTGACACGCGCCATGGACCAGTGTAGCAGCAGGAAAACACAGCGAAGCCTACCAAAAAAAATGCTACAGTGTTTGTGTGCCACGTATGACCGTCTGGTTGGCTCGTGACACAGCTGCGGCTGTGTAACTGTTGCCCGATAAAAAAATTTTCCGTCTGGTGGAGTGCGGACTCGCAATGTAGCCATACGATTAGCGCATGAAGGAATGCCATTATTCATTATTTGGATAATGGATGCAGTTTTATGTAATAGGCAAAAATGTGAATTTTTATTTGGTATGTTCCGGAGTTAAGGGCTCGCCTGAAACGCATATTTTTATCAGAATTTTTTACATGGAACGGTTTAATTTCTATAGGATTTAGAGAAAATCCTCACGTTCTAAACAGAGTTTAAGGTAGCGCTCAGTTTGACGTTGGCTTAAGACTTTTTTTACTATAGCTGGCTTATTTTTTTACTGTAACTGAGTTAGCTTATTTGGCATAATTAAATTTTAAAAAATAAAAAATAGAAAACATGTTAACCCATCACATATAATGCAAAAGAATACGGAGAAAAAAAGAAAAGGCAAAAAAGCCTAAAAAATCTAAAAAAACCAGAAAAAGATGAAATTACTGAATAGTGAAAAAAAACAGAAGTCAGAAACAAAAGTTGTCTTTAAGCCGTTTTGAACGGTGCCTAAGTGGACCATATTCCAATGTTGATTGAACAGGTTAAATCACAAGTTATATCATCCCCTGCACACCTCCCCTTGGTCACCTTTGCGTCGTACCTAAGCTCGGTCTTAGGCCGCCGTCGGTCTCCTCCGACCTAGTTGTAGGTGTTGTGGCTCGGCCTCCGACCCCCTCGTCTCCATGGCCTCTACTAGAGTCGGCCTAGGTTCCAACTATGGCCGCCCCTAGATCTGGTCCTACGTCACCGCCATTGGCTTGGCTTCCCCTACTCGCCATCCTCCCCCCTTACAGTGGTCCCAGGCGTCGCTCTTGTCGTGTCCTCTTTGGCTCCAGCCCTATGCCACCAGTCTCCTCAGTAACCCTAGCCGTGCCTCGAGTCTCCTCTTTGAGCTCCGGCTATGGTTGGTGGCTTGAGGTCATCGCGCCTCCGGCTCCTTCCTCGGCTCTCCCTCTACGCCGCTGCGTTGGGCCCCCTCGGCGCTAACCCAGGCCGCTCCCCCTCAGCTCCGGCTCCTCACTGGCCGACTCCTCTCCAATTCTCTTAGTGGCTTGTTTTACTTATGTTTATTTTCTATATTTGTCATGCATTTCCTTGATTTGAACTCTACTGAGGGTAGTGCTATGAGGTTGCTACAGTGGGGCTCAAAGTCTGTCCATTCGTCGGGGGAGTGTGGATGGGCTGTCGGGTGCAAGTAGTGACCCTACACTACGGCGTTTGCCCCTCAGTACCTTCTTCTACCTATGTTCTTACTGCTCTATGCCCTATCTTATTGAATGGTAACACATTAGTGCTCTGGTAGCTTGTGGTGCCACATGATAATCACTCGTGGTGGCTAAGTTTTGCTATATTAGGAATGACTTATTGAGTACATTTGCTACTTATGTGGCCTTAGAACATATCTAATTGACTGGGAGGCTTGGGTGACCTACCTCGGTCAACTGGCTGCCGGTTTACAAGTGGCAAGGATGGAAATAGACAGGTGGCCGCTTCTCTGACGTTGTGCCAGCTATGGCTGATGGTGGCTTGTGGTTGCCTCCTGCTTCAGCTTGGCCTCTTGCTCCTTGCTCCTGGATTTTGTTGGCTTTGCCTTGATCTGCTTCTTGGAGTGGCCTAGTGCAGGTGGCTTGAGGGGTTAGGATCTAGGGTGGATTGAGAATGGGGGAAGAACTAGGTGTGGCTCTTTGTTGGCTTGTTTGCACAATGGACTCTCTATTGGCTTGTTTGCCCAATGGAGTATGGTCTCCGGCTCTCCTGGATTGTTTGCTCGATTAAATGTTGCCTCTCTCCTTGTGGCCGAGTACCTTGGTCCTTATCTCTTGGCTCTCTCGACTGAGCATTCCCTGTGTTCTCTCCCGGTTACTATGCTAAGGGGGTGTGAATCTAAGATATTATGGGCTGGCTTGTACAGTGGTTTTTCGATAAAAATTCAGGTTTGCTTTTATTATCGAATGGTGACCTGATAACTGTGAGAGGTACCAACTGACCCTCAGACGGTCTAGGAACCTCGGTAAGCATATTGCCTAGCTCAAAATTAAATTCTAAGGCTCTAACGGCAATTCTTCCTTTTAATCTCTTCTTTTGTTTGGTCTTTTTGGTATTTCAATATTTATTTATTCGCTATTAATATTGGGTTTTGGGTTTGGTACAACAAGTGAATTGCAACTAATGTATGAGATGAGCTCAGTGTAAATTAATTCATGTACTTCATGATTGATTTCGATTGTACTATAATTTCTTAATTTTTGAGACGGTTATTTAGTTGAGACCTGGAATTGTAAATTTGTTGTAATTCGTATTGTCGCTATTATGTAACATGAGTTGTAATATTATTATTTGTCTTCATGTAAATTCCAATTGTCGTTCGATGAATGTAATTGATTTACTATATAAAGACTGCAATTAATTAACTGTTGTACCATGGATTGATATATTTTCTATTTGAGTTGAATGCTCTCAATTGCCGTGTAGTTAAATTTTATTTCTCCATCTTGTCTATATAGATTGCTTTTGTCCTAGTCGATGAAATTGTGAAAGCAACACACGTACTTACCACTCGCCGGTTTCAATTCAAACTTTTTAGTTTAAATTGTCCCACAGTTTAGATCACTCGTTGCTTAATTAACCTCATGTAGCTCTGTAATTCGTGGATTAAGGTTAATCGAAGACACGAGGTGTTTCAGGTTTCCACAAGGGCGTCTCAGCTTGAGACACTTAAGAAAAATCAGATTGAGCAGATAGATCAACTAGAGGAGAAAAAACACACAAATTTTGGACAACATCGACATTTGGAAGAGGAAAAAGCTACATGTAAATAAGAACACAAATCTACAAAAGTATGTCCAAGAACTCCAGCTAGCCAGGCAGAAGCTTGAAAGAAGACAGTTATGTCACGGCAGTGGAAACATCGCAGACAGAGATCCGGCATCTTGAACAACAATTACAACAATTTTCTGGAAGGATCAGCTCACTAGAAGAAACTCTCATGCAAATAAAAGAAAATGCTTAGTCTGGGGTCTCCAAATTGACTGATCAATTGGATGAGCAAGAATCACAATTCAATCAGAGTTTTGCACACTTTGTTGCTCGATCATTTGCATTCAGTGAAGAGCTTAAGGTCCTAAGGAACAGGTTACATGGTCATCTTGGTAAGCAGAAAGAGCTAGTCAAGAAGAACGATGAGCTGGCAATTATGTTAAGAGAAAGAAAAGGTGATATCAGAAATGGCAAGAAGTGCTGCTGAGGCAGAGGAGAAGATGGTTCACCTTGAGAAGACAATTGAAGAGGAAGAAGAGGAGCTAGCATCTAGGGTGCAGGAGAAAAGAGAAACCATCAAGCAGCTGAGTGATGCAACTGTTTACCACAAGAACAACAACGATGATCTGAGCCGCTACATTTGCAGTCATAACCGCCCTCGCTTTCCATTTTGCCTGTAAATTTGCTTACCAACAATTCAGTGCCAGTAGATGTAAAGGTTGCATTCTAGTTGTGAACTGTGGCAGAAAGGAAATTATTGCCAGATATCTTCTTTCCATGTATCATACATAGTGCTCAAATACATTATAGAGCTAGTCAGATAGGTTGGCTTGTGTATTCTATTGGCAGTGGAAGTGCTGAAGATATTTTTTGTTCCTTCCACTTTATCATCTTATCGAAGTGATCGACTGAGACTGAAGATGCAATAAATCTGAGTGCTGTTTTGAATCTATATTCCAATGAGGTAATGTGGCTTGGGAATTTTCTTGTTCACCTTTTGATTTTATGACAGATTGCAGCGTTATAGTCTTTTGAATGTCTTGGTTTACATTAGCCCTTACAGATATGTTGTCTGATTAGTTTCCATGCCTTACATGTTCATCTTGGAGGTTTTGTCAAGTGACCGGGCTCCCAAACAAGGCCTCGGAGAATTCGTGCAGCATAGCACGGACGAACCAGGAAATGCTGCCCGCATCCGCATGAGCCCGGTGTTCGTCAGGGGGCGCAGCGCGCAGGCCAAGCCGCAGGCTGTACCGCTGCCTCGCCGCGAGTTTATGTTCTTGGACATGATTGGGCCGGGCCGATCGGGCGTTTCCTAGACAGGTTAAAATTTACAACTGACCCAGTGAATACAGTTGGTCTGTGTTTCATAGCATCGGCTGGCCCAAACTTGTGGAGATCCTTTCGGCCCATAGCAACTGCGATGACCAAAAAGCGACGTCATCAGATTTGGGCCTCTTTTCTCGAGAACATGAGCTTCGGCCCCCATGACCACTGCAAAAGAGAGTACGTAGTGTTAACGAATTAGTGTCGCCGGAAGATCCAATAGCCCTAGTAAACACAACTAGATAACGAGAGCCATCATGGAATTAGGAAATGAAAGTAAGCAAACAATTGACACAAAAGATGGGGAAAGAGAAGTCGGCGACCTTCTTTATTAATTATGAAATCAACTATTTACGCCTCTTCTCTATATTTATAGCTTACAGTCTTTTTGGTATACGCTCACATCTTTAACTTGGAGTCCAAGAAATAAACTGTACAGGGCCACCTGGCCTAACCGTGCCCCCTTAGGGATAAGTTTTGTAACATCCCCCTTAGGCAGATACCTTGACATGTAAATACCTCATTAAAAACTCATTCCAAAAAACTAGTAGAAAAAGGAATGTAAAAAATAGTACATCACATATGTAAGCTATATTGTACTAGTTGCTTCATTAAAAACCTTCATGTGAGAAAAATTTCTTGTAAAAGCTCATGAAGGAAAAAAGAGTACAACTACTCAACATGCTTTGATAATCTTTAAGATCAAAGTAGATATAGGATATTATTCAAAAAAGTGCTCCCTCTGAATTTTGTACATCTCTAAGTCACCTCATTTCAATGCAACGAACACACCTTTCAAAGCTAGATATTGATAGAGACTTAGTGAAGAAATATACAAGATTTTCACAAGACCTAGTGTGCAATACCTTCACTTCATCTCTCTTCTGAAGTTCATGAGCAAAGAAAAATTTAGGAGCAATATGCTTCGTGAGATTGCTCTTTACATAACCTAATTATATTTGTGCAACACAATCTGCATTATCTTTATATATAATAGTGGGGGTTTGGACGATATTTATGCCACATGACTGTTGTATGTGACTAATAATCCATCTAAGCCAAACACATTTACATGAGGCTTCATATAATACAATTATCTCTGAGTGGCTAGTAAGCGTTGCTACAATACTTTGCTTTGTTGATCACCAGAAAATGGTTATACCACTATAGAGAAATACAAATCAAGTTTGTGATATCGCTTTTATGGGGGTCTGATAGATATCCAGGATTTGTATATCCCACCATGTTTAAGTCTTGGTTCTTCTAGAAAAATAATTCAAGATCTCAAGTTCCTTGGAGATATCGTAGTGTTGTTTTAATGCGAGCCTAATGTCTTTTGTTTGGTGCTAAAATAAACCTCGCTAGGAGGTTAACTGCAAATGCGGTATCAGGCCTAGTGCAACTTGCAGCATACATCGGTGCTCCTATGGCACTGAAATATGGAACTTCAGGTCCCAACAATTTCTCCCTTTCCTCCCTTGGTTTGAATGGGTCTTTCTCTACTCGAAGAGACCTAGTTACCATAATTTTCTCAATGGATATGATATATTCATATTGAATTTCTCTAATACCTTCTTGGTATAAGTAGACTAGTGCACTAATATTTTCTTTAGAGAAATGTTCAAGATGTGGGCCTAAACAATATTTAGTCTTACCCAAATTATTCATTTTAAGCTCCGTTTTAAGGTAAGAACTAGCTTTTTCAATGTCTTCTGTTGTTCCGATGATATGCAAATCATCAACTTATATAGAAATAATACACAATCCATTCCAGGATTTCTTTATGAGCACACAGGGACAATCATCATCATTTGTGTAACTTTTCTGCAAGAGACAGTCACTCAACCAGTTGTACCACATTCTACTAGATTATTTTAACCCATATAGTGACCTCTATAATTTGATACTATACATGTTGCGATTTGTTTTATTAGTATCCCATATTTTAATTCCTTCAGGGACTTTTATGTAAATATCTGTATCCGGTGACCCATACAAGTATGCGATCACAACATCCATCAACCATATTTTCAAATTCAAGTACCGAAAATTGATTCCACTCATAACAGGAGAGTAAGTTTCATCATAATCGATACCGAGTCTCTGTGTAAACCCTTGTGCTACTAGCCTCGCTTTATGTCTCACCATCTGGTTATTCTCATCCCTATTTTGAACGAACACCCATTTGTATCCCACAGAGAATACTTTAGGAGGAGTGCGAGCTACAGGTACAAACACTTCTCTCGTATTTCGCTAGTGCAATTCTGTCTCAATTGCTTCTTTTCATTTACATATGATTAGGCTTTGTCTTAAAATATACGGGCTTCTAGCCCTTCCCACTTTTCTGAACAAAACATTTTCCGCCATTCTTCTTGTTCCTCCTTTTTGTAACCATTGGCATGAGCTTCAAGCACAATCATGCTTCTAGTGGGAGTGATTCTTCATGAACAGCTCATCTTTACTCTCCTGGCGTTTCCTAGACCGGTCAAATTTTAAAACTAACCCAGTGAAAATAGTTGGGTTGGGTTTCATAGCATATACTGCCCAAGCTTGTGGGGATCCTTTCGGCCCATAGCAACTGCGATGACCAAAAAATGACATCATCAGCTTTGGATCAGCTTTGGCCCCCTTGACCTGAGGGCTGTGCATTCGGTTTTTTAGGTTTATACGGTTCGGTTTATACGGTATATATGGTGTTAGTAATTCGGTTATATACGGTATTTTTAGAAGTACGGTTCGGTTTTGGTAAATCCCAAATTATTTCGGCGCGGTATCGGTAAATACCGTATTTACCAAAGTTAACGCGAATTACTAACGATATAGTGACTAGCGAGACGAGTAGACGATAATACATATACTACTAGCAATAGAATTAGACTGTGTGTTGCCAAAAATTGCGCGGGAGGTTGGTGAGGAGGATTGGTGATTTAATTCGTTTTTTTTTGCTGGATGAGGTAAATCCGAGCGTGGACAGATGGGAGTAATTTTCGGTATTTTGGTATTTATGGTGATGGTGGTAAACCGGCCAGCAAATGGTATGTGTGGTCAACTTGTACTAGTTCGGTTTTTTAGATTTTTAGCTGATTTTTTTTCGAAAAAATCGAACTCAAAAAAACTCTAAAATCTGATAACCGAATACCGAAAATCGATCAAACCAAGTTGATCAGTTCGATTCGGTTTTTTCAGTTTGGTTAAAAATGCACAGCCCTACTTGACCACGGCAAAAGAGAGTATAGAGTACGGACCATATACACGATACGTACTCATGTGTTGGAAAGGTACATACGACTGGTACGTGTAGAGAAAGACACAAATGCGAAAGGAATTCTGACCACGTACAAGGAAATTGTAAGAGCAGCACAGCCATGTACTACGGAGTAGCAAACTAGTAGTCGCTAGGCAAGCTTTGAACATGAATTTCATGTGCGCTTTTACTGCAAGCTTTGTACTCTCGCTAAATCCGGTCGCGGTTGCTGTCGGGCCATTGCACGGGACTCTTTTAAGTCTGTTTTTTTTTATTTTTATATATTAGCTAATTTTTAAAAGAAGTATATTTTTAGATAGAATCTATAAGTTAATTACAATATAATATAGTAATTTTATTTATATCGATTAAAATCACACATAAATTTTTATTACTCTATATCATAAATTTTTATTACTCTATATCATCTTATAAATAAATTAAAAGCTAAAAATTAAAACCAAAGCAGAACGTGTCCGACGCGATCGCTCCGCCCCCGTCAACAACGCAACCCGTTTGCCTCATCATTCACGGATGCCGTGACGAACCATAAATCCGCCGCACCCTGCCAAAAGGGTTCGAAGGCGTGTGGCGCTTTCGGACCCTGATTGACGGTTTAGGCCCCGGCGTGTAGACGCCAACGGTTTCTGGTCTGTTAGTTCTACCCTATTATTATTATTATTATTATTATTATTATTATTATTATTATTATTATTATTATGCGTGACATACTTCCATTTTATTCTGTAAGATGAACTGGGAACGTGCTCACATCACAGCAGGGAACTGATCTTGCAAAACTAGCTTGTTTTAAGTGAGATTACGGATTTCAAATCATGCTTACGGTGGGGAATGTAATTGATTTACGACTTTTGAGGGGCACATGCATTCCCAGTTAGGTGTAAACTCGAGTATTGTTAATTTGCAGTGAAAGAATGTAACAATAAACTTTGCCGTTTCATGACTACCAAGAACTGCCCATGCTTGATTAGCTAGCTAGGTGTGAACTCGAGTATAGATACTTGTTTTGTTCTTTTCTGGTGTGAACTCGACTCCCGGCTCCCCCTCCGCGCTTGTGTCTTCGCAACGTGATTTCATCTGGCATTTTTTTTTTCTTGTTAGGCTTACATCTCCATCTCGGATCGCTTTGAAAATTATTTTGACAGTGATCTTGCTCCGGACCAGCTCGCAAACCCTGTTTCCGGTGAGGAAGAAAGCATGCGTGCTCGTCTTAATTACCATGTGCGCGCACCGAACGACCAACGGGAGATGTCCCTCGCATGCATCAGTGCACCTGCCAAGTTCCTCCATAAATCGTTCTTTAATTTTGCCCATCCAAGTAGTAGTAGTATATTGTTTTTCTAGCCTTGCCAAGCAAACTCTGCCACATAGGCAAGGGAAAAAAAACTTGTTAGGTGCGTGAGGACAGCCAAACTGGCTCTCCCATATAGACAACATTTGTCACTAAATAGCTCGATCTAAATAGATTTTATAAGATGATTTAAGTAATTATTTTCTATTTCTCAAGAGGCCTACACCCTTTTTTACGCTTTTGAGAACACTAGTGCCATAATATATGGAGTATACAGTGTTACTCTGTGTGTATTTCGGCAATATTGTATTGTATCTTCATTATCCTCCAATTAAAAAGTTTAATAGTATGGTGATCATTATAACACCTGTGCCCCTATAGACGAGAAAAGAAATTTCTGGTAAATATATTTTCTAGCTAGAAAAGTTTTAAACTTTTCTTGCCTGTAGCACTTTTCCATGTACTTCCACTTGTAGGATAATAGTGTATGGTGGGAAATGGTACCGAAAATCAATGTTTACCTAGGCGCTAGATGGGCGTTGGGTGGCCGCTTAACGCCTAGGCGGTCTAACAAAATTGAGTTAGGGTAAGGTGTTTGCAGCAATACATACCTAATCATAAGTAATTATAGTCTCATTTATTTCATTGATGGCACCGGCTTAACTAAGGCCTTATGATGATTTAATCATAACTGCATTGAGGAATGAGAATTATCACCATTTTATTCAGAATAGTATGGGAGCAAACTACTCTTATATAAATAAAAAAGAAAGACAATTGCAGTCTCATTATTTAGTTAAACACAAGTAGTCAAGTACTTAAACAAATCTCAGATAAATTCAGTGTACCTTCATCTGCTGAATTAGCACTAGACAATCTATTGGCTTGAAGTGATTTGGATGACTTGTTGGAACCCTTGAGGCTGCGCTTAGTGCAACCCTTAGACCTCCTTTCTAGTTTCTACAGGATTGTAGTTTCTGAAACAAGAACATAATCTTCTCAATTCCATAGTTAGTGACAAACTACACTTTATTTTTACATTTAGCGCAGCGAAGGCACATACTCATTCGAGATTCTACCATTCACAGAATCGCAATATGTTTTCAACTATTGCAGAAACTCCAAGTTGTCCAATGGGCGTCCTTTAGCAAGCTTGTTGACCTCAATATTCTGCAAGGAGCATCCAGCCATTGATTAGCACGACAAAGAACTTGTATGCTGCAAATCACCTAGAAATGGTAGCTGGAGGACACAGATGAAGCACTCTTAGCTCAGTCTGTTAGAACACAGGCCACAAAACCAGCTAAGAAAACCTGACCTCAGTACAGGTTTGCACAAACATAATAAAGAAAAATCATAAGCATTGTGATATTTTCACTCACTGTAAAAGGAATAGGACTAAGAAGACTAGAAGAGATGTTACCTTGCCACCTTGGAGTGATGCAATCATGCAAATATATTTGATGACTTGATGTAATGACCTTGATGATCAAATGAAACAAGCAAGCCAAAAAAAACAAGGAAGTCAAATATAAATAGTTCATAAGGTTAAGGTCTCACAAATAAAACAAACCAAATATAAATAGTTCATAAGGTCTCACAAATACTCATAAAACAAGCCAAATATAAATAGTTCAAATGAGTGAATGATGACTAGTCATCTTCTTCCTCATAATTTCTGATTGGAAGCATTTCATCTTGGTCGGACTTATACTCAATTTCCTCTTTATTGACCTCCTCTTCTTCGGTATCGGACTTGAAATCTTCTTCATGGAGTTGTCTCACTCTTGCACTTCTACGAAGTTCTAAGACCTCATTAGCCCCACATGCTTCTTCAATTACCTTCCATGTAAGCCCTGTGGCGAGCTCAACATCTTGATCATCATCTCCGCCTTCAATTAACCAACCTTGAGCTTCATTAGCTTCGGGACCTATAATGGGATCTATGTTCATCTCTCTCTTCTCTGTCTTGTTCCTCAATTTGGCATTGTATTAAACATAGATTAAATGGTTAAGGCAGTCGACATCAAGTTTATTTTTTTTTCTTTGTATGTATCTACGAATTGCAAAGTGAAATATAGTTAGCTAAATGTAATGTACATGTACTAATGTTGACAATGAGAATTGAGACTTGACTCTTTGTCTTTACAAAAGTTTAGAGAGTAGTGGCTAACCCCTTCAAAAGTGCTCCAATTTCTTTCACAATCAGATGAACTAGATATCAATGAGAGGATCCTCATTTCCATTTTTTGTAACATGGGAACTTTACATCCATAAGTAGACCACCATTTAACTGCATATTACAAACAAGAAAATAATTAGTATATGATAAATTTACAATCATGCATGTATTTAAATTGACTATTAATTATTAAACCTGGATTAAATTGAAAGTCTTTGCGTCCAACCTTTGCTACCACTTTTCCCAAGTGTCCTTCTTGATGTTTGAATATGCACAACTCCACATTTAGCAATTGACCTTTTTTGCCAATTTGCCATCATCATCATGGTAAAAAGTCTTCACACAAGTGAATACCCCATCCATGATAATATCATCCACACAAGTGAAGCAATTGACCTTGCTTGTCATCATCAATGCAAGAATCCACATATTGAAAGATGAGCTTTCTGATGTGTGACTCCTCATATGCCTCTGTTGATTCTAGGAAATATGAACCTAAGCTACAATGCACACATATGTTCATGATGCTCCTCCTTTTTTGATCGGTCCATGCATTAGTCATAATAGGGAACCCGGTCCTTACCCTCTCTTCTTTATGGTCCTTCAACAACCCTTTGGTTCTATCAACTTTCTCATACAACAACTTCTCCCGCACATCGTGTTGAGAAGGGCGAATAAAGCCAGGGCCAAAGAGGCTTATGGCTTCACATATTTGCGCAAAGGCATCATTGTTGATGGAGTTGAAAGGTACACCTAAAACATGCAATGTACAATGTTACTTATGTTAGTAAACAACACCATATTAGTATATTACATTATTACTTGACATTACAACTTACAAGAGTTACAAGTTATTACCTGATTCATAAATCCACCTAGCAACATATTGCCTAACTTTATGGGATCTTTCTTTCCAAATGGTGGCACTAATTGCTTATTGTCGTAGTTCTTTGGAGCTCAATGTACTAGGATCAATAGGCATTGCAAACTTATCCATGGGTCCCAACTTCCAATGTGCCGAGCATCCTACATCTTCAAGCTCAAGATCTTTATTACCATCATCGGTGACATGCTCATCAACGATAACTTCATATCTAACTTCTTCTTCTTCTTTATCTTTCCTAGCCTTCCTCCTAAGTTGTGTTTCCTCAATTGATTTCATGCACTTCTCTTGATCTTCCTTGGTGGACGACGAGTATTTAGCAACATTGCCCCTAATGTGAGCAATATAGGGAACAATGCTTTAAGCCAACAATGCCAAGAACATGCTAACAACTCATAGACTATAGTACTTAAAGCATTGCTGGCTTGCTGCTATTGCCAACAAACAGGGAATAGGCCAAAAGGGGCACCATCGGGAGGCCAGCTCAGGGGAGAGGATGAGGAAGAGCCGAAGAGGAGGGGGGATTCAATGGCCGCCATTGGATGAGGCGAGCTCAGTGGCAACGCTACGCTGTTGTCACCGGATCTGGCTATGTGGAGCTTAGTGGAGATGCTCCGTCGTCAGATCTAGATGGCTCAAGCTGAGGGGAGAGGATGAGTAAGAGGAGGGGGATACAGTGGAGGAGGGGAGCGCAGGGCGGAGGCCGGAGATGCAGAAGGAGGCAGAGGATGTGAGTGTCGGTAAGATCGAGAATGCTACTTACTTCGACTCATGAGGGAGACGATGGCGGAGGATCGTGGGCGATAGCGACAGGGAACCACGGGCGATGGCGACGAGGAACGACAAGCGACGGGGAACAACAGGCCGCAGACCATGGGCGACAGGAACAAGAGAGAAGTTGGGTTCACAACTGCAACCAGGTATGACTGCCCTCATGCCTTAGCCTTACTTTTCACTTTCACCGCTCGTGTGCCCAGCTCTGCCTCGGACCGCCTAGTTCCGCCTCCGACCATCAAGCGCCGCTCGAGAACTGCTCCATACCGCCACGCCTTGTCCGCCTAGTATCGCCTGGGCCCACCTACAACCAGCATTGACTGCCTAGGCGGGTTGACAGCCTAGGGAGGCGCCTCTACCCCAGGCACGGGGGGACCTTGCACCCAGCGCCTAGGCGGCCTAGGTGCCCACCTAGGGGAACACTGCCGAAAATGCTCGGCTTACTTATTTTTTAAAAAAGTAATCTGCTTAACTATATGTCTTATTAATTCTTTCTACTGTTGCTATGGAGTACGTGGTGGTAAAATGTGCACATCATGTCAATTACCGTTCGCGGAACATATTGCACTGTTGATTTTAAGTGGTAAATCTTCTAGACTTCAATTCAAATCTAGTATATTCCTTGTCGCGATCCATAGTACAACATAATTAAGTAGAATTGTTCACACAAATAACATTGTAGTCAATTTGTTTTTCAAATTTAGCATTTGGACGTTCATTTTTGTAAATTTAGCCCTCTTCTCGAGTTCGACGGCCACGACAGATGACACGTGTCTTCTGCCGCGCTACAACAACTCAACAGGTGCTGCCGAGCCACAATTGTTCGGCAATAGAACGTTGCCGAGCACCCAAAATCGGTAGGTCATTAGTTTTTATGATTATCATTAATTAAGTATATGCACTAATTAAATGTGTGACCAGCCTGCGCCCTACCGAGCTCAAGAAGGGGTATATTTATAAAAATAAGTATTTGAAAGCTAAATTTAAAAAAAAACTAGTGGCACTGTGTAAACAGTACACTCAAGTACAAAGTACTTCCCCGTCGGTGGTGATCGTTTTAGCGATGGTTTTTGGTTTTTAGCTTTTTTTAACTGTAGGTGGCTTTTTTTTACTGTAGCTGAGTTAGTGAATAATGTAGTGAATAGTGAAAAAAAGCTGAAACATTTAAAAACCAAAACGATCACCACCATTTGTCGTTGAACGGACATTAAAATTTGTCAAAGAGGACGGGATCAAACAGAAAACAACGTAGGAACTAAAAGAAAGTGAATCATGCACAGAAAGTGCCGTGAGCCCAGTGACGTTACCGGCTCCACAGATTCGCAGAGAAAAGGATGTAAGTGAACCGGTGATCAGTAGAGCTGTAAAAACCGAGACGCGGTAAAGGAGCTGTGGTTTGGAACGTGTCAAAACTGGAACGAAAAGCGCGTGTAATTTTCGATTAGTATCCAACCTAGCTGCCAATGATTATTCATAAGGTTTTTCTTGACCTGGCTGCTGCGTTCATGCTCGGTAACTCACGATGCAACCAAGCACTAGAGGCGCACCTCGCCTGTTGCAGTATTAAAATTAAAAAATGATTGTACTTGGTGAAATACGCCAATTGCAATGCGAATAGGGCGTCCTGATCTCACTAATTTGTAAGAGGGAGGCAATAATAATTTATATCCGATAGCTGTAGTATACCTTGTGACTTCCACCACCTGCGCCCATCCACTCGTCGGTCAGGCCATCTTAATGGAGTGCCTTTTGCGAAGTTCTAGCTGGGTTACCTGTGGACCACTAGAACTAGAACCTGGTTGGTCAGGTAATGTTCCGATCGAGCTGCTACAGCTCTGAGATTGGACTGGATTTATACACTGGCTATACATTCCTGTTTGGTAGACCACTACAGCGTACCGTACAACTCTCACTTATGACCTGTCTCTACCACTCTGGATGTGGAGTCGTTTTACAGATTAGCTGGAGAGCCCCATTTAGAGACACCCGGGGACAGCACCGTTCCAACTGGATGATTGCTTAATTTTTTGACTGTAACTTCTCATATAAATTGTACTGTAACAATTGTTAGCTTTTTTTAAAAAAAGAGGGAAAATAAAAAAATCATTGTATCGTCACGGACATGCAAAAAATAAGAGAAAAAAAAAGAAAAACTAAAATAAGCCAAAATCAGGTGTCAACGTATTCTAAATGGCTTTTTGATTTAAATAAATCGAAAATGAAAATAAACTAAAAGCTAAATTCGTTTAGAACAAAGCCTGCAATTAGCAATGTGGACCAAGGTTACGTAACATCACTACGCAATTTTGCGACTCATATCAGAATTCCAAAAACACGAATCTCGGGAAAGAATTTTAGCCCCTGCCTCTAGCTTCTTTACAATCCAATGCATAGCTCCTCCTGCTTATCCAGTCTTAGTTAATCATCCAATCAGAGCCTTAATTAGTAAGCAGTCACCAACCGGAGTGACTGCACTAACACCAAAAGAGCGATCTCCAGCCGATGGATCGAGCGGGGAACCGGTCAAAGGATGCGCTAGGCTAGACCGAGCAGCACTCACCATCGCAGCGCCCAGTCCCACGGCCAAAGACCGGTCCAAACGTTTCAATATTACACAAGTACCCTTGAACGCCCAGGAAAATCCCTCTTCTTTTTAGTCTGGTCAAACTTCTTACTCTTCCAACTGACAAGCGGGTCAAGCTGGTGATGCCGCGAGTGCCTGTCTCCCCGGCCGGCTCTATAAGAGCGCTTTGGTCGTATGAACGGCAGTGTTGAGTGAGCGAGCAGCTATTAATGGGGGGCTCGTCATCGGACAGGTGCACCGAGAGGTGCGCCCTGGCCACGGAGCTGGCGCAGGTGCTCGACATGGTGAGGCAGCTGGAGGCGCACATGGGCCTGCAGGGCGGCGCTGCCGGAGGGGAGCGGTGCCGGGCGCTGGTGTCCAGCATGCGCTCCTCCATCGACAGGTCCATGCACATCGCCAGGTCTTGCTGCGTGGAGGGGCGCCTGCCCGGGGGACCGGAGTCGCCTCCGTCAGCTGGTGACGGTAGCCCCCGCAGCGCCGGCTCGGACCAGGCCGGCGACTCCCGGTGCCGGGGCAATGCAGCGGGGCAGGGCAAGAAGAGGTAAGAGCGAACGAAACCCAACTTGTTATAGTATATGGTTAATTTGATCAGCGCACGATCGACGAGCGCGGTTGTTGGTTGCGTTTATTAATCGTACTTGTGATTGCGATAAATGCAGGAAGACCCTGCCCAAGTGGAGCACGCAGGTGAGGGTGAGCTCCGTGCACGACGTCGGCCCCCTCGACGACGGCTTCAGCTGGAGGAAGTACGGCCAGAAGGACATCCTCGGCGCCAAGTACCCAAGGTCAGCGACGCTCGCACCAAACTCACCACAAAAACGCATTCTTTTGTTCAGCTCGCGCGCACGACGGAGCTAGCTAGGCTAACCTGTGCTGAAATTGATCGAACTCTCGCAGAGCCTACTTCCGGTGCACGCACCGGCACACGCAGAGCTGCCACGCGAGCAAGCAGGTGCAGCGCACGGACGGCGACCCGCTGCTCTTCGACGTCGTGTACCATGGGAACCACACGTGCGCGCAGAGCACGCACTCCAACAGCCGGAGGCCGCGACCCGCAGCAAGCGCGGAGCACCCGCAGCCGCAGCCTGGGCAGGAGCAGAGCTCCATCCCCGTTGGGTTCAAGGCCGAGGGGGCCGTGCAAGGGCTGGAGCCCGTGTTGCTGCAGTTCTCGTTCCCCTCCAAGCCGGCGGGCGGCGGCGCGGCGAGCAGCGGCTTCCCGGGCTGTGTCACCGCATCCCCCTTCGTGTCCCCGGCGACGTCAGAGTGCCAGGTTAGCGGCAGCGGCTACGCGGCGGGCGGCGGCAGTTTGGCCACAGTTCGGAGCGTGCCCGACGTCGAGCTCACCTCCACGACAAACTCAGCGATGGGGGACATGGACTTCATGCTGCAGCTGGACGCCGATTTCTTGGATAACCCCGGCTATTTCTAAGCAAAAACCGAAGCGCTGCGCGACAAATAGTTAAGGAGGAGGAACGAGCGCTGTAGAATTTTCCTAGCCACTGTAATATTAGCTAGAGCTACCAGTTAGGGAGTACTACTTCGCAGCTCTGAGCCTGTAATCCTTCTCCACATGTCGCAGCTTCTGCTGCATGCAGCTTGTAAGGGGGTGCTCCAACTAACGTCCGAGTGGATTTTGGTTTTCATCCAAAATTATATTGTAGTCGTTACTAATTTTTTAATAAAAATAAGAAATCAATTTTTTTTGAAAAAAATTGGTATATCGTTACAGACAATACAAAATAATAAAGAAAAAAACCAAAATAAAATTAAAAATTGATGCGTTCCAAGTGACTTTTAGTTTAAATAAATCAAAAGCCAAAAAAACCAAAAGCTAAAACTATCTGGAGCAGGGTCAAATCGAGCTTTCATGTTTTTCCAGTATAACTAATGAGGTTTGTTATAAGCGATCAAATTTTCCTAAAAGTTTTTTGTTTCTAACTTTTTTACTTTTATATTTTTCTGGCGATATTTTTTTAGGACTTTTTTGTTTTTTTCCTTCTTATATATTTTTATTGTCTGTGATAATATTTTTTTATTTTTTAAAAATTTAATTATACTAAAAAATATATCAATAATTACAATGTATTTTTAATTATCACAGTGTAAAATGGGCTATAAACCATAACCTACGCCAAGAAGGCTTCACGTTGATCCGGCATTGTGCCCCAGCATGCGTCACGCTTTAGATGACGTGATTTCGATCGAATTGTACGATGAGAGGTCACGAATTAATTTACGGACGAGCAGATGATTCTGACGGACCTGAAGCTTGAAAGCTGGCCGGACTGAGACCGTACTAGCCGCAGACGCTGCTCCTGTACGAGAAAAAAATCACTTGGCGTCACCCGCAGATTACTGACTACAACAATAATAACGACTGCAAGATGCCGTGCCAGGTAGTGAAGTCGGACGCTGGCAGTTCGTATCTAGCACATATGCTCATGTTTCCTGGACTTTTTTCAGGGGCTGCTGAGGTAGTTGAGAATGACAGTAATTTATAATTTTTTTTACTATAATTAGTTTATTTTATACTGTAATTGAGTTGATTTATTTGGTATAATTAAATTTTAAAAAATTAAAAATAAAAAAATATGTTAATCCATCACGATCAATGCAAAGAAATACGAGAAAAAAAGAAAACAGAAAAAATAAATAGTAAAAAAAACTCAACGCTAACGCCGAACGCGGCGTTAGTAGAAACTAAGCGCAACCTTAGAATAGTGATGGCTTATATTTTTTATTATAGTTGTCTTATTTAAAATGAATACGGAAAAAAGAAAAGATAAAAAACCCTAAAAAATTGAAAAATAACGAAATTAAGGAATAGTGAAATAAAAACAGAAATCAAAAATCATCGTCAAAACGAGTGGGACCTCAGTCAAAAGCATATGGATATGGTGAACCAGGGCTCCGTTTTGCACAGAAGGCGCATGTACGTCATCGTGTGACACGTGAAGTGACATGATAGAAGGCTCATTTGGATTTTTAAGTCTATCTTTATAGTTTATTTTACACTATAATTACTATTAATTTTTTTAATATAATTAAATTTAAAAAAGTTACATCATCACAAACATTGCAAAGAAATAAAGAAAAAGCAAAAAAACAAATAAAAAAGACAAGATTAAGAAGCCAAAAACTATAAGGTGAAACCCTGCTCGTTTTGATTTCAGTTTTTGATTTCTAGTTTACTATTTCTTAATTTCATCTTTTTTGAATTTTTTTATTTTTTTGTACTCCTTTGAATTGTCCATAATATGCTAATATATGTTTTTATTTTATTTTTTTTATAAAATTTAATTATTACAAAAAAAGCTATTAACAACTACAGTAAAAAAATCATAGATCATAGAAATGAGCTAAGTTGACACCCCTGCAGAGCGGCAAACAGCCATGTCTGGGCCTGTCCTGCACTCCTAGCAAGGAACGGCTACGCATGCAATGCGTATACTGATTGATTGGTGGCCTTAAAAGTTTGGAGCCTCCACAAAATTCCGTCCATTGTTGGCAACAGCTCATCCGTAGGAGCTAGTACACGTTTGTTCTTACTCACAGCTCCTACTATCGTCGAGACTTCACTACGAGCTATTCATCAGCAGGATCTGATATACATGTTTTATCCGTAATTTCGTATGCATGGCTACTCTCACGGTCTCCCCGTGGCAGCGTGCGTAGAGGGAGCTGTCCATTCGCTGCTTCCGCAGGATTGACACCCAGAGCCAATCAGTAGGTACTTCATGGGGTTCTTCAGAAAAGCACGTGGAAGACACAGGTCTCTAGGCTGTAGCGCCACTCATCCCTACGGCCGTGCCGACACTAAATAGCAAGTGGCAAACTTCGTCAGCTTCGGGTACGAGGGAACACGTGACAAGGCCTAAAACTTTATATACTAAATTTAGACTTTGTTTTGGCTTCAGCTGATCAGACCGATCCTATTAAACGTTTTAATCGGTTAGTAGATAGTGGTCAGATCAGTCGTATGTGACAGTTAGACCAGCTAGTTCTAAATTTTAGGAATTTAATCATAGATTAAGTCAAATTGCCCATCCATCTAGGAACTGTGGCTTGTAAGATTTTAAAGTTGTTTGATTCTTACTTGTTTTAGAGCCTTTCTTGAGGAATTTTGATACGAGGGTTTTGGCTTCAAATATTTTGGTAGCCTTGCTTGTTGTGATATATAGAGACTAATATGTAGCCATTTTGGTTGTTATTAACCTACAAATAAGTTGTTTCTTAAGTTTTTAAAATTTGCTTGATTTTAGTACAATCTTACATGTTTTGAGAAAAGATTAAAACTTTAGCCAAGGTCCATACGATCTTTAGATGAAATAGGTTTCTAAGACTCAACAAGATGTGTGTAAAGTTTCACTTCATGTGAATATGGATTTTGAAGTTTGTACTAAAATTGGTTTTGGCCCAGACTAATTTTCTGTTATAAGAATAGTGGAGCGGTCAAATCGCTCCTAGGCCTGGTAAGACCGATTGTCGGTCAGGCTGATGGTTTGTGGCTGGTCAGACCGCCCACCAGTCAGACCGAACCTCCAGTGGTAGTCGGACAGGTTAGGTGCTGAATTTATGAGACATTGCTATTTTAGGTTATTGTTTAGGTTTAGGCTATCAAATCTAATCTTCTTAGCGCTTTAGCTCCGAAGTAAATGATGTATGGATGATTAGGGAAGTTTTTAAGAAGGCATCATTCACCCCCCCCTCTGTTATCATTGTCGGTCCTACAAGTGTTATTAGAGTAGGTTAAGCTCTTTTTGCTAGATCTTAATCAATCTTAGAGACATGGCTTCAGACAAGGATTCCACAATCCCTATTGGAATGCTTGGATGACAACTTATATCCATGCCCAAGGGCAATCAATTTGAAAGAAAGTAAAGAGAACTTATGATGTGCATGCCAATGACCGGGTCACTTTGGCAAATACTTGATTCAGGGACTTGGTAGATCTGAGTTTGATCAAGTATCTCACTTGACATCAACTTATGATATCTAAAAAACCATCGCTAACTACCATAAGGGCTCTCCAACGATCAAGAAAGTGAGGCATAATCAATTCAAGAAAGAGTACTCCTAGTTTGAGTAAAAATCCGGTGAATCTTTGGATGAGTTATTTTCTATGTTTACCAAGATTCTCAGCCACCTGCGTACGATTAGCTTGACTTACTCTGAGTCTGAAAATATGCACATTAAGTGCTTGGTGCCTTGATATGAAAGTTTGGGGATGAAGGTTACATCCATCAATGATAACACTGTCATGAGTGATATTACTATGGATAAGCTCTACTTGAGATTGAAAACGCATAAGATTGACTTGATCTCTCGTCTTCTCAAGACAGAGTTGATGTCTCTTGTAGTCGACCCACAAAGAGTAGTTCTTCTAATCCTTCGGACTTTAGTTCTTCTAGGTTTTCCCTGTCTTTCCTTGCATGCTCTGAGTGATGAGCTATTGGAGAGAATCCTAGAGGATGACTTAGCACTCCTATTCATGAAAATCACAAAAGCCTATTGTAATATGAGAGATCAAAAAAGGAGTGACCCCTTCACATATTTCGAGTGCGGTGAGCCGAACCATATTCGAGTCAGATGCCCTAAGCTCAAGGGCAAGGCGAAACAAGACTTCTAGAGGCGTCCTCAAGCTCACGACGCAAAGCCCAAGAAAACCAACTACCGTAAGTTCATCAACCAGGTTCTTGCCACTCTCAAGACTACCAACATGAGCAATATGGACTTGGGGATGGAGGACAACAAGGATAAGTCCTAAGACAAGAAGAAGACCTAGGACATCACTGGCATATACTTCATGGCCAACGAGGACATCATCAATGATACTATCGACGATGACGCTTCTCACAGTGATCTCGATGAGGTATGTCCCTCAGCCGAGGATATGAAACATGCTCTTATTCTAGCTAAAAGAGAGCTTAGAAAAAAAGGTTAAGAAAATCAAGAATTAGGACTTCATGATTAATAACTTGACTTTAGAAATTATTAGGCTCAAATCCATGATTTCTGTTGATGAACATTGTGATTCTTGCCTTGCTCTACACTCTGAGTTAGAGAAGTTTAGAATTACATATTCTTTTATTGTTAACTAACTCATAGATACTAACAATGAACTAGTGACAATAAAGTCTAGCAATGATCATGTTGGCATAGGTGATGTTGCTTTAGGTGCTATTGCTTCATCTTACTCTAAATATATCTTGCTTGAACTAAAACTTGAAAGTGTCACTAAAACCTTGCTTCAATTCAGTTGTGAATATTCTTGTGCACATTGTAAGTTTAGAGAGCAAAATGGAAAGAAATTAATGAAATATTTCATCATTCTAAAGCTGAATCACGTGAAAATTGCCCCAGACTCACTAATGAAATTAAATCTCTTAACAAGACACTAGAAGATAAATGTAAAAATTAAAAACTTTTATCCATGATTGCATCTAAGAAATCCATTGATTCTATTCCTTGTGCACTTTATGTTGAGACTGGAAATGATTTAAATGAGATACATGAGGCATTTAGAGACAAATTTGAGAAGCAACTGAGTAAGATTAGAGATGCTTCTTATATGTCCTGTGAGACTTTAAAAGTAGAGGTAGCCATTTACAAAGAGAGATATCCAAACAACAACCCCAAATAGCAAGGTCTCACAAATTCATTACCTAACCAGTCAGACCATGACTGGAGGTGCGGTCTGGCCAGTAGGCAGTTTAACTGAGACCACAAATGGCCAGTCTAACCAAGCCTAGGAGCAGTCTAACTACACATCTATTCCCATAATAGAAAATTAGCTCAGGCCAAAACCAATTTGGGTGCAAACTTTAAAAAAACCATGTTCAAATGGAATGAAACATTGCACACACCTTGTCGAGGATCTCAGAAACCTATTCCATTGAAAAATCATATACATCTTAGGCAAAGTTCTAATATTTCCTCAAAACATGTAAGGTTGCACCACAACCAGGCAAATCATAAAAACTTGATAAACAACTTGGTCGTGGGTTAAGAACAACCAATATGACTCTGATGAGTTTCCACATATCACAGCAAGCAAGACCACCCAAAAGATTTGAAGCCTAACCCATCGAATCAAGATTCCTCAATAAAGGCTCCAAACTAAGCAAGAATTGGGCAATTTCAAAATCTTGCAAACCACGGTACCTAAATAGATGGAATTTGATCTACATGAGTCATCTCTATTACTTACACATTCTTGGCATGCAATCAAACCAAGAAGGGGAGAGAAGAGTCAAAGAACAAACAAGAATAATAGCAAATCAACCAAAACAAAAACACTTTATAAGAGATGAACAAATTGATCTATTACTACTAAAAGATGAAGGTTTCACAAGTACTCCATAAGGAGGATAGGAGAGCACACCACAGCTCTCACTCTTCTCTCTCAAACCCTAATCCTAGAATTCAAGAATGAAATAGTTGGGGTGGTTAGCTTGCAAGGTTCCATCCCTAGCATTAAATAGATGAAGTAATTAGCCCACAACTACCCCTAATAGATACTATCCACTAGTATAATTAGAGAAAACCGTTAACCCCACATAACACGAGTTTTACACTCACTTAACGGATGCATGCTTTTCAAAGTACATGAGGCCGAACCTACTAAGTTATTAGCTTTTGATCCACTTGATCTTCTCAGTGTCTCCATGACCTAAAGCTTTCCCAAAAGCTGCTCAAGCACCACGATTTTGATCTAATGAAGTTTCTGGTATTTGGCCAACTACTAAAATACTATCGCCTTAACTCAGTCTTCTTTTCTTGCAAGCAATCGTCATGCTTGCCACTTGTTGCACCAATGGCTTGCCACGTATTAGTAAATCTCACCTGCTCTGGTTTTCACTGGACCACACCTCACTTAGACCGACCAAGCCACTTCGTGCAACCCGTCACTCAATTATTCTCTTTAATTTTTTCTTGCCTTCCTTGTACCATACTTGAGCTCAACCATCTTACCGAGAATTCCTGACCATTCTAGTCATCAGCTCCTCCACGAGTGTAGTCGTGGTCCTCGTCGATGACCATAGTTGACTTCAAACTTTTTGCGCATCCAAAGACTAGAAAATTATTTTTGGGCATAAGTTCTTCATAACTTGACATAGGGTAATTCGACTCGATCCATGATCAAATTCCCAAAATTCAAAACTCTCGGCCAAAACTCAGAACTAGACAGTCTGACCACCATGTGTGGCCGATCTGACCACTGCGTCTGGCTGGTCTGACCGCCACCTATTGACTAGTCAGACCAGTTGCATCGGTCATTAAGCTCAACATGGTTGGTCTGACCACCTGAGGCTAAAACCAGCAGATTGAAAATCCAAATCTTTCATAAATTTGAATTTTAACTCAACACACATTGACAATGGTTCTTCACAAACATTCCTAAATCTTCTCACATGGTATCTCACATCTCAAAGTTAATCAAAGACCAAGAAAATTGACTTAAAGTTAACAAACGATTGGACAACTTACTAATTACAAACCTATTAATGATCAAATCATCAATCTTATGAATTGTACGAAACAAATCATGCCTCACAAAGGGATTAAAGATGAGAAAGAAGACTATCTTTATTACAATATTAGGATCACAGCATGGTCTTGTAGAGCAATTACAGAGGGGATGCTCCTAGACCTAACTTTGCTATTACTTGCCTTCGTTGTCTATTGCTTGATTCAGATTGCTCCCTTTCATCTTCTCATGTAAGGTTTAAATAGGATTGATGGGGGTGTCGGTTGTCCATGCAAACAGACAACTTGTCGATTCCTTACATCCAGTTGAGAAATCGGTTGCTATTAGAGAGAGAAAGAATAACAATAATTGTTTATGGTTATTGTTAGTGGAAGAAAAGTGTAAAGATAACCATGAGGCGGTTGTCATTAGAGGCACAGGGCCAAATCATCATGCGATTATTGGGGATAGAGGTGCATGTGATCTATTTCACTGCATGAGAGGCTGCATGAAGTCAAGCCTAGTTATCAGATTATAGGTTCTCCGAGTAGTGGCTAGCCAGGTAAATGAGTAGTAATCCTCTGACTAGGGGTACTAGGGCATTATTGTTTCAGGTGATCTATGACTACAATAGCTTAGGGCCTTCATTATGTATTAAGTGAATTCATGAATTAGAATCCATTGATTGGAATACAAGTTGGGAGATCTTTTTTGACGATACTCAAGAAAGAGAAGTATTTTCACTTGAGGTTGAAAAAGCCAACTGGAAGGGGAATTTGAACTGAAAGGTTTATATTTGTTAGGCACAATTCCTGTAACCACTAATTTTGGTTGTGGGGAAAGTCTTTATAAACTGAAGTGGTATCTGTTGAGTTTCACACCTTCTAGAAAACCTTTTGAATTCCTCAGCTTTTCTCTATTTTTCTCTGCCTTAGCAACCCGATTTCCCTTGACCCCTACTAGATTTGAGACATCCATAACATAAATGTCTGGACTCACCTTCGAATGGCCAGTGTCTAAACTAGGATCGAAGAGATTGAAGGCCTTGAAGAATACGGGATTGATTCCCAACCAAGTCTTAATCCTATGGAAGTCAGTGGTGGGAAAAAAATTCTGGATGACAGAGATGGCAAGATTCACATGTTCTGGGTATACGTAGAATGCAAATTTAGGCTCCCGGTGCACCCCTTTCTTATTGGAGGTGCTCAAGTTCCATGGGATCAAAATGGTGAACTTGGCTCCCAATTTGATCGCCATACTTAGCATCTTAGTGTATCTGTATGAGTAGTATCTCAGAATCACGGTGAACCTAGAGATCTTCAAATACTACTACCATATGACCAGAAGGGCCAAGAAGGTGGGAGCGTCACCTAGGAGTTGCTCTCTATGCCTTTCTGATGGAAAGGTTGTAGGATCAGGATAACCGATTAGAGAGGGGTGAATAGAAGATTATAAAATTTTTGCCTTTTAAAACAAATTATAACAATTGGTCACTAGGCAAATATACTAGATGAACTTAACCTATTCAATTCTAGTAATCATAAGGCACAACTTCAAATAGAGATTGCAACAATCTATAAGCACGATAATATATGCCAGTTGCAAAGCTACAAATGTAGTCACTAAAAGAGATGAGAAAAAACCACAAGTGGACACGCGATGTTTTTTCCGTGGTATCGAAGATTTGTCGGTCTTCACTAATCCACGTTGAGAAAAGCTCAAACGCTCTTAGACCAGCTACACGAATTAAGCCTCAACTCCTCGATCACTATTGGTTGCTCTTACTCCTCTCTGGAGATGGCAAGCACCAAGCCACTCACAATCTTGCTCGGGCCTCTTCACAAGCTTCTTGAAGAGATCACCTCGCGATCAACCTCCGACCGTCTAGGTGCCGGCAAGCACCAAGAGTAAAAATCACGCTTCGCTTGACAGCGCTCAAGTACCAAAGATCAATCTAGAAGATGTATGCACTTAAAAAAGGCTCACAACACCTCAAAAGAATGCATAAGAGGGAAAGAGGTGTGGAATGAATGCTCAAAGCTCAAAGATGTTCAATGCTAGCTCGGTACCCTGTCCTTGCGCTGGTGGGGGTGTATTTATACCCTCACCAACCAAAACTAGCCGTTACAAAAATTTGATCTGAAAATTTAGGAAAATCAAAACTATCAGCATTCAAAGTACGATACTATCGCATTTCACTGTAGCACACAGTAATGGCTCTGTCTGAATGTCAGAACTAACCGTTGAAAAAATTTCTGCGGTACTACCGCCGTTATAAGTACGGTACTACCGCACTGTGGTAGTTCCGTATGTCGGTGCGGTACTACCGCACCGCGGTTGTTCCGCTGTGCAATGTCCGGTACTTCCGATTTCTACCAGCTTAAGTTTTTCAAATGGTACTTTCTGGAAAAAAATATATACCGCTGGAATAGGCCGGTACTTCCAAACATCGGTAATTCCGCTATCTGGTGCGGTACTACCGCACTACTGTAGTTCCGTTGTGTTATTCCCGTTACTACCAATTTCAGCACACCCAAGTCCCAGCAAGGGTGCTCTCTGAAAAAATGTACCGCTCAAAATCCGGTACTACCGTGCTCCGGTAGTTCCACAGTTTACATGGCGGTACTACTGGACTCCGGTAGTTCCGCTGTTAACATGGCGGTACTTTCGATTTTTCTGAAAGAGTACAGTTTGTTTTTAAACTTACTCTCATGTGCATGCATGATCCTAAATTAATCCAAATGGCACAAGAACATGCTATTAAGCTAATTTCTATGATCTCTGTTAATAGTACAGTGACTATCCTATAATCCGGTCTTCCAACCTTTCTTCTAAGACCAGTAAAAATTAAAAGAGATCATATATTTTATGTACTTTGTTTTTTGTCCATCCTGATGTCCATTTCGCATGCAACTTGCTTTTATCCTTTGCGCATTTATGAGACTTTACCTATGCAATCCGCAACACACACATTAGTTACATATTCATAAATTGTTATTAATTACCAAAACCAAATTTTGGGGCTTAGATGCTTTCAAAGGTGAAAGAGTACATTCCAATGTATTTAATGTCCTCATGATCATCATGGAAAAAACTTTGGTTCTACATGACAGTGAGAAAGGAAGATAGCGTAGCATTCACAGGAAGGATTGTCGCGGAGAGCCCGTAGTAGAAGATCTCTCCTAAGAAGGAGGGAATGGTACAATGATTGGTTGATGCCATCGTCTATTTAAAAGAAAAGGAATTGACTTCATGGCATGTGATGAGAGACTTCACCATGCGCTGAATCAATCCCTTGAAATTGTGTGATCATATCATGCTATGGCATGAAGGCGCAGAAGCTTTGATTATGGACTCTTCGAAAGGTAAGCATCAAGGATTTCAACTGGTTAAAAATCTTTTTATTTAATAGTGCTTTCCCTGACTTATAGTTCTCCTTTTTTTGGTTTTGTAGGATTATCCCCTTCTAAGATAAGGGAAAGGGTAAGGGCTATCTACGAAGGGGAACCCAAGTAGAAAGAAGAAGTTCCTTTGATCCTAGTTATTATCTCTCTAGAGGACAGGATCGAGAGACTCATGGTAATTAATGATATCCATAACCCAAATCTATCTTCTGATTTGTGTGTTCTCATGTTGTTGGTATATGCAGATGATAGGAGTAGATGGCTCTAAGTTGAAGGAGGCACAGAAGAAGTTGTGCCAACCCCCAAGAAACAATGACCTGTAAAGAAATCGTATGAGGGCGTTAGGATCTTCTCATGTCTCTTCAATCACCCAAGCACCTAAAGAGAAGACGAAAATCCCCTCGGAGGTAGGTTTTTATTATGACTCCAAGAGTTTTCATTATAAGCCTACTCCTACTCTTATACGAAGAATGGATAAATTACACCGCTAAGAATATATTTCTTGGGTAAAGGCTTTCACTACCAAGCTTGTCATTGGTAGTGAGACCATGGGAGTGGAGCCAAAGCTGCTGGTCGGAGGGGCTGAGGCTATAGGACCGATGGTGGTAACTATCCCACTAGTCGTGAGCTTCAAGGTTGCTAGGATCGAACAAGTTCAGAACCTGACGGTCACCCCCAAGACCTCCTTAGTACCGTCCGAGACATGTATTCAAATGATTGAGAAAGCCTATCCCTCTGGGGAGGTTCAAGTGGTTGGAGAGACAATTTTTATCCGCCTTGAGAGGGAAATGACTTAGGATGCTATTCCGAGTGAGACCATCTAGTTAGAAAGTGCCAATGGTCTGACTAGCCCTACTAGTTTGGACTGGTGAAATCAGTAGAGAAGAAGAGGAAGGCAAGTGCCATGGACTATGCTCCAGGGAGGTTTAAATTCAAGACAAGGGAGATCTGATATGAAATAAATACTGAAAAATATATCATTATACCTTCGATTTTTTGATATCTTGGATTTTTTACTTCCTTCTTCTTTTCTGGCTTTGAAGTGTGTCTACCACCTCAGGCATAGGCCTCTCGAGTGCTTCTACCAAAGAAGTATCAGGGGAGGGAGTGGTCATTCCTATCCCTCAATTGGCATGACATCGACCAGAGAAACAGAAGCCACTATGATCAAAAACCTTCGGTGGTTCTGACACCATCAAGGGATGTGATCATAGAGGTGGAAGCGAAAACTCAATAAATCCCTGTATCTACTGAGAACACTATGGTCTAGGAGGAAGAAGTGGAAATCCTTCCTCCTTTCCTCGGAGGTCCAGTGGTCAAGAGTTCTTCAATAATTAGCTGATCTCCTCATCCGAAGGATATCCTTGATCCAGGCTATATTTTCAATAGCTAAAGGTTTGAAGATCTTTGGTGAAGAAAGTATCAGACCTCGAGTTGAAGATTGGACCTGAGGAACTCTACTCCACATTCACCAATAAGGCTTCTCTTAATTTTTTTTCTTCTTCACTTTTGTTTTAGCACACAGTGGAGATGGTCGCTCTGGTCAAAGAAGTGACTAGGCGATCTCGAGATGGAGGGAGCTATTCTCCGTCGACAAGCGGATGATGGTAAATTTTTCATTTGTTGTCATGAAATATTTTCTTTCTCACGATCTTCTAAACTCTTTTGTAGGTCAAGAAGCACGGTGAAGGTGCTCGAGGAGACCCTTAAGAACAAGAGAGAAATGTTCTGGTTTACATTGACCGAGAATGAACAACTCATCAAGACTCCCGAATAGAAGAACCTTCAATTGAAAAGTAAATCTCTTTTTATTTTTTCTTCGTCTATTTCTCTATTTTTGCCTTCTTCTCATCTCTTTTTCTTATCGTGGTCGATAGGATTGGAGAGCCTTGAAGTAGAGATGAAGGCTAATGGTGCTGTCATACAAAAGATAGAGGGGGTATGCAAAGCAAAGGACTAGTTGATCGAAGATTGGGCAAGCAAGTATAATGACAGTGCCCTTAAATATAAAGAAGACATTGAAACACATGAGAAGGTCAATCAAGATAATTAGTCGTACATCCAAATAGTTTCTTAGTTATTTAAACTTTTCTCAACTTATTTTACTCTAATCGTGCAAGGCAAGCTTTAAAACTTCGATAACTCGAGAAGGCTCTTGGGGTTAAGGAGGAGAGGAAGAAGGAAGTGAAAGGAATCTTATAAGACAAGATCTTTGTTCTCAACAACATGCTCGCCAAGATGGGCGCAGAAATATTTAACTCCTCCTCGAAGGACCTAGTCGAGAAGGTGCACTACATGGGGCAGCAAGTCGACAACCTTCAAGGCATGTTGATTACCTCTAGGAGCAACCACGAGCAGACTATACGAAATGCTATTGCAGATGAAGTCAGCTTTACCTTAGCAAAACTCAAAGCATTGACTCCTCTCGACCTCCTTCCACTCGAAGCAAAGTTCGACTGCTTAGAAAAAGAGACAACAAAGTTGTTTGAAGTGGTAAGACCCTTCGGGAACAAAATTGTTGTTGATATGAAGATTGGATCTCTATCAGATAGCGGCTAATCGGGAAGCTCCAATAGTAATCAGACTAAGATTAACTAAATGTAAACTTTTGTAAATATTTGAATGTAAATACTTACCTTTGATCATAACAAAGTTATTTTTATTTATTACTCTTCTTTGATTGAGAAGAATGGTGATCTTATCTCCCCTAGCCTCCATCTGTTTTTTAGTAGAAAATTTTACTAAGTAAGCAGTAGAAGAGGAAGATGTATTGTGTTTGTTTCTAACTAGTAGACTTAGATATGTTGACACTTTTGGTAATTAGGTTGCAAAGGATCAAGTAGAACTAAGAAATTCTCTTGACGGGCAGAGCTAGAGTGAGAGATTTTGACTAGTCGTAGATGCCTTAGCCATAATTGTGATATATCATAGTCGTGGGACGATCAAAATATGAACACTACAAAAAAAGGCTTTTGCATTTATTTATAATAAGAACTACACAACAACATGCCTAAAAAATAAGATAAGTGTATACTGTTCTGGCCAGTTAGTTAAGTAACCACAATTGGGTAGAACCTTCAAAAATAGTTGGCAAATAATTTGCCACCATATTGTCATCACCCCCCACAGCCCTGATTGTACTTGCATAAATCTGTAAGAATTACAATGGGTTCTGCCTCCCATCGAACTTTTCAAGATTAGCTGGTCGAAACCTATCTGACCAGCGTACCGCTTGAAGGCCTGTCAAAAATGCTCGACAATCTATGATCGAATCATGGCATCTTCTCTGAAATGGAGTTGAATTGTAGTCAGTCGGAGAACTGTTTCTTTGGTAGTCGTAATGAGGAGTTGGTGGCCCAATCCGGTTGTGGACACTTGCACGGTGTCTTTGACTAGATGTTCGGTTCAGGTGTTGTTATAGATCACCTGGACCGTGACCCCGATTTCATCTCTCGTGCTGATGGGTAGGGATTGCTTCATTATCGAAGTACATTCTTCCCTCATAGCTTCCTTGTTAGAACTTTTGAGCGGGTCTTGCATTTACTAATGAATGATTGTTAGTTCGACCTTATTGGCTTCTGTTGTGTGAGGAATGCATAGGGGAAGTTAAGGTTTGGCTCTATGACTGTCTTTACTCTCGGTACATCTCAATGCATTACATGGTTCGCTGTAGGATCTTTGATATCTGACATGCAACTTGGACATATCCCAGGATTTCTACTAAGAGCAGGTTCTAGGTTGTTAAGAATATCATGGACATGTTTAAATTTTAAATAATTACCAAAAGTCTTAGGGTGTTCCTGTTAGCGGAAAGAGTATGATGACCTGAATTTCGCCTCAAGTTATCTGCTTGCTCCATGTGACTCAGCAAACATGGCGGGGGAGGAACTAGTGAATTAGGTGGTCAATGTCCACCAGTTCCATTGTTTCCAACTTCTCCGTGTGATGGTGGAGAGTTCGCACCATCCTGAAAAGTGGATCGGGGGCTGTCGTGAAGGATCGTGCACGGTATTTGACACGATATCTCCGATTGTGTTGATCTCGTGCTTCTAGCGAGAATCTCTTGAGGAACTACCATCAAAACTGAGGGAGAGTCTTCCATTTCTCTGGGGGACTGTGTAGTGGACTAAACCTGATTCAGTGGATTGCCAATTGAATAGTGAGTGCTATTGGTTTCACTTGGCGTTCCGTCGAGGGTAATTTCATCAACACCATGACTAGGTGTCAGCTGGTTCTTGTAATGTGTAGGAGATGTCAGCGAATAGCAATCGTCCATAATCAAATTGAGAGTACTCTGACCCCCAGATCGTAGCAACGTACTCTAGGAGCCACGTTTTCCGATCAGGTTCGCTGGACTTGTTGTAGTGTTAGGGTACTCAAACAAGTTTGGGACGCCTGAATCCCCAGGAAGTGTTGATCACAGGGGCACATGTCTTCTTCCATCCGATTGACCTCCTTGGGCATAAGTATTGGTGACTCTGGGATAGAGGATGAAGAAGCATCATGTTATATGGCGTGGATGCATGGATCCATATCGAGGTTAGTGTAGTCTGCCAAATCGAATCAATTCTCCTTGTCCTAAGTTCTTTCCATAATCATATAGGCGATGTTGACATAAACAACGGAGAATGATGATGTTGATGAGAACCTTGAGGGACTCGACGCTATCTCCCCACTGGCAGCGCTAGCTATCAATGATTAAATCATCGATCTTGCGAATTATAAGGGAAAATTGAGCTTCCCAAAAGGATTAAAGAGGAGACACATGACTATCTTTATTGGTATATTAGGATTACAGCCCACTCTTGAAGAGCAATTACAGAGGAGATGCTATTAGCCATAACATTGTTATTCCTTACCTTCGTTGTCTATTGCTTGATTCAGATTGCTCCCTTTTGTCTTCTCCCGTAAGGTCTAAATAGTATTGAAGGGGTGTTGGATGTCTATGCGAACACGCATCTTGTCGATACCTTACGTTTGGTCCAGGAATCAGTTGCTGTCAAAGAGAGAAAGACATGACAATAACTGTTGATCGGTTATTCTCAGTGGGAGAAATGTGTAGAGATAATCGTAAGGCAGTTGTTGGCGAAGGCACAGGGCCGAATCGTCGTGCGATTACTAGGGATAGAGGTGCATAAGCTCTATTTCACCGCATGGGAGGTTGCATGAAGTCAAACCCAGTTATCAGAATATAGGATCTTTGAGTAGTGGCTGCTCGGGTAAATGAGCAGTAATCCTTCGATGATAGGTACTCGGGTAGTATTATTTCAGATGATCTAAGACCACAATAGATTAAGACATTAATTATATATGAAAGTCACATTTAATTGATTATTCAATCATCGTCAAAACCCAAAAATAACCAATAAACATAGATTAGGTAGGTACTGGTCCACGGACTAACCACGTGCAGATGCAGTCGGCGACCATTCCATGAAAGCAATTGGCCTCGAGTGGTACTTATCTTCCACAACCTACGACGATTAGATCAACTTCAGCTCGTCTGTCTTACACAATCTTCTCCATCTTAAGGCCGACAAAAATTTAAAAAAATGATTGATTGGGATTACAACTGTTGTGCCAAACCAAATTACTAGTACAAAGTAATCTTTTCAGGGCACAAAAAAATCAGGATGTCTATTTGTCCAGCACTACTGCTCTATAATCAGCAGTTCGGCACTCGTTTTCCGAGCATCAAATGCGGCCAGCTTGACATCCAACAACACTTACTCCCCATCATGAAATCAGGAACCTGACACTGTCATCCACAGTCCGAACAAACCACAACCTTGCAGGAGACATATATCGCCACATATGGTTTCCTTGATAAATCATAAATAGAGTTGATAAATATCATTCAGATATTTTTTTTCTAAACTATCATTCAAATTTTTAACCATTAGATCAGAGATTCAACGCCCCTCCCCTTCAAAAAAAATCCCTCCCAAAAAAAGGTCGTTGAATCTCTAATTTAACGATGAGAAATTTAAATAATTATTTAGATAAAAACATCCAATGATAACTATACACTCTCATCATAAATATATCTGCCCCGAACAGAATGCTTAACCCCGCACCCACCACCACACACTGCCATATTGTATCACAGCGGCCGGCGCATGCACATATATCTCTATATTCTATTCTTCAGATCTCGCACAAGTCCTCGTGTTTGACACCCTCGTTGTTCAGTTTTGCATGCACAAGTCGTGTCGCGGGGAACGCTCTAGGCTCCAGTCAGTCACTGCTTCCTTTGAATCTGGTATGCATCAGGTCAGAGTCAGACACGTCCCGTGATTCACATAACAGAGCTGGCATAGGAGTTCCCTTGCCTAGATTAGGGCCTACTCGTTTAGGCTTTTTTCGATTTTTGATTCTAATTTTTGCTTTTTTCACTATTCAGTATTTCATTTTTTTTTGAATTTTTTAGATATTTTAGGCTTTTTGTATTTTCTTTTTTTTCCCGTGTTCCTTTGTATTGTCCCTAATGGGTTAACATGTTTTTTCTATTTTTATATTTTTTTAATTAATTATGCTCAAAAAGCCAAATCGGCTACAGTAAAAAAGCCAGCTACAGTGAAATTTCAGCCAAAAGCCAGAAGCACCAGCCCTCTCGTGCTCGCGGCTAGGTGCGCCTACGCTGGCCACAGCAATGTGCCGTGCTGGCTCAAGGCAGCAACGTCGGCGGCTGGCACGATGCTTGTGGCCATCTACTAGGGGTAAAAAGTAGATACAAATTATTTGTATTATTTAGTTATTATATTCGATAAAATACGAATATAATATAAATTTTTTTCATCCGATTAACAATTTTTATCCTATTCGTATTCGAATTCGTATAAAAATATAGATGTGAATATGGTATAGACTTTTACCATCCGAAGTATTATTTTATTCGGACTATCCATATCCATATTTGTATTCGACGAAGCAATTGTATATTTTATTATAATATAACTAATTAGTTGAAAAAGTTTTTTTAATTTAATATGAATTCGCATTTGTTTTGGTAAGTAAATGAATTAGAATGATTAAGCGTGATTATACCAGGATAAAATATCATTAACATCTTCGTACTACATAAGTTACGAGGATATCTACATCCGATCAAATTGAATAGATATTTGATTCAAATTTTTATTCAATAACATTTATATTTATTTATAAAATACGAAAGCAAATATGGTAAGGACCGCCCACCGACCGGGCCACGCCACGCAAACATCAGACCTGTGTCATCTTACTACGCTTTCGCCCGTGCGCACGGAAGTCCGCCCGTGAGGCGTGACCTCCAGGCGTCAGATCGGCTCGCAACCACCGAGGTCGCGGAACTCATCGACCGCGCCGATTTTTTTACCGTGCGTCGCCCGCGCGCGTGCGTGCGGGATGCCTTTGCTTACGCCTGCGGCCCGCTTACGTTCCCACTAGGGTCACTCCTCGCGTGCCAGCTTTCGTGCCGGCTGCCACGTGCCTGGTGTAAACTTGCACGTTCCCCGATGACCAAACCCGTGCGAAGTGGGCTTTGCCCCGGGCTTAGGACAGGGCTAGGAATTCGAACTCGACGTGGCACCAAATTTCTAGTCAGAACGTACACAGCTGGATCACGCCGACCAGCTGTTTGGTAGGCTAGAACGGGCCTGCCCTATGAAAATATGCCAAAATTAGGTCATGAAATTAATTTGTCGTTCACGGTTTTGCTAAGATTCGGCACGAAATGATCTGAAGATACTAATTAAAGGGAATTTTGCCGAAATCTTGGCAGTACACAAACGTATGAACGCCGACTCCGGTGAATGTAACCAAATTTGGCAACAACTCGTGCCTCAAAACAAAAACAAGCCCATTGGTTTAGGGTGGAAGCAACCAGGTTTTCGCGACTCGATTCTTGTTTTGCTCAGGTTTAAGCCTATCCATTGTTTAAGCTGCTCACTCCATCAGCATGCTTGATACAGGACTCCGAACAGTGGCGGAGCTAGGATAACTAGGAAGTCTGGACGGACTTTACCAATACATGACAAAAGCAAAGTTGAAAAACGCAATAGTTTTAAACTAAAAATGACTAATGCCCTGTGCAATCAACTCAATTCAGCTGACTCCATTCCTAGACACGCAATAACATCAATCTATTCGCATAAAGCAGCAGCATTCTAAACTCTGCAATAACACGAACCTATTCACGTAAAACAGCTAGCTAAAATAGCACCAATCACCTAAAATAATGCACGCATCGCTCCCATTATCCACACAAATATAGAATGCTTCAATTAAGCACGGTAACTTATGACTAAGCAATTGACTGAATCTCTATTAAAATCCTTGTAAAAGATATGTTACCTCCAGTAAGCAATTCGCTGAATCTCTATTGAAATCCTTGTAAAAGATATGTTCCCTCCAGTGAAGCATTCTTCATAGGTGGCGGCACCACACAATACTGAGCTTTCTGATTCTCAAGGCACAATGCGCAACCTAGAATTACAATAAAGGGGGGGCGCTCTAACTAGCTTATGAGTCAGAGATTATAGCTTATTTTATATTATAGCTATTGTTAGTTTATTATACGTAATTAAATATAAAAAATAAAAAGAAGAAAAAATATTCTATCAGCACGAACAATCGCTCTAACTAGCTTATGAGCAAGAGATTATAGCTGATTTTATATTATAGCTATTGTTAGTTTATTATACGTAATTAAATATAAAAAATAAAAAGAAGAAAAAATATTCTATCAGCACGAACAATATAAAGGAATAAGAGATAAAAAAGTCACAAAGCCAAAAGGTTAGAAAAACGAAAAATCATAAACCAGAAGCTAAAGTCGTTTGATGCGAGGACTAAACATAACATTTCATAGATTTTGTTCAGTTAAAAATTCAAACATTTTTACGAAGAATAACAATTGAGAGTTATTTAATCCATCGAACTAGGCCAACATAAACCCCATCCGCTTGGGAGCAATTAACACAAAAGGCATCCATAACAAGTAAACAAACTCATGTTTTACCTTTCAAAACATACAAGTAAACAAACTCCTAGGAGTAGAGGATTCCACTAACCCAAAAACCTTCTCATTTCTAAAGTTTAACAATTCAGATATTTAATATTTTAGAAAAAAATAGATTGGCACTGTCAGGACGGATCAATCGATCTCTTAGCCTAAAATATCATATCATATCTATGACTGTAAATCGGTGTATCACAATTCACAGATATTATATCTATCTATGACTATGAATCAATGTATCACAATTCATAAATATCATCAAGTCATCAAGACAGCAACTCCTTACTCAATTGAGTCAATCGGTTAATTCTTCGGGATTCTGTGGAGGGGGGAAAGCAGGGGACCGGCCACCAAATGGGAAGAATGGGGAGTTGGGTATCGAATCGATCGATTGCTTGATTTGCTTCGGGGTGGAGGGCGCGGGGTAGGGGTGACGTATGGGCCGCAACGCTGCATGATTGGCCCATGTAACAGCCCAGCCACCCAGGCTCCGCGACACCGCTTGCCCGGGAACTCACCCATGGTGGTTCGTCGGCGCAGGCGAGATGCTGTGCATCCACCATTGCTCATGGCCAGCGAGTTCGGGCAGCCACTCAGGCTCGTCAGGCGGTGCCTCCGACCCTGACTCCGGATAATCGACATCCAGTAATCCGATCTTTGTGGCCCAAAACGTTTCTAAATTCTAATCATTCGTACGGAGCCACTGGAGTTCGGTACAATTGTGGAGACCACAAGGAATGTTGCGTGTCGAACATGTTTTAAATCACCGAAGGACCACCGAGTTCGGCAAGTTATCTTGCTGAAATCAGAGCGCAAAAAATGAACTATCGAAGCGCATCTTTGAGCCCGTTTATTTCGGTTTGAGTTTCTGATTTCTGATTTATTTTTTACTATTTTTAAAATTTTTTTTTACTTTTTGATTTTTTTTTAGCTTTTTCGCTGATTCTTTTTTCTGTATTCGTTTTGCATTATATATGATGGGCTATCCTATTTTTTTAATTTAATTATATCAAATAAGCTATTGTCAATATTTTAATATCAATCTTACGTATGATTTTTTGGATTCGGGAGAAAGTACTCAAGGCTCTCGTGTAATCATGCAGAATAAAAACACAGAAATTTTTATACAGGTTCGGGTCTTCTCTCAGGAGAATAACAACCTTATGTCTTGTACTATTGTTGCTAAGGAAAGGCTTACAAGTGTAAACAGTGCGAAAAACTACACACTGCTTACAGAACTGATTACCTCCTACCAGGACCTGTGCCCCCTAGACCTCTCAAGATTCATCTCTTATATTGACGATGAATCGGCAGTGGTTACTTCTTGCTAGGAGACGTCTTGACACTTCGAGAGTTAATCATTGGATGGCAGTTATTTGTCAGAGAGACGTGGATAGCAGTTCACCATAGGATGGTTGTTGTAGGATAAACGTGAGCAAGATCATGTACGGTTATAACGCATGTTCTAACTGCCTTGTCAGGATAACCCACTGTAGGAGTAACTTAGTTGTATATAGGAGAACGATCAGACCGTCGTAATAGAATTTACAGCTAACTAGTCGCAGCATAGCTTATAACTAGGTTGTCGTAGCATAACTTACAACTAGGTGGTGTACCAAGATTTACAACAATGTAGTCGTAGCAGACCTTACGACTAAGTTATCGTAGTAGAACCTACGACTAGGTAGTCATAACAAACCTTAAGACTAGGTAGTCGTAGTATATTTTACGATTATTCTACGAAATTTTTCTCTCATTATTAAGAAGTATATTCGGAGAAGATGATGTAATGAATAGATGATTATTATATTCTCGTCAGCCACCATCAGGTACAATGTAAAATAAACCACTTATAGTGAAAATAAATTGTAAGCCATAGCTTATTAAGATTAATTGAGCACATGTTTTCTCTCTTTGAATAGCACTGTAGCATTTTTCTCCCTACTCATTTCAGTATTTTTTTAGTTTCTGCTTCTAGCTTCTGTTTTTTTCACTATTCAGTTATTTCGTCTTTTTCTGAATTTTTTAGATTTTTGGGCTTTTTGTATTTTTCTTTTTTTTCCGTATTTCTTTGCATTGTCTGTGATGGATTAACATATTTTTTTTATTTTTAATTTTTTTTAAAATTTAATTATGTCTAATAAGCTAACTCTGTTACAGTAAAAAAATAAACTAGTTACAGTAAAATTTTAATCAGAAGTCAGAAATTATCGCTATTCTGAAGGCCTCTAAATTTAAATTCTTGTTACCTTCGGGTAATTTGGATTGCTCAGCGACGCTGTTCTTTCGTACGCAAGAGTAATTGTCGAAGGTACATACAAAGGACAAATACTCGTGAGTCGTGCCCCCCAAAACTCTACTCCCCCATGACTGTAGCGCGTACATGTAAATCTAGTACTTCAGGATTGTACAATACTTAGATAAACCGAGCCAGTTTGAGCACGACAATTCGACAACTACTGTATGTGCGGTTCCGCTTATTTTAGCTTAAAGTTAGCTTCTGCTTTTGATTTCTGCTTTTTTTCACTATTCAGTAATTTCATCTTTTTCTAGTTTTTTTAGATTTTTTAGATTTTTTTATCTTTTCTTTTTTTTGTGATATTCCTTTGTATTTATCGTGACGGGCTAACATATTTTTTATTTTTTTAAAAAAAATTTAATTATATCAAATAAATTAACTCAGTTACAGTAAAAAAATTATAAACCATCGTTATTCCGAACGACCCTGCGTAACGTAAACATTATGAACTTGAACACACTGAACGGCCTACAGTTATGTATGACACGAGCACCATTTTTGTTGTTCTGTTTATTCATATCCAGCTAAAACATTACTATATTGTATGCTAAATACAGGAAGAAAAGGGGTATCGTATTATATCTTGCTGCAACGCTAAAACTCTGCAGATGTCACTGAGGTTAACATGAATCCGGTTCACTAGCTAGCAAGCACCTCCCAGATCAACTCGGGATCGAACGACGGCATCCCCTCCAGCGAGCACTCGCCGTTGTCCACCGAACCAAGGATAATGGGGACCTTCTCCTCCGATGAGGCATACGACGTCGACACGTCCGACGCGCCCTCCGATGCCACCGGGCGAGCGCTCACCCTGGCGTCCCGCTTGTCCTCGTCGTGGCGCCGCCTACCGGCGCGCGGGCACCTGCGTTTCTGCATGCGCAGGTAGACGGCCTGGATCTTGGCGTCCACGGTGGAGCGCAGCTGTCGCAGGCCGTCGGGGCAGTCGGGCCCGTCCATGACGCCGGGGAAGTTGAGGCGAACGTACTCGCCGCGCAGCTTGTGCGCGGCGCAGTCGTACGCGTGCGCTGCGGCCTCCGGCGTGCTGTACGTGCCGAGCCACAGGCGCACCCGGTTCTGCGGGAGCCGTATCTCTGCCACCCACTTCCCCCATTGCCTCTGCCGCACGCCAAGGTACAGCCTCTGCCGGTCACCGCCCGCGCCCATGCCCGGCAGTCCGGAAGTGGCGAACATCGCCTGGGAAGGTGAATAGGAGGCCGGTCGGATCAGTGACGCAGAAAGATAGCGGAGGAGCTCGCTCTGGCGGTGATACACGCCGGAGCCGAGCTGCGGGACGGTGGCCGGGGGCGGGAGGTGGGAGAACACGGTGTCCAGAGGGCTGGCGGCGCCAGGGGAGAGGAGGAAGGAGGAGACAGCGGCCCCGACCCCTCTGGGGAAGCTCGCTGGGAAACAAGTCTGGGCGGTTGCGTCCATGGACGCCGGCGAGGGTTATATACTTCTATGTGTGTTTTAGCTCTGGTTTATCGGGCAGGGGCGTGTACTCGTGTGGTTTATATAGGCGGGGGCGGCCCATAGAGGTTTACTATTGTACCCGTGAATTGCAATTTGCAAACTTGGCCGCTCGGCTTTAGCCTCTTATTTTTGTTTGTTTACTTAGAGTGAGTCAGTTGTTAATTTTAGTTTATTTTAGTTTTTAGTATTTTTGGGGTTTTTGTTTTTTGTCTTATTTTTTTATATTATCCATTAAAAGGCGAAGTACCTCGAGTTTCTCATAGTGCAAAGGAAAAAAAATTCAAAAGGACACTTGAGGTGCACAGTGCACACTGCGTTGCTCACCATCACCAAGAGGTACTGCGATCCAAACCTGTGTGAACGCAAAAAGTCGCCCAATAACACCAGAAGCCAACTTTATGCGTTTCCTGCAGGAGGATCCGTTGCAGCGACGGCGACTTTCGCCCTGCCACGTCTCCCATTCCCGTGGACTCGCCGCCTGCCTTCATGTGAATCGCTTGAATGGGCCTGGTCAACTGCCGGTCATGGACACGTCGGCAGCTCCACCGTCTGTTGGCCTCGTTTTATCAACAGACCATTTGATCATTTACTCTACCAGTTGGGATGTAATTAATAATTTATCCTTAATATATTATAGGATCTACATATGAATAAGATATCATAAGGTAAATCATCAAATGTATCTAAAGATTTGTATAAGTCATTGATTATCCCTTTATTTTTACGTGAAGGGGATGGCAAGTGCCTTACCCTTGTAGAATGTAAGGAATCTCTGCAACTATTCACGTAATTAAGGGCGTCATCTGTAGTTTGTAAAATGCAACTCGCTGTCAATCGAAATGCGAATCTCATAATAATGGAGTGGGTTGGACATTAGAAATCATAAATTCGTGTCCCCTGACATTATTAATACATATGCCATCCCGACCTAGTATCGTACCTGATCAATCCAACATATAAAAAAAATGTGGCAAAAATGACGTTCTTCCGCGTGCCTACAGGTGATTGACGTGCTCTGTCAAGTTGAATACGTATCATACATTCGTACGTGCATACAGGGCGGGCTCATAGGCGTGCAGTCCGTGCGACCGTACAAGACCTCCCAATTTTCAAGGCCTAAAAAAATCAACCCAGCAGAACAAGACCCATGTATTCGTGTGAGGCCTGGCACCCCCAAACCTCAGGCTCGAACCCCCTCCTCCCCCTGACCCTCAGCAATCTGCGCCCCCACCCCCCGCCGCCCCCCTCGCTCTCCCCCCTCCTCCCTCTCCCGGCCCCGCCGCCCTCCTCCTTCTCCCCCGCTCCGCCTCCCCCGCCTCCGCCTCCTCCTCCCCCCCCCCGCCTCCTCCTCCCCCCCCGCCGCCTCCTCCTCTCCCCCCGCCCCTCTCCTCCCGCAAGCCCCTCGCCCCGCCCCGCCGCCGCCACCCTCCCCCCCGCCGCCCCTCCTCTCCCGCCCCCTCCCCGCGGCGTCGCGCCGCTCTTTGCCTCCCGCCTCCCTTCCTCCACGCCCTCCACCTCTTGCTCCTGCCGCTTCCTTCCCGCCATCGCTTGCGCGCCGCGCCACCCGCCCGGCCGTCGCCTGCTCCGGCGCTTCGACGAGGTGCGTGCTTGCTTGTTCGCCGCGTGTGCCCAGAATGGTCGAGGAGGTGCGGTGCTGAGTTACCCCCCACCTCGACTCCTCCTCCAAAGGGGGCGGCGTCAACATGCAGGTCCTCCTCAGATGCAAGTACTACTACTGCTGCTGCTGCTACGACTAGTACATGTATCAACCAACTGCAAAATTTTCAACGGCAGCTAGCCTGCCTTCCTTCTAAAATAGACTGCATATTTCCTCGCATTGCCGATATAAATGATTGCTTTCCTTATACATCAGGTGATCATTTGTAGGAAACATCAGTGTTTGTTGGCCACCAATAGCTTATACATATCTGTGGACCATTGTATACTTAATTCTTGGAGAGTTTTATTTCTCTTCAATATTTGGCAAAACTAACAACTGGAGTAGGGGTACCGATTTTGATGCTTTGTTAACGATCGTCCATGCTCTGGTTACTGCATATTCAACGGTCGGAGTAGATTGGTGGTCACTGGATTAGCTTGTTTCAAGAAACCAGGAACATGCTTTCAACAACAATCCGTACTGATGTTTAAATGCGCTGTGAACTTATGGTTTGGATGATTGTTGCCAATGTAGGCCTTTAACACTCCTGTAGTGATCACCTGCAATGAGCAGAGGCGAGAGGTTTCTGTTGCGCAGAACATTGCAAACAAGCAGATTGATCGAACATTTCTATTCGACAAGGTTTACAAAATCTTCATTCAAACTGTTTCCGGCTCATTTACTTCGATTTATTCATTGCTAGGCATTTGTGTAATTAGTCCACAATAAATAAATAAATAAATGCAGGTGTTCGGGCCAAAGTCTAGACAGCAGGATGTGTTCAACCATGCTGTTGTGCCACTTGTGAATGAGGTTCTGGATGGCTACAACTGCACAATATTTGCTTATGGGCAGACTGGAACTGGGAAAACATACACAATGGAAGGAGGAGGGGGTAAAGCACAGGTAATTTAAGTTTCACAAGCTACCGATGTTGTTAATGCAATGTCTTGATTGAGTCGGTTATAATTGCATGTGTGTGTGTAGAATGGCGAGCTGCCATCTGATGCCGGTGTTATTCCAAGGGCTGTTAAGCGAATATTTGATGCTAGGAGCTTGAATACTTGATGTGAACTAGAGTTGGATTAACTCCATGCAGAGCAGTGGCAGCGCGTAGAGGTGGTGCGTAGGCAGCGACGCGGGTAGGAGATGCACAGCACGATCCTGACATTATTTTGGCTATATTTGGTACTTTGGTTTAGACCTCATTTAGAGCTTTGTACAGGACCTTCAAATTTCACGGCACAATCCTACGTGCATACGGTTGCGTTGTACAAGTCAAGGCATTTACACTGTACATTCTATTGCTAAGCTTGTGAGTTGCGACTAGCGTTTGGTCGCTTGGAACTTGAAGGCATAGGCCCTTTCCTTCATCCGACGAGGCGGGCCAACATCGATCCCTTGATTTCTCCTTAATTCACCGACTGTTTGACGTAAGCTGCCCTCGTTATAACACATGCATCCATGCCAATTAGCTCCTCTCGAATTCTTAAGTTTGCGTAGTAACCATGAAGGACATTAGAGGGGTGAATAATCTTTTTATCTTTTTCTATTTTACCAGAATCAATTCTCTTTGAAAACAAAAACTTTTCATTTCAACAACTAAAAAGAGTTAAGAAAATCAAATGCACAATAGAAATAACTAGGTCGGTCTAACCACAGGCTTAAGACCGGATTAACTGGGCCCGGGCGGTCTGACCGCTAGGATAACGCTGGTCTGACCGCTCCACCAATTTGATCGTAGGTTCAACGCCAGTCTGACCAGACCCTATTCCCAAATTTAAAAATCTCTTGGATTTTGAACTTAAAACAATCAAGATTCATAATTTTCTTGGGCTCAGATTCACTAATTAGAAGAATATTAAAACTAGATCTCAACAATACCCAAAATACTATAATCCAAATTAGTTCTTACTCAAGGAGTTTTAATAAAGAATGAACTAGATCTACTTCTATATATCATAGCAAACTAATCTAGATATGTATTAAGGGTAAAACTATCTTGACTACAAAAACCCAAAGTTGAGCTAAAAACAAGTCAAACCGGGCTTGATCTTGAATCTTGCTATGGAGTTAATCTAGATGGGCAATGATTGATCAGTTAGAATCTTTTAGTACCTCTTACGAATTATGGATCACAATAAGGTTAAGAGGGGAAAGTAAACATAAAAAACTAAGTCAAATCAAAATTTCAACACTTTAGTAAAGAGACGAAAGATTTGACGAATTTTGATATCTATTAATATTTAGAGATAAATATTTACCATCACTCCCTAACGGAACGAGCAAAGCCGTTGTCCAGCGCATCTCCAGCAGCCGGCGAACTAGCTAGCGTGCGTAGCGGCAGCTAGAAATTTATACGCAAAACGCTCGCGTTGGAGTAGCTGGTAGAACTAGTTGAAGGCTTTCGGCATTAATCAATCTGATGGTAGACTTGCAGTATCTAAGATTACATATGTAGCAAGCATGCCCAATATGTACGAATTTGAGTAGATTTCTCTTTCCCTCTCCGACACCATCTCTTCAACTGTACTGCGCCCGTCTCTGAGTCCGATTTTGCTTCTGTTAGCGAAGTTGCAAAAGGAAAAAAAAGAGGAGATAATAGTTGGTATTTATATCCGGCGTCCGTCGCTGGCTACATCATTTTAGCGATAGCTTTTGATTTTTGGTTGAAATTTCACTGTGGTTAACTTTTTTTACTGTAACTGAATTAGTGGATAGTATAATGAATAGTGAAAAAAAAGCTGAAGATTTTAAAAGCCGAAACAATCACTACCGTAGTACCAATGTGAACCAGGGCGCTCCCCTCTCCGAGACCGTCTCTTCAACTATACGTCTATACTTCGCCCATCCATGATCTCGACTCTGTTCTACCCTTGATTGAAAGAGTAAGACTTTGTTTCGGTAAGCAAAGTTTCAAAAGGAAAAAAGGGAGATAAACGGCGTCTTATACCCGACTGAAGTACAGCTGCTAGCGGAACGGACCGGACATCCAAATCCTAGCATCCTACCCGTTTCCACCCCACTGTGAATCGTGCTCGAGAATTCATGCCTAAACACACCACCGTATTGCAGGTCCATAACATCCTAATTGCGGCAACAGCGATGACAAGACGCTACTCAGACTCCAACCACATGAGAAAACCAATGGTCAGGACTGTCAGGCCTGGTCAAAAGAGCTTTTTTTTTCAGCTTCAGCTTATGTGGTCAGGACTGACAAGACGTTACTCAGACTCCAACCACTTATGCTTTCTGCCGCTTCGGCTGGAATGTCAGCATAGAACTAAAGAACCAACTCAACGCAACGCAACGCAATACAACAGCGCACACAACAGTCACCACATAGGAGCAGCTCTGTGGACAGATCGTTGAGGGCGTTTCCGCAACATCCCAGCAAACTCAGCTGCAAATCATTTTTCCTCTCTCTCTCTCGACTCTCGCCATGCTCAAATATTGTGACATATCGCCGCTTCTACATACTACCTACCGTTCTCTTTTGATCGCTGTCTTCCTGCTCTTCAACTGTCTCAACTCGACCACGACAACGCTGATGTTGTCCTTGCTGCCGCGCGAGATTGCAAGCTCAACCAACAGGGCGGCGGCGTCGGTTGCTGTGCTCCCAGAAATGGACTCAGGGTACTTGTAAGCTGCCCGCCCGCTCAAGCAATTCCTCGCAATTCTGCAAGCCACCTCATTGGACACGACGTCCCAAAGCCCGTCGCTCGCCAATATGAGGAACTCGTCTTTGTCTGTCCGGCCCATGACGGTGACCTCTGGTTCTGCTATCACATATGGTTTCAGGTAATAGTCTCCTGAAATGGCAACCAGAAAGAATTCAGTGCTCAATTCAAAATAGAGCCTAATTTGTGATCCTTATGAAAAATTAGACTTGAGCTTGTGTTATGCATTTGGACTAATTGCCAAGTGCACAAAGGGCTTTGCTCATCCTAGTGAAGTTGATTACTAGAGTATAGTTAGTGCAGGGACCACAGCTATGGTGTAGATTGGCTTACCGGAATGTACACTGTTATGGACTGATTTTGGGAGAGGATAGATAGGGTAGGAATTGAAAAAATAGCAATAGATAGATGGGAATTAGCAGGAAGCAAGAGGGAGATACAGCCCTTCGGCAGGGAGAACAGAGAAGAGAAGTGAGGAAGATACTTTGATTTCTTAATTCTTAACTCAATAAACAGCTGGATGCCCTCTTATATAGATCGCGTCCAACTCCTAACCACCAAGCTAACCAAATAGTAAAGTTAAGATAGAATACTAACAAAAGGTAGCTAATCTTAACAAGAAGAAAACTAATGATAAGAGGATCAATTAGCCCCCGATCGGCTAGCCTTCTATGCGCCATGCATGGTCCATGGCCATGACAACACAGAGCATGGCATTGTAGAAATTTTCAAAATGATCTGAGTTGCAAGATGATCCGCGATCCTCAGCTAAGATTAATTATCTTTCTAATCAAAGTTACTATAACTGTTTCATCTCAGCTAGATGCAGTTTGTAAGGGTATGGTGACGTGTGAAATGTATCGAGCAATAGGAGACAACGTACCAATTGACCTAGAAGTTGCAAGCACCCCCAGGATACGGTATCCATTCCAGTTGATGACCCTGCCACCTGCTGCTTCTACTCTTTCCATCTCATCGGGCCGGTCTGGCTGTGTACAGTCAAGACAAAATTTTAATTAGCATAACCCGCGACAAACATTATGCATCCTTCAAAGCTGAACTGCAAAAGAAGCAAATAAGTACAAAAGGAAGTCATCCCAACAAGCACAAATTCAATAATGCATTGCATGGAGAAACAATAGACACAACTAAGATATTCCAGAGAGTTATAGAAACCATCCGCATAAAACATCACATTGACTAACTCAGCAAGCATTTCACGTTGTACAGTTCTAGAGGAACTTTGATTCAGATGTTATCATTAGACATAACAAGCTTTAAGTGACTTGTTCCAAAATTTATTCTTCCGTTCAAGTATAAAGAACCTTATCTATGGCAACCTAGAGCAGAACATAGTTCAGAATTTTCACATTTCAGCCTTTTTAAGAGTTGCTGTTTCCTATACTCTGCAGACAAGTTGCACAACTTGCAGTTTAAAATGATGGATATGATGAACAACGGTGCTTTTTGTATAACGTTGCTATCACAGAAAGGGCGTGTTGGATGAAGTTGAGGTGGATATCCAAAGGAAGCGTGGCTCATCAACTCTCCGGAAATGAGGCCAAGAAAATAATATGTTCTACCTCTGGATATATCAAAGTCATATCATGTGTGACTGGAAAACTTCAACTCTTCAAGAATTGCCAGAGTAACGAACAGGAAAATTATCTGTCACCAACCATCCTCAATCACTTAGTGTCATTGTACTCTCCTAGTGCCTACAATCCTAAAGAGACAAATCTAAATGTAATTGATCGGTGCAACTACAATTTTGTGTTTTTCTTGCGCAACAGAAGCTTTTACATACTTAGGAGAAGCTATGGCCAATGCTTTGAACCATATCATCGCATCGACCAATTTTGTTTAAGTGCACATGCAGAATTATTGCAGAATCTCTTCTGCATCCTGCATCATTACAGTTCAAGGCTTGCACGCCATATGATCGAGGTTGGTCCCCACAATGACCGTGAAAACACCTAGCCAGCAAATGACAATGCCTAAAGCAGCAGCCTGGCACTGGCAGTACTTCTATAAACAACCATCACACTTGATATTACTTGACATGCCAACATACAAGGCTAACTATTCTCACTTCATTTCAGTAGTGTTCATGTACAACGCTTGCTATAGACACCCACTTCAACTGCGTCCACGCACATATTTGACTAAATGGAGAAACATCCTATATGGCACTTTCTAAGCACAACTAGGACCGCATAAAATGGCGGCAGGGCGAATCCACGGGCTAGGCTTCAGCCTACCCTCCGCCGGAGCCACCCCCGGACTACCGGAGCTCGGATGCCGTGCACTACGACGGAGGCACCAGGCTGCAGCGACATCAGAGCATGTGGTGGGGTGGGGGGAGAGAGAGAAGAGAGACAGTGGGAAAAAGAAGAGATGAGGAGGTGGCGCAGGGCTCACCGCCGGCAAGGGGCGGCGGCGACATCAAAGCATGGGGGAGACAAAGGAAGAGAAAGAGAGGAGAGAGTGGAGGAGAGAGAAGAGAGGAGGAAGAGGTGGCGCTGGACGGCGGGATCGCCGCCTGCAAGGGGCGGCGGCGTCGTGCGCAGGACGGCAGGAGAATAGAGAGGTAGAAGCAGGGGAAAAGAAAGGAAGGGGGGAAAGAAAAAGAAGAGAAGAGAAAAGGGAGGAAAGGAAAAGGAAATAGAGAAGAGAAGAAAAATGGAAGAGAAAAAATAGAAAGAGTAAGAAAAAAGAAATTTAATTAGATTTATGCTGACTCAGATCATAGCCGAGATTGTGGAATCTTTTAGGATTTTATATGAGGATCTAAAGCCTATCTGAAAATTGCAGATTATTATATGATATGTATGTGGCTCCACAGTTCGTTATTCTAGTCTATGTTAGTAATTAGAGAAGATTAGCCCATTCAATTACGACTTCACAGTAGTCTCTATTTTATGTTATTTGGCTAATTTTTATTTTATCACTAATTTTACTAATTTTGATACACAGATGATAAATTACTGCTTACTAAAAGCATATTTTTTGGTGATGTGCTTTCCAATAGTGACGTACCTCTGTTGTATTTCTCTATTTTTTTTACTTCTCTTCTATTTATATATAAATTTAGATTATATGAGCAAAATACTACCCGCTCGTTTCAGCTTTTTTTTAACTTCAACTTTTTTTTCACTATTCAGTAATTCATCTTTTTTTTGAATTTTTTTTAGATTTTTTAGACTTTTTTGCATTTTTCTTTTTTTCCGTGTTCCTTTACATTGTCCGTGATGGGCTAACATATTTTTTTTATTTTTATATTTTTTTTAAAATTTAATTATGCCTAAAAAGCCAAATCAGCTACAGTAAAAAATCAACTACAGTAAAATTTCAGTCCAAAAACAGAAGTCATCGCTAAAACGAATGCTTATCAATTAGCTTAATCCATTGAGTTCACTATTCATTTTCATCCTAACTTCGATAGTACATATGCATTTACCAACCAAGGATATGGGAAGCTTTTGCAAAAAAAAAAAAAAACTATTTGTACAAAAACTGACAAAGGCGATATTATCCCGGAGAGCCATAGCAACACCCAACTTTGGAAGAGAAAATCAACTTGTAATTTGGCATAGATAGACTTAAGAAGAGAACGAGCTTGGAGCTTTGCAAGTGCCAGATTCTTTCGAGGACAAGCAGAATTGCTGTTCTGCTTCCCAAATCATTATAGATCAAACCTTAGTCTCCACGAAGTCGAACTGGGACCCAGCTCAGTGACAAAGTAAAAGCACGTAACCGATACATGGGCCCAGCAAAGGCATAAACTTTGACCTGCACAACTACTACCCTTGAGTATAAATTATCTTGGGGCAGTTTTGTTAGTTGATGGCTTGAGCTGGGTTCCTAGCGCACAGAAGCACACAATCATCTCAAGATAGCTCTGAGAGGCATGACATAGCTTGACACTGCATACAGCAACACATATGCAGCGTGCCATTAGCCCCAGCTAGTATGACAAGAAAAGAAGCCGCTCGTCTCAGGCATTTAGACACTGCTACAAACAACTTGTACTTCTAACTTCTGAGTCTACTTCTTAATTTCGTTTTTTTTCTTTTTTTTCTTTTTTTACCTTATTTCTTTACATTGTTTATGATTATGTAACTTATTTTACTTTTTTATTTTTTAAAATTTAATTACTTAAAAAAAGTCAATAGTGGTTACCGTACTTTTTCGGCCGCCACAGTAAACTCAGAAAAAAGGCCAGAAACCTACGGCCATTTGGAGTACTACTACCTTAGTTTGTTGCAACAGTCCCAACCATAAAGGGAGCCAGAGCACCATAAACCAATCCGTTTTGATGCCAAACTTTGAGCCAACCAAATTAGTAACCACGAGCGAGCACGCCAGTCGTTGCGGAGAAATAGCCCAACGGAGAACACCGTCTACGTGTCGCGCCTTTTCGGCACGATTGGTACCCGAGCCAGATTGCACCGGCGTGTTGGCCTTCACCTTTATTAGCGCTCGTTTTAGCGATAGTTTCTAATTTTTAACTAAAATTTTACTATAGTTAACTTTTTTTACTGTAGCTGATTTGACTTTTTAGCATAATTAATTTTTAAAAAATAGAAAAAATAGAAAAAAACATGTTAACCTATTAAGGACAATACAAAGGAATACAAAAAAATATAAAAAAGCCTAAAATATTTAAAAAAAGATAAAATACTAAATAGTGAAAATAAAATAAAAATCAAAAGAAAACCAAAACGAACGGAGCCTTAGCAACCCGACCAGGGAAGTTTCCGCAGACCAATCCATTTGCACACAACGTGGCAAGGTGACGTATACATTAATACATAGTCCCACACGGCCACCCCACCCCACCCGACTCCTCGACCGCGAGCAAATCACCTTCTAATTTGGCGCAGCGTATACGGAGGCAGGCTAAAACTAGTAGCGCCAGTGCGTTACCAAAAGCGATTTGCGTAATCCAACCCACGGAACACACTTGAGACGTTCCAAAAAAAAAGCGATTCGACACGGAACACGCAAAAGCACAGGTGGGTGCGGTGCGAGACGAGGCCTGGAGCCCACCAGCGACACCTGTAACCCCGGCCTAAAAAAAATCTCGTGGAAACAATGGCGTCATGACGGCGACGTCGATGCGTCCTTAATTCGCAGCCGGGTTGTCCCCAGATCTAGATTAATGCGGATCCAGAGCGCTTGTTTAGTAAGGTAATATGCCGTTCTTGATGATGGTGTCAGGGGATTAAGCTGAGCTTGTTTGGACGGGTGTGTGGTGTACCTTGTGGTCGGAGGAGAGCGGCACGGCCACGCCGCCGCGGGAGAGCACGGCGCGGGAGTCGCCGCAGTTCGCGACGACGATGCTGCGGGGCCCCACGACGGCGACGACAGCGGTGGAGCCAACTGTCTGCTCGCCGGTCTCCCTCTCATCGGCGCCGCCGACCTCGCCGTCCACACGGGCGAAGCAGGCCGCCATGGCCTCCTTCCACCGCGTGCCATCCTCGTCGGCGCCGCTCTGCCCGCCGCCCCCGCGCTGCAGGCGACGCAGCCGCACCTCCTCCGCGAGCACCACGTGCATCCGCTCCCGGCACGCCTCCGCCACGTGGGACCCGCCGTGCCCGTCGTATACCGCGAAGAAACCCTCTTCCTCCTCCACCTCTTTCCCCTCTCCACCTTTCTCGCCCTCTTCCACGTCGCCTCTCTTCTCCTCCGCCGCCGGCGCGGACAAGAACGACGCCGCGACGGTGACCGCGTCCTCCATCTCCCGCCTGCGCCCGATCACCGACACCGCGCCGTGCGACACGCACGCCGGCCTCCTCGATGCGGACGGCGGAGGCTCAGGCGCCACCTTCGCCGAGTCAGACGAGTCCGAGGAGCTATCCGACCCTGGCCGCACCCTCTTCGCCGCCGGCGACGTCCGGCCGAGCCGCCGGAGCTCCATCCGGCGCCGCCTCGCCGACCGGGCCACGTTGGTCACCTTCCTGTCGCCGGCGAGGAGCTCCCGTACGGACACCTCATGATCTAGCTTGCTCGTGTCACTGCTCATTTCCCTCAGCAAAGAGAGAGAGCAAAGGAAGTGGGGGCGTGGGAAGAAAAGCCGCCTTTAATACCCACGGCCACGGGAAGAAAGGTGGGTGAAGGCGTCAGGACCGTCGGATCAGCCTTACATGCTCCGGATGCGTGACGCGGGGGCGGGAGCCGTATCCGGACGTGGATCTCGCGGGCCTGGACGTGGACGGCCAGGATCAGCCGGAGCCCGTCGCGTGGCGCTCGCGATGAGCGGCTTTCGACCTCGGGGCTCGACGAAGGGCGTGGTGCGCTCGGCTCATGTGGACTGTACAGAGGGATCTCGGCGTTTGGGGGTGGGGTCAGGGGTGGCAGTGGGTTGAAGTATGTGGAGAGGGCGCAGCGAGCGGTCCACCGTTTGGCGCTTTTATATAACGCGTGGGGCCCGAGTTTGAAGGGGAGAGGAGTTACGTGGAGAAGAGAGAAAAGAGGCCTGAGGGGCATGTCGTGCAATTTTGACTGGTAGGAAAGAAATGGTAGATGCACATAGCTATCTCGATATGCCAATATGCGATACCCAGGTAGCTTTGGATGTCCTTTGTATATAACTTGTTAGAAATATCTTCAGATATCTTCGTTTGTACAATTGTGACATCTTTTGATAGGTGCAACCTTTGAATTATAACATCTTTGGCTTGTGGCAGTAGTCATCCAATAGCACTTTGAAAACAACTCAAGAGGGACTTCAACGATAACGGGTGTACATCGTGTGGAATAATTGGAAAAAGGAAATAATTGGAGAATCTTTTAAAACTAACCTGTTCACCAAGATACGTAGAGTAACTAAAACAAAAGAGACAGTCGGCCAAAGGAAATGGGCCTTCCGTGATCATCTTTTTTTTTTCTAATCCTTTATAACTTTGGAGCTTTTCTCTAGCTAGTCTAGCTATTGTCTAGTCTGTCATTATACATTTGATGAGTTTTTTTAGATTTATAGCTTGATTTTTTACAGTAACTAGTTTTTAAACGGAATATCTTTTAAAGATGGGATCTATAGGTCGATCGAAGTAGATACTGTCCCGACTTCATCTATATCGGCTAAAATAGCACGTAGGTATCTCTCTCCATATTCTCTCTCGTGAATAGTCAAAATTCAAAATATTAAAACAAAGAACATAAGTTACAGCTCAAAAAAATTCACCTATTTTGTGCCTTTGTATCAATGGATTGACAGAGCTCTTGCCTTTTTTTTGCAAAAAAAAAAACTTTGGAATTTCTCCAAGTTGTAGATAGTTATTGCCTTTGGTTAAAAACCATGCCAACATCTATTATCATCCGTCTTCTAGTATTTTCTCTTTCTAATTACCATAGTAATAGTGCTGATATATACACAATAATAGCATAGGATGTGCGATATATCCTTAGAAGAGTGAATTTACGCTAGGTACTTTGTTTCCCTTTGCGGTTCTGTTTGGTTTTAGATGAAATTGAGCTCTTTCGATTCCAACGAGTTGGCGCAGTGGTCTCAGCCTGGGAGAGTGAGTGAGCGGTGCGCGGACGGTTGCTCGGGTGGAGAGGAGAAATAGCGCGAGGCCTGCGGTATCCGGGGCGTGGCGGGGGACGCGTGTCGACGGCTTCGGGGCGCGGGGGCACATGCCGGGGTCCAGGTGCAGCGCATAGCCTGCGCGCCCCGCCACCCCTTCGAGGGTCCTGCGCGCCGGGCCCCACCGCCCCGCGCACCGTGGGCGACGTGGAGACCTCGGCCGTTATAACGGATGCATGTCTACTGCTGCCTCCTTTAGTTTCCCATCTCTCTCCTCTCTCTCCCCTCTCCATTGCCTGTCGACCTGTCGTCCTCCGACGCTTCGCTCTGGCTCTTCAATGGCGTGGACGTCGTACGCACGCTCCGAGTTGACGCGATGCTTGCCACGTGTGGCACCCTGTAAGTTCGCAGATGGGGTGCGGCTTGTAGTTTTCTGCCGGTCTGCTTCTTTCTCGGCAGAAAGAACCTCTCTGGTTTTCGAGTTTCGCGGCTTGATCGATCGACCGACCCGTGGATCGATTCCCGTAGGAGTACTCCGCTACCAAGAAACAACTCGTCGTCTAGTGATTTTCGATGAGGGCTGGTCCGATAGGTTAAAAGCTCCGTAGATTAAGAAGCAATATGTTTTGCTATTTATAAGTCGTCTGATTTTCTTCTTAAGTACAAGTTATTTTTTGTGATCATTAGATTTGTACAGGGAATGATGATCCATATCAAGGGCGGACCTACCCTTCGGACGAGCCCGGACGGCCGCCCGAGCTCCCCTCGCCGGTCGGACCCCCCCTGACGCCCTCGGTGGAACCGTGGAAGCACACCCCCCGGGTGTAGAGTTGGTGGACAAGGCTCAAGTCCAAGCAACATCCAGATCCAGTAAACACACAACCCAACAAAGCAAATGAGATATACTAGCGGAGGACGCATGGGCCAACGCCAATAGTCCACCAAGTCCAAGAAAAGAGAGCTGACGGCAGCGCTAACCTAGATCTCGGGCGGTAGAGGCGGAGGAGTTACGGCGCGGCGGCGGCGCCCAAGCGGAGGAGTCGGAGGAGGGAGGACGGCGCGGCGGCGCCTAGGCGGAGGAGTCGGAGCCTCGGAGGACGGCGCGGCGCGGCGGCGCCCAGGCGGCTAGGGGAGGCCGGGAGACGCCCAGGCGGGAGGCGGTGGCCAGGGAATGGGGGAGCCGGGGAGGCGGGGAGCGACACGTGACCGAGGGACGGGGACCGGGGAGGGCTGAGGTGCGGAGCAGCGGAGCCGCGGAACGGCGGAAGGAGCGATCGACGCCCGGCGGATTTGAGGAGAACTGGAGAAGGGGCGGCGGATTTGAGATTTTGAGCCTTTGAGGAGAGCAGCCGGCAGGTATTTGAGGAGGCGAGGAGGAGAAGCCGAGAGGTGATTTGAGCCTTTGAGGATTGGTGATTATTTTACAATTTTATATATTGCATATTTGCACTTCTATAGTTTTATGTAGAATATGTTCTAGGTACAATTTATTCTAGGTACAATTTGCACTTCAAATTCTATGTACAATTTATTCTAGGCGTGACTTAGTCGCTATGAACATCAGGACTGAGTTAGCACCAATAGAGACCGATAAAGGTCGGACGTACCTTCCCCCAGTTTGCTACACTCTATCTAAGTCCGAGAGAACTGAACTGTGCCAGTCCTTACATGATGTGAAAGTTCCATCCGGTCACTCCACCAGCATGAAGAAACTTGTTTCTATAGAACATTTGAAATTAACTGGCATGAAGTCTCACGACTGTCATGTGCTAATGACACAAATTGCTACCTGTTACAATTAGAAGTATTTTGCCGAACAAAGTTCGAATGACAATCATAAGGCTATGTTATTTTTTTAACGCAATTGCTCAGAAGATCATTGATCCCGATGGACTAGTTGCTCTACAAACCGAAATGGTGACAACTCTATGTTATCTAGAGATGTATTTCCCTCCATCATTTTTGATATCATGGTCCATCTCATTGTCCACTTTGTGAAAAAGATAAAAATATGCGGCCCCGTGTTTCTACATCATATGTACCCTTTCGAGAGGTATATGGGAATTGTCAAGTCCTATGTACGCAATCGATCTCGATCGGAGGGTAGTATCATCGAAGGTTATACAACAGAAGAGGTCATTGAATTCTACATCGACTACATGGCTCAGGTCGAGCCGATAGGTGTACCTCTATCTCGTCACGAGGGGAGGCTTGTGGGTATCAGGACTATCGGAAAGAAAAGCAATAACTCCGGATCAAAATACATATGCTCAAGCCCATTTCACGGTTTTACAACACATGACTGAAGTGACCCCATATATTGAAGAGCACAATGACATGCTACGTCAAGAGAATGCAGGCCAGTCAGAAGTTTGGATCACGAGACAACACAACCGTCAGTTTATCGAATGATTGAAGGCGCAATTGACTAGGAGGTCGTCAAATGAAATACTATAATGGTTTGCAAAATGGCCAAAATTTATAATTGTAACATGTCAAGGATACGACATTAATGGCTACACATTTTATACAACAGATCAGGATAGAAAGAGCATAGTGCAGAACTTAGGTGTCCGCATAGATGCCTATGATGCGCACGTCAATACCGCTGGCCCAAAGCTCGTACTACGAACTTGTAGAGGAGATTTGGGAGGTTAACTACGTAATTTTCAAGATTTCTCTATTTCGGTGCTATTGGGTCCAACTCCCACGGGGTGTAAAGGTCGACAAGTATGGTATCACTACCATGGACCTCGAATGTGTAGGATACAAAGATGAATCATTCGTACTCGTGAGGCAAGTTGTTCAAGTATTTTATGTAACCGACCCGGTAAATAAGAAGCGTCATGTAGCTCTTTAGGGAAAAAGAAGGATTATCGGAGTTAAGAATGTTATGGTGGAGAAAGAGTACAATCAATTTGATGATTTGCCTCCATTCGGAGACAGCATCAGGCTCGAGAAAGAACAAGGCGATGAAGCAAGCTATGTGTGTGTCGATCATCGTGAAGGGCTTTATTTAAAATGAAATAGCCAAGTGTAATAAATGTAACTATATATGTTTTACTGTAATTGTAAAATGACTCAGGAAATAAGAAATATTTATATTTATGATTCATACATATGTATCTCTATGTTTATTGAGCTGTTGTAAAGAAATACACTCTGTGAGGTCTTATTACAGTGCCTGCTGGTTGGTGTAGGTAATTACTCAAGTGCATGGGAAAGAAAGGATTATTGCAGACGGTTCTAAAATAGAACCGTCTGTGATATCTTACCACAGATGGTTCTTAACTAAGAATCGTCGGTGATATTTATTATCACAAACGGTTCTTAAATAAAAACTGTCTGTGATATTTATTATCACAGACGGTTATTAAACTAAAAATCGTCTGTGATATCACAGACGGTTCTATTTATAGAACCATCTGTGATAGTGTCCCTATAAATACCGGCAGCTAGGTCGCAAGTCCGAACTCACGCACTCTCCAGTGCCCCTGCTAGGTTTTGCTCTCTCCCGACGCCGCTCCCTCCCAACGCCGCTCCCTCCCCCGAGCCCGGCACCTTCCTCCCCTGACTCTAGCTCCCTCCTCCCCCGCGAGCCCGGCGCCCTCCTCCCCCCGACTCCGGTGCCCTCCTCCCCTGAGCCCTCCATTCTAAAAATGTCATCTTTATAGAATGTCATATTTATATAATGTCATTTTAGATTTGTTTCATGTAGTTGTTTCATATTTCATATAGAATAATTAAGATATGTTATTCATGTTTCATGTTTCATATATTGATATATATGCTACATTTGCTTCTTAATCATGTACTTTCATATTGATATATTGATATGTATATGTGTATATATATATATATATTGATATGTGTGTGATTGTCCCTAGGTTATTCTTAAATGTCAGTTTGTTTCTCAACTACCCATGTATAGTTTACCAAACAGGATGTCGAGAGGCGAACTTTGTATATATATATATATATATATATATATATATATATATATATGCATAAGCAAGTCCACCAAAAGTCATATGTTTTTTATCTACACCTCACTGTGTCCACACAGTCGTCCAACAATTTTTAATATATACCACATAGACCTTCAAAGGACATCAAGCAAGTGACACACTCCAGTGTATCCAGTTCAATGAACTTGATACACTGGTTTGTGTCATTTGCTTCATAGAACTTTGTTTAGGCCTACACCTCACTGCGTCCACACAGTTGTCCAACAATTTTTAATATATGCCACATAGACCTTCAAAAGGCATGAAGCAAGTCACACACTCCAGTGTATCCAGTTCAATGAACTTGATACACTGGTTTGTGTCATTTGGTTCATAGAACTTTGTTTAACTCACTGCATTAACTGCATTAACTGGTAAATGCTTTACTAGTTGCCACACATATTTCATTTATACTTTACATGCGGTATGAACTTAGGATTAATAACTATGCCGACACACATGACTAGGCAATACTGGATTTTGATTGTGATTGTACCAAAGTGGAGCAAGGTAATATACCTTGATTCCTTACTTAGGAGCAACCACGACTTCAGTCGTGTGCAAGAAGTAATTAACAGGTAAACTCATTTCCTCCATACATAACTCTATTGTAATATTTTCATCATTTGCAACAGTCGAGGCTAACTTTTTTGAATCACGTAAGGCGTTTGCCGTTTATGTTGCCCAAGGAGGAAAACACAACAAATCCAGTGACACACTGTAACACAACACACGATTTCCGGTACCCGCTACAACACAACAATTCTATATCATACTTTGTTATAATGCCTCTAGAATTGACAATACCTATGTACGTAATTCTATTTTTGCAGTGCCACCAGCAGCTACAGGGCAACGTATAAGGATTCTACGTTTGCCACCATATGAAGGAAATCATGGATACTAAGATCAATGATCCAGAGGTTTGTCAGGTCTTTCTAATAATTATTATTTTCTGATTATATATACACACACACACACATGCTAATTAATAACTTAACATTGCTCCTAGCGACAGCGGGTTGACTTTGACAAAAGTACATATGATCTTGACCAACTCGTCGAAATTCGTGATCAACTCTTCGAATTCCTAGTAGCACAAGTCATAAACAAGGCTGGAGAGTTCTACCCCGGCAATGGTGATAATTAGATGTTGAAACATTGTATTGAATTGTAACGATTTTCATTCTATATAATATGTGTAAAATTAGATGTTGAAACATTTCTCAGATCTGTGTAACGATTTTCATTCTATATATTATGTGATCTGCTGGCCATTTGTTACATTCGTAATTCACTTTGAGTTACAATTAACTTATCTATCATTATCTGTAATCTGCTTGGTTGCTTTCAGAGGGTATGACTAGCATATCCTGAGGCTAGCCAAAAAATGCAAATAAAACTGTTGTTGCAATTGCTATCACAGACGGTTTCAAAGACTGAGTCATCTGTGATATGAACGATATCACAGACGGTCTTTATTATTAACCGTCTGTGATATACACAATATCACAGACGGTTTTCTATTACATACCGTCTGTGATATGATTCACATATCACGCATTTGATGCGTAATAGAAAACCGTCTGTGATATTGTGTATATCACAGACGGTCGTTGTTATTAACTGTCTATGATAGTCAAGTATCACAGACGATTTTTAATACAAAACCGTCTGTAAAAGTCTAGTATCACAAACAGTTTTTTCTCAAAAATCGTCTGTAATATAAGATATCACAAGTGGCTTTGGAGCCGTCTATGATAACCAACTATTATCACTGACACATAAACACTGACGGTTCGGGAACCGTCTGTGATGACGGTTGCGAACCGTCTGTGATAGGGCTGTCTGTAGCAGTCAGAGAAAAATATGGAGTACATGTCTTCCCACGCTTCTTTTGAGGACTCTTTTACAGTACTCTGAAATAAATATGAGTTATCTATTTTTTTAATTCAATAGATCAAATTAGTTAGAATTTAGCTATACTACTATCGACAATCATAGCAATTGAATCCTGAGAGGTGTAAAATTATAAAGTGAATATATAATTGTTGCGCGTGTACACCACATTGCGGGTCTCCTCCCGGGCGTCCGCTGTCAGGCACTGCCCTCGGAGTTAGGCACCATATGCCGGGTCAACAGCAGAGTCCACCGTCGGGTATAGCCGGCCCGCCATGTTGAAGCAATGGACCCACCCTACCGAGTGCGCACTGTTGGGATACGAGTAGGCTACACTAGCGCAAATTAAAATTTCTACTGTTAAACTAGGAAGCCATGCGAGTAAGAGATCATAGATCGTTACCACTAGACACGAAGTGCAGCAGAAGAAGAGTTAAAGCAGCCGATTCAACGAAGAGCGTGTCTGTGTGGGCGAAAGTAATCGATCGTCCTTCGGCCAACCGTCTCCTCCTTGCGATCGTCCTGATCAGCACCGCAGTCGTAGCAGCGCCTCTACCGAGGTCCATATGTCCAGGGAGGGAACACCGTACATCGGTGTGCTAGCACCAGCGCGCACGACAGGGGTTATGAGAGGTGGCGGCTAGGGTTTCTTGGATGTTGCCCTCAGCCCCCGCACCTCTCATTATATAGCCTCCAATCGGATCCATATCCGATACGAGTGGATATCAAAATCCACTCGGAAACTATCATCCGGACCTTTATCGTTCCAACGCATTAAGTGTGTGACACTGTAGATTTATGTACATTCGGCCATGGTCCGAAAACTCCTTTCCGGTCTATAGATCGGTAGTGGTCCCTAGTAGCACATAACGACCCCAAATATATATAAAGATCATATCGGACGGACCCATATAATGCTTATGTACAGATCCTTTTGCCTTACGATATCAGATCGAACTCAAGGCGAGAAGTGTGCCATCCTATGATAGCTCGATCCTTTACTCGAACTTGTAATGGATTACTCAGTTGTGATTGACTCTTCAATCACATTCGGCATAGCCATACACTTCCTTAATCCAACCATATCGAGAGGTCCAGAGATATCTCTCCTGTTATATAGGAAGAGTAAATTTCATTTTGATCGCTTATATTTCTTCGTATATTTCATAGTAAATCCGAAAGCTATCTTTATGACCACCCAGTCATGAAGTCGTATTTGATAACCCCTATGTAAACTATTACACATGCAGAAAACAATGACGATCTGAAGTCTAAGGATCCCACATATACTATATATGAGACCAACTGATGACACTTAAGAATATAACAATTCTCGCGGTGTCTCATGATGAGTCAATCCAACATCATGTTCTCTAACATGTGTCCACATTATTGATTTGATATCCCATATCTATGATCCGTGAAATATGATCATCAATCAATACATATACTGATCTGTAAATCATAATTGTCCCACATAATGATATAAGATCAGGGATAATTTAGAATAATATCTAAAACATAAATAAAGAGTTTCACGAACAAGTCACATACTTGTTGATCAATATAAAAAATATTTATTCAAGGGACAAAATAATATGTTATTCAAAAGATCATAAACATAGAAGTGATACAATCATCTCCATGATTGCCTCTAGGGCATATCACTAACACGCATCACGTGCCCTTCGAGTCGATCCCCATGGATGCGAACCAGGACAACACCACTTAGTCATTGTGGTTCAGGATGTACTACTCCACCTCGTCGTAGTAGCTCTCCCTGTTGTCCTTGCGCCCCGTCCTCATCGCCATCGAAGGCCCACCCAGTTGCAATGCAATGGTCACAGTTGCATTTGCATACAAAACGCGCTAGTTTACCATCGATCGAGCAAGCTTCAAAAAGATTGCTATCACAAAATATATAGCGAGCAAATTAAGCGTATGCACCATGACACCCCCTCCCTGGCGGCAAGGGTGATGCTGTCAGCACTGCCAGGGCACTCCTGCTTGATGGCGGTGCTTGACAGCGACTTTGATGGTGTTGATATACTTGAAGTTCCTCAAGCTAAAGCTCCGCGTGGTGGATTTCTCAGAGACAAGGCTGTGCGTGCTCTCCAGCTGAAGCAAAGCATCACGCGACTTGACCATGTAGTCATGGAAGAGGGCTCTCACCCATGAGGCCATGACACTGCAGTGTTGCCATGCTTATCGTATATGTTCTTCATAATACCCTTATAAAAAAAATTAGATTTACAGAAAGTCTATTTTACTATCACAAATCAGTGATTAGATTTAATTTCTACTATTATTTCTTTACTGTCAGTAGAATGAACAGTAAAAATGTCTCTTTGGAAGCCTATTTCTTTTTTGAGAACACACTTTTGAAGCTTACATATGATCTAATATATACCCTTGCTTGATTTCCATGCGCACTAGCTACAACAAAAACGGTCAGCACATCGTGCAACGGCGTCCCGCATATTTTTTAATCTCAGATATTTCTAATTCTTTAGCTAGATATATACTATCTTTAGCGCATCAAGTTAACATCTTCGGAATCAATATGCCCAAATCACGCCCTTAAGTCCGCCAAATGCTCGGTAGAATTTAGTTTTTTTTTTTTGTTAGAGAATTTTTGTGAAGGTGAAATTTGTTTGTTAATAAATTATCTTTTTTATTTTTGTTAGCGATTTTTTTAGAAAGATGGAAAGAGAGTTGTGAGGCGAAGATCCTACGAATAGCCGTGCATTTGAGACGTGTGGTGGAGACACCATTAAATGGCGGTTCTGAGCTCTTACACAGTCCATGGCGCGCATGCGTGCAAGCCCGCAGCATGCGCATGCAGGTACTCGATCATGTCCACGTAGACATATCCAACTTGGCAACTTCGTCGATCATCGAGGAGCGGCAAGCTAGCGACCGGGCAGATCGACACCGGCTAGCGCAAGTATTTGACTTGTCCATGCATGCATTTTGTCTTTGCATTTCTCCTCCTCCTTTTGTTAGCCTTTGACAAGGACGTAGATCGAACCGCACGTAGGTTTCACAGAGCACGCACTTGAATTCTTTCGGGGCGCCCAGTGGTTGTGTCCCATCACATCAAAAGTAAAGTGTGATCAGACTCGCACCAGATCCGAGCGATCAATTGCATGCCCGGTACACATCGATCTGATCCGAGTTTTTGAGACGTACTGCTACTCTCGGCAGGTGTCGACGTGCTACGCTTGCTGTGTTGATATTGATCCCTAAAAACTATTTTTTTATAATATTTAATTTTTAAATAAAATATCTTTTTAAATAAGATCTACTAGTCGATTGTAATATATATTATAATAATTTTATTTATATGAGTTAAAATTATACATAAATATCTCTATATAAACTTCTCTGAACTATTACTATTTATAAATTAAAATCAAAAGATAATATGAATAGGTACTTAGCATTGATCACATCGATCCATTAATCAATGCATGGTCCCGACCTGTCATGCAGGCCATCGCTCCATTCCTCGCAAGTTACAACAAAGAACCCTTGTAATATTTCAGCCGATGAGAGCGTCGAGGAAATTACTCAGAAAAAAAGGGGTAGACATAACACAACGTATTTCCTAACAAAGGACCGACAAAATTTATTCCTCGAGCTCAGTTAGCATATCAAAGAAGACACAAGCAAAAAAAAAAACGCAATTTGAGCATCACAAACACCTGAAAGTTCACTCCAACGTGTAAATCTGCCGCTAATCAGTAATGGCACATTTGGCAGTTTCAGAGCTCAAACAGCTGGGAACGGTGCCTGTCATTCTGCATGCTGGTGCATAGCCCGTTTGCTATATATATGGCCAGGGGCGAATCCAGGGAGGCTTAGTGAGGCTCGAGCCTCACTCCCCCCGGTAGAACCACCCCTCCCTCGGTCAAGCTCACGGCGGCATCTGACACTGGATGTCCCGGTTCCAGCCTCCCACCCCTGGCACTGGAGAAAGCTCAATAAAGATACAACTTACAAGTCCAGCAAAAAGGCCTAACAAAACCCATATCAGACCAACTCACAAGTCACAAACTTAGCAAAGATAACAAATAGCAATCTAGCTTTGATCTCAGTTTTCTATTCACACAGCAACAGAAAGGGGGGTTGGGGGTGACCTGATGCGTGCCGAACAGCAGAGCTGCAAAAGGGGGGAGGCCGGCAGAGGGAGCCGGACCGGGCCGGATATGGCGACGACGCCGGCGAGGGAGGTCGAGCCAGGCCGGATCTGGAGCCTGGCAGCGACGTCGGTGAGGGAGTGGAACGGAGCAGAAGGGGGAGGCGGGGAGCGGAGGGGGGAGGCTGAAGCGCCGGAGCGGAGGGGGAGGCGGGGGAGCCGGGAGCGGAGGGGGCGGGTGGAGCGGAGGGGAGATGCGGGGGGAGAGCGGAGTGCCGGAGCGGAGGGGGGAGCGCCGGAGTGGAGAGGGAGGCGGGGAGCCGGGATTGGAGGGGGAGGCGGGTAGCTGGGATCGGAGGGGTGAGCCGGGAGTGGAGGTGGGAGGCGGGCTGGCGGGGAGGGGTTGGGGAGCGGAGAGAACTAGAGAAATAGTGGGGGAGGCGGGGAGTTGTCGGCCGGGCGGAGAGATAGGAGCGACTGAGCGAGCGGCTCAGCGGCCAGTCGGGGAAATACCGAAATAGGGTGAAGGGTCGACCGGTCGAGCACAGTAAAATAGAAAATCAGTAACTTTTTTGAGTAATCCTATAATATCACAGTAAGTAATTTATTTTCTTAGTATCTTTCTTATCAATTTAGTATTTTTTAGTTTAGAATTTAGATTTTTAGATTCAATGTATATAGATAGTTTAGTCTTTATAATTAATTCATTATAGATGTATATAGATAGTTTAGTCTTTATCAAGCCATTCACAATTTCCTATTATATCACTAATTTTGATGTGTTTCATATATAGGTGACTTATCGCTACTCCGCACTCAAGGCAGAATAAATATATATTTTTGGATATGCACTTTCTATTATCGAGATACCTACTTTGTATTTCTCTATTTTTCATTGTTTGTCTCTATCTAATTGTGTAATTTCTATGTGTATTGCAAATTTCATACGAGTAAAAGACTAAATTTGTGTTACCTTAGTTTAAACCTATAAATAGTTCAGGCCCCCCTCGATTATATTCCTGGCTCCGCCACTGTATATGGCAAATCGTTTCTGAAAAGCTGTTGCAGCATTATTCCATCCAAACTATCAACATATACACAACACACAAAAACACTTGAGTTTGGTACTTCTGTCAGCTCCTTCAGTGCTGGGAATCTTTATCTTGGATGTTCTTCTAAACAGCCAGCTCATTTGGCACTTTTGTACATGTTGTCAGTTACACCCTGCAAGTTGAAGCAAGGTTAAGAGTGGTTCTCTCCTTTGAATGGAAGACATCAGAAAAACCATAAACAAGCAGAAGGATGCTGACGAGATAAGAAAAATAACTTAAGTATCTAAGCATCCACCGTTCATAAGATATAAAATCAATTCAAGGACCAAGCAAGCAACATTGCACAAGGTCATACATGCATTGAAACAACATATGCTGAACCAAGAGACGCAAATTGGAGAAGGTCATCCGCTCCAAGGTCACAACAAGAATTGAATGAGCAGTACCTAGTAGTACTTGAGCAATTGTGGTCGGTTCTTTTTATATGTTGGAGTGATCAAGTCACGATCCATGTCAAATGGCACTGGTTCAAGATGTACAGCTTTGATAAATTCAAAACCTTTGAGCTGCAAACATATGTAGAAAGTTAGGGCGTGCATTGGAGCAAAGTGACAAACATCGTTGGAAGCTCACCTTCTTCTCCTTTCCTATTTTCGACAATTCTCCCAAAATGTATTCTTTTGCTTTTGGATTCTCATACAATGCCTCAAAATCACCACTGATTCCATTTGCCTTAGCCCAGCTCTCAAGAGCTTCCTTGTTGGGATTGACCACAACAACAAGGGATTTTTTTCTCAAAAACGTGGGAGAGAATAAGAAGAGAATTACAGTGATGGCCTGAAGGCCAAATTAAAAAGCCCAGGGAAGGACCGGGTACAAGTACCACGACTTCGAAACCCTAACAAGACAAACGACTGAAGCTAACACACCCGAACGGCGAGGAGGCTACCACTATCAAAGGAAGGAAAGAGAGGGACAGGGTCAGGTGGCCCAAGGCAACGCCTCCAAAGAGGGGAACGGTGCCGAAGGCGTTGCCGTCACCCGATCCGGCAAGAATCGAATATGAGATTTTCATCCCAACACACCATCGCCTGTAGCTGCGACCCCAACGCCCCCATCGGCTTCGTCAAGCCCTGGCGCTCGTCACTTTCCTCACTCTCATGACGCCATCGACCGCCTAAGCCTGATCCACCGAGTTAGATCCACGGCGTTGATAGTGGCAGCCAACGTTGTGTTGCTCACACACGCAGCCATCTGCAACCCAGTGTCGACATCGATCGCTGCTGTCTTGCTCCCGCGCCCGACCCGTCGTGGCCGCCCGTGCACGAAGAAGAGTTTGCACGCTCATATGGTGTGGCGACCGCGATGACGATGGCGTGGGACTCGGTGATGTACACACAGATCTGGCCTGGCCGCCTCTGTCTCCCCCCGCAACACTAGCATCTCAAGTGGCTGTGAGAAGACAACGTGCAGAGGAGGGTAGTAGGAAGGCCCCTGCCATGCCCCAACCCGGATACGGCTAGATCCGGTTGCCTCATGTCGCCTCCACCCATTGGGACTCCGCCAGATCTGGCCGAAGCCGCTCGCTCGAATGGCTGCAGAAGGCTCTACCGTCCGCCACTGGCTCACCTCGCGACGCCTCCAACCATCGGCGTCACGACGCCACTCCAGTCCCAACTAGATCCGCCTAGGGGACAGCTAGATCTGGCCTATAACCCCTAGTGCGATCGACTATGGGATGCCCTACCGCTTGCGGACGGTGGCTGCAAGGAAGGAAGGCGGCGATGAAGGGATTTTCTTTGGGCATGACTATCAAAGTTGTGCAGTGTAGAAAAAGCAGAACAAGACACATGGGGATGGACGATCCAAGGGAAGAAGGAGGCCCTTCCTCCACAAAAGGATAGACCAGCTCGTCAGGTTCTCAACGAGGTGACTCTGTTGAGTATCTCTATCAGGCTCTACTTCAGCAGCTCTCTCACAGCTCAGCAGGTTCTACCAGTCTAGCTTAGATGTCCTCTTCAAATACCTCTTGGGTTCTGCATTCCAGTCCTCCTTCTACAAGACACTAAACTCCACATCTCTCACTTTAATAGGACCTCCTGATTTTTCTATCTCTGTTTAGGTAGCTGATGATACTTCTCTGTCTGTTAGTTGTTAGGGCACTCTTTTGTCCACTGATTTTTCTATTCTAGCTGTTTTTCATGTTCCCCAACTTACTACGCAGCTTCTCTCGGTGGGTCAGCTCACCGATCTCGATTGTAGGGTTGATTTTAATTCACATCTGTTTCATCCAGAATCAACAGACAATGGTACTTGGGACTGGCCGTCACCGTAGGGATCGTTTAGGTCTCTACATTCTCAACCGGCTTCACCTTTCATCCACTTTAGTTGCTCCTACCACATCTACGTCTCCTCCACTGTCACTGCTGCCATCACCTTTGGAGCTTTTGCGCAATGGCATCACCATTTAGGTCACTTGTGTGGGTCCTGTCTTTCTTCACTAGTTCGTTAGGGTGTTCTTAGACATGTTACTATTGACATGTCCATATTTTGTCATGATTGTAAACTAGGCAAGCAGCTATAACTTTCTTATCATTCTAGTGAGTCATTGTTTTCGCCTTTTTTTTATTTAATTCATTCAGATGTATGGAGATATGCACCTATTATCTCTAAACACGGGCATAAATTCTATATAATTTTCATTTATCATTATTCCTGCTTTACATGACTTTTCTTTATGTATAATTGTGGTCAGTTTCTTGCAATCTATTGTAGCCTTACAACGATGGTTCACACTTAGTTTGAGTTCTCTATTCGTACTTTTCACTGTGATTCTGCTGGCGAGTATTGTTCTGACGTATTTAGATAATTTCTTTCTGAGTAGGGCACTCTTTACGAGTCTTCTCTTCAATGTGGTTAAAATGAGGTTACTAAGTGCAAGCATCATGATTAGAATGGCGTTCACTGGTGCTCAGATTGTTGGCTAGCAAAAAAACAATACAAGTTTATGAATTTTCCATAAACCAAACCAAGTTAATGATGTTTGCTACCATATGAATTTGAAGTAGCTTTTTTCTCTAAAACATGGATTATTTGCTCATTGAGAATATGAAAATAAATCTACAAAAATACAAAGCGTTGTAAAACAGTGAAAAAGATCATCATGATTAGAATCTAAGATTGTTGATGTACAAAGATCCTAGTATGACATTTCGACAACACTAGTAACTTAGTTCATTCCAATTGTTAAGGATATAGAGTTGTATTAGGATATAGAGTTTGTATTCTATTCCATATATACCTTATTTCTATATGGCATATCTCATTGTACTCTCCTATATATATGGCCCCTTGGGTCTTATATCAATGCACACAATATTCATAACATGATATCAGAGCCAAGGTTCATACCCCGCAAACCCTAGCCTCCGTACGTCTTCCGTTGTCGCTGCCCCCAGGAGGATCGATCTCTACTCCCGGGGGTGGCTACCTCATCTCCGGTCGCCCGGTCCTCTTTTTGGGTGGTGATGCTGCTCTTCACCACTGGTAGCTCCTCCTTCACGGGTTTCTTCAATGCCAAGACACCGCGCCATGTTGCTGGCTCTACCGGATCTGGCGGGCCTCGGTCACCACCGACGCCACGCCTCCTCGCTGTTGGTTCCCTCATCACCAACTCATCTTCACTGGATACTGGCCGCCGCCTCACATCGGGTTCCTCCACCGGCCGGATCTACAGCGCCCGCTCTGCCCCTAGCCGTAGTTACTAGTGCTCGATTTTTTGGTTTCAAACTGGCTCAGAGGGCAAAAGTGTCGATACTAGAAAAAAATACAAATTCAGATATAAGGCATGTGTTGGGTCTATACTGAGTCCAATGGCATTCTTCAAGAGCTGTTTTACAGTGCCCTCAATTCAATATGAGCCATTCATTCTTTTTGATCCAATATATCGGATTAGATAGTTATACTCATGCATGCTCTTGTAAAAAGAGATAAACATATATTAGCCAACCATATGCAAATACAGATGACCTATCACTATGTAGAAGAAAAATGGTAAAACAACACCAATAAATTTAATTTTTATATAAAAAAGATATTGCTCCATCAACAATGATGAAAAATCCTGGATCAATTTGTTCCAAATTTATTTTTCACTAGTAAGATGCCCGTGTATTGCAACGGTGCTCAAAAAAGGGTGATAGACATAATTATCATGCTATATGAAAGTATTTTCTCAATATAGTGTTTTGTGAATCTCAAGACAATTTACCTTTGTGTCAAGTGATTTATTAAAATAAATTGAAACTAAGCCTTCTTTTGGATTTTTTTAATTTATTTAATAATATTTGAACTATTTCTTACGACACTCCTATGTTCCAAGCAGGCCTTAAAAAGTTTAATTGAAAAATAGTCGACATGTCCAGCCTACAATATTTGAGATGGGTCACATTTTATTGTCATGTAATAGAATTTTGTCGGGTCTGTATTGAAGGGGGTTTACTCTAGAAAGTTTTAGTAGTTAGGCCTTGTTTGGAGAGGAATAATTCCAAAGGAATATCATATGATTTATACTACTTTATGTGAAATTCCTGTATTTCAAATGAAGCTTTATAATTCAAATAAAGATAAAAACTGCATCCCGTGCAATGTTTTAATGGCCCCTAACTTCAACTTCATGGGTGACACACAACAACATTTTAGGAAACAATATGACATGATGATTATATGGATGACTCGGCCTTGGTGTCGGGCAGAAGCAGCAAACTTGTAATCCTCATGCGGTTGAACACCCGTTGGGTTGCACCTCATACCTCGGCGTCATCTACAGCTCCGTGCCCTCGCCATGCCCACGGTGGACATGCGCTGCCCCATGCTTCCTTGTTAGCAGCATTTGCACTACCACCACCTAGATTGCCCGCATTGTGCTTGGCCAATTCAATGGTTCATGCACACAATTTGGACCTGCCTCACGACATCCTAACGCTCACCCTTGTCGTTGTTGTTCCCGTGCTACTTGGCGAGGGAGACACGACCGCCATCTCTGCACACCTTGATGCCAGCGTCGTTGGCCTCCACCAAATCTGCTGTTGCCGCCTCGCACGACGCTTACCTTTAACTTGACTTCCAGGTGGGGCTTGAAAGATGGCGAGATCAGGGTAAAGGCCCTTGAGGCTATCACAGCAATCGCCTGAGGCCGAGGAGGTGGAGACCTGGAAGGTGACGAGGTTAGCTACTGGCACAACAAGTTATACAGCAGCGACCCTCAGTTGGGGAGTATTGTGGGGGTGTGAGGAGAGAAGTAGAGAACGAGAGAGATTTGAGATAGAATAGCGGGAAGAAGAATAAGAGAATATCGTGGGAAGCAGTTGCTATCAGTTATCATCTGCAGAGAGTTAGGGGGCAATTTTATAGAGGTTTTTTTTCTGCTTTTGTTTTGGGTTTTTAGCCAATTTTTGGGTGAAAGGACAGTAGGGGAGGACGATGGTGAGAGGGTTCAATGGTTCGATAGAGGTGTGGAGGGGAGGGGTGAATGGATAAACTCTCCTTTTATATTAGTAGAGATTAAAAACAGTTTAGTCATGATCTTACCGAAGAAGATAATCCATAACTATTACACAAATGGTATTATAGTCTTTTTTTCAATTTTAGCCTTTAAATGTCCTTTTTGTAAATTTAGCCTCCTCCCTAAGCTCGGCTAGATGTCGACGAACACATAATAATTAATTAGTATTTAATTATACTTAATTAGTAATCATACAATGTTAGTATTAATTATAATTAATTTAGCTACATGCCAATTTGTAAGCGCTCGCACGACGCTGTCAAGTTCTGGTGGCTCGGTAGGACCTGTTGAATTGCTGTAGCACGACAGGTGACACGGATCACTTGCCATGGCTATCGAGGTCAGGGAGGAAGCTACATTTGCAAAAATAAATATTTGGAAAACAAATTTAAAAAGAAAGTGATATAGGGGGTGATCGGAATAGCGATGGCTTTTGGCTTTTAATAAAAAACATCGTAGTTGGTCAAAAACATCAGAATGAGTTAGTGGATAGTGTAGTGAATAGTGAAAAAAAAGCAGAAGCTAGAAGCTGAAGCCAAAAAAAAGCTGAAATGAGCGGGGCCATAGTGTCATTTGTGTGACTATCGAGAATCCAAATTATACTTATCATTTGAAGTGACCCCTTATTTTTATGATATAGCTATGTATTTAAAGTGAGATTTTAAGTGAAATTATATGTATATATAATTATACATACTTATGAATAAATAAATATTATTATATTAAAATTTTTAAATCCAAAATGATATACTATAATAGATCGGTGTCGACGTATTTTACGTCATGAGGCAAACTGGAATGATCACCCAAATGGAATTAACAACTTTGATGCAAACCGTGTACTGCATGCAGCCCATGGACCCGCGCGCGACGCGCATCCACTCACATGCCCAATCCCGCCCAGCCCCCCTACCGCCGCAGCAACCACCAGGGCCGAATCCAAACCAGAAGAGAAGAATACACCACACCAAACCCCCAACCCCAAAGCCGAGCGGAAAAAAACCTTTTCCACCGAGACACAGACCCCCCGTTTCCTCCACCCGCGAACTCGTCGTCTCCCATCCCTCGCCGCCGCCTCCACTCTCCCCCACCCCCTCCCTCCAGGTTCCCCCCATCCCCACCAAAACTCTAGCCGCCCAGGCTCCGCCTCCCCTCCGCTCCCATCCCATCCCGCCGCCTAGATCCCCCGGATCCCGCGAGCCCTAGGGTTCCGGACTCGCATCGGCCTCCCCCCCTCCTCGCCTACCACATCCGACGGGGTGTGGTTCGAGCTAGGGTTCTGGGTGACCCCACCATGCCTCGGAGCTCGCGCCACAGGTCGCACCGCTCGCACAGGCGGGGCCGGTCGGTGGAGCGGTCGGAGTCCGAGGGCGAGGAGGTGGGCGGCACTGGCGCGTGGGAGGAACCGGCTAGGGTTTCGCGAGATCCCGAGCCGGAGAGGCGCAGGTCGTCGTCGGGGAAGGAGGTGGTGAGCTCGGGGAACGGGTTCGCGGACCACGGGAGGAAGAGGAAGGACAGGGTCGAGGAGATGGTGGTGGATGTGGTCAGCGACCGGTGGAACAACGGCGTGTGCGAGGATCACTTGGTCGAGAAGAGGTCGAAGAGTGAGGTGTTTGGGCCCGTTGACATGGAGAAGCTGGCAGAGAAGTCTAAGGGATCAGGGGATGAGTCAAAGAGGTCGAGTAGGCGGTTGGTGGGCTTGGAGGTGAGGGTTGACGAGGTTGTGTCGAAGAGTGATTCTGGGAAGCGGCGCTCAGCAAAGGAGAAGGATTTGGGGAGGAGGGAGAGTAGTGGGCTGTATAAAGATGACAGAGATAGGGAGAGGGAGAGGGGGAGAGATAGAGAAAAGGAGATGGAGAGGGAGAGGGAAAGGGAGAGGCTGAAAGAGCGAGAGAGGGAAAGAGGCAGGGACACAGAAAACGATAGAGAACGGGAGAAGGAGAGGGAGAGAGAATGGGATCGGGAGCGGGAGAAAGAGCGGGATCGGGAGCGTGACAGGGAACGGGAACACGAAAGGCAAAAGGACCGGGAGAGGGACAAGAAAGACTATGATTCCAAACATGAGAGGTATGAAGATGGCAGTACCAGGAAGAATGGCTCGAAGACAAGTAGGGTGGAGGAGGGTTACTCATACAAGAGAGATATAGAGATCAATGGTAAGGTAACCCTGACTGAGTCGAAGTGTTTCCTACAATGCTGATAATGTCCCTGCTACCTGTTCAATGATACGCAATGATATGACTTGCTTGCGCTAGTATGGTTTAGTTATACATGTTTACTTGTTTCCATAGCATTTTACTTAAGCTGATTACATTTGGACTTGTTCTGCTGGACTCTATCATCAAGTTAATTTTGTAGTAAATATTAGTAATTTTTGGCCCAAAAGGACAGTAAGTTATGGAACTCTACCAGTTTGTTATCTCTCTACTTAGTTGCTCCACACAGTGCTTTTTCTTTACTGTTGAACAATCCATTCTTCCATTTATTTTTTGTTTTTCCTTGTACTTGGATACCATTTCACTTGTTAGGTCAAGCAAACCGCTGGAAATGCAGTCTGTTCAACCATAGATATTATAATAGCCATATTATAGTTGGATATTTATTTAGCTTTGGAGAGCTGAGACAACTATCTCATAAAATTGATAGTCTTATTACTATTTCTATGATTAAACTCTGCGTTGCTCATTTGCTGTAACTTACAGTCTGTAGTTGTTACATAGTTTTCCGAAACTATCTTTCTTCTGCTTCTTGTCTAGCATTTTTGGAAGTGGTGAGCAATGCATCTATGCAGAATATAATTTGTGAATCGCGAAGTTTGTGATCACTGATCAAATTACTGATTGTAGTTAAATTAGTTTACTTGTGTTGCCTGTTATTCACATATGCCTCGATATGTTTTTGAGTTGCATAATACTTTTTTTCTTTTCTGTGTGTTTCTAAACTGGATCTTTTGGAAACAGAAACTCCAGCAAAAGAGAAATACAGTAAACCCGATAAGGAGCCTGATAAACATAACCGAAGAAAAGATGACTCTGAAGATAAAGATAAGTGGCCCACTGACAATAGAGACAGTGATGACAGGAAGAATCTGTCCAGGCATGACCATGGTAAAGTTAGGAGCTCTAAGGAACAAAAATTTGATGATGACAAGTATAAAGAAATGTACAAGGATGGTTATGAAAGGGGTAAAAGACAGCAAGATGACAAGTGTCTGGATGAGCGTTTGAGCCGAGATCATGAAAGTGATAGGGCTGACTATAAGAGTGCTAAAGATGGGCACAGAGCTTCAGAGAGCCATTACAGAAAGGATATAGCTCAAGATGGCGGTCATTACGATGATTATGCCAGTAGGTATAAGGAAAATAGAGGGAGAAAAAGGCCTCCTGAGGAAAATGACGACCAATACAATTTGAAGCCTCCGAGTGCATTGGAACAATGTGGAAATTTGGAAAAATCTTCAGGCAGTGGGCGACTCGATTCTCTGATTGAGAGAGCAAGGTCTGATCATAGACATCCACAAAATGTGGATTCTAGTCTGAGTAAAATCCATGCAAGGAGTTCACGTAGCCCAAGTCCTTATCATGACAAACCAAGTCCTTTTCATGACAAAGATCAAAGCTGGTAACCTTTCTTCTATGATGAGATATGTGAAAATGATGCACTCATCTTAGTAGGCTTCAGCTTTGTAGTTGTACCTTGCCTTAGTGTTGGCTGCAGCTAATTGAAGTAGTGAAGTAATTTGTTTTTGCCATGTTGAATATTTAAAGTTAATCATGAGACTATTTGTTGCATGTTTACTAAGTGCATTCATAGGTTAATGAATAGTGTAGATCATATAATATAGTGGGCAGTAGGCATACTTGTATGAGATGAAAAACTGATAGAGAAGTATTGCTATTTGGATTTAAATTGGTTGTTGATTAGCTGGTATCTGTAAGAGTGAAATAACTCTTACTACTGTGAGTAAATTATAGTTTCTGAGGACACCGCATAAGGATAGTGTTCATGGGCATTTATCAGGTAGGTTTGCGACTAAAGGTGTTTATTGTAGTTGTTGAAGGTAAGAAACAGATGCAGTTTATTTTCAATACAAATAGAAGATCTGTTCTGGGGTGGATAGGTTAGTGGGTTGGAAGGATCCTCTCTAAGGTATAGGGTTTGTGGTTTATTTGACTAATCTATTTTTCAGTTAATTTGTAGGCTCTTCATTGAGGTAGCATTTTGTTTGTAGTACAGAGAAAAGAAATCGTGTTGTTTTAGTGGGTGTGACCACTAGTGGTTGATCCTGCCTATGTGTTGTCTGATGCCCCTTCCCATTTACCTATTCAGAGGTAGTTGACTAATGTAAACTTCTAGAAGTTCTTGAATTTCATGATCTGTGCTCTAGATGTTGGTTTTAGATTGAGAAATACTGCAAATTCTTGCAACTAATAAGCAAATTTTGATGTAGTTCATGTCTACATTTCGCTTTAATGCTCGCTTCTTCTAACATCAAACTGGTTAATCAATTGATGTCCAGGCACGGATCTAAATCGGCAGATCATACAAACAGAGAAATACCGTATGATGAGAGAAACATTCGACCAAGAACATCTTCTGGCAGAGAACGGACACCTGCTTCTAGACTGCGTGATAGGAATGCAGACAATTGGTCATCTGAAAGGCTCAAACAAAAGGACAATCTCCTGTCATGTGACATACCATTGGAAATTTCTACATCATCACAATACGATCGCACACCTAGGAAAGATACACATCCTTCACCAAAACAGTTATCTGAAAAATCCCCTTCTAGTGACCAAAGGTTTTCAGGTAGGCTTAGTGGTGGCCGTAGTCTTGATTATAAAGGGGAAAGAAGCAGCCTTACTAAATACCGGGATCGAGATGGTGACTTATCCTTGGACTGGTCACTTCATCAAGATCGCAGACCAGCTAAAGCTCCTTACAGAGAACCAACACCTTCTGCTTCATCCATAAGCAGAGGTGGCCATTTTTCAGGCACGTCTCCAAATCATCCACTGCCACCATCTTCGAGGCACAGAAGTGAAGATTCTTCCTTGTTGGGTTCACATGATGATGATCGTAGACCTCAAAATGGAGATAGGAGGTTCCATGGTCATCAGAAGAGGAATGATATGAATTCTGGACGTGGACATGGACATACCTGGAACAATCCACCGAGCTGGCCATCTCCAGTTGCAAATGGTTTTGTGCCCATGCAACATGGGGCTCCTGGATTTCACCCACCTGTTCATCAGTTTTCTGCCCCACCTATGTTTAACCTTAGGCCCCAAATGAAGTTGAACCAACCTGGAGTTTCATATTCTATGCACGATGCAGTTGACAGGTTTTCGACCCACATGCGCCCATTTGGGTGGCCTAATCCTCTAGATGAATCATGCCCCCCTCATGCGCAAGTTTGGAATGGTGGTAATGGTGTATTTGCGGGTGAACCCTATATGTATGGTAGGCAAGAGTGGGATCATAACAGGCCACATGCTGTCAGCAGAGGGTGGGAGGCAACTGGTGATGCATTGAAGGGACAAAATGAATTGCCTGACACTGAACTTCCTGTTGCTAAAAAGGAGCCTGACTCTATAGCAACCCCAGTTTCTGAGTCTTCTGGTGTACAATACAATGCCGAGCAGAAAGAAATGGACCACTTGACTTCGGAAAAAACCGAAGCAAAGGATGGTGCTAAAAGGGCTGTCAGAAATTTGGAAGCTCCTCAAGGAGCACCACTCAGGGCTTCTATGTTGTCAAGTAATGGTGCTGAAGTCTTTTCTAAAAACTATTTATCCAGAATTAGTGTGTCACATGATCTTGTTGAGTCAGAGTTGTACAAAAGGTGCATATCCTTGCTAGGAGACTTGGGCATCCCACAAGCCCCTCAGGTGGTTAGGAATGGACTTATTGAGGTATTACATTGGTTATTTTGAATGTTAGTAGTATATGTTTCCTCTCATATGGTTATTTTGAATGTTAGTAGTATATGTTTCCTCTCATATGGATTTTCTATTCTCTGACGATGGTTATTGCTTGCAACAGAACATTGGAAACATTGGAAAGTTAACTAGAAAACATGGAAGCCCCAATCTGTTCAGTTCACTTTACCTAAAAAACAACAATGCTATCTATCAGGCAAGTGTTAGATTCTTATCCAATCTTTTCTTTTGAAGATCTTTTAATTCGGAATTGGAATTCAGTAATTCAGTTTATTGTTTGATTATTTCATATTCTTGTAATATTATTCAAGTCTTAGCTATCAATGTATAGACATGGGTGTGTTAAATTTCTCCTCTTTTTTAACCATAACAGAGAGCTATGGTCCTTCACAAGAATCAGACAGAAAAGGCTGTGGCTCCTACCCAAGTCTTTGTACAAACTGAAGTACTTGACCATACTTCACGAAAGGAATTGTTGGTGACTAAACCTGCTCCGCACCATCGTGCTGACATGGAGGAAGGGCCACCATTAAAGCAGGAGCCTGGTGATGGCATGGGGGTGACACCTCAAGCTACTACAGAATCTGGTGATGTGGAGGCACCTCCGGCAACTACTGAATCTGGTGATGTGGAGGCACCTCCATCAATCACAGGACCTGATGAAGATATGGAGGCACCTCCATCAATCACAGCACCTGATGAAGATATGGAGGTACCTCCAGCAATCACAGGGCCTAATGAAGACATGGAGGCGGTGGCATCTCCAGCAATTGCAGAGCCTGACAAAGACATGGAGGATGTGGCACCTCCAGCAATTGCAGTGCCCGCTGATGGCCCGGAGGATGGTGCGCCAGAAGTAACTGTAGAACATGCTGATGGCTCACAGGAGGCACCTCCAGCCATTGGAGAATCGAGTGATGGCATGGATGTTATGCCACCAGCGGTCACAGAACAACCTGGCCAAGGAAAGGAGGATTCTGCTGCTGTTGCTAGTCCTGACGGTCAAGAGACTGTCTCCATCATTCACGCAGGTGTTGAGAAAGGTATGAAAGGAGAGACTGATAAAGTTATTGATGGTAACCCTGGGGATGGTGAGGTGAATTCATCTAGCTTTGTTTCGGAGTTGGGTGTTGTCACAAGTGGCGCTCAGGATTGTGAAGCTCTGTTGGTGGAGGGTAGGGTAAATTTAAGTCGGATACCTAATTCCCTAGAAAGTACACATTGAAACTACTTTCATTTCATTTTTAATTCCTTTTTGTCTGAGGGTCTTGTGGCTTCCGCCTATAGTTGTTTTGAGTTGCATCGTTTTTGTTTACCTCCCAGTGTGTTTGCCCTCTCTAGCGTAGTTGTTTGCAGTGAGCTGGTATGCTGATGGGAACTTAAAACGTGCCTGTGGAATGCGGGAGATGCTGGTGGGGCATGTGTCCTGGTCAGGTACTACATGTGCCCTTCCAGCATTATTCCCTCTTTCTGCGTGCACGTAGTAGTGCCCGTATGCATGAGCTTCTCACTCGGGATATGCATAGCATTATGCTATGGATATAATTTTCCCGTGCTCCCTAATGCACTGCATCATATATCATTATTTTGTAGGATAGGATAGTTTAGGCTAAAAATATATTTTTATCGCAAGTTTAGACTAAATATTAGCGATACACTGCCTGGAAAAACATGATTATTTTTTCGTCCCTTTTTTCAAGTTGAGGCTAAATATTAGGGACGACACTTCGCCTGGAACAAAGCATGGCTAGTTTTTCCTCTCTTTTTTCAAGTATTAGCTGGTTTTGACTTGTCACTTTACCCAAAGAAAACGTAAGGCGAATTTCCAGCTTTGCCACTAATCTGGAGTGGATTTTGCTTTTGGTATTTTTTTTTTTTGAAACCTTTGCTTTTGCTATTTGAGTTCTCTCACTTGTGGGTCTAGGTCCCACCTATTGGTGAGATAATCAATGGGAAAACAAGATGAGGGTACCGCTTAGGGGCAAAAATGAAATGTCTCTTTTTTTTAAAAAAAAAAAGGTCCTAATGTAGCATTTTCATCTCATTTGTTTTGAAGATTGGTATTTAGTTGAGGAATTTCATTATACATGGGTTCTGGGTTTAATCCAGGATTTGTTGGCCTCTTGGGGGGTGTGGTTCAACAATCATAAACGAAATTTAATCAGACGTTCATGTTCTATCAATCTAGCTGGCAAGTATTTCGAATCTAGTTGATATTCACAAAGAATTTAGATTTTTAGGTGGCAAGCTTTTAGAAATAGAACATAAAAAGTGGTTTGTGTTACAGTTAGGAAAAAGGCAACTGTTTGTCAATCAACCAGATACATCAAATTGTTACTATTATTGAGTCTAAAAAGTTATTATTATGTGAACCGATACATCAAAATTATTCGAGGATTTGCAAAAGTTACCAAGCCATAATAACACTATTTACGTATTTATGCAAGAATTTTAACAGTAAATGGCATAAGGGAAATTTAATATTAGGAATAGTTGATGACTCGTTACGACGGATCAACTGCAAAAATTTACAGGAAAAAAGGGAGTTACTTTTGATTTTTTTAATCGAATGCTAGACGAAGCATCTTTTTCGTGAAACCAAGAGACGAGACGATGGATCTCGATGAGGTAAATCGAATGTACACGTCATTACGTCGTCTCGAGACTAGCAGTATTGCGTTAAGGCGGTGATAACACACGAATTATCCCGGAGATAACCGACGGCAACACGGTATTAGCGCGAAATTTGAGGCGTTGACCACAAGTCACCACGTCGGCTCAGTGCTTTTCTCGAACGTGTAGTCATATCCTCAGCCCCTGGGAGGAGATACTTCCGATTTAGGAGTATTTAGGAGTGTGGGGCGTTCGTTTTAGCGATGGTTTTTAATTTTTGGTTGAAGTTTTACTGTAGTTGGTTTTTTTTACTGTAGCTGATTTGACTTTTTAAGCATAATTAAATTTAAAAAAAATGTAAAAATAAAAAATATGTTAGCCCATTACGGACAATGCTAAGGAACACGGGAAAAAAATGCAAAAAAGCCCAAAAAAATATAAAAATATTTAGAAAAAAATGAATTACTGAATAGTGAAAAAAACTGAAGCTAAAAAAAACTGAAACGAGCGGAGTGTCCTAAACTATTTACCGTGAAATTCACGTGGGCTAAGGGTTAAGAAGGGGAGGTCAGTACCGGGTGCAAATGCACGTGTTTCTAAAAATCTGAAAATGTGCACTGTGTGCCGTTGGATCAGGTTCCAAGGGCTAGGGTCGCTGCAGCATCCCACTCCCACCCCTTAAAGTTGTTTTTGCACATAACACCCCTACCAGACGTGTAAATTTGCGCATAGCCCCTAAGAAGCGCACCTAATGGTCCAACTCTTTTGGCCTTTTGGTTTTTAGCTTCTTGAAAAGTCAAAACAAATGTGGCAGTTTTTTAAAGCGGGTTCTCCAAATGGCTATTTGAGCTCAAAATCTTATGTACCATCTATGTCAGCGTCTTAGTTATCCGTTGTGATCTCAAAAAATACAGACAAAAACCATCAATCGTGGCCCAAAAGAATAGGGCCAATAGTTGGCCCTAGTGGCCGCTTCGGTCATATCGTGAGCTCATGCTATACAAAACGCGGATGGCAAACTAAACACGGGCACACATCCCGTGCGCGTGGTGGCCAACCAATCACGATTCGCTAGGCAACGCTGCTGCGAGTGAGGGCGTGCACCTTTGCCATAGTGCCCTCACCCGCTGCTCGCCAATTAGGGCTATAAACGATCCAAGCTTGAGCGTGTCTGTCTACCTAGACTCGAGCTCAGTACAAGCTCAAGTCAAGTTCGAGCCGAGTCAAAGTTGGAGTCCAAGCTTGGATCTAAGCTTAGGTATACTTAAGCTTGGCTCGAGTAAGCTTGCTAAGAAGTGACATGCATTTTTTACATGCAGCTTTCACAAAGCTCGAGTAGGCTTGAGCATGGCTCGAGGATAAGTTGGGTCGCGGGTGGCTTTAGGTCTTGGAGAAAATAAAAATTTGATAGAGGGAATGTGTAAGGTATTAATTTCTACTAACGTAAAAGGGGAGTTTGTCCATTCACCCCTCCCACCTTCGGTCTTCTCTTGCACGCATTAACACTTAGGCCCGTGTTGTTAGCCCCAAACTATTCTCTCGCTCGTCCTCGCTTAACCGTTTCATCATGTTCCCCACTTTTCGTACTACTCACACATAGCGAGGCAACAATGGCCTTCAATTTATGTTCTCCCCTCGGAGCCACTGCTATTCCTTCCTCACATGTGCCGCCATGCTATTGCTACACTAGGACGATGAAGAAGAGGAGAGAGGCAGAGCAGCACTCGACGGCGAAGAAGAGTAGCACATCGGTGTGGACAACGAGGCATTGGTGTACACTACCAAGGACAACGACAAAATGAAAGTGTACACCGCCAAGTTCAACGACCGAGATGTGGAGTACACCGGCATGGACGACGAACAGGGAGGCAGAGTACATCGACTTGGACGAGGTGTACACTATTGAAGGTGAGGAAGAATCACGAAGCCATTGGGGTCAGACAGGGTAGATTTGAAGTGGCGACCTCAGCAACGAAAGATCCGGCCGTGACGACCTCACGGACGGCTGATCCGACGACGACAACCTTGGAGACGGCGGATCTAGTGTGCCAACGTTGGGGATGCTGGATCCAGCGCTTGTAAGCTAGGTCACCCCCGGATTGGTACCCTAAGCCGAGGAAGACTATGATCCATTGGCTGATGGTGATGAATACGCCTGATCTGGCCATCTCCTGACGTGCTACCACGGATCCGATCTATCCCAACCGTGCTCACCTACTGCACTGCTACTCGCCATTAGGCGCCATGCCGCCATCCGCCATGCTGCTACCTTTGAAATCCCAAAAAATTTATTCTTTTTATTTGGGAATTTATTGGGTTTTTTCTGGAATTTAATTCCTTCCCTTTATTTAAGCCTTGATTCAAAGTTATTGAAAATTGTGAACTTTAGTGGCCAAAATAAGTTTATTTTATTTTATTTGGGTTTCTTGAATTTTCTAGAAATTTTAGAAATTTTTTAGGATTTATTTGGATTTTTATTATTTTTAGGATTTATTTCTTTTTCTCGAGATTTATGAAAACTTAAAAAAATAAAACTTCCGCTCTCACCTCCGGGCGATGCGTGGATGGCCTGGATCCGCCCACATTGCCATCCTAGCCATCCCACCCATTCGCCCTTCCCTCTCTCCCCTCTCGTCCCTATTCCCCTGACAGGTGGGCCCGCCTGTGTCATCTACCTCTTGCGCCCCTCCCTTCTCCCTCCTCGCACAAGCACCGCTACTAGCCATTACACCACCCACCCTATCCAGCCACCTCCCTCTCCCCACACGTCAGCCGCCCGTTCCCCTAACCCCTTCCGCACTCTGCGCACCTACTTCCCCCTGTCTCGACGCCACTCTCCCTTATCTGCCCGCAACCGCCGATGCTGCCCCCTCTTTCCAGCGAGTAGTTGCCCTACTGTTGTGACACCCCTCCCAATAAAATACCCCTAGAGCACCTCCACACTTCGCCCCACCTCACCCTATCTCCCAGTTCCCCCCGAAGCGCCAAGATGCCCCACGCCGTCTTCACCTCTCTCCACACCAGCGAGCTCCTCCGGAGAGGAATTCCGGCTGACTCTGCCAACTCCACGCCTCGGTATCTCCATCGCCAGTACAACCACTTTGAGGCAAGCTTTGGCCACCCCTGTGTTGACCTCGAGCATCGCTAGAGCACCGTCCCATCGGAGGGCCGAGCAACGCCGCCACTTCATCTCGTCGACGGCCATCCTCGGTGAGTCCCCCGCCCCGCAGACGATTATTTATACAAACCATATGTAATAGTTCATAAATAGTTATTAATACAAATCGTCTGTGATGTTTCATATCACAGACAGTTTGTGGTTGGAACCGTCTGAGATACACATTATATATCCAGTGTGATCTCGACATATCTGTTTTCATTGCGCTGCTTTAAGGAGGTGGTCGGCTTTAGAGAGTTTGGTGAAAACATATCGCTCATGATTTTATATATATATATATATATATATATATATATATATATATATATATATATATATATATATATATATCTTTTACTCAGTGTAATTACATCCACCTCTAATATACCACCTAAATAAGCTTAAAATACTTTTTTTATCATTTTGGATATACTTATGTACTAATTATAAGATACTCCAATGTGAACCATATGAAAAAAATATAAAAGAGTCTATAGTTTTTAGCATATTTTGTAAATACTTTTATATACGCACATAAAAGAAGTATATCATATATATATATATATATATATATATATATGTATGTATGTATGTATGTATGTATGTATGTATGTATATGTATATCACCTCTAAAAAATTATTCATACTATTTAGATGATATTAAATACTGTATACTACACGTAAATACTCTCATTCATGTGAGATATGACATATGGTGTAATTATATATATATATATATATATATATATATATATATATATATATATATATATATATATATATATATATATATATATATATATATATATATATATATATATATATATATGACACGTATATATGCGCTAATAACTTAACACTACTAGTGATAGCGTGTGGAATTCGACGAAAGTACAATCAATCTTGACAAACTCGCCGAAATTTGAGGAAAGCTCTCCCAATTCTTGATAGCGGAGGTCATAAACAACACTGGAGAGTTCCACCCCGGCGGTGATAATTAAATATTGAAACATTGGATATAATTGTAATCACTCAATTGTCATGTATTAGATATGTGATCTGCTTGCGTTGTTTATTTCATTTGTGAAATTTGTGTGATGATTATCTTGTGTTCTATATTTGTGAGATCTGCTGTTTACTTCAGAGGGTATAGCTAGTATTTTCTGAGGCTAGCTGAAAAACAGAAAATAATATAATTTTCAAATAGCTATCACAGACGGTTTGATATTCCAAACCGTCTGTGATGTATATATCACAGACAGTTTTTAAAAAATCGTCTATGATATTTCTGCTATCACAGACGGTTTTTTTAAAAACTATCTGTGATATGTCTGCTATTATAGACAGTTAATATAAAAATCATCTATGATACTGACATATCACAGATGGTTGTATTGAAAAATCGTCTGTGTTTTTACCATTCACAGACGGTTTGGGAGTCGTATGTAATAATCACTTATTATCACTGACACATAAATTAGGACGGTTCAGAAACCATCTGTGATGACAGTTTTAAACCGTCTATGATGACCTTTTATGTAGTAGTGAGTTAAGAACACCAAGAATTGAGAAATCGCAGTGTTGTTCGGGCGGGACTCTATCTCTAGTCCGCCCTTACGCGACGCCATCCTCATCGAGATGGTGGAGTCAACCCCGTTGTTTGGGAGGCTAGTGAAGAAGATCTCCTATACAGTTTCGCTATGATGAGGGAGGAGTCTGTTATTTGCTTTACATCCATAGGAGGAGGAGGGATCTGGCTAGCTCACCTTGAATGCCCACTCCGAGAACCTCCACTAGGAACCAACGATGGGCTTGGAGAAGGAGTAGGAGGGATCAGGGAAGGCACTAGCAGTCTGCCCGTGTCACTAAGGATGCTTGACACGGTGGTGTACCATGGCACGACAACGTAGGCGACAGCGGGAGGGCAGTAGGGGAGAGGAGAAAGGGTGATGGGGAGAGAGAAATAGAAGAAGAGGTATAAGAGGCTGCCTTGTGAGCCCTTCCATATTTTTAAATTTATTTGCTAACTCAGTAAATGTACTTCTTACTGGTGTGCCACGTTAGCAAAATTTATACATGTAGATGTCACGTCAATTAAAGCCATCGTGGTTTCAAGTTAGGGAGTGTTTTGCACCATTTTGAAAGTTCAAGGGTGTCAAATGTCCGGTTTTGAAGTTAAATGTTAATTTTTGGACTCAAGCAAGAGTTGGAAGGGGTAAAGTGGACTAATTATTTTACTTAACCCTACCCAAAACATAAATCTAACTCCACTCCACTCCACTCTTTTTTGCCTAACTCATTGTATGTTCTCTATTTAGGGTCGCCCATTATAGAGGGGAGGGGTATAAGCATCATAAGACATTAGCTTTAGAAAAATGAAGAAAAGTGGTAAATAATGTATTTTAGTGTCTTTGGAGTGGCATTCAACCAATTGTATTTTGTTCAATGGCAGTTTCTTGAAACGACAATATTTGAAGCGTTAAATATCTAGTTGTCCCAAGCCCAAAACTATGCCGATGCTTTCTATAGCAAATGCATTTAGGTGTTGTTTGGCCGAGCTCTAGAGCTGGGCCTCTAGGGAGAAGATTGAGCCATCGGATCAAACACATGAGCTCCAGAGCCCAGCTTCACAGGAGTTTGGCTTGAGAGGAGCCCAATTTGTACTAGGAGAGAGAAGCAAGGGTAGGGTAGCTCCAAAGGATTCAAATGATTTTGAGAGGAGAAATACCAATCCTGTCCTCATGCCAGAAAAGGAAGATAAGATTATGGGGTCAATTTGGTAAAGTGAAGATATTTAGAAGCTAGAGCCAATATTTGGGCCAAACACCTTTTTCTCTCTAGAGGTAGTTTCTATTGAACTCAGGCTCCTAAGCCCAAAATCTTTAGTTGAAGATCAGCCAAATAGGGCCAAAAGTGAGGCCTACCAAGGGGATGATAGTACATTATGGGTGGGTTGGGTTTAGCTTATCACTTCCTGCAACAGTAACTAGCTTTTAAACGGTGCGTCTTTTGAAGGCCTGTAGGTAGATTGTAGTAGACATTATATCGAGTTCAGCTATACCGGCTAAAATAATATGCGACTATTTTCCTCTGCGTATTATCTCTTGCGAACAACTGTAATTCAAAAACCATGACCCAAAAGCCAAAGCAATAGCCCAAAAGAACCTACTCTATTTCTTCTACAGACCACAAAGAGTGACATTGCTGGCTGTTGAGATTTTTTTTTTTGAAAAAAAAGTTCTAACTAGACATGATATCCATTTCTACGACGACGATCTAAGAGCCTAAAATTTTTCCGGTTGGTGGTTCTAATTGTCCTTGATTCTTCGGTAGTTGATTTGACACGCCAATTAACGAACATCGCTCTGTTCCAGACAGTGAGATGTTTCTGCGATGTACAACCCATGAATAGCAGTTTCGGGATAAAAGAAATTAAGAATTAGGAAGGCTATGAGGGCGATTGTGGATTGCCTATCAATGTTTAGTGTGACAGCTTGATGAATTGCTTGCGCACTGGTCCGTAGGAAAAAACAATCTAGCTAGAAAATCCAATCTCAACAAGCCGTGGGGGTTGGAAGTGATAATCGAGGCTACTTCCCTGTCGGTCTACACGGCAGTGTTATCGTACTAATAATGTGTTGTGTAATAGACATTGTATTGTCGACGATCAAACTCATAGATAAGTAGGCAAAAGATATAGCGCTGGCAACATTATTTCTCTTTATTCATATGGTTGGATGTGACGTATCATGAGAGCTGAATACTCAATATGGAGACTAAATTACAATAATAGACCTTACAGATCATTTAGTTGTATCAGATCGGTTTAGGTAACATGTCCGCATATGGGTATAGCCAAGGTCGGCTCGCGCGGCGGCATGCAGGAGGATGGCGCCTTGCTCGACGACCACCGGTACCGGAAACACGAGCGGCCTTCCCTCGTACCCGCAGCCGCTGGCTTCTTGTTGACAATGGGCATGTTCCGGCGCCTGATCATCGAGTGCTTCCAGATGTTCACGGCCAGCCGCGCCACCCCGAACCTCTTCGTCCGGCTCGTCGGCGTCGAGGGGCGCCTCGCCGTGGACGTGGACGGCGTCGCGCGCGGCTACGAGGCCTGCAGCGGGGGCGGGAGCTCCATTTACTCCGATTTATATCCGAAATCTTCAGATATACCTGAAATCCAAAATGGAAAAGCCTGGAGTGTATCGCGGCAATGACAACGACGAGGAAGATCATAGCATGTGGACCAGTCTCTGTTGAGTGTAATTCAGGTGTCATTGCCTTTTCGGACTTCCGTTGGGTAGTAGGCCAACCGGAGCCGCTTCTTACGCAAAGGGCCCGGGAATTTTTTTTTGTGATTTCGACGTAGCTTTACAGATATTTTGCTCTTACGTTGACACGATGCTTTAAACCCTAGCACAAATTAAGACCTAAAAGGATGACAGTCAACAGATATGAAAGCTACATCCAACTAAACCAAGATCTTGCTAGACAGAACTGCTAAAGCACGCTAAAAATATATTACGCAAAGTGGTTCGATCCAGAAGAGAAAATTAGACATGACACAGGATGTGGTTTGTTTCACACGTAGGCATGGGCTCCTAGTCAGATTGGACATCGCTATTATAGCAAGTTCAGATGCGGTGCAGGTGGGGCCGACCTGGGAGCAGCTAGTGGGAAAGGGTTGTTGAGAATTCAAGTTGTTTTTTTTTTTGGTTACAAAATCTAAATATTATAACTATCTTTAGTGGATTTAGACTATAAATAAAGTGATTATTGTACCATGTAAATAAATCTAAAATCAATAAAGATTATTTCTGGTGTTTTCTCTCAATTGTGTCTCCTGGTGATTGATTTATTGTGTCCTTGATGATTGATTGTGGGGATTGAATTACCGTTCATCTATTCTATATTGATTTCTTAACACGTTATCAGCACGACCTGCTCTACGAGGTGCATGGTATGCAAATCACGAACCAATCTATTGCGTATTGCTATTCTTATTTTAATCTAGATTGATTCAATTATTACCTAGCAATGCCATAATTAGATCAATCTTATATTGATTGTTTCTAGCAGTAGATTGATCTGCAATTTGTGCTTTAGATCTAGAACTCAGTAGATTATTCATCTAGTCTCTAAATCGGTTCGCAGTGTCATATTAGAATTGGTAAAATCAAGGGAATATGGGGGTAACCTCGGTGATGTCGACCGCCACATGGCCTCGATCATCGGCCGACATGGCCACCGCATTGCCGTCGGCCGACGCATGGCCGTAGATCGACCTCGGCCACCCGAAATCGCTGGAGATCACCGTCGTCCAAAGCACGGTGCCTCAGCTTGGTTTGCGCCGCCAATCGACCGCTTGAAGCCACAACGGTTTGAACCCTCGTCGGCAGTCGCGCCTGAAGCGGACCCTGGCTGCAACCGCCCGAGATTTGGCTCTGCCGTCGTCGCATGACACCAGACCTGGCACCACTGCGCAATGCTCGAAGCACGCCCGAAGGCCATACCGCCATGTGCTCGTCTGCCGTCAACAGCCGACGCTGCCGCGCACCCAAGATCTTTACTGCTCGGCTTCTCTGGCCGCCTACCGCTGATCCTGCGCCTTCACCTGAAGTAGGTGCCTTGCCCTGCTCTGTGGATGCCAACCCATAGCCGTCGGCGCAACACTGGCTGCCCTCACCCATCGCGACTGCTCGCCGATGCCGCCCTCGGTCACTCGTTCATTGCTGCCCTGAAGCTGCTACCCGCTCGCTGGCCACCAGCCACCGTCAAAAATTGTGCCAACGCTGCCGTTGCTTGGTTCCTCCATTTGGCGCACCCGAAGATGCTGCATCCTGTCCACCTACGCACCTCTACACCTGAGGCCATCGACGAACCCACCGATACCACCGTGCCCAAAGCCGATGGACCCGAAGCCGGCCGTCGCTCTCGCGCCTTCGCCCAAAGCGGTGTTGGCCACCCACGGTAGCGGCTCAACCACTGCCCCGACCGCCACGTCTGAAGTTGATTCCGACCCACCATCGCCTCCATGCTTATGTGCTCAAGGATGCCGTCGACTACCGTCTCTGGGTACCGGGCCCCACTATCACTGACCAAAGCCAGCCCACCACAATTGAAGGGAATCGTTTTTGGCTGCCTGAAGCCGCCACACAGTGCTACTGCCCCCCACTATGGCCGCCACCGCCATCAATCGGCACCACCACCTCACGTCATGGCTGCCTGAAGCCATCGCACGATGCTGCCGCCTTGCACCAAGGTCGCCATTGCACCTAGCTGCCCGATGCCACCACGATCATTCCCACGTTTGATGGGCCATTGCTCTGGCTGCCCCACATTCCTTGCCCAAAAAACTACCGCCTCGAAGAGGAGGAACTAGTGGCTAGGGTTTTAACCCTAGCCACCGGTTTGATAGGCCATTGCTCTGGCTGCCCCACATTCCTCGCCCAAAAAACTGTCGTCACGAAGAGGAGGAACCAGTGGCTAGGGTTTTTAACCCTAGCCACCGGTTTGATGGGCCATTCGGCAACTAGGCCAAACGGGCCCAAAGCCAGCCCATAGGAATGACGAAAGAAAAAAGGGGTGCTGATGAAAAAAATTATGGTGAGGAGAAGAAAAAATCTGGCAGTGGCTATTCTTCTTTTTAGACCCTGTAGTTTCGAAGAATTAGGGAAACTTCCTGGAAACATAAAAAAATAATTATAAATTTGACCCTGAAGTTTGTCAAAATTATGAATAAGTCTAGTAGACCAAATTTAGCTCTAAAGAGATTAGTTTTTAGATTATATGAGCTTGCTTATAGCCTCTTTAGCACCTAGGCACTATTATATGTTTTCTGGATTTACTTTCTTTAGTATATTATTTCTGCTTATTTAGTAATTTGAAAATTGCTTATTAATTAGCAAAAAATTATTAAAAATTACTAGAAAATTCTAGAAAATCCTAGAAATATGGTTTTTTAGGTATATAAGCTTTCATAAATTTAAGAAACCGTAGACTTAGTACACATTTGAAGGATCATATTCCTTTTATGGTTTATTTCCTAGCATTATGTGTTTGGTAATTTATTTATTGGGTTACTAATTCTGAAAATTGATTAAATGCTTAAATAATTATCAGAAAATCCTGAAGATTGCTAGAAAAATTCTGGGAATTGATAAATTATCTACTGAATAGATAAAAGTAAATCTTACTCATGAAGATCACCTATTATCTTTTTCTTTACACTGAAATTGTGCATTAGACAATTATTTTCCCATATGCCATAGATAATATTTGGTCTAAGTTGTTCTGTTAAAGCATTACTCCTGCTGAACAGTTGCTTAATAGAACACATTACCAGTAGCACATCTTACCTGCAGTAAAAATCATGTATGGAAGAAATTTTGAAAATAGTATGCCTGGCATTTGCCTTAGTTCATTTTTGCCCAGAATGCAATAGAAAAAGTTGTCCCTCTTAAAGACACAAGGAATCTAGTGAATGTTAAATCTCAGAAGGATCACCTCTACTAGAAAATACTATGAACCCCAAAGACCTGAAGTACATAAATAACCCCATCTTTCATATCACAAAGTATATGTCGGTTTCACGCCAGTAAAAGTTTACTCTTGAAGTAGTATAATAGCAATTCATTGCTAAAACTCTGAGTTAATTCAAAGCAAATGCTAGAAGCAGATGCTCTCACTGAGAATTTTATGGTTGGCATGAAAAGGGGGAGGGGTTTGGGGCATATGAGAAATATCGGAACATTTTAGGTATAAGAGTCATGTCAAGCATAGTAGCATATCATAAGTCAAATCCAAAAGGAAATAAGTATGAAGCTATAAATTTGAGAAATAATCTAAACTATTATCCACACTGTTAGCAAATCATTGCAACTCTCGAAGAGTAATTGATTTGTCTTCAGTAATATATGTCATCAGCATGCGACCACATACATGTGAATTACACGATAGCATGAAGTTACCGCGCATATGCCAGAATGGTATGCATTGGAGTATACTATACCCATCTGATATTACATATGTACTTTGGTAAAAGCAGTCTGCAACTATACTGCCACTGTAAGTTATAGCCATTTGCCTGAAGCAAATATGACTATCAAAAATATAAGATGACCTATTGGATGTTAATGATCTCGAATGATGTGAATCTGTCATACTTATTTGGTATCGTAAATTATAATAGGCATATAAATTACCTCCCGATTAATCACATATATTCTTGGTAAATAATTGTTTCATCTGGAAGGTTCAACTAGAAGTATATTCCAGCAAAATATATATTCCATCTGGGGGGTCTAGTGCTGGGTGTGCTTTTGTCGTTCCTGTAATATTTACATTTCTTACTTACTGTATGAGGACTGCGATATTGTTACGTTCTTATTTGTACTCCTTTTTATGATGCCCATTTGTTCAATCCATGTCGACGCCCCTAGTTCAATACACACGATGCACCATTAGAATAGTACACTCAATAAATGGCAACTGCATCGACACGTAAACCATTAGATTATATACTTTAGGACATTGCACAAAACTACAGACAATAGGGGAGAGTATTATGGTACAATCTTCTCCGTGCGTGCCTACTGGTAGAATGTGCCTCGTGCTACCTGTATAGAGTGTTATAGAGGTGGGCACCTCGGACATGGCTGGTCGTCGTTGTAGTGGCACGCACAATGCAGTTAGGGTTCACGCAGTAGTATGTCAGATCATACGAACTTGCTATGTTGACGACCTCCTCATTACCCGTCTTGCATTGCATCTGTTGATGGAGGTCATCGTTCTCCTCTTTCAGACTTTGAATCTGTGCCTCCAAGTCAAAGATTCGTGCTTACAACGCATCCACGTACCTTACAACGTACATAACTAAACCCAACACTACACCAGGCTTGTTTTACCACGTCGGGATGGATAAAAGGCAGCAGAAGTAATGAGACAAGATGATAAAGTAATGGGAGGACACCCGCAAACTAGTAAGGTCTGCTGCAGCCCACGACGAACAAGCAAGGGCTGCTATGATCCAGGTTGAACAAGTGGAGCGTGCTAGGAGGTCAGCTCCCCGCAATGATGGCCCCCCGTAGCAGCAACCCCATCCCAAACATTCCAACCGAGTGTTCGCCGCAACACCCGTCCAAGGGGAAGATGCCACCGCTCTGTTGGCTCCCCGCAATGATGGCCCCCGTAGCCGCAACCCCATCCCGAACGTTCCAACCGAGTGTTCGCCGCAACATCCGCCCAAGGGGAAGACGCCACCGCTCTGTTGGTGTAGGGATCCATGCAAGTTCTTCAAGTCTAAGTAGCAGCTTAGCCTGGACACGAGTTACTGGGGGTGCATAAATTACTCCTATGACTATCCCGACCATCGTCAGGACACGAGCACCTATCGGCAGCCGGTAAATACCACTACTTCCCTCGTCTATTTCTCTTTTAAAGTACGCATTAACAACCTCTCCAGTCTACTCGTAGTCCCCACAACCGTTATATGGCTATCACAAGTGGATCGACTTGGAGATCCACCCATATGACCAGTGGACTCTCGGCTTCGAGGAGTAGGATATCAAAAGGGCCTATGAGATCCACAAGGGGAGCGTTGCAGCGACGATCATACCGAGCATATACGTTATGAGACAAAAGCCCATCTCGAGGCGTGCACACGTAGGGAACGCGAGAAAAAGAGGGAGATGGCGGCTAAGGCCAAAGAGGCCGCCGAGGAGTTCAACGTAGAACTCGCAAAGGAGAAAAAATGGCCCCGGTCCACGTAGTAGACCGGGCCGTTCCATACTGCTCCCCTGAAGCTCGAATTTATTTCTATTTTAAAAAGACACATATGTATCGTAAGAGTAGTTCAATTTGTTGCATCGTGCAAGATGCTCTTCTTATGCATGTAGGCAATTCCCGCATGCCGTGTTATTCTCAGCTTTATTATGAAGTCTATTTTATTTTGCAAAAACACGTATCATCGTCTTTCTGTATTCAATTGTTGGCTTAGCAGTGCATCCAATAATATGAAAAAAATTCTCCTCATGTATGAATTCTCGGTTGCATCACAATATCACTTACCGTTGTATTTACCAATCGTTGCTATCGTAATCATCCTAAAAAACACAAAATTTCTCGCACTACAATAACATACGATAATCGCAAAATGTTATTACGCATCTAACAGATTTTGTACTATCCGTAATTTATGAAAATCACAAATGCATTAACCGACATTGCCTCCCTTTATTTCCCAAAAAAATATAACTTATACATAAAATTTGTTATATGTTACCTACTTACAATAATTGTCATTTACCCTATACACAGTTGGGGGACTAGTTACGCAAAAATAAACTGAAATTGCAATCGCCGAACAGTCGGGTGACTGGAGTTGCAGTCGCCCAACCATTCGGCAACTGTAGTTGCAGTCACCCAACCGTTCGGTAACTAAACCTCTCATCCAACGGTTGGGCGACTGCAACCTGTCACTCAACAACCCACGGACTGGCTGCGTGTCGCGCGGTCATTGGGCGAGAGGTTATAGTCGCCCAACTATGGGCGACAGAAGGCTATTTTTGTAAAAAAAATTTAATGTAAGTATATTTTTGTAATTTTAAATAAAAAATAAATTATTTTAAAAAAGTCGTTCTTTCTTTATATAGCAGCTTCAAGTATGGTGAAGATGTCGCAAGATGCACTGATACAGCCTAGCAGTATTCTTTGCTGGTTGCATCACGCTGAAATTACAGAAATACCCTTGGGGGGTTGGGGCGTTACCTCGTTAGGCACTGTAGAGTGCTAAAGAGCTAAACCCCAAGCGCAAATGCTTGCAAAATTTGTTGAGTGGACACGCGCGTATGCTGCGAAATGCTAACAGGATAGGCGTGTCCAACCAAAGCTAGTTGAGTTTGGACCAAAGCTAGTTAAGTTTGGACCAAAGTCTAGTGATCGGTTTGGTTTTTTTTTTTGCTTCAGCTTCTAGTTTCAGCTTTTTTTTCACTATTCATTACACTATCCACTAACTCAGCTACAGTGTTTTTTCAGCTAGCTACAGTGTTTTTTCAGCCAAAAGCCAAAAGCCATCGCTATTCCGATCACCCCTTGAGAGATTCACGTACAAGTTAGAGATACTGATTTCTACTAAAATTTTTTTTGGATCCGATCTCCTGTGACACTGGGCCCCGTTACTTGGTTCCGTCTATGGTTATAATCCGAGTCCGATGCACCACATATTAGGTGAGATCATTGTAAATTGTTTCAGAATTTGATATTGTAATATCTCTGTTACTGAACCTTGAGATAAATAACATAAACTCTTGTAGTGTTTGCCGAAAACTGTACAACTTAACAAGTAGACTAGCCTACCGAGTACTGCTGCTAGATTCACGCTTCCTGGGGGTATTCGCATTAATTTCTACTGATAATTTTTGACAAAAAAAATAAATAGTAACTATTAAAAAAATGGTTTTTAGAAAGAAAGAACAAGTAAAATAAAAATAAGTAAGAGATGTGTGCATAAATCATAAATAAGAGGAATATGATATGTGATGTGCTTGTGACCCACTGACTTATTTTTAAAACAAAACAAAAAAACTATTTCAAAAAAATAGATATTTATATTAATTTTTAACTTCTCTAAAAAAAGAAAGTCAGGTCTCAGTTTTTACCACTTATCCCCAACGATTAGTCAAGTTCATCGGCCACCAAATCTAGCTTGAAAAATCGGAACTCTTCGAATAGCTATACGCCTCCGAGTCTCCGACTCAAACAAGTAGGCCCCACAGTGCTGTTCTGCAGGCAAATTATCTTTTAAAAGTTTAAGAATGCAGTGTTCGGATGTCCGATTCAGATGTTAGTTTTGGGCATTCGGTAACAATATTTTGTAGACATATTTATAATATTCTTTACCTATATTTGTAATATTTTTTATCTATGTTTTTCTTACAATATTTTTTATTTTATGTATGCAATATCGACTATTGCATCACACATTTTTTAAATACCATGATTAAAAATATTGCACATATTATCTAAGAATATTGTATCAAGCGTATGATGCGAATACTCACATCATTTTTTTTGTGTTGCATACATGACAGACGAATATTGCAAACATAGAAGAGAAATATTGCAGATGAGTATATTCGCATGTTTTTTTTACAAATTTGAGTGAAAAATATTGTAAATTTGATTAAAAAATGTTGCAGCTTGCGTCCGAAGTGGGACGCCCATGGCATCTCTTTTTTTATGTCCATATGGCAGTTGGGGCCCACACGCCCCACCGTCCGTTCTTTAAATACGCTTGGAAAGTTGCCCACTCCTCTTCCTCTGCCTGCCATCTCTCTCTTCCCCAGCCGCCGCCGCCTCCTCCCCCCGGCCCCGTTCCTCCCGATCTCCGAGGCAAGCAGCGCCGGCGCCGACGCCATGGCGTTCGAGAAGATCAAGGTTGCCAACCCCGTTGTCGAGATGGACGGTCAGATCCCGCTCCCCCCCACCCCCCTCAGATCTGTCTCGCTTCCATGACGCCTGCCCGCTCGTTCGCTTGCTGATGATAGTTTAGCCTTCGCCTGTGCTGAATTAGAGATCCGCGAGATCTGACTGCGCCCTTGGTTAGCTGATTAGCTCTAACGTGTTGATTTACGCATCGGTGGTCGAGTTCGTGTGAGGAGGTTTTAGTGTGTGTAGTCTAATTGCCGCTGTGCGAGTCTGCAGGAACGTTGGAGGCGATCCCAATCTAATTTAGGCATGTAGAAACGTAGAGAGATTGCATATGCGCGTGGATGGTAGCGATGATCTATTGTGCAGCGGGGGAAATGTGCAGGAAATTGGACGAATAAAACAAAAATTACAGAACAAGCGATGCTTTTAGAGGCTAGCACTTGCTGTGCTGGTGAACTAGTTGTGGTGGACGTCTAAATAACGTCTAAATACTGGATCTCGTTTATATACCTACTTTCTCAAACTGTACTGTAATCCAAATCCAAGTGTTTCTCTACGTAATTGTTCATGCATGCTTGGCGTCCAAACATCGTCAGTGCTTATATCATGGTGCATGAGCCGACTGCTCTTCTATCATTTTATAAGAAAAGAAGAATAAAAAAAACATCTTTCATGAGAAATTGTTCCAAACACAGTCATAGTCAGCAAGTGTTAGTAATAGTTTCATAAGAGATGGTTCATACGCGGAGCATATCAATGCTTTTTTAAAATCTTATGTAACCAATTGATTTGTTGATTTACTGTAGTGCTAATATCTCTGGTCATTTTCCTACTACAGGTGATGAAATGACGAGAGTATTCTGGAAATCTATCAAGGACAAGGTAATCGATATGCCATGCTTCTCTGTGGCCTGATTAATATGATTCGCTTGCTCTTGTGTGTTGTTCCTGTTTTCTGTATGCTATCTGCTGAGAATTTTGTTTGTTTCAGCTGATCTTCCCATTTTTGGATCTGGACATCAAGTACTATGACTTGGGAATTCTGCACCGTGAGGCCACTGATGACAAGGTCACGGTGGAGGCTGCAGAGGCTACTCTCAAGTAAGAAATTTTAAATATTTAAGTTTGATGCTAAGAATATGCTTAATTTGTGATCACATTCACACCATTTCCGAGGATTTGTGCAGAATGTAATTTGTTGTCTCTCAACTTTTTATCATTATTGATCTGCATGTTTTTTTTAGGTTTTCTTAGGTTTTTTTCTTTTTCCTTGAATATTGCTGTTCATCTATGTTGTATGCATGCCCTCAAAATTGAGAAGTGAGATAGAGATGTGGTTGTCTCATGTCTGAAGGCTTTGACCATATCACTGTACGATATTCCTATAACTTTGTTGTTCTATATTTCTTAGCTCTAATCCAATGTTATGCAGGTACAATGTGGCTATTAAGTGTGCGACAGTTACTCCAGGTACGTTTGATTCTTGTGCAGCTGAAATATATGTTCCTATTGTTGAAACAGCAGTACCATTTGATGATCGAACTTTTCTCATCTATGGTTATTTCAACACCCTGGCAGATGAAACGCGGGTTAAGGAGTTCAACCTAAAACACATGTGGAAGAGCCCAAACGGCACAATTAGAAACATTATAAATGGTAAGCTGCTGCTATGTTCGAATGTAATGCACACAATTTGGTTGTTGACATTTCTCTATCTGCTCGTTACCTTCAGGCACTGTGTTCAGAGAGCCAATTATATGCAAAAATGTCCCAAGGCTTGTTCCAGGTATGTAAGGAGGATGTGCAACTACTATACATTTTGGTATATTTGCCTGCTAAACTGAACCGTTGGTGAAATCAGGATGGACTAAGCCCATTTGCATTGGAAGGCATGCCTTTGGTGATCAGTACCGAGCAACTGATGCGGTTCTGAAGGGGCCTGGCAAGCTCAAACTAGTTTTTGGTATGATTGCATACATTACTTTACTTAAACTGAAGTACAGAACGAATGAAGTCTTCAGCAGTTCTATATTTTCACAGATATGGTTGTATTGTTGTTCATAAAACTGATGTCAGCAAAATTTGACCTTCTGTTCCTTTTGTTTTTATGTTCTACTGGCAGAAGGAAAAGATGAGCAGATTGATCTGGAGGTTTTCAACTTCACTGGTGCTGGAGGAGTTGCCTTGTCTATGTACAACACTGATGAGGTACTGCTATTTCCTTACTGATTTCATTTAGTTACAAAATAATGTTTTCATTCGCAAGCATTTCCCTGAGCATTAATTTAATTACTTTGTACAGTCAATTCGAGCATTTGCTGAGGCTTCTATGACAACTGCTTATGAGAAGAAATGGCCACTGTACCTTAGCACCAAAAACACAATCCTGAAGAAGTATGATGGCAGGTAGTACATTGTTGCACTGATACCATTATTTAAAGCTTGTTTCAGACAATTAGACTGCTTGGTGTATTTGACTAATCTTTTCAGGCAATAATATATATTTGGTGTAATATTATTTGATTTTGCAGGTTCAAGGACATTTTCCAGGAGGTCTATGAAGCTGAATGGAAACCCAAATTTGAGGCTGCTGGAATATGGTAGATTTTCAACTTGTGTTGTTGCTTCAAATTTTCCGGGGAGGTTTTTTCGACGTATGTCATGATGTTGGTTTCTGTCAGGTATGAACATCGTCTTATTGATGACATGGTTGCCTATGCACTTAAGAGCGAAGGAGGCTATGTGTGGGCTTGCAAGAATTATGATGGAGATGTGCAGAGTGATTTCTTAGCTCAAGGTCACAAGATGCTATAACGTTTGAATCCATTCATAAAATATTCTGAAATGTTGTTGAAGTGTATCCAGCAGTTACTAAGTCGATCGATTTATTAACGCAGGTTTTGGCTCCTTGGGTTTGATGACATCAGTATTGGTATGTTATTGTTCATGTTCTTTACTAAATCTTGCACTGCTTTAGGGTGTTGTGTCTAGTGGGAAAAACCTTTACTTTGGTCGAATCCATGTCAAGTTTGGACATATTTTTACATCTTTCAGAACAATATGCTTTATCATGGTGCTAATTTGCTGAATATGTAGGTTTGCCCTGACGGAAAAACCATCGAAGCTGAAGCTGCCCATGGCACAGTTACCCGTCATTTCCGTGTTCACCAGAAAGGAGGTGAAACCAGCACAAATAGCATTGCTTCAATCTTTGCTTGGACAAGAGGACTTGCACACAGGTACATCTCCTACCTACTTTAGGTATCTAGCACTGCATCCCTTTGTAACAACCATGTATATGGGGCAAATTTTCATCTTTGTTCAGCTATATAGTATTAGCGTGTAACAGTATCATTCCTGTACTGTTTCACCAAAATAGTGAATTAACATAAGTGTATCAGCACCTAGGTCGATTACTATTCTACTATTTGGACTTCGATTCTCAGAGTTTACTGATTCACTTATGTGAACTCCTTTGTTTGTGGACTGCAGGGCAAAGCTAGATGACAATGCTAGACTGCTTGACTTTGCGCAAAAACTTGAGGTCGCCTGCATTGGAACTGTGGAGTCTGGGAAGATGACCAAGGACCTTGCACTTCTTGTTCATGGATCTTCAAAGTATGTTACGCTGTTCAATTTTGCCCCAACTGTATTGTTCTTTTACATCATCTTTTTTATTACCCTGAACCCCTGATAAATCCCATTGTGCTCCTTGTTTTTATTTGCAGCGTTACAAGAAGCCATTACCTGAACACCGAGGAGTTCATTGATGCAGTTGCTGCTGAGCTCCGATCAAGGCTGGCAGCCAACTGAAGTTACAAGGAAACCTTGGCAACTTCAATGCTTCACTGCCCAGCGATTAAAGTCATTTTGCTTATTTCGCCATTATCTGTTACACTTCCATTCTGAATCGAATGAACTTTTACTGCGTCTGCGCAAATTATTGTCAAAATGCAAGCAAGTTATAGATTCTGATGTTATGTAAGTGGGAGCTCTCAATAAAGGATATGTAGAACGATTGGCCACTGCAGATGATTATCTCTAACTAGCTTCATATTAATACTTGGATGGAGATTTTTCATAGTTTGCCCCCATTTAATTGTTTTGTAGGAGCCTGGGCCCTGAACACCCTTAAACATTGAAGTATTGTCCATGACATAGCACCTCTCTATGATCGTTTTACCATCGGAAGGTGTGTAATTGTGCAACTTATGCTTCGCTCCTTCAAGAGCATAGCTGTACCTATTAAGCTAGATGGACGGTTTTGTGGCTGCGTCCTCTGTCAGCAGCTTTGCCTTGCGGTCATGCTTATATCCGGCAGCACGCAGGCAGCACGAACTGAAACGCGTCCGGACTCGGGGTCCGGGCGACCGCCGGGTAACACGCCCAGGTCAGGTGGTTTCGCGGGCACGCCGACCAATTATCCCAAAAGCCAGGTGGTTCGTCCTTGGAGCTCAACCCCTACGCCGCGCGCAATGGTTTTTCCGCCCATGTGTCGCGCAGACGCCGCGCGCGTGGCGCCACGTTCCCATGCCACGCGCCGATGCCGCCCGTGCGCCGCCGCGCCTTCTCAACACGTGCACGCACCTCTCGCCGTAGCTCAGCTAGCTATTCATATACCGGCCGGCTCGCGCGGGGCAGCGGCAGCAGCAGAACGGCACAGACGCTACGAACCGAGAGGAGAGGGAAGAGGAAGTCGAGCCAGGAGTGAAAGTAAGTACGTGCACGCCACACGCCGCCCAGGCAGGCAGGCAGAATGTAGGGGGCACAGGGGGCGCGCCCGGTCGGCGAGACGGCGCCGACGACGTACGAGTCGGTGGGCGGCGGGCAGAACCGCACGCGCACGGACCTGCGGTCGCGGGAGGACCAGGGCGCCATCCAGATCGACAAGGTGCAGGGCAGGGTCGCCGACGCCGCGTCGCGCAAGGTGGACAACCGCGCCTTCGGTGCCAAGAACGACGCGGACGTGGACGCCGCGGCCACCGGCACCGGCACGTAATCTTGAACCGTGCGACTATGGTAGCCGTGTACTAGGCCGGAGATACTGTTCTGTTGTACGTACCAGTGGAATGTTTGTTTTCAAGTGTGTGGGAGCTGGCCATAATAAAAACCACTTTGAGTTTGCGTAATGAGATCACGGCCGTTTACCCTGAAGATCTCATGCATTCTTTTCACGCAAAATACTCTCTTAGCTGATCAACTACGCAACGAAAATATAAAAATCTCAACTCATAATAGCCTAGACTGGATTAGGCCGATAAATCAGCAGACCGAAAACATTCTAAAAGAAAAAAAAAACAGAAACGGAGCAGTCTAAACTTCAGAAACTTTGTGATGAGTCATTTAAACTTCAAAAAAATTGTTAATATGTCAATGACACGAAGTACCACTGGAGTGCCTAAAAGAGGCGAAAAATAGTAAATAGCGTCAGGTGACATACTGATATGCACTACGATTTACAAGGGTCAATTCATTTTCACCTATTCCTCAGTCAGATTTCCACCACATACAATATCCTCCCGAAAAAACAAGCAATCAACATGGTGCCGATTTTGTTTCACCAGTTGCGACTCTTATGATCCCCGGAACTTAACGGAGGTTGTCTACCAGCAGCATTCCATAATGGGCAGCTGAACAAACTTCAAATATTTGCTTGTTGACTCTTCAGTAATGCGAGTTGCCTTCATTCTTCAAGCTCTGCGGGAGAGTATGAATCAGTGAAAGAAGATAAGATCTATGCATGCACAAATGCTAGCTATTTATACAAACCAGTCTTCTTAAAGATCCGCCGTGCACCAACTTCTTCAGCTTCTCTGCATCAGATTTCGCACGGTTCAAAGCCTGCAGTGTGAAGCAGGTAAGCAAAACATAGTTCTGCAGCGTTTTATTCATGGGATATTCCATGTTTAAACATTTTCTTATTTCATAACATGATCCCTCTTTGCCACATAGTCCTAGCTCTCGAAAGAGTATTAATTAGATGTGGAAAATTCTAATTCGCTTTCTTCCTTACAAAGCCGAACAAGGAGCAAGTGAATGCTAGTCGGAAGATTACCGCTCCTTTTTCTTTTGGAATCGGTTGAAAGATAACTCATGAGTCTTGACATTTTGAAATTAAACAGTTTCCACCATTAGCATTCTAATCCTACTTATGATGTATATTTCGCCTTAAAGGTTAAACCGTAAATATTTAATCATGCTGTCATCCCATATTCAAATATCTAATTTTCAACCTTTATTGTAGTCTTTGCTACAGAGTGAGACTCCAAGTGTTGTATTCCACAGACCCAATGGGCTAACATATAGAATTACAGGAGATAAAGCCAACCAGATGCATAGAATAATGTGCAGACCGACAGCACTGCACAGCGCCTATGTAGAGAACTATTTGGATGGCCAATTTCCTTGTACACGCAGTTTAAGCCATGAAATGATATAGCCAGTTTTACGAGGTGCATCACCTGCTTTTAGCAGCAGCAATATAAGCAGAAAAAAGCTAACCACAATTAACAGCAGGTTAGCATCATCCTAAAAGTCTGTTCTGTTTGACGATAGTAAATCGGCATCTGCTACTAACTACTCAAGCTAAAAGGTACTGAATAGTTAAAGTGACGAATATACTGTGCAAGGTTATTGGATAGATTGAAGGAAATGTTTACAAGGTGTATGAAATGCCTTGACTCAGTAAAACTATGTTTATATCTACCTGGATTAGCGACTCAACTCTACGCCTCATCCTGGTGTGCATGAATCCTTCAGAACACTGTAACATAGGAAGCAGAAGCAATTAAGAAGTTGCATAGATAATAACACTTGTGGTGTATCCAAATATCACAAGTTTATAAAAGACAAAGTCATGTAAGTAGAGCAGAAGAAAATTGCTTCATAAGGTGAATAAGCTCAAGAGAGAAAAAACGAGGTAATAGGGTTGTGTGTAGATATACTCATCATCTGACACCTAAAAACAACGTATTATAATTTGCATCTTGGTAATAATACAAGGTGAGGTCATTTGTACACAAACCATATTGTTTATACAGACACATGATTCGAGATAATGAAAGATTATAGCAAGGGTATAGATTGAAGCTAGATTTACACTAATGATGCTCATATAACTGAATTAACTGACTAAGGCATCCATCTTTGATTTTAGATATACTTCGGTAAATATGAACAATTAATTATGAACTAATGGCAGTTGACACACATAAAGAACTCAGGACTGACAGGCAAGCACTACCACTGAAGTAGAAACTAAATATGGATATCAAATGTTTCCCAAGACAGTACTTCATCAACTGTTGAAACATGAAGATCATTAACACCCCATGATGGAGCTGAGCTTAAGAAAACCGTTCCCAATTGGTTCCAAGACGGCTTAACGTCGTAGTGGTTCCAACTGGCTTACCAAACTAGACTTCATTAGAAAACTAGGTGGTTTTTGGCAACTGTTAAACTGGTTAAAAGACCAAGCTGTGTGTTTTCTTCCTTGGGGACGGTTGCAGCTTGAAAAGAACAACATCTGTGTTGCTGAGAATAGGCTACAACAGTTAAATTTAGTGTGAATCAACAGATTTTAAAGTTGTATCAGCCAAATCCATCCATTGATGGGAAATTTGCAAATTGGCTACTGCTGGCTGATTACCAGCTACATAGCTGTCACGGCGTAATTGGCGACCACAGCGCCTAAGAGGCGCCAGGACGCCATGGCGACACCATGGTGAGGCAGGTACACATGCTCTACAGGCAGTCATGCATACGGTCACACATACAAGCTGAAGCCGTAGCCGGTCCCCCTCCCCTCATATATTATATCGAACTCCCGACTCTCTCGATGCCCAACCTCCTCTTTCTCCCACGGTCTCCTCTCCCTGGCGACTCCCCACCCCTCTGCTCAGTGCCTCCTCTCCCAGCCGCCTCCCCCCCCACTGCCACGACGCCTAGGTGTCGCCCAGGCGACGCCGTGACAACTATGACCAGCTATTTCACGGATCCTGTTGGACTAACTTGATAAATAAAAACAAGGATCTTACCTTTACATGGTAGCTTACATAAGCATGAAAAGTTAACAAACTCCAAACTGTTTTGTCAAGCTTTTTACCCTCAACATGCCGAGGGAAAACAACTGCATAAAAGATAAGCTTGTGAGACAATCAGATGTCTTAAATGAAGGGAAACCAGGAAAAAATGAATATTACCAAAAGTAACAAAACCGGCATTTGCATTTAGTGCATCAGCAGGAACTCCTTTTAACTCAAGAGGAGGAGCTGGAGACCACATACAGGAAGGAGCGTTATTAAGTGCAGCAGTTCGCCTTGCTTCCACAAATTCCTGATTTAATGAGCAAAAATTTAAAACAAAATCAGCAGAGTGAACCCATCAGATCGTGTCCTACTAAAACAGCTCCTCATAAGATAGTTATGCCAACAAAAATGACAGTTTCAGTAAGGCTTCACAAACTCATGATTTTAAGACTGTATATATTCATTCAGCTTTGAATAATAGCAGTACTGAAATGCCTAAATTTCAGTCTGTCAAGATGAATGCAAAAGGTCACAAAAATACTAGGTTGAAGCTGATAAAAGAGCTAGAAGGAAGTGTCCAAAATACCTGCAGGAAGGAAGTAGCCAAAACAACATCAATGGAATCCTGGAATCTCATTGGGTACACAACTGTAACTTTGTCTGCCTGAAAAAAAGGAGAAATAATTTCACTGGCCGCACACTGAAAATAAATGCAGCAGGTACAAAAAGAATTAGTCTGATTGATATATCAAACAAAATACCTAGGTGTGAATTGCAACACAAACATTGGATGTTTCTGAGTAAGATGTGTACATTTATGGGATATGAATATTCTCAAATTCATACCTGGGGAGCAAGGAAAAAGGATTCATTAGGACGGTGAACAAGAGCAACCAGCCTGTCAACGTTAGGAGCTACTGTCTTTGAAGCTAGATTCTTCAGCAGAAGCTTTAGCGGTGCACCCAGCACAACCTCTCTAACAGAAGCAATTTGCGTCAAGACAGCATTCCTTTGCTCTGGAATATAGTAAAGGTAATAGCTGGTTAGATGATACAAATACAGATGAGAATTTGACTTAACTGGTAAAAAATCATTTGTTAGTAGAATGCTATGATGTGTACAGCCTTGACCAAAACTGCACGCAACTAGTACTTTTACCGTGCAAGGAATCTACAAGTAAGGTTGTGAATTGTGGTGGAACAAAATTAAATATGAGAACTCCTCAATCAACATTAAACAAATGGAATTAAATGGACATCATCAGCAAAAACCAAGTATGTTCATGTAGAGGAAAAACAAAGCCATCAACGGTGCAATTCCACTTTACCCCCAAGAAGCATAAAAAAATTTGAGTCCTCTACTTAAAAAATGAATGGTACAAATCAAGAGTGATGAATAAATAAAAGAGACTTGACATCATTATAAAGAAATTAGGTGACAAATTCAAATATGCAAATTAATTGACTTCAGTGGAACGATACGATTGATTCAAGAACATAATAATGAGATACTGCAAACAAGACTGCAGAAACTCAACGGCAGTCCCGTTTTTCTTTCGTTTACAAAAACCATCAAAGGCAGTCCCATAGAGCTAACAGAATCTATGATCTAGGCATCTAGCGAAAATACATTTACAGTCAACGAAGTCCTGGGCAACTAAGTACATTGTGCATTACATATCTGACATATTTCTAAACTTTTTTGATCTCCAAAGCATCTACTTGTAAACAGATGAAGCTATATCCAACCATCACATTGCACCAAACTCAAATTTTGCCAATGGATACTATCTAAAGATTACATAGAACCATCAGCTAATTTGATCAGGTAGCAAAAAAAGACAATGATAACCTTGGAAAGGGAACTCTAGAACCTTCATCTGGCGGAAGCTTTGTCAAGTTTATCTTCATTGTGAGGTCAAAGCCATCCTTTGGAGGATCAAGAATTTGAACAACTGGTCCATAAGCTCCCTTTATAGCCTCAATAGCACCAAGTGGAAGCCCATCATATAGAATTGCCTCAGGAGGTGGGAGGGGCAATGCCACTGATAGCACCATTACCTTAGGATTCCTCATAGAAAACTGGAATCAAAGCCCAATGTCCATTAGGATATCAAACATGAGGCAGCTAAAAATTAATCCTAATGCCCAATGTAAATATAATAGTCATGCCCAGATTTCAGTTAATTACAAAAAGGGAAAACTATAAGAGCTAGATTTAAAGGTCTAAATTGACTTAATTATAGGGTGCAATACAAGGCTATATCCGCAAGCATAACCTTTCATGCACATAAGTGAAAATAATCACGAATGTGATACAAAGCTGCTTCAACAAGACATATGAAGTTTTTTTTTGAAAGAATAGCAATGACCAAATACTTCCAGTTTTAGTTTACTTTCAACTCAAAATTGTAGCGCTTGAAGATCAGCAAGTCTGGATTTATTATACCAAGGAATCAGACACCAAAGAAACCTTCACTAGCACATTTAAAATTTTAGGGATAGTCACATGAAAGGCATGCTATCTTAGTTCAGATTTGTTCCTGGTATTAGTTGTTCTCCTACACAAAATAAATGAAGCCGTAACCAGCAAGATTTAACACCTAACTCTTTTTTGGACTGCAGTAACGAATAGATCGCCACTTTGAATTCAAGATTTTAAATTTTATGACGGCGCACCAGAATGGATCCAGATTCGGCAGGACGATACCGTTTACCTGGACATGGTACCGCACATCGTCGAATTCCACAGTGTGGCAGTCGATGTCCACGCCCTTGTCGCCACTGCACCGTGCGAAACTCACATAAACTAAAGGCAAGCAGCACGATGTCTTTTGGGTCAAAAAAAGGGGAAAGGTTGGTCGTGCGTAGGCGTACCTGAGGACACGATCTTGCAGGATCTGGAGCAGGAACCTGGACGGGGACTGGAGCAGTATCATCTTCCAGCCCTCTTCTCCTGCCAACCAGTCCCGCGCCCCTCTGCTTGACCCGACCAATTTTTTCTCAAATCAGATCAAAGGGTTGGTGAAAGAAGCGTGCTACGGTGGAGCAGCCTCTCTGGAGCTTTCTGGGGACTTCGGTGCAGCGAAATTCCACTAGATCTGCACTTCAAAGGGATCTCCAGCCGCCGGGAGATGCGATTGCGAATGGGAGACGAACGGGCGGAACGGAGGAAGAAGAAGAGGCAAGAGGGATTGATATGTAAAGGTAGCAAAGTTTGAGGGGCTCCTTGGCAAACTATCGGAGCCAGTTAGTGAGGTGGGAACCCATCCAAAATCTCAGCCCTCCAACCTGGATCCGACAGCTAACATTTTAACGCTAACCCAATTCGTTTGCCTTTTCTTTTGATCCGTTAATCCCACGAAATTGCAGTCGCCGAGCCGAAACACCGGCGAATCCCCCTGCGCTTGCCTGGTGGCGATTCTCGGGCTCTCCCCCTCTCGAATGATCGGCGGCGTCGGTCGCAGCAGGCGGAGCGGGCGTGCGCCGGCAGCCCTGCCCTTGAGCGCCGCCGCGCGCCGCACCCAGCACTCCATCTCATGCTGGTTAGTGAAGTGCACGGTCTCTCCTCTCTCGCGCGCTCTCCCCTACTGAACTGACTCAAACCGCTCGATCTAATTCAAGTTTCACTTAGCTTCCTCTCTCACCACTCCTAATACTGTGCTAGATCGAGTCTTTACTTGCTTTATGTTTTCTTGTCTTTCCCACTATGCCAGTATGTAATACTATTGACTGTGTAGAAAAACTTGATTTAGAATGTTGCGCCCAAAATTTAAATTGATCCCTTGCTTCACTGATCCATGGAATCTTTCGTAAAATTCGAGCAACCGTAGGTGAATTCGTTAGCTTCTTTTGGAAATTTACTATGGGCAGACTTGTGGTTTCCGTTGCACAAATAAATGATATTCTAGTAGTGCACTGCAGATAATTGGTGAAATTTTCTATGCTAAAAAGTTTCTGTTGGTGTACTGTAGGAATAAGTGAATAAGTTATGTCCCATTAGTCTCAGGCCTGCCGCTCGTGCTCAGGCCTACTCCTGAAAATTGAAATACTTCCCCTGTGCCTATCAATCAGCAGAAAGGTTTTAAACCATAGAGTATAGACGAATTGGTTCCCTTCTTTTGTTTCTCCTGAGATGTAAAACTTCTTTGTCATGGCAAACCTCCAGGATGCTTTCGGTAAAACCTGTTTTGCAGCTTATCATGGAAAAAATATATTCAACTCTAAAGAGCAATGCATAAGATTTTGTTGGGCATACAATTTAGCTTTCCAATTTATGTATGTTTATTGTATATTTCACTCTTGTCATTTTGTATTATAATATTCACTTATTGTGCTTATGCAAAATTCAGGTATTGTGACTGCAAAATATATGCCTTCAATGGCATCATATTCAATTTGGGATGGAGACATGCTAGGTATGCTTTATCTTAGGTTTGTGGATTTTATTTTTTAAAATTCTATAATTTTCTCATGCATGCAGATTTCAGGTAGCACCATTTTCTCTGTGAGAAGAGTATAGTATATATGCAAAGATGATCAGAAATGAACTTTTACATAAACCAAGTCACGTAGTTGTATCTGTTTACTGCACAGCTTTTATCTCATTGATAATTTTAGTTCATTTTCATCTCTTCACTTCTGCTTGACTAATGGCTATAGATCTATATTACAAGGCATCCAAACTGTCCACACATGTGACATGCATATATTAATTTTCTTAGTTTAAATCAAGTCATTTCTGAAGCAATGCTGTCCATATGAAAGACCAGAGTTAAACATATTCTGGCAGCTCTGGTTTCTAAGGAGGACGACAACCAATTTAGCACCTGACTTCATTTGTGTACCTATGAACTGCAAGAGTTTCTTTTCTTAGAGAGAGAGAGAGAGAGAGAGAGAGAGAGTTCACACTCTGAGAAAAGAGAGAGAGAATTCACACTCTGAGCATTTTATGCCATCTTGAGTGCTTATTTCCTTTTCTTTTCTGAAACTTTAAGCATATACTCCTGTACTTTTTTGGGACTGAGAAGATTATTTGATAGGGATATCCATCTTATTATAAACATTACGTAGTTTCCTTTATATAGTCACTATGTAGGGCTGAGCCATTGATTGTCCTTGAAGTCTACTAAGATAATTCTGTTTTGCAGATTCATGAGAGCATGGTTTTCTGTAGGAGTTTATTTCTCTCTCTTTGCTTTAGTTGGTATATGCACGGTAAGTTAAATGACATTATGGCAATAATTGTTCCCAATATTCTATAGTCTGTATATTTATTCAGAAGTTCAACAATGTCCATCCATGTCATGAATCTCATGATGTGGCTGCTTAAATTATTAGAACAGTAAGTGCAAATTTAACATGACAATTTATGGTATTAAGTACTAACTGATTATGTCACAGAATCCGGAATGTGGCCATAATTCTATATTCCTCTGTTAGTGACCTTGTTACATGATGGAAAGCTAGAATCCTTCTTCAGACAGGAGACAGAGCATTAAGATTTTCCACACACTTTCCTGGACATATGATGGCCATTTCTTAATGTTATTAAAGTTCACATAAATGTGTCTGTAGAGTTGAAATTGGTGCTTTCAATAATTCAGTTCTTATTCAGCGAAGCATAGATAATTGATTTGTTTTTTTTGTTACTTGCCAAAACAGAGTTGTTTTCCACCTTTGTGGCTTGTTTTTTCTCACAAAGATTTCATTAGGGCTCTAGTAGTATGACATGAATATTGGAAATGTTGAAGTATAAGTGAATTGCCTGTCTTTTCTTATCAGCTTAAGCTTTTAGATAAATTGGTTGGTGCATGCAACTCAATATGGTATCAGAACCAAAAGGTCTTGAGTTCGAGACCCGGTTGGCGTAATTAAAAAATTTGCAGTCCACTTCTATTCCACGTCTTAGGCCTGAGAGAGCCTACACGTAAAGGGGAGTGTTGAAGTATAAGTGAATTGCCCGTCTTTCTTCATCAGATTAAGTTTTTGGGTGAATTGGTTGGTGCGTGCAACTCAATAGGAAATACTGACTATATTCAACAAAGGCCACCAACTGATTTGCTTTTAATAAATTCATTGACTGTTGTTAATCTGTATCTTCAACTTCATTGGTTCCTGGGTTCTCACTGTATCAATTCTCACTGTTGTTTTATAAATAGTGTATTGGATGCTGGGTATAGCAGGTAGTCCTCATATCTTTTCTTTAAAATTTTGGACAGTCATATTGTCCTTGCAATTTTCAGATGATATTGTGGGATTCAATTGGTGCATTTTATTTTGGAGGTGGATCTTTTAGTGCCTGGTTACAAAACCTACTGGTGAGCAGACATTGGCACTTCTTTTCTCAACCTTTCACATCAACCACTCAGCATGCCTTTTACTTATTGCAGGCTTCCAGCTTCAGCATATCGATAATGGACACCACAATCATCATTGTATCAACAATTTTATCTATTGCTTTTCATGAATTTGGACATGCTATTGCAGCTGCAAGGTCTCTTATCTCTTATCTGCTCACGCGCCTGATATGTGCTGCATGTGTTTGCATGTGTCAACAAAATGCAATCTTTATTTGATACTAAAACATATTGGGTGTTGTCTTAAAATATTACTTACACCCACTTATATAATTCTTTTTTTCTCATGCTGTTGACATACTCATTGCTAAATATGCTACAGTGAGGGTGTACAGATCGAATATGTTGCGATATTCATAGCTGTACTTTTTCCTGGGGCATTAGTTGCTCTGAACTATGAGCTGCTGCAGAATCTACCTCCCTTTTCCATGCTTCGGATTTATTGTGCGGGAATTTGGCATAATGTTATGGTAAGTTATGCTGATGTGCATGGATTAATTTCAAAATGTTGGAGAAAAACATCTTTTTTGTTCCACAATGCATTGCCATCTATTGTCAGTATTTGTGGTATGTCATGCTAGCCTATAGTGATCCGTGGTGCTCAAATCAAAAGAAATATCTATATTGTATGCTTGCAGTAATGAGGACACGAAACAAGAAATAAAAACAATTATCTTTATTTAGTTGGGCATAAGATACCATTGGATGCTTCATTTTAAACAGTGAGGGCCAAGATATCCTGGAAAGTTAGTTTCCTACACTGAACAAGCATGTGCCAATCTTCTCATATAGGTAATAATTAGGTTTTTGCCTACAAATTCTGTTACTACATTTCAATTGAACACTGGAGGGAATACATCAGCAAATATATGTCTAAAGCAAATTGTAGGGAATTTTCTACGTGGCTGATGTTGGAATGAACCTCTATTCCTTTCCAATGGGCCAAAGGCCAAGTTACGGGCATGCTTATATTGGTTACAGCTGATAGCTTTTGGTTGAAAATTAATAGTAGTGGCTGAAAAAAGTGGCTTTTAAAAGGAGGGCGCAAGCGGTGAAGAAAGTGAGGGAGACATACGTACACGAGACGGGCGCGAGAGGAGTGGGGAAGCCGCTTCGGGAAGTTAGGTGCTTCTATTGGCTTCTGACTTCTCCAAACAGAAATCAATATGAACATGTCCTACATGTGAAGGGAGATATCTAAAGAACACCCTATATAAGAAACTAATACTGCACAGCTAATACATATCTAACACCACCCCTCAAATTTATCGTAGATCAACAACACTGAGTCTAGAGAGGTAGAAGCTGTGTTGCGCTCTAGTTTGTGCCTTGGTAAAGAAATCTGCTAGCTGAAACTCTGAAGGCATGTATTGAACAACCACTTCTTGTGCTTGCACCTGCGATCTCATGTAGAAAGAAAACACCAATATGCTTGGTGAGTTCATGCTTCACTAGATTTTGAGCAATACTAATCACATTAGTGCTGTCTAACAAGAGAAGAGTCAGCGTGGAAACAAAAATACCAAAATCCACAAAGAACCACTGTAACCAAGTGATATCAGTAGTCAACGACGCCATAGCCCTCAACTCAGCCTCAACACTCAAGCGAAAAACTGAAGCCTGCTTCTTGGTCTTCCAGACAATCAAAGAGGAACCAAGAAAGACATAGTTGGCAGAAAAGAGACTGACGATCATAATGATCACTGCCCAGGTCACATTAGAGTACGCCTGAAGGTGAAAAGAGCTGGAGCGATGATAGGAAAGGCGCGACAGATGGTCTCGCCAAGATATCGCAAGACACAAAGAATGTGATTATAGTGGAGCTGAGTGGGAGCTGAAATAAACAGACACAAAATGTGAACAGAGTGAGAAATGTTAGGTCGAGTAATCCCAACATAGCCAAGGCTCACCATTAGTGGGCTGAAGATGAACTCCAAGCTCTATAGGAGTATCCATAGGAGTGGTCATATGAGTGACAGGAGCAAATGTCTCACCATAGTCATAATCATGCTCCTGTTAAAAACCGCGCACTAACAAGACAACCCTTGTAGTGCTCAAGGAAACCATCCGTGCGAGTTTTGATCTTGTACACCCACTTGCACATGATAGAAATGGCATGCGAAGGTAAAGGGACAAGATTCTAAGTACCAAAATGCTCCAGAGCAACAACCTCCTTTGCCATCGTGTGTTGTCACTCCTGGTGAGTAGCAGCATCACGGTAAGTTGTAGGGGGTGTTCGAGTCAGCTTCGTCTTCCGGCTTATGCTTGGAGAAACCGGAAGCCAATTTGAACACCTTGGTTTCAAAAAGTGGATTCTCCAAGCCGTTTCCAAAAGTAGCTTCTCCATGCCGCTTCCAAAAGCCACCGGCCGACATCCGTCACCACCTCTGCATCTGTGTCTTTCAAAAGTCGTTTTCCAAATTTTGTTCCAAAAGCTACTTCTTCTAGCCGTTAATATTCCATTTCAGCCAAAAGCCATAAGCTCCAACCAATTAAAACACCCCTATAGGCTAAACAAGAGCAGCGGTTGTGAAGTCGTAATGCTCAGGAGTCCTAACAGTACAACTATCACAAAGATATATCTAGTAGGAGTTGTAGCAGGACCCAGCAAGGACAAGAGAGTGGAAGGAGGCTCAATTGGTGGTGTAGTAGCCCACAGATGGTGAGAGTAGCTCAATGGAAAGGGGGAGATAATCTCAATAGAAGAGCCGATAGGAGCCTCCAGAAGAGCGGGAACAAAAGGAGGTGAAGTAGGTGGCAGAGGTGGCATAACAGGAACAGGAGGAGGAAACAGAGAGTCAAGAAAGGTCAGAAAAGAAATCAACTCAGAAGACACTGAACTAGTGGAAGAAGGTCGAGGGTAGTAAGGACGAGACTCATCAAAAGTGACATATCGAGATATCTTCATCTTATGAGTAACAGAGTCATAACAACGATAACCCTTGTGCTTAGGGTTGTAGCAAAGGAAAACACACTCAGTCGACTGAGCAGTCAGCTTGGTACACTTACGAGGTGAAGAAGAACAAAACAGATACAACACAACCAAAACAACGGATGCGACTGTATTGAGGAGTCCTACCAGAAAAACGCTCAACAAGAGTACAACTTTGAAGAGCAGAGGAAGGCTACAGATTGACAAAATAAGCAACCATAGAAATAACATCAATCCAGAAATAAGACGGAACATGAGAGGCAAACATAAGAGCACGAGCTGTCTCAAGTAGGTGACGACGCTTACACTCAGAGGCACCATTCTGAGTATAAGCACTAGGACATGAGTACTAAGGAAGAGTACCCTACTCAGTAAGAAAACGACAAAGCGCATCAGATAGATACTCACCAACAGAGTCAGCATGAAACACACGAATGGCCAAGTCAAACTGAGTGCAAACCATAGTGGCAAACGATTGGTAAATAGAAAGAAGCTAACTATGAGAAGACATACGGTAGATCCAAATGTACCGAGAATAATCATTAATGAAGATCACATAGTAATGATGACCTTCTTTCGAAACGAAGGGGGCTGAACCCCAAATATCAGAATGAACAAGATCAAAAGGACGATGAGACACAATTTCTAGAGGGATATAAGAGTTGCAGCTGCTTACCAAGCTTGCAACCTGTACAGTGTAAAGAGGTGTCACTGGAAACAGACCTAAGGACACCCACTCCCTACTAGCGAAGAAGGACACGAACCACCGATATGACCAAAGCGGTAATGCCATTGGACGAAGGTACCAGTGGAAGAAGCAGCTGAAGTGGAGGCAACGGAAGGAATGTGCAACCAGTGGTGCTCCCAAAGGCACTGTGAATCACGACGCCTAGGGTTAGTCCTAACCAATCCTGGTGCGTCAATCCTGAACACAACAAAAGTCAGACTCAAGAATGACACAACAACCGTGATCAGTGATTTGACCGGCCGACATAAGTTTCATGGATAGTTTGGGAACATGAGAACTTGCAAGAGTGACTCGTCCTGCAATAGGAAGGGAGGTACCATTTGCAGTCTTAACCGTGAGAGGAAGAGTTGAAGGACTCACAGAAGTGAGGTAAGTGGAATCTGGTGTCATGTGAAAAGAAGTACCAGAATCTAGAATCTAACAGAATTTTATACACAAGGAAGGAGGTGATGGTGGCGAAGCATCAGAAGATTGAGCAGCAGAACCAACAGAACTAGATGGAGTTGATGCGGCGAGGCGTTGAAACAAAGTGAGAATCTCTTGGTTAACCTCTGCGTAGGAGCTCTGGTGAGAGTCTGACTGGGAAGAGCCACTAGCGCCCTTTGCCCTTGTGGCCCTTGTTCTTCTACTTGTAGCACTACTGAAACATGTGGCCATCACGGTTGCAGTAGATGCAGCAGAGACCTGTAGTAGAAGCAGCCACCACCGGTGCAGCCAGAGCCACTGGTGCAATAGAAGCAGAAGCCACTGTAGACGCTGAAGAAGATGCTCGAGCAGCCAAAACAGGGTGGGCTACAACGGGCCCACGACATGAAGGCAAGTCTTAGCACGAACAACGTTGAGAGCCACCAGCACAGACAGACGAGGTTGACGAGTCAGTAGGTGAGCACAGACGAGCTCGAACTCTGACTGAAGACGTGTCAGGAACTCGTAAAGGTGGTGAGTCTCCAAGTGAGCCCGTTGGTGCACTAGCAAGGATAGGTCCAACAGACATCCGGTTCCAGAGAGTCAAGATGACGCCACACCGCAGACATCTGCTGGTAGAAGTCGTCTACAGTGGCATCAAGCTGTTAAAGGGAGTGTGCTTGGTGTATGATAGAGATACATAGCATCACTCATCGACTCGTAGTGGGCACAAAAGTGCTCCCACATCGCTGAGACGTCAGCAGCTCCACCACATCCATAAAGATGGCCATGGTCATGCTACCCACCAGTATGGTGAAAGCACGAGCCTCGTCAGCTTACCACCTCCCGTAGGAGTGGAGCTGAGTCTGGTACACCTCCATGGCCTCCTCAAAAGACAGTGACTGCAGCCTATTGGGTAGTCTCATCGGCATTCGCAGGGAGCTGAGGCGTGAGCGGCAGTGTGGGGCAAGGCGGATAGGGCCACTCTCTAGTAAGGTAGCCCCAGAGGCACTAGCTCTTCATGTGGATCCTCATATGCATGTCCCACTCGTGGTAGTTCATCCTGTCAAAGAAAACCTTCCGAACTGAGAAGGCAACTGAGCCACTAGGGGTGGCCATTGTGCGTGGAATCCGCGAGAACGGGCTTGGCGACGACGTGGAGATACCCGACAATGGCGTACGGTTGCTACCCGTGGAGGTCGAGGTAGCAGGGGTAGTGGCCGGGGTTAGAGCAGCAGCAACAATGGCCGGGCTTGGGGCTGCAGCGATGAGATCGGGGCAGGAGAGAGCCCGAGCTACTCGCCGGTGGCCCCGTAGAGGCGAAGGCGGCGGCGGTGCAAGGTGGGTGGCGACGATGGTGTCTAGCGTGGCGGCAGTGGCCACATGTGCAATGGAGAGGCAGAGATGAGGTCATGGCGTTGTCTCCCATGGCGGCGGTGACGGTGGTGGTGGGGAGATGTCCCAAGGTAGCGGCGGCTAGAGGTAGGGGAAGAAGTGCTGGGGGGAAGCTCCCTCGGTGGCAGCGGCGGCGTGGTCCAACAGCCCAACGGCGGCGGCGAATCTGGAGCAACCCACGGTGGCAACAGATGGGGTTACGGGAAGGGCCAAGGGGCGACATCGGCCAAGCGGTGGTGCCCCTCAGGTGGATCTAGGGTTTGGGTGGGTGGAGAAGAGAGTAGGGAGAGGAAATTCTAACCTGTTCATGATAGCCAGAGAGGAATTTAATGATATATACTTTGTCATATTTGGGAAGTACCAGTTCTGCAATATTAATTGGTATAATTTAATACCCTATTTTCGTAGGCCTGGTCACTCAGTTCATAATGATGTCTCTGTTATGATTTCATGTTTAATAGTTTTGTGCAGTATGTGTGCTGATAGCAGTCTTACTTCCTGTGGTGCTGTGTCCTCTCTACGCAAGTGGTGATGGCCTCATCGTATGTCTGTTTCTTTGCACTTTTCAACATTTTGATCTCAGCAATCTTTGCATTCTAAAAGACTGTCAGAACAGGTCATGCGAGTCCAACAAACATCTCCTCTGTCAGGATACCTGTCCGTTCATGATGTTGTTCTCTCTGTGGATGGTCTAAACATAACAAGAACTGACGAATGGATGAAAATGCTGGCTCAAGGCAATGCAGAAAAAACCAGTAGTCCTGAGTTCCTTGAAAGCTCCCAGAGCTATGGTGCCACTAGTTCTGGCAAGGGTTATTGTGTCCCAAACTCATGGATGGATGCAAGCAAGAATCTCTGGCAGATAAATGACAAGCTATCTTGCCCAGATGAACTGATAGCCTTTGAAAAAATTACATGCAATAGTTCCGCCACTTTTTCTGATGAGACTGGCAGAGGCAGTGACCAGAAGGAAGTTGAGGACAAATATTGCTTGATTGCAAAAGATGTAGTTAAGCTTGGCAAATGTGGAAAGGGATGGCGGGGTACTAAAGATGATGGAAGTAGCTGTGCCTGTTTGGAGGTAAGAGCCCTGATTTTTGTTGTGACTTGTTACTGCAATGTGACAATGAATTATAAGTTTTTAAAAATAATCTGGAGGAATTGCTTCCTTCTGGTAATAACATTTATTCTTTTTTGGTGATCTACCTACTCTGCTTGATACAAAGTGTATTTGATCAATGCTGACAGGATGAGTACTGCTTGGTACCTGTTCTGACCCCAGGCTTTTCATGGATAGAGATCTCCTATGCCAGGCCATATTCTTTGGAGTGTTTGCAGAAAGAAGGAAATTTATCATCATCACATTCTACAAATAATAACTTTGGAATGAGTCCTTGCGAGGGAACTTTTATTTATGTGGGTGATCCATTATCAGCAGCACGATCTGTTAAGTTATCCTCCTACAGGCCTCGATGGGCACTCTTCCTTTTCATTGCAGATGTTCCTTTTATCTTGGAAAATGGTTTAAGTTGTTTGCTTCATGTTTCTGCGGCATTGGCTGTAGTCAATTGCTTACCGGTAAGTCCTTCCCTTACCGAAGGATTCTTTAGTATTGCTCAACAAGTAGGATTGCGTTAAAAAAAATTTGACCTCACTCTTTACAGCAAAGAAACATGTCAAGAAATTTTAGGAAAAATCTGCGGGTATGATAGTTGAAACTTCTGAAGTGTCGAGACTTGGATGTAATTTTTTTTCTTTTTTGGATTTCTGATGTTGCTATTTGCTTAAATACCAACACGTACGTCTGTGTTCTATAATTCTATTTTGTGTATGATCACTGAACGCTTTTGTTTTTGGACGCTCTTCTTTTCTTATACTTCTGTTTGTAGTTACCTGACTCGAATTTACACAAGATGTTAGCCTACTGTGTCTCAAGAGTCCAGAGTACTTTTCTGCCACCTAACCATGTAACGATGAACAGGTATATTACCTGGACGGGGACTCGATTTTGGAAACTACCTTATGCTACGTTGCTTGTTTTACCCGAAGACAGCAGCGTGAAATTCTTAAGGTTTGCCGCTTTTTGTGGACGGTCATCATCATCATTATGTTCTCAAGGATCCTATATTCTATGTAACTATATTATAGTTATGTATGACATTATTATGTAATTTTGCTATAAATTACTTCAAATTTTCCTTATCATAGTACCTGTCAGCTGTTGAGATCATACACAATCAGTCTGCAGGATGCCCTACTTATGAAACAATGGCAGTCTGACACGTTACAAAACGATGTAATATTGCCCCTTACAAGTACTTCAGGAAAGTCCATGTTTAAAATTTTGGATAATTCCATGGCTTGTTGAATATTTGGAGTCGAGATATCGTCATATACTATATACAACTCACAATTGTAAAATATAACAAGGTTCTCGAATTTTAATCAATCTCCATATGTTTTGGTGGAGCTCAGTCTATTCTCAGCAATGAAATATCAATCAATTTTACACTGTATAGGATAAAACCTGAATCTGGACGTGTGGCAATTCTGTCCGAAAATATCGTCAGCACCTGCCAAATCTCCCAACCTAGCAACGGTTTTTAATTAAAGGAAAGCAGCGGCTTTTAGCACATTTTTGTCGCCTGCAACTCAGCGAGGCAAGTAGCAGTACATCACAAGGTTGCAATAGCTGGATTGTGTCACGGACTACTCATGCTGTCATGCAACCATCGATTCGAGTACACACAGCATCACTGGATAAGCTGGTTTACTCTGGGTCGCCATACAGCAGAGCAACACAGGCACACTAGTAGGACTTTATTAACAACAATGTTACCAGCATATTCTTGGATCAGATAGCCAACTGTTCGATGAAGTAAACATCATCACATTTTCTCAATAAAGCAATCTTGGCCAAGCATTTGTATATTCAGTCCTTAGATAAGTTCTTTCACAATGTACAAAATAGTAGAGATATGCTAGGCTCTACTAAAGCTACCAAGACATTTCCAGCCCTAATTTGAGGCCTCAACAAAAACAAACAACACACTAGAGTACTAGACCCTATGGCTAACTTGCTTCAACATGACCGGAGGACGTTCCTCGTTAAAATATCGGAACCGTGTGTCGCTGGAGCTCGCAACTCTTTAGCCTTCTCAGTTGAGCAGAGACAAATCCAAACCAAAAAGACCCAAAAAGTTTAACAGAGGTGAAAAAGGGTACAAGCAAAACCGCAGAAACAAATATCAAGCAAGGCCTCGCTCAGCACTGCGCAACTAGATGTGGATGCCGTTGCCATTTCCGTAGTATCCATTTACCAGGCTGTTCAATGGCTTCGTTGCATGTCCGTTCGGGTACAGTTTCATTTTCAGAACTTCAGCACCCTTAATACCCCAAGGTGTCGGAATCGAATTGACAGAACTGCGCTGGAGCAAAGCATCTAGTTGTCCAGATGCTGCTGCTATTAATCCTGTCGGCAGAAATGCATTGTTAATTCAGATGAAGTTCTTGGATGGGCCATTAGTATTCAGAAAATGCAGACGACCATGATCAATCTAAATGAAGAACTGCAGTGGTATATGAATGAAAAAGTGAAAATGACAGCAAAATTCCTTCACTGTCTTTGGTACATCGCTAACAACAAACGGTACCCTTGATTAGTAGAGTTTAATAAAAAAATAACATATTTACAATTGATCAAGAAAAGTAGAATTCAGCATATTTTTTTCAAGTAGAATTGCATTACCTAAGAAAAGTGGAGATGGCTTTCCTGGCCTTGACTTGAATTCAGGATGGAATTGTGCACCAATAAAAAACTTATGATTGGGTAGTTCAATAATCTGCATCCAGTAGAGCATCATCCGTTAGGCAATGGATAATGATTGACATTAAGTTCTTACTGAAGATTAAAGCAATTGTTTTATAAGTCTACCTCCATGCGCCTTCCACTTTCATCCTTGCCAACAAATGAAAGCCCGGCCTTCTCAAACTCCAGGACCATTTCAGGGTTCACCTGAAAAAATAATAAAATACTCAACATTATAAAATGGAAAAGAGTGGCAGCATAGAATGATCTGTGCCATCAGATAATTTCATATAGCTAACCTCATATCTGTGGCGATGTCTTTCGTCTACAGAGTTAACATTGCCATACCTAAGATAATTCATCTCGATTATATTCCACACAAAAATGGCAATACACATCAAATGCACAGTAATACAGAAGACGTTAGGGGAAAATGAGGGACAGTGTTTTCTTACAGCTTTGCAGATTTGCAGTTATTGACTTGGAAATATGTTCTCCTTGAGCCAAGCCGCATTGTCGCCCCCATATGGGTTTTGGAGCCCTGTTGATGTGTTGTCTAAAGTATATCTATCAAAGTTGATGCTTAACAGACAAGAATTACCAAGACAGTTGACAGTCAACGTAATCTACCTCTGGCATGAAAATGACACAGGGTGATTTAGTAGCTGGGTCAAACTCTGTGCTATTTGCGCCACGTAATTTCATAACAGAACGGGCATACTCAATCACTGCAATTTGCATACCCAAGCAAATGCCAAGATAAGGAATATTGTTTTGTCGTGCATATTTTGCAGCAAGGATTTTGCCTTGAACTCCTCTATCTCCAAAGCCTCCAGGAACGAGTATACCATCTGCACCCTGAGGTGGAAATTTCTTCAAATGACCGAACAGAATTATCAAGAATTGCATAATAGCACCAGTCAAGAATGTAAAATTTGCTAACCTTCAGTAGTTTCCATGCTTTTTGATGGGCTTCAGGGGTCTACAAAAAACAAGCATCTCCCAAGCATCAATGCAAGATCCATTGAGGAAAATAAAATGATGTGAAGTGCATAGTCAACACTAACCTCATCGGTTGCAGAATCTTCAAGATCGCATGAAGGAACCCACTCCACTACAAGTTTTCTTTCCATAGCAACTGATGCATGCAAAAGAGCCTGAAACAAGGGTCAAATCAGATAAATAAGTCAACATGAAGAGTAAATATTGTCACCTACAAATTTCATCGAGAAGGGCAGCTTTGTTTATACAGAAAAGGAGACTTTTCACAAGCACAATGCCAAAGAACTAAGAAGCAATTCATCAAAAAAAAAAAAAAAACTAAGAAGCACAGCTGTAAATCAAACAAATAATGTCATGCCAGAAACCCACAACTCTTCTAACTACCAGAAGAAGTTCCTCAAACACTTATCATATTCAGTGGAAATACTAGAGAGTTGCATGTATGCTGTATACTCAAGAGTTGCATGTATGCTGTATACTGTTTGCACATGTGTACAGTAGAATTATAAGGTAGCATCATGATTGAGGAACTGGAAAAGGAATATAACCTAAAGAAATCTATTAGAAAAGGAATATAACCTAAAGAAACCTATTTGTCTTTTTAGCTTACTTGTTCATAATCAAGTGTGGAGTCATATCTATCAAGTAATCTGTCATGATCCCGGGTAAACACCACTAAGAAGATGACCGGATGGCGTCGGCGTAGAGAGGAGAGGGAGAGACTAGATGAGAGAGACTATAATATTTCTCTTCATTGATTGATTCATACCAATAGCATGCGGTAGGCTCCTTATATAGATGGCTCCCCTAACAGATAGATTCTAATCACAATTATATCTCTAACAAATATAGCAACTCATATCATATCTCTAATTATATCTCTAAGAAAAGGAATCTAATCTCTAACTCAAATAGAAATTAATATATCTAATTATAACCTGATTGGGCCTTGGGCCCAAGGCCCACACCCCTAACACTACACCCCTCTCGGACAGGCAGCTCGTCCTCGAGCTGCTAGGCGGCGATCAAGACTTCTGACGCCGGTGTAGGAGACGAACGATGGCAGAGTTCTGCAGCGGAACAGGGTTAAACGATGCCTGCAAAATTTTGTTTGTTTTTTTTTTGTTTTTTTCTTCTTTTTTTCTTCTTCTTCTTTTCTTTTTTCTTTTTTTCCTTTTTTTTTCTTTAGCTTCTGAAGGAAGCTACGTAGTGGCTTCTAAAGGAAGCTACCCACCGTTGAAAAACAACACAGGACCAGAGGGTGCGGGCCTTGCGGTGGCTGGGCGGCGGGGTGCGGGAACTAGGCGGCCGGCGGCGGCGGCGAGGCGAGCGAGCGGGTGGCACGGGCGAGCCGGCGGCCGGCGGGCGTGCGGCGGCGGCAGTAAACGAGCGACAGAGGACGCGCCGGCGTCGGCGGCGGCGGCGAAGCGCGCCAGCCAGCGCGGAGGCGGCGGTGGCGAGAGAGGACGCGCCGCGGCGGCGGCCGCCGGGCGAGCGGGCGGCGGCGCGGGCTAGGAGCCAGGCAGATGGCGACTCCTTCTCCTTGCAGCAGATCTGACGAGGAAGAGACGTCAGCGGGCGGATCTGACGAGGCGGCTCCTCCAGGCGGCGTCGAAGAGCCGGCGGCGGAATCCACGTGATGAGGACGTCGGCCGAAGGAGCCAACTGGCGCGACGGACGGCGTCGGCCGAAGGGTGACGAGATAGGGGGCGAGGCTGCGCAACGAGCGGCGTCGGCTGAAGGGCCGACTGGCCGGCCTCGAACATGGGCGACGGTGGCGACGCGATGGGCGGATCTGGAGCGGTGGCTTGAGGACATCGGCCGGTGTGGTCGGCGGCGGCTGAAGGGCGTCGGCCTTCTTTTTCTCTTGTCGTTTTCTTCATCAGATTCTCAATGGATTCCTTTAATTTATTCACGTTCTTGCTCATATCGTCCATTAGGCTTGCCATGTCCCTCAGGGTTGCCATCTGATGGTAGATCGCTTGGTCATAAACCATAGTAGCCGAAGTCGTGGGAAGGGATCGACTGCTCTGATACCAAGTTGTCATGATACCGAGTAAACACCACCAAGAAGATGGCCGGATGGCGTCGGCGTAGAGAGGAGAGGGAGAGGCTAGATGAGGGAGACTATAATATTTCTCTTCATTGATTTATTTATACCAATAGCATGCGGTAGCCTCCTAATATAGATGGTTCCCCTAACAGATAGATTCTAATCCCAATTATATCTCTAACAAATATATCAACTCATATCATATCTCTAATTATATCTCTAACAAAAGGAATCTAATCTCTAACTTAAATAGAAACCAATCTCTAATTATAACTTGACTGGGTCTTGGGCCCAAAACCCACACCCCTAACATAATCAACCAGCAAATTCAACTACAAGTAATCCTGTTGATCTTGAGTGCAAAAACGAGTGTACTTAGTAATAAATTCACCTTTAGAACAGACAGGTAGGAATCCGACAGGCCAGTGTATTTTCCAACCATGGCAATCTTAACCTGAAAAGTTAATTGTGCAACAGTGATCAGTTACGGGAAAAAACTTTTGATTAAAAATAAAAGGGGCAATACTCGACCCCTCACCCCCAACAACAATGGGAAGATGAAGAGTTCAAAAGGATAAAGAATCCTACCTGAGTCTTCAGTTTGTCAAACTTGCTGGCTCTTTCAGTCCATTCAGCCAGCTTAGGTTCTCGAGGTACTTTGCCTACGCTGCATACATGAGTGAAGAAACACATCGAAGGTGTCAGTATTGTTCCTTCAAACTATGAGAGGATGAATAAATTTATTGTAGTCATGAAAAAAACACATACAACTGAAGGTCTAAAACTTTCAGAATAGATTCATGGGCCTTCTGGTCCTATAGAAAGAAATCAGTGTTGATGGTTGAATAAGCAAGATGTAAATTTGGAATATATGTATCACAAGTTTGCAACAAAGAAACGAATCATACCCTTAGCAACAAAGGGATGTGCCAAATGTTTGTAACGTCATGGAGATTCACAATTCTTGAGATCTGCAACAAAAGTTGCATTGTCAACACAACAGCAAGAGACAAAACCCAATAGAAGCCTTGAAATTGCAACAATTCTCATTACTGGAACGTGGCAAAATTGTGAGAGCTTGGCTTTCACATGTTCTTCCAGTGGCTGTCAAAAGCATAGAGATGACCATGAATATGGCAATATTCAGCACCAAAGGAAATGAACCATAGAGTGCTATAAAGGAATATAAAAGAATGATGGTGTACCTCAGTACTGCGGCATGCTAAAATATCAGGTGCCAATCCAAGTCCTCTTAGGCCACGAACACTATGTTGGGTAGGCTTAGTTTTCTACATAAATGCAAAAAAAAACATCATTTGTGAGAAATTAACAGAATGTGACAAGTTCAAATAACTGAAGAGTTATACTGTTTTTAGAGGTTCAACAACACTTATATTTTGTAGGTTCTTCTTGGTGCGTCCCCTTTTCTTTTTTTAGTACAACAACAAAGTGCCACTTCTGTTTAAGCGAAATTGCAATTCAGAGTAAACTACTACAGGCACAATTTCATAGTTCATACCATTTCGGGCAAATTAATTTTTTTGGAAGTACTTAAATATTTTTCATACAGTACAGCATGCCATGAACCCCAATAAAACTGCAAGTACTGTTACAACCTCTCGAATTTTTATCTTATCTCTTTGTTCAAATGAGTAAAACACACCTGTTCACCAACTACATTTAGAACTGGAATAAGACTGACATGGACCAGACAGAAGTTTCCAGGTCCTACAACACAGAATGAGGAAAGAACATGTCAATTGAAACTAAGTCAATATTGTAAAAGAGAACCAGGCTAAAAAAAACATTCAGGGAAGAGCTGCTGTTTACTGACCTACACGGTACGAAAATTGACCTAATGCTTCAATAAAAGGCATTGATTCAATATCCCCTGCATCAAGAATTCCACTGTCGTTATGCCGCGAAAAGATTTTGTCCCCTGCACCGGCATACTTACACAGCTATGGGAACAATTAAGCGAAAATAAACTACACTACGATGTGTGAAGTATGTGCTATTACAATCTATGCTATAAATGAAATTGTTTTGTTTACCTATAGTGCCTCCAAGTTCTATGACACAAACATCAGGAGGTCCTTCTTTACCATCGACTGGATTCATCGCTACACGTTCAATCCAATCTTGTATTTCATCTGTAATATGTGGCACAACCTGAAAAGGAAAATAAATCCAGATTCAATAATCTTGGGTGGGTTCTTTTGAACTTATGATTTGGCTTTTTACTGCAACTAGCTTTCAAACAGAGTGTCTTTTCAAAACGAGGTCTATAATTTGATTGTAGTAAACAGTGTCTTGACTTCATCCATATCGGCCAAAATCGTATGTGAATATCTCTCTCTATACTCTTTCGTGAACAGTTAGAATTCAAAATTTTAAACCAAAAGCCATAAGACATAGCCCCAAAAAACCCATCTCTTGTCAGCAATAATATTTTTCACATGAAAGCTCCACACACAGGATGATAACACACCTGGACGGTTTTCCCCAAGTAGTCTCCTCTCCTTTCTTTGTTAATTACAGCCTGATTTTAGCATTAGAAAGAAAAAATGCTATTAACTTCCAGAAGATGACACCAGCAGTTACAAGAATCCAAGAAGTTTTTACCACGCACAATCAACCGAAGATCACATGAAAGTTGTAAAAATTGTAGGTCACTTTTGATTCTAACTTACAATGGTAACAAAACGGCTAACTGATATCGGTGTGGGTTTCAACTGTAGTTTGAGACCTAGTTACCCAGTCTACTTTGCATCCAGTACAAAATTCAGGTGGTCAATGGAAGAAAGATTCTCGAACCGCGGACGCACTTTTCATATCAGTGACGGCCTCTCCAGCGGATCTGGGCGCCAAAAGATTCTTTATTCACTGATTGACAGAAGCAGCCAACAGAGCATCGACTGTACAATTAAGCTACCATGTGACAGGTTGAATCTCATCAGTAGCTTCCGACAATAGTGGCAGACTAGAGGTCCAGATGATTCTGCACATGCATAATTGTACTGCAGTGGATCTTACGATGAAACATAAAGTGACTCAATAAAGATTTGTGGGTTCCATGTACACCCAGTCAATCAAACGCTCATAGTATTGCCGGTTTGTTAATGTCAAAGTAAAAAAAAAAACCTTTTAAAAAGAAAAAAGAAAAATAGAAACCAAACTTTTGACTTGATAGCACAATCTGCCACAGAACAGAAGTTCTAATTACACATGGATTAGGACTAATAGGTCCAACCTGATAGATCTTTCCTGTGGTTATATTGTTGTCACGGGTCAATTTGATATCCAGAAAACGTTCATAATTTCCAAGGTCCAAGTCCACCTTCAAGAAAAGAAAAGGACAGAAAGTCCAATTAGCCAAAGAGATTATATCCACATAACTCGCTTTCGAAAACTTCCCTAAGACAACTCACTTTTTAAAAACAAACTATACAACAAGATAAACCCATGAAAAAAATGCCCATTACAGGTGAACTAGTGAAGACTATCAATGGTCATCCATGACGATACCAACAGTATGTAATTTTCTGGTAAGAAAGCACAAAAAAAGAGGAGATGTTGGAGCAGCTTGTAGTTACCTCTCCACCATCATCCAAAACAAAGACCTCACCGTGCTCGAACGGAGACATGGTGCCAGCATCAGTGTTGAGGTATGGGTCTGCAGATGAGTAGTAAAAAATGAACAACGATAAGAAATTAAGAACGGTAAGTAATGCTCACCTAACAAAACTAAATGGTTTCTTTAATCCGTTCACCAACTTCTAATATAGAAACCTTTCAACTAAATTTTTGAGAACTAACAAGCACACAAGTAGATGGGAGAAAATGAAGGCTCAAAGCATCAGTCATTTTTCTCTCTCTAAATTCTGTACTTGCATACCAGTCGAATTAAACGAAACAAATAAATTCCTTCAAAAAACGGTACAGAAAATTTAGTCAGAAAAATTTAATGCATGAGATGACAAACTTGGCCTAAACAACTGAGGAGTTCGTCTCTTTGAAGGAACTAAGATTGTGACAGAAACTTAAGACCAGATATCCGCTTCATCAAAGACAGCGAGTAACAAAAGTCAAAAGGTAAAAAAATTTACTTTTACCAAAAGAAAACTGGAGGAATGGCAAGAATATCCAAAAGCACTATATAATGCAGAGCAATGCAAGATTTAAGCTACTGGACCAGTGGAGCAGAAAACACTGCTCAGTCAAGATTCTCAACTCACATGTACAGAATATGGTCTAAAAAAACTCACATGTAAAGAATCAGGCCTAAAACAAGAACATTGAGTACAAGCAGTGAACTAATTAACTTGATCATAGGTTGTATGTCTCATGTGACAGTCCCTGGTTCAAAGAAACTGGAAACTTGGGCGCTCAAGAAAAGCAGATAGCAAGAAACAGACAGCTCTAAACCCATGCACAACGAACAGAGAAGCAAAAGAGAACAATAACTGAAAAAAAAAGTAACAGATGTAGAACGGGGGGGTACATGTGCATAAAAATGCATGTGTTTTGAGGCCAAAAGCTTCAAACATTGCACAAAGCCGTCCTTTGACAGCTCAAACGAATTACAAGCCCGTTTCTTTTCAGCTTAATTAAATATCACCATGTACTAACAACCAAGCGCGTTCGCACAAGTAGTTCCCATCATGCGCCCCAAACAGCCCCCCAAATATTCGGGAATGCCGCTTCCTTTGCCCAAAACAACGCATGTACCACACCTGTAACGACGAAAGCAAAGTATTCGTTTCTGGACTCTGGGTTGCAATTGAGACCAACTGAGCAAATAGCAAGGCAAGATCACGCAAAGCCGGGTTGAAAAATCGCATCTTTCCACGGAAAAACCCGTCCTTTTCGGTTTCTACGTTCGTGGCGGTTACTTTTGCGAAGAAAGGACAAAATTAGAGGAAAAAAAAACCGGCACGAGGTGCGGGGAAGGAGGAATGGCTACCTATCTTGATGGTGGTGACGCGGAGGCCGCAGGCCTTGAGCATGACCCCGATGCTGCTGGCCGTCACGCCCTTGCCGAGGCCGCTCACCACCCCTCCAGTCACCAGGACGTACTTCATGGCCGTCTCCTGCGTAACGCTAGCTCAGTTCTTGGCTCTGTTCCGTCGCAAGAACAGGGAGGAGAGGAGCAAGCGGGCAAGAGCTGGAATTCTTGGCTCTGTTCTTGGGCCTAGTGTGATGCCAAGAGTCGAGAGCTTGTGTGGAAGGAGGAGAGGACCCAGCAGGGAGAGAGGTTTAGGCTGGACTGGCACGAGAAGACAGGAGGGGTTAAATAAGGCTTCTGGGGCCGAGGAGGGGACAGATCTCAACTGAAGACTCCCTCAAAAACCCCGTCTCTCTGAAAAAAAAAATTGAAGAAGAAAATATTTTTGAGGAAGAACTGGGTTGTTGGAATGGAATTAGTTGGCCTAGGTGGAGTGTGTTGCTGTTTTCGACTGCGGTGTTCTACTGCAGATTGGATTTCTGCTGCAAGAGGGGATGAGAGTGGCGGTTGATAGTTGTGAAAATGTGAGGGTCCAGGAAATTAATCTTTTTATGCCTTTGTTTGGAATGTAAAATTTTAGGTAGAATTTTACATGATCCATATAAAGCTCTCGTGAATTGAAGTGTAGCGTTGAATCCGCCCTTGAACAGTTGCATCTCAGGGACACTAAAAAACCAAAGTTAACATCAAGAATTCTTTTTTTTTTTCTATCTAGAGTAGCGAATGTTTTCTATGTCGCAAGGAGTGGCGAGCAAGAATATAATGTGGTTGTATGATGTCATCTATGGTATAGTATTTGTCTATTATCAAACATTACTTTTCGCTAGGGAATCACATTCTTACAATCATGCCATGTACATATTAGAAAAAAAAAATAAAATCCCCTGCATGGCTTGTCTGGCTATGCACAAGCCCTCAAAGTGTACCCTTCCTAGACAAAACTCCGGCTTTTTTCCGAGGAGAACCTGATTCTAGTCTAGAGAGAGCATTTCAAGCATTATTAACCACATTTTCAGATACCCGATGCTGCCTAGCCTGAAACATGCCGACTAAAAGTCATATTCTGTGGGGTTTTGCCACTTATTTTTCTTCTAATTCGCTGCTCAAATCTTTTGTACTTGGATCCCTTTCTGCCAGCACTTTTACAACTCGAATTTTTGCTTCAATGCTACTTTTCCTGTGAGAACATCCTTTTCAGTTTCACATTGGTCTTTAAGAAAGGACGTTAACAATGGAGCCCCGTCATCCAACAATAAGACTAACCTGTCTAATTTTCGTTTTGTGATGTTAATGCAAATCGACGTGGCTAGCAGAGTAGTGACAGGTTACAGTGGGTTACAGAAGATATTTCCGATGACATAGATTTACTCTTTTCTCGTAGGGCTAGTTCAAAATACATGAACTTCCCTATATTAATCCTTAGTAATCAATTGTACACTCTTTTAACTACATATGATTTTTTTACTCGTCGTTTTGGATATTGACAATATCTCTATACACGTCTTTGGCCGTTGCCTTTTCTAACTATATGTTAGCAAAATTATTAAAAGTATAATGATATAAAAGTATTTTTGATGACAAATCTCCCAGTATAATTTTTATGTGATAAATCTATATAGTATGCATATTTGTGGCCAAAGGTTTAAAATATAGACTGCACGCATTATAAAACAACACTAAAAGAGAATTCTTCTATGATATTCATGCATTCCAAGCAATCCAAGGGTAGAAAGAACTGGTTAGTGTAATTGATTATTTAAACACCGCAGGTGTGGATCAAAAGATGTTGTTGCATCAAATTTCAAAATACACTACTACAAAAAGGTTTATATTAGACGTCTTATCACAGACGGTTCATAAAAACCGTATGTATTAAATGCAATCACAGACGGTTCTTGATAAGAACCATCTGTGATACTATTGCAGACGGTTCTTATATAAGAATTGTCTGTGATATTGCGGAATATCACAGACAGTTCTTAAATAAGAATAGTTTGTGATATGTTTCCTGCCTCATACATCTCTAAAATTTCATAATTTTCTGCCTGAGTTCGAGTAGGATTTCGTTTTGACACACCTTCAATAAAATGGACATAACTTTTGCATACGGTGTCCGTTTTCAACGTTCTTGTACTCGTTGGAAAGCTTACAACGAGCCCGATAAAAAAAATGACCCGCTTGCGCCAGTCGTCCTCGAAGATCCCCAAAATTGGCCATCTTTATCCTTAAATTCGAATCGCAAGTTTTTTATTTTTATTTTTGCCAAAATTTTTGATCTTCCCTTCAAAATTTGGAGTTCGTCTCAACTACAAAGTTGTAGATCTCGTCAAAACCTTTCAAATGAGTATATATAAACTATATAAAACTTTATTATTTTATATTTTGAGACTAGTTGTTTATATCATATCAGTATATAGCCAATATTACAGACGGTTCTTACCAAGAACCGTCTGTGACAATTTGTTCTCTAACCACTGGGTCTGTCAATCCTCCTCAACCCAATTCCAGCTAATAGAAACCGACTAACCCACACCCCACAGATCGTAGCTCTCCCTCCTCTATAAATACTCACCTGAACCTATCCACCCCTCCTTCAAATGCGTCTTAAGCTTCCCCCCTCTATTGTTTCTTCTAGTATTTGATTCTGTGGGGTTTAGGTCTCCATCGTAGCCTCCATTGTTGCTACTTTGTTGGGTTTAGGGTTGCCCGAGAGTTTACAGTGAGGCAACTGCTAAGAAGGCCTACGAGAGCTTGTGATGGTGGATTGTTCTCTGCTATATTGCTTTCATTGTTCTCTTCATCGTAGCCTCCATTGTTGCTTCCATTGTTTTCTGCTATTTTACATGGTGGATTGTAATCTTATGATATTGTAATGGTGGATTGTACTAGAAATAAAATGTTCTCTACTATGTTTGATATCGTATTTGCTTGTTTTCGCTTGTTTTCAAAAAGCATACCTAACATTTCCTGAGGCTAACTGAAAAATAGAAAAAATTTTAGATATAGAATGAATTATCATAGATGGTTTTGTAGCATAAACCGTCTGTGACTCACATCACAGACGATTCTAAACTTAGAACCGGCTGTGATGTGTGAGTCACAGACGGCTCACAAACCGTCTATAATAACTTTCGATTATTACTGATCTATAAATTTAAATGGTTCAGAAAACCGTTTGTGATAACATTTTTAAACTGTTTGTGATGATGGTTTCTGTAGTAGTGATACATTCATAAATGGCCTACTCAATTTTAATTGGTAAGACTCAAATCCTGACCTTTAGCTAGACAAGCTAGGTGCCACACTGACTGTACTAACCATCAATATCTGGCTATGTTTTGTTAGTAAGTTGTGGTAATGATCTCTGCAGCTAACTTAGCAGCAAAACATGGCAAGAAAACTTTCTCTTTTAGTTTTTTTTCTTTGAGCATCTGCATCTCAACTGATATTACTAAAGTTGATTCTTTGATTCTAAGTAAAGTCGGATCAGTGGTTATGGTTCAATGAGGGGGGAACGGATGATTTTGAAACTTGGCGCCAAAGGCTCATCACTACTAGTGCTAGTAAACTACATATCCAAGTCAAACCCGGACTGCAAGTTAACATTACAATTTTGAGCATTTATTAACCTAACTATCACTGGATTTGGTTGAGATCTTGAACTAGAGGAAGAAAATTCTACGCAGGAGCCCTAACCCCTACCTTCCGAGGTCTCATATGAGTTTGCCGTATAGCACAACCATTCTCAAAGCACATGTAACATCCCAAAAATCAGATGTTCGAAAATGTGAAAATTTCAAACTTTTCAATGCATCTTGTTGACATTCGAAATCCTTGTGAAATTTTATTTCGGCTTTTCCAAAATTTGTACTATGCAAAATAATACAAGGTAAAATGACCAAATACAAATATTAATCATACTAATGAAAGAATAGAAAATTGGAAACAATGAAATGTGAATTCAAAATCCAAAAACTTCAATTCAAATTTAATTCATTACAACAAAATCTAAATTAAAGTAAAAAATTGAAAGAAGGAAATTTTCAACTGAAAGTTGATTTTGAAAAGAATATTAAATTAAACAATGAAAATGGTGCACTCTTCAAAATTTGGTTAAGAGACATTCAAAATGGAATTCAAATTACAAACCAAAACTAAAATTTAAATAAAAAGGAAAAAACATCAAAATTTCCCAATAGGCCAGCCCATTTCCATTTCCCTCTCTTTTCCTCCTGGCCCATCCAGCCCGACCCAACTCCTTTTTTCTTTCTCTTTGCTCCCCTGCTTTTGGCTCAGCCATAGCACTAGTGCTGTGCCGAGTGCACCTGCGCCTTTGCCTTTGTGCCTAGCCATGACCACCGCGAAATTTGGACATTACTAGCACTGTACGACGATGAACTTCCAAAAATAACAGAAACAATTCCACTTTTGGCCCCCGTTCCGACCGCACGACCTCCGAATGGCAGACACGTACGTAGTTGTGCAGTTCGGCACCGCACGACCGAGCTACAGTCAAGTTGTGCGGCCTCGGACCGCACGACTGCACTGTAGCACGTGGTTGTGCGGTGCCGGACCGCATGACTGCACTGTGCTGCGCTGTTGTGCGATGCTCACGAGCGCATGTCTGCTCTGCCGACCGCACGTCCATCCCGCCGACCGCGTGCTACAGTGCAGTCATGCGGTTTGGGACCGCACGACTCGACTGTAGCTCGGTCGTGCGGTGCCAGACCGCACGACTGCGTACGTGTTGGCCATCCGAAGGTCGTGCGGTCGGAACGGGGGCCAGAAGTGGAATTGTTTTGCGTAGAGTGTTATTTTTGGAATTCTATCGCCATGCAGTGCTAGTAATGTCCAAAATTCGACCACCGTGCATCGACCATGGTGCACCCGCTGAGCTTGTTGTGCACCCGTGCCCGAGCCACCTGCGCTTGTGCCGTGCGCACCCACGCGCGCCCATTAACCCACGTCACTCCACGTGCGCCCACATTCATTGACTGTCATTGTCATGCCCTGCTGCTCCCATACCCTGCACCAGCTCTTCCCTATCACATCACGATCACCTCCCGCATTTATCTCGGCCACCTCATGACTCAAGCCATGACCGAGTCCACGTCAAGGTGATGCCAAACGTCCATGCTGCACACTAGCACTTTGTAGCACCTGAAAAAAAGAAAGGTATCGCAACTATTCAAAAACTGGCAATCTCTTAATTGGCAATTAAATGAATAAATTACCTCCCTAATTTGGGATTGAGGGCTAGTTAAAGGGGCCTGCCCTTTCCCCACAATGTGTAGGCTTCCAAACCCAAAGTAGGTCCTCTCTTTCCCATCTATTCTTCTCTCTCTATAGGGCCAATTGATGCGGCGCAGGTCGGGTGGCGCGCAAGCGGTGCAGGCTAGGAGGCACGCATGGCCGGGAGGCGGCGCGGCTATGGGACGGCACTGAGGTCAAGTTGGCTAGCGGTGGTGGCCGGCGGCTGCTGTGTGGCCGACGCACAATGCCGATGTGGTTCGGCTGGTTGGAGCACGGCCGAATTGCATTTTGTGTGGGGTTTTGAGTGTGTGCAGCATAACGTTGTTCGCTTGGCCGAATGAGCCACTCGCTCAGCCGAACAGCGATTCGTACAGCTAAGACCTAGCAAACCCGCTTCTTTTCAACCAAGTGGATCTCTTCTTGTCTTTTTTAAATGTTATCTTAGCCGTATCTGATTTGCTTCTATTTCATCATGTAGGTTCGCACACAGCTTCCGAGGGAACATTCGGGCAGTTGCGCATTCCAGACCCTTTATGCAGCGTATCCGTCGAACGTGCTCAAGGCAAGTACCTCGCGGTCATAAACTTCTCCGTTCCACATACCATATCTGCCATGAATAATTGTCACCACCACCATTGAGTACAGTTATCATATTTGTAATGCTTGCTTGGTTATATACTACTAATATAGTATTTATACCATGGTGTTCTAAGTTATCCGATTTACATGCTTTTAGGTTTATTAGAGTACTCAGTTAATATGTTTTAAAATTCATGCTTTTAATTTAGTAATTTTGAATTAGCGCTTAAATCATAAATGGGGGTAGCATATGAACATGTTTTAATTTAGGTTTGAACCACTAGCACTCTTTTAATATTAGGGCCGTTATGCTTTATTTTTCCTGATATCATGATCCACTGTTTGTATGATGATGTATGTGAGCCATGATAGATTTATATATAATATCTATTAATCTGACTAATAATCACTCATCACGTAATAAAACATGGATGGTTAACAACCCTTGTGTGAACTATGTTATAATACCCATTTTAGAATAATTGCTAGATCTCTATCACCACATTATCATTCCACATTGCCCTCCTATCGAAATTATGCTTTCCATTTCCAATATTGATAAATCCTTTCACTTATCATAATCTTATCGTAGCGTTTTCTTAGTTCTCTTAAATTCTTACCTTATATTCTGCTAAAAATATAACAGTTATCTAGCCTGGGGTTACCCATATGTAGGAGAGATTTCCACCCACCTGGTAACGTACGGAGGACCGTACACTTTCGTTACTCAGGATGTTACACCCCATCCACAGTTATATAGTCGAAGACTTGATGTGCTTGATTACTCTCGTATAATCTGGTATATGGGAAGTAATCGCTAGTGCCATTGTTATGGCTTGCTAAATAATAATGATCTTTAATTACACTATTCCTGTTACCACAATCTCCGATCTTTATCAGTGTTTTCGATAACCTAGTTTCATTACACTTAACCTATGTCAACTGCCTGTTAGAATTACTTGTCCTTTACTCACCTTGCTTGCAACCATTGTTGGGTACTTACTGAGATTTCTAAATCTCACACTTGCTCTTTCTATTCTCAGGTAAAAGGCCAGTGGGGTGATAGCAATATGCATGGGTGGGAAGCACTCGAGTTTTTAGCACTGTGGCTTGCCACTACTTATGTCATCTTGTTTACCCTTTATTTGGTAGAAGTAGACTGGTCCTATGTTTTAAACATTTATTTCAATTTCCGCTGGTTCCATAATAAAGTGCTAATAAAGTTTTAAAGCATTTGTGATTTCTATTGTTGCTTTTATTTATTCTTTATTTTAGCGATGACGTTCTATAGTAGTATCTCATATTAGTATGTAGTAATCTAGGCCCCATATTAATATATTTTCATTAAAATTAAATTATGCTAGATAATGACTAAGGAAAATAAGAATACCAATGGTATTTAATCCAAAGATCACCTTTAATTAGAGATCATGCTAAAAATATAACTTTGTACGTCTATTAAAATAAAATTGATTATCGCAATAACCCCTGGGTCAGTGGCCATTAAATATAAATTTCACTAAAATACAATTTGAATATAAATTTCACTAAAATACAATTTGATGAATTGCACGGTAATAGGGCCAATTAATTGGACTTTAATTGATATAATCACCACCATATCGGTTGACTGCAGCCTGGAGTCTAGTAATACCTAAACTAAGATAAGGATTTCAATTCGTCCGAATGCATGTAAACCCTAGTATTAATTATCAGCCATGGTTTGCTAGTAAATAGTGGCCTAACTAAAGTTAATCGTTAAATAGCAATTGACTAAATAAATAATTCCACACTTTAGTTGAATTATTGAATTGATCATTTGATTAAATGGTAATTAAACCTCAATAATAATACATCATGAACTTCCCAAAAATGTGAAATATGAAGATTAACATGGTTAATTACAATTATATATATCACATGTAGACCCTCATATCTGTTCATGGGTCTCACCTAACTCATGAAATTTTCTTAATATAAAATAATAAAAAAACTCATTAAGATAAGGTTCAAACAGTAGTATCCTCTAGTCAACCATGTCCAACCATGTTCAAACCCAGAGCAAAATATTTCTGTGAATATTCCTTCATCCCCACTAAACCTTGTTTGATATCCTTTTTACTAGATTTTCTCATTGCCATTCTCTTTTGCTCAGACTTCGTTTGACCCTGTCTACATCCCGTATTCACTACACCCCGTCTCATGTCACCATTTGAATTGTAATAAAATTTAATTAAGTTCATATAGATTTATTTGGATTCTTGAGTTATTTGGATTTATTCAGATTCGGTTGTTTATCATGTAACTAGAATTTAGAGTCTTGAAGGAGCAACATATTGAACAAGATCAAGATAAAGATAAAGACCAAAACTTCAAGACCATTGACTAAGAATGTTTTGAGTAGGATCAAGGCCATGGTAAATTGAGCAAGACAAGTCATTAGGGGTGCAATCGGATCGGATTCAGACGGATGTTGCCTATACCATATCTTAACCCATATTTTTTCCCTGGATTCAGTATCGAATACGGTCAGCCCGTATACGAATATAAATTCGGAATATGCGGATTTTTGGAAACAGTAACATCTGGGCAGATACTTGACGGATTCAAATCAAACAATGGATAATATAGATAGATAGCATACACATACAAAAGATACATTCAACATAAGTTTTTGGCACAATACAAGTTTAACATAAGTGGTAATTGATCCTCGATATCATGATTAGTTTCGATTAAACCTTAAACTGCAAAACAGACAATAGCGCACTATAAGTTGAATCAACAATGTGAAAAAAATGTGCCATGCCAATTCTGCTACTAGAATGAAGAGCTAAAAGAAAAATACACAGCCACACAATGACATTCTACATTCTCTTAACAAGATTCAAGATTGTAACTTGTGAAAATATGAAAATAAACATACATTGCTGCAACTAAAAGAAACAATTTCATATAGACTAAAAAATGACAGCAAAGATGTACTAAAATTGCACATTGCTAACCACTAAAATTTTAACAAGACTGATGTGTGGCTTCTTTAACTAGTAGGAATTTCAAAAGGTAGAGTTGAGGGAAATGAAAAAATCAACACATTTGCTAAGAGACTGACAGCACCCACTGCCATCCAGCTCCCCGTGCCTCCTCTCGATAGCTGGGCAATACATTAAGCAAACATCAAAATAAACCAGTACGCACATATCTGAAGGAGAACGGGTAGGCTACGCTAGCTACAACATTTAATTTTCTACCGCGTTCAACCAGAAACACATGCGTGTAAGGGAGTCATGGATAGTTACCACTAGATGCGCTGCGCAGCGGAAGAAGAGTTGTAGCAGCCCGGTCCAACGTAGATGCGCGTCGATGAAGAAGAAGCGGTCGATTGTTTCACGAACTCTGTTTCACGAACTGAACTTATCCTCCTCACGTCCTTGCAATAGCCTTACGCTTCTCGCCGATCAGCACAGCAGCAACCGCAGCGGCGCCTCCACGGAGTCACACGTTCGGGATGGAACACCGTGCGCTGGTGTGCTAGCACCGCGCGCCCGGCTAGGGTTTCGAGATACGGCCGAGGGGAGGTGGCGGCTAGAGTTTTCAGGATAGTAGCGTCGCACCTTGTAGCCCCACCTCCACATATTTATAGAGCATGCTAATAGGCTTCCACGTTGTAGGCCCATTAGAACCCTAATCCCATATGGATCAATATCCGTTTTAGCCTTAATACCGAATTGTTTATGATTGCCTCTTGGGCACATCACTAACAATTTCCCACTTGCACTAGAGACAATCATATATGCAAGCTTTCCAATTCCAACCCCTTAAGTGTGTGACCCGTTAGGTTCATGTGTAGACAGCCATGACCCGAAAACCCTTTTCAAGGCAAAAGTCAATAGTGGCACCTAGCAGGGCATATTGATTCCCGAATACACATAAAGATCATATCAGCTAAACCTTGATACACACACACTTGGATCCCTTTGCCACACGATACAAGTCGAACTTAAGGCGAGATTCGTGTCACCCTTGTGATAGCTCAACCATTCACTCGATGTTGTGGTGGATTACAACTCATGACTAACTCTTTAGTCACATTGTAATTAACTCTTTAATCACCTTGGCATGGCCATGCACTTATCTAATCCAACCACATCGAGGGGCCCAGAGATATCTCTCCTGTTATATAGGAGGGGCAAATTCCATCTTAATCCGCTCACATCCCATTCCATGTTTCATGATACACATGAAGACCACTTTTATAGCTACCCAGTTACGGAGTAGTGTTTGGCAGCCCCCAAACCACACCACTACACATAGTGAGAAACAATGTCGATTTCAGGTCGAAGGATCCAGTAGGTATACCACTCGAGATCGCTTGATGGCACATATTAACATAACAATCTCAGCAACGTCTCGGAGTGGGTCAATCTAACACCATGTTCTTTAACATGTGTCCACATTATTGATTTGATATTTCTATATCCATGATCCGTGAAACATGATCATCAATCAATACATGTGCTAGTCCATAAATCATTGTTGTCCCACGTAATGACATAAGACTAGAGATCTTTAGAATAACATTAAATAAAACAAAGAGTTTCACGAACAAGTCACATATTTGCCAATCAATGCATACAATCATTATTCAAGGGACTAAATAACACCTTATTCAAAATTTCATAAACATAGACTTGATACAATCATCTCTCACTCACACTAGAGTCAATCATGTAAGTATCTAATACCCATTGCACTCGTGTGTGCCTCATGCTTTAGTTGTGGGAGAGGCTTCGTCAACGGATCAGCAATATTCGAACCCGTGTGCACCTTGCAAATCTTCACTTCACCTCTATCAATGATCTCACAGATAAGGTGATAGCGCCGAATTATATGTTTGGACTTTTGGTGTGACCTAGGCTCCTTTGCTTGCGCAATAGCTCCACTATTATCACAATAGAGATCCACTGGACTGGACATACTAGGGATCACACCCAACTCAAAAACAAATTTTCTAATCCAAACAGCTTCCTTTGCAGCTTCAGAAGCTACAATATACTCGGGCTTAGTTGTCGAATCAGCTACCGTCTCTTGTTTGGAACTTTTCCAGCTCACTGCCCCTCCATTGAGGTAGAACACAAAACCAGACTGCGATCTGCTATCATCTTTATCAGTTTGGAAGCTAGCATCGGTGTAACCTTTTACAACGAGCTCTTCTTCACCTCCAAAAATAATGAACATATCCTTAATCCTTCTAAAGTACTTAAGAATATTCTTTACAGCCACCCAGTGAGTTAGACCGGGGCTAGATTGATACCTGCTCGTAACACTTAGAGCATATGAAATATCTAGGCGCGTACAAAGCATATTATACATGATGGATCCGATGGCTGAGGCATACGAAATCGCACTCATCTTCTCTTACTCATCAAGTGTTGAAGCACACTGAGTCTTGTTAAGACTAATGCCATGTGACATAGGCAAGAAACCTTTCTTGGATTCTTGCATATTGAACCGTTTCAATACCTTGTCAATGTATGTATTTTGGCTTAATCCAATTAGCCTCTTCGATATATCTCAATAGATCTTTATGTTCAAAATGTAAGCTGCCTCTCCGAGATCTTTCATTGAGAAACTTTTTCTCAAAGAAGACTTCACAGTTTCTAGCATTGGAATATCATTTTCGATCAATAATATGTCATCTACATATAAGACCAGAAAAACAAGTGCACTCCCACTAGCCTTCTTGTAAACACAAGGCTCTTCTTCATTTTTGATGAAGCCAAAACCTTTGATTACTTCATCAAAACGAAGATTCCAACTCCGAGATGCTTGCTTCAATCCATAAATGGACTTCTGAAGCTTGCATATTCTCCCAGCATTTTTCGGATAAAAAAAACCCTCAAGCTGTGTCATGTACACATCCTCTCTTAGGTTTCCATTTAGAAAAGTCGTTTTCACATCCATCTGCCAAATCTCGTAGTCGAAATAGGCAGCAATCGCTAGGAGGATCCGAATTGACTTTAGCATAGTGACGGGAGAAAACGTTTCGTCATAATCAACAACTTGAATTTGCTTGAAACTTTTCGCCACCAATCATGCCTTATAGATGTGAACATTTCCATCCATGTCTATCTTTTTTTTAAAAATCCATTTACACTCAATAGTTTTTGCACCATCAGGTGGATGCACCAAGTTCCAAACTTGATTATCATGTATGGATTCTATTTCGGACCTCATGGCTTCAAGCCATTTTTCAGAGTCTGGTCCCATCATTGCTTCCGTGTAGCTCTTGGGCTCATTATTGTCCAACAACAATATATCGCGTTATCCCATGGTTAGGAGTGTGAACTTTTCAGTTGCGTGACGTGCCCTTGTAGACCTACGTGGGGCCGGTGCCTCCACAACAAGTTGTACAACATCTTGTACATCCTATTGAGATTCAATAAGAGCTGAAATATTTTCAAATGTTTCCCGAATTTCTTCAAGCTGCACCTTGCTCCCATTAACACCCTTTGAAAGAAACTCTTTTTCCAAAAAGACACCGTTCCGAGCAATAAACACTTTGCCTTCTTCCCGATTGTAAAAATAACATCCTTTGGTTTCCCTAGAATACCCAACAAAGAAGCATTTATAAGATTTTGAATGGAGCTTATCAGACGTCAAACGTTTCACATAAGTCTCATAACCCCATATCTTAAGGAAAGACAATCCAGAACGTTTTCTGGTCCATTTCTCGTATGGTGTCTTTTCCACTGATTTAGATGGAACTCTGTTTAGGTAAACGCAGCAGTTTCTAGAGCATATCCTCAGAAGGACAATAGAAGATCAGATTGACTCATCATAGACCGAACCATGTCTAATAAGGTCCGATTCTTCCGTTCAGATACCCCATTCCATTGAGGCATGCCAGGCGGAGTCAGCTGTGGAACAATTCCACACTGTTTTAGATGTTCACCAAATTCATGGCTCAAATATTCACCTCCATGATCATATCGCAGAATTTTAATTGTCTTGTCTAGCTGATTTTGTACTTCATTCTGAAATTCTTTGAACTTTTCAAACGATTCAGACTTGTGCCTTATTAAGTAAATGTATCCATATCTACTAAAGTCATCGGTAAAAGTAATAAAATACTAAAAACCACCTCTGGCTATTGAGCTCATTGGTCCACATACATCAGTATGTACAAGTCCCAACAAATCACTTGCCCTCTCACTATGACCGGTGAAAGGCGTCTTTGTCATCTTGCCAAGTAAACAAAACTTGCATGTCTCAAATGATTCAAAGTCAAATGAGTTGAGTAGTCCATCTTTATGGAGCTTCTCTATGCGTTTCTCATTTATATGACCTAAGCGACAATGCCAAATAAAAGCGAGATTCAAATCATTAGGCCGCAGCCTTTTTGCATTAATATTATAGATATGCTTATCCTCAAGATCAAGAACATATAACCCTTTCATTAATTCACAATGTGCATAGAGTATATCATTCAAATAAATAGAACAACGTTTGTTCTTTATTATGAACTCATAGCCACCATCTTCCTCCAAGCATGAAGAAGAGATAATGTTCTTACTCAATGCTGGAATGTAATAACAATTATTTAATTTCAAAATTAATCCTGAAGGTAATGACAAGTGATAAGTGCCGACAGCCAATCCAGCAACCTTTGCTCCATTGCCGACACGCACGTCCAACTCGTCTCTCACAAAACTTCTAATCCTTCTTAGACCCTGCAACGATTTGCAAGTATGAATCATCGATCCGGTATCAAATACCCAAGATTCACCAGAAGAAATTGCAAGATTAATTTCTATAACATTACACCTGAAGCAGAAGTCTCGCTTCCCTTCTTCTTTTTCAGATCCTCCAAGTATTTCTTACAATTCCTAGAACAATGCTCCTTGACATGGCAGTGGTAGCATTCATCATCAGGAGAAGGGCCAGATTTGACCTTACCATTTGGCTTTGGCTTAGAGCTAGAGGGCTCATTAGGAACCTTTCCTTTACCTGCCTTTGGGCGTCCAACGCTTCCTCTTTTTATTCTCCTTCTGAACCATCATCACATGATTGGTGTTTTTCTTACTATTTTCCTTTGCTGTCTTAAGCATCTCATACAATTCAGTCAATGATTTCTCCATGCTATTCATATGAAAATTCATAATGAACTGCTCATTGCTCGGAGGGGGAGATTGGAGAACAACATCCGTAGCCAGATCATGATTAAGGGGAGAACTAAGCTTCTCCAAGCTCTCAATGTAACCAATCATCTTGATCACATGAGGACTGACTGGACTACCTTTCGCCAGCTTGCACGCAAACAAGGACTTTGAAATGTTAAACCTCTCGGTTCTAGCTTGGTTCTCAAACATGTCACGTAGTCCTTCAATCATACTGTGAGCATCTACATTCTCATAATGCTTCCAAAGCTCAGAGGACATGGTAGCAAGCATGAGACAGCTAACGTGCAGTGCTTTTCATAAGCTTTGCGGGTGGCAACATTTGCACCCTCAGGGAGTTCATCGGGGTAGGGTTGCTCAAGAACGTATTCCTTTTTTCTTGTCTGAGAACAATTCTCAGGTTGCGGTACCAATCAATAAAATTCGTTCCATTGAGTTTTTTCTTTCTCAAGAACAGATTGCAAGTTAAAACCAGAATTATTACTAGAAGTAGCCATGATCTACAATAGGAAATAAATAAGCAAAGTTCAGCACTATGTTCATGTTTGATCTTCCATTAAACAATTTAACAAAAGACACTCCCACTATATGTTTTGTAATTGTCTTCCCTCTAACGACATATAGTGGTCAAGATCCATGTTCATCTAAGTTCTAGTGAGCTTTAGCATCATCGCTAGAAACCTAGTGATAGGTAAACAATGCTTGCTAATAACATCTTATGTGACTCTTGTTTGTTGGGTGGCATCCAATGCCTCGGCTTCCAACGCCATGCCCTAAGGCCCAAATCTAATTTGATAGCCTTGTCAAGCAAACCAACACTATGCATGTGGATGTTCGACAACCACCCTATTAGATCAAAATAGTTGATAGTACTCTGCTTTGGCAGACCTACCAAACAATGATTATAATTCTTATAGGCGCAGCATTTGGAAGGGCATCAATTAAATTCTTAATTTTTCTGAGGGAAGCTATTCTGTCATGAAAAATACATCCTCTACAGGTACGGCATGAAAGAATAGTATGATAGGAAATAAACATCACATGCATATAATCACATTATACTGTGAATGGTATGGCCTTCTGGATCGTAGTAGTCGCCATCGCCATGGTTCCACGGTGATCTCTTTCGCCACATTTCCTGTCCTCTTTGTCATCATGCTTGAAGTCTCCATGGTAAAGAACTAAACTATTACAACTAATAGCTAGCAAATGAATTACATGAGGAGCTCACGTATCACAAGTCGACACGCAGGTCGTTATACAATTAAAGAACAGTCTCAACCCAGCTGTGATTAATACGACACAGAGGCCGCCAAAACACACATGCATCACATATACATCTATACCATACCATTCACATCATTCTCTGCAAAAATAAGTTAAGCGCAGAACATATTCTATCGCCCTGACATGAATGTGTTTTGTATAACAATCTATGCGTGTACGCAACGGCGGTCGCCCGCGGTCAGCGGGAGGGGGGTCGAGGCGGGAGCCGCCCCCCACGTGTTTTAGGGCAGCGACCTGAAAACCTCACGGAATTACATAGATCGCATCAATGAAATCGCTATAAAAAATCTCATCGGGCCGATCAAATCAACCCAAAACTGAGCCATTCAAAATGTCTCAATTTTCATTAGATCAATCATATTGATCATCGCGATCGGTATACTTGAGGAGACCGCAACACAAGACCTTGATCTGTTGGCTCGATCTACTGACTGTGCGCGCAGTTAGCCCCGATGGTGATTCTAGCCGATAGGGGCAAGTCGCGCGTACATCAAAGAAGGAGCACGAATTAATCTTTTTGGCCACATGATGCTATCAACTCATACCTATTTCAACCCCTTATGACCGATTGATCTAATTAATCCGTGCATCTACAAGCGCATGATCCAGACCACATACTACACAGCTTTGCTCTGATACCACTGAAGGAGAACGGGTAGGCTACGCTAGCTACAACATTTGATTTTCTACCGCATTCAACCAGAAAACATGCGTGTAAGGGAGTCATGGATAGTTACCATTAGATGCGCTGCGCAGCGAAAGAAGAGTTGGAGTAGCCCGGTCCAACGTAGATGCGCGTCGAATTGTTTATGATTGCCTCTTGGGCACATCACTAACAATATCATAAGCAACTAATTTGCATCATCACCTACAGTAGTGAAGCCAGGTTCTATTCTTGCACGTGTTGAAAGTGTCCTAACAACCTCTGCTTTGTTCATGTATAACTTGTAGACAACACTCTTATCAAATTCTGGACCTGGAACAGGATGCCAAGTTCAGTTAATTAGTTGGTGATAGCATAGTACTGTCACCGTAGGGGGATGTCAGCTGGTCAAATTTGAGCTAACAAAGAGCCAAAGACTACAGAATAGCTATTATCATTACTAGCGACTGACAATGAACCAGAGTCACCTGCAAGAGCATCAATGGCCATTGGATTTAGTTGGTTACTTTGCACTTCATTAGTACCTTGTGCTGATGACTACAACTCTGTTGTGCTCTAAATATCCTATTGGAAATGTCCATAAGTAACATAAATCAATCACCTGCTTAGGGCAAAAAAAAAAGGGGGGGATGCTAATACTGAAAGCAATAACAGTCAATTATGAGTGTTGTTAGCAAGAAAAAACAGAGGCCTTGGCATTAAAGAATGAATCATCTTGAAAGAGCTGGTAGCAATACCATGATTGGTACCACTATCGCTAAATTGCGTAGATCCATAAAGCGAAAGAAAGTGTCTTCAGCAAATCTCATTTTCACATCTAAATGCAAATATTATTTGTTTACTTCTATATTCACCTAGTTACTGTAGAAATATTGTGCTACCAAGTACTAATAAAAATTATAGAATTTTTTTGTTCTAATATGCAATGCACATTGCATAATCATATCACTCTGTAATCCACTAAGTAAAACATCCATGCACTTTGACCATTTAGTTAGATCAACCATACACAATTTTTACTCTAAAAGATAAAGATAATACAAAATGAGGATCTTCAGTGAAAACTAAAGATAGTAACGAGCAAAACTCACCTTAGAATCCTTCATTGCAACTTATGACATAAAAAAGAGCTAGTCCAGGGTCAAGTATCCTGATAGGAAAAAGATATCAATGGTTATGTTGGAATGCATGTGAATAGATACATACAGCTAGTCCAGGGTCAAGAGGCAATACCAATAGTGCAACATCAATTTTGTGTGGCAACTTACTTATCAGAAAGCCTGCAGAATCAACACATATCACTACCAATATCCCAAAAACAAAAGAAAATAGATACATACCAGTGGGCCATACATAAGTTGAACATGAATCATACATAAGTGATAAATTTATACAAATCACAATAGGAACACATAGGTTCATCGAGATTACAAGTACCATACATAACATAAGTTCATCTTGCCATAAAAGAAACACAAAATAACATAAGTATAGCCTTATAGCCTCAACTAGATAACCAATGAACCTGATAGAAGATAGAATTGGGTGGAATTGGATGTATTGCATTGAGCCTCTCGGGCAGTATATATAGAGGTACAAGACTTGGAGTTGTAATCCCAATGGACTCTAACCTACTAAATATATTGTAATCCTAATATACTGTAACATCCTGATTTTTGGGGATTTTTAAAACTTTGAATTTAAAAATAAATTTCCGGGATTTTCCTGAATTTAAAACCAAGCTTAAATGAATTTCCAAAATTTTAAAAGAATTTAATATGACTAAATTATACTTCAACATTATTTGAAAATATTTTAATTAAGTTTCTTAAGTCACAAGAAATTTTCTAGAATTTTCTGGAATTAAATTAAGCTTTAAATGAATTTTTGAATTTTAAAATAATTTAATCTGAGTAAAATAAACATTAACACAAGTTAAAAATATTTTATTTGGATTCTTCAGGTCTCAAGGAATTTTTTGGTATTTTTGGTAAATTTTTGGGATTTATTTGCTATTTTCTAGAGCCTCTTGAAGTTTATTTGAAATTTCTGGATTAAAGAATTCGGGGAAATATTCCCAGCCGTCCGATCCTCTTTCCTCCGCGTGTCGGCAATCCCAGCCGCCCATGCGTCGGCCTCCCGCTCCTTCCCGCGCGTCCGCCCCGCCTCCCTCTCGCCCGCCGGATCTCCGCCCGCGCCACGCGTCGCGTTCCCCGCCGCCCGATCCCTCGCGCGCCCGCCTTCAGCGTCGCCCGCGCCCCGCCGTTGGACCACGTCCCCGCGCCATGCGTCGCGCTGCTAGTGCCCGCCAGCGCTCGCGCCTCGGCCTTCCTCGTCCGTCTGATCCCGCGTCGTGGCTCGATCCCGACCGTCCGCTCCCGCTCCCGCGTGTAACCCTAACCCTAATACTCAGTTGATCTCAGCCGTCCGATCTCGTCGCGATGGATCTGAGCCGTCCAAACCAATCCGGTTTCGCCGCCCCGCGCTGTAACCGATTCAAGCTCCCTCGGTTCGCGTGCATTTAACCCGTCGGCCGCCTCGGTTCGTGTGCCTGCTCTTCGCCACGCCGCAAACCTAACCGCGCGCGCGCCTCGCCGCGTGCATTCTGCTGAGCCGCTCCTCACCGTCGCCCGTGCGCCCCTGCACGTTCCCGTCGCCGCCGGAGCCGTCCTCGTCGCCGGAGCCGGTCGCCTCCGCCGTGGCCGTCGTGTAGCACCGCCGGTGAGCCCCGTCGCCCGAGTTGCTTCCAGCGTCGCTGCTCGCCTCGCCCCTCGCCTCGCCTCGGTCGCCGCGCCGCTCACTCCGCGCACCTCCGCGCACCCGCGCTCGCGTGCGACGCTTCGCGCGGCGCGCCGGAGCCACGCGTTGTTCATCGCTGCCTTCCCGCCTCCGCGCCCGCGTATCCTCGCCGTTCGTCCCAAATCGAGGCCGCGAGGCACCAGCTGGCGCCACGCGTCCCCGTCTTCGCCGTCGGATCCCGCCGACGCACCCTCGCCTCGCCTCGCGCCCGCGTCGCGCAACGCCGCGCGCGCGCGCGACACGCACGCCCGCCGCCGCCATCCCGCGCGCGCGCCGCTCCATCGCCGCCGCCCATCCGGATCTGGGCCGACGCCCCAGATCTTGCCGCGTGGCTTGCCCTCAGCCGTCAGATCCCGCCACCGCCGCCCGCGCCCGAGCCGCCCACGTCAGCCCTAGCCAACGTGGCGAGCCCCATCAGCACCGCTGCCACGTGCCAGCCACGTGTCGCCGCCACGTCAGCGCCACGTCAGCCAAAACCCCGCCCCGAGCCACGTGGCAGCCATGTCACCCTTGTGCCACGTGGCGGCACCAGCGCGCGCCACGTCGGCACAGCCCCGCCGCGTCAGCACCCTCTCTCCCCGCGTGCACTGTTCGGTGAGCCGGGTTCGCGGTGAACTCGGTATTCCGCGGACCAGGTTCACAGCACAGTACCTTTTTCGAATTTTCCTGATTTTCTTTAGATTAAATTTTCCGAGAGCTCGTTCTCCTCCGTCCTAGCTCTGATTGACCCCGTTCTTTTTTCTAAATTCATCTAAAATCAAGCTCTAGCTGTTGGTTCTGGTTTTGTGAATTTTGAAGTTCATTTGCTTATCATTTTATGTATTTCTTTGATTTCGGTCGTTTTCTCTCTCGCTAGATTCGGATTCCGGAGGAGCAGGTTTCACGCCCGAAGACCAGGAGTACCTCACTGAGCATAACCAAGGTAAGTCGTGCCCTTTGATCATGTTGAACCCAGTTTGCAATCTATTATTTAATTAATTTGTTTTGAATTACATTGCATCGCTATTTTTAATCAAACATTTGTACTGGTAGTTATCGTCCCAATTGAGTTTATCCCTCCTTGATATTTTGGAATGCCATGATGCCATTGTCACCTTAGGTTGGGAAATATACTAGTGATGCTAGGTTATTTGTCACACGGGTTGGTACGATAGAATGCTTAGCTCTGCTTATATTTCCGATTGGGTTTATCATCACATGTGATTTATCAATTTGACTTAATGAGATATGGAACTGTGGTTGGTGCCACGTATATTAAAAATTTGTGCCATGACGTTGGTGCGTCATCGGCAGTTGTTATACAAACTGGCTTTTGCACTCATGCGAGTGATCGTGCAGTAAAGGGGGAAGTGTTGGAGCACTTCGAGGGATGTGGTAGTTTCGCCCGGGTAGTCTTAAGGACTTCACTTTGTGCGTCATTGATCTGAGCTTTACCGTGCAAACCACATGTCTAGTATGGGACGGACCTGGCTGACTAATTTGGGAGGTTTCAACTTTAATCTTGCCATTGAGATGAACATGGTTGCTGATTTCCATGTGGCGCAAGGGGGGTGTGATGCAAAACCCTAGCGGGCGGATTAAGTTGTAACTGAACTTTGTAAAGGCCTTGTTGTGATTACCTTAGGCCTGGGTTAATCACATCGTGTGGGTACAGTTGTGCAACCTCTGCAGAGTGTAAAACTATTCGAATAGCCGCGTCCTCGGTCATGGACAATGCTCGGTGATTTCACACGAGGGGTAGTTATTTCTGAAAACTAGTGGTTTGTGGTTGGAAGTGGACATGTGTTCACTGTTGGTTTAGATTATGGATGGGAGGTCCATAAGCGGTTGGTTTAGTTTGTGGATGGGAGGTCCATAAGCGGTTGGTTTAGCTTGTGGATGGGAGGTCCGCAAGTGGTTATTTCAATTCCTTTGATTATGTATTTATTATTGTTTTACTTAAAAGTTTACCTTCAATCTATTTATTGTATTTCAACTGTCATTTATGCAAATTAACCTATTAGCCTTCCTTTGGTAAGCCTTGCATACTATATTGCATTCATTTGTTACAAACGACTTGCTGAGTACCAATGTACTCACGGCTTTATGCCCAATGTTGCTCAGTTGAGGATGAGGAGTATCACCAGCAGGAGGTTCCAGAAGGAGAGTACTTCGATGACTTCGCGGTTTAGGCTTCGTTCTCCACTTGATAGCCTGTGGGCTTGTCGATTGGCCACTACGCTTTATTTTGGATTTCCGTTGCTACTTTTGTTAAGCCTTCGGGCTAATTTATTGTAAGCTTGACCATAAGGTCGTACCTTTTGAGATTTATCGATATTTGAGCTTTTCATTTATTTTATCGTGTATATGGTTGTGATGACATCTATGTTTGACTGTGTGCACTAGCATGATCCTGGGACTAGTGCAGAATACACAGGGAGTCCGGATTTGCAAATTCGGGTCTCGACACATCCCCTCGCAGTCACAACGGGAGCGTCACAGACGGTGGGACTAGAGAAGAAGCCGAAGAGCTGACATCCCCCCACATTTATAACTGTCGATGCGTCGCGTATGTTGTGATTGGAGCAGGAACCGACGAGTAGCTCAAGCAAGGCGGTAGCCCTTTGTGCCGATGTCGAGGTAGCTGAGCGCGGGGGTGGAGTAGTCGTGGTCGAGGATGTCGTGCTGGAGATGGACATGGTCGACGTAGTCGTGGTCGGGTTACCGATGTCGAGGCGGTCGCTCATGAAGCCGCGGGTGCAAAAGAGGCGCCATGGTGATGACAAAACGCGTCAAAGTAGTTGTTGTGGAAGGGGGCGATGCTGAGGTCGACACAGTCAAGGCCGTCGAGGATGTAGACGAAAAGCGGCGATGCAATCGAGGCAGACGGGACGGGAATGGGAGGGTCGATGCCGAAGTCGATGCAGTCAAGCCGCCAGAGCCGAGGCGTGTGCCGGGTTTACCAGACCTGGCAATGCGTCGGGGCAAGCACGCGACCGGTGTTGTCGATCTCGACGTACAAGGAGAGGCCCCAACCAGCGTGGTTGTGCTTTGGGCGAAGAAGCGATGCAGAGCGGATGCTCCTACCCGGCGGCGATCGACGGGCGCTCTAGCTCGGCGCGCGATCCCGACGCAAGGTACGGCGGCGGCGGTAGAGCTCGATATCGGCGATGAAGGCCCGATCAGCATGACGAAGGCCAGGTGCAGACAGATGGCGCACAAGAGGTTGCGCAGCATAGTCGTCGATGCACAAGGGACGGCGATGTAGATGCAACAGCAAGGGAACACACGTGCGGTGGTGCTGCGGCCCGAGGAGGTGACACAGCAGCAGCCCTATTGCTCGAAGAAGATGCGCGTAGTACTCAATGACGGACCGCGCACAATCGGCTGATCAGATCGAGTACGTGCGAGGTGGGACGACGATGGAAGAAGTCAGCGGAGGCGTCCTGATCTGTGGTGGCGATGACGAACCGGTGTAGAAGATGTGCGGACGGGATGACCGAGACGTGACACGGGAAGGCGTCCCCTCGGCATCGCGTACCTAGCCTGGCCGCACAGTCGAAGAGGTAGAGGCCGGTGTAGTCGACGCCGATGTCAGAGTAGATGCGTGCAAGGTCGACGGGCGGTAGGCGACTCAACCCCGATCAGTGATTGGGGAAAAAAAAGAAAAGATACAACAGTAGAGATAAGCCTCCTTTCCCCGTGGGACCCATTGGCCCTGTTGCCTTTTTCTGCTCTTCTCGGCTTGCTTCTTCAAGTGATGAAGTACACGCAGCAGAGCAGCAGCCAAAACCAACCAAGTCCACCAACTCCTCTCGAGCAGCGACGAGGCACTCCATCCTCTCGGCCGGATGGGAGCAGCAAGCCCGGAGGCGGCGAGGCCGGAGGGGCGGCCGGAAGAGGCGGCGCGGCCAGAGGAGCGGCGCGATCGAAGGGGCGGCAGGAGGAGGCGGCACGCCTGTAGGAGGAGGCTGCGCTGCCGCGCGGCGGCGAGCCAAGTGCACACTGGTGGCGTCTTGCCGGCGCGCGGCGGCGAGAGCGCGCGGCGGCAGCGGTGGGCGCGTAGTGGGGCGCCGACGCGAGCGCTGACCGGCGACGCGGAAGACGGTCGGATCTGGCCTGGAGGCGGCTAGATCTGAGCTTGGCGGCGACGGAGAAGACCAGATCTGGCCCGAGCGGTGCGGGCGCGTGCGGAGGGGGTGCAGGGGCCGGGAGGAGGTGGTGCGGCCCGTCGTCCGGCGACGGCGGTGTCCGAAGGTGGCTGTGTGGGCGCGGCGGCCGGGAAGCGTCGGCGGCTCGGGCGACAGCGCAGCCAGATCGGGGCGGGGCGCGCAAGGATGGCGGCGGCATGGTGGAGACGGCCCGATCCGCCCACCGGCGGCGACGCTGGCCTGGCTGCCACCATGGCGGCTCTGGGACGGGGCGCGAGCTAGCCCGACCGCCACCACGGCGGCGTGGGACAGGGTGCAGCCCAGCCGCCTCCACGGCGGGGCAAAGATCTGGAAGGGGGTGACGGCGACAGCCCAGCAACGAGCCTGGGGAATAGGGCGGTGGCAACCTGACCGCGATGAGGATGATCATGAGGAGGGAGGCCCGATCTGCTGTGTGGCGACGACGACGACGATGGCGACCAGATCAATAGGATCCACCGCCTAAACGGTGGCGCTACCCCCCGGCAGAGATAGATCTCCCCGGGGGCGCGCGGTGCGGAAGCGAGCGGTGGCTAGGGTTAGGATCTAAACCTAGAGCTCTGATACCATGATAGAAGATAGAATTGGGTGGAATTGGATGTATTGCATTTAGCCTCTCAGGCGGTATATATAGAGGTACAAGACTTGGAGTTGTAATCCCAATGAACTCTAACCTACCAAATATATTGTACTCTAACAGAACCCCTCCAATCACAATAGAGAATTAATAACAAATCAAATTCAAGTGTTCAACTTATAAACAGAAGCAAGTATTTCAAGATAAGTAGATAATACAAACATTAGCTGACTTGTTAACCTGGTGAGACACCAACATTAGCTCACAGAAAGTTTGAACAAAGATAATAAAAACAGTAAAGTTAACCTAAACACTTGACATTACAGTGAATTCAAAATACCTTGTCTATTTCAATGTCGAACAACTGATTCAATCCAACAATATAAACGTTTATGAAAAGAGTGGCCACCACTGCCTACATAGGGGTAGAAACACAAAATTTTTAAACATTGCATTTTTATCTTTAAAGAAGACAACTACTGCTCAAAGTTGTACGTCTAGCAAACCAGTGAGGAACAAGGGGGAATATCAGACAAGTTCTCGACAGCTAGTAGGGAAACTGAGACTATGCCTAGTGCCTGATTAAACCAGAAATTTTCTCTTAGATGCAGGGAGAGAAAAAGGAAACCACAATGCAAGCGTACTAGCTTCATCAAAAGATCTTATATTCTTATACAGTAGCAATTCAAGTTATATACACTAGTCAAGAGTCAAGACCACAATACACCTTAGTGTGTTTGGGAGCTGTAAAACATAGTATTTTGCTTCAAACGAGCACCCAAGAACAGCAAAAGGCATGTTTGTTCATTATTCTCTCGCACACTTTAGTATGTTGCTTCTTACTAAAGCTACATTCCTTTGTGCAAGCTTAAGTTCCCAAAGACCCACATTATACCATTCAGTCGAACCCCCCCCCCCCAATTAGTAGTATTAGTTCAGGGCACCTTGGATAGTCTATCGATGGGAATGGGATGGGATCAACTGAGATGGATCTTGAAGAAGAAGAAGAAGAAAGATCTGGTTGGGTTGGATTATTCTCAGCAAAGAAAAGACCAGAGCGGGCAAAACGAAGAACAATCGAAGCAAGCTAGGCCTTCCTTACCAGCGAAAGAAGGAAACAATCTAGGTCGAGATCTAAGTATTTATTTTCAAACACATTGCGATGGGGTGACTTACTTACATTGGGGAATGCTTCAAGAATCAGGAGCGACGGCCGACGGAGAAGAAGAGGGAGGCGACACTGGTGGATCCAGGCAGCTCGTGGCGATGCGGTGGAATCGACGCGAGCTCACCTGACACGGCACCCGGCGATGGTCTCTACCACTCAGGCCTCAACGTCTACAGTCTGGCGAAGGGACAAGCGGTACGGCGCCTGACGGTAACTCTCTACTCTCTAGTAACCTCTGGAGTTTGGAGTGGCGACGGTGGTCTAGTTAGGTCATCCTGTGGTGGTCTGGTGGAGGCGTGAAGCATGGAGGTGTGCTGGTATGGGCTGGTGCACCAGCCAGTCACTAGTGCAGGTGTGGCACCGAGAGAAACTACCAGCTGGGTTGATTCCGGATACTCGAGCGGATTTTATTGAATTTACCAGCAACGGAAGCAATTCGGTCAAGTTTCATCAATACCAAATTCGCTACTAAATTCGCCTACAAATATCTAGCTACCGTATCGAATCTGGCCAGATACCAAACCAGCTTACCGAATTCAGTATCGACAGGATTCAGTACCGGGTTGGTCGGGAATAACCCAACCCGTTTGCACCCCTACAAGCCATCACTTTGATCATATTACACCCATATTTTGAATGCACGTTATGTTGATTTAAAATTATTAAAATCACATTCTTTAATTTATTACTCAAGTTATATTCATGTTAAGCGCATAGTTAAAGTCCCAATTAATAATTGTGCTAATACACTCCACCTTATGACTTTGGACATAAAACCTTATCGTCTTAGAAATAATAGTAACTATACTAGTGATAACTCCATATCTAAGCGTCAAACTTAGTCTTGCTTAGATACTCAGGGGCATTAATTTGCCCTGACATCATTTCCAACAAGAAAACTTGTATTTGGGCAGCCATTGGAAAGAAATGGCTGGTATTTAAATTGAAATGATATTTTGGATCCCAAAAACTCTAAACCTACTTAAATATATGGGTGGATGGTAAGAAGGGCTTGCACGGATGGAGTACAAGTGTGGTTTGTGATAGAACGATCCAAATAACTCTAAGGACTAATCTGGTAACCCTTCCCAATGTAAAATAGCACAACTATAAGTCTATAATGGGTACGACCTAACTAATTAATTTGCATTGACGCAGTGTGGGTTGCACCATCCAGTGGACATGGGTTGAGAGCTGAATAGAAGCCTCCGTGCGGCACAAGAGACAGCTTCCAGAGTTGGTGGATAGAACCCTACGGCTGTAGAAATCTTAGCAAGTGTAGCCTCATTGGAAAAATGCATTGTAAAAGTCTTGTGGTGATCTTTTTGATCTACATGTCTAAGGAAACATGCAGAATATAACATGTTAGTTATCTATTGTGGGTAAAGTGTGCGACCTTTGCAGGATGAAAATTGTTCGAACAACCATACCTATGGTCAAGGGTGGGCATGTGAACTTACTCGAGTTAGTGTCTATTTATAAAATGATCTTTGTGATTGCGATGAAAAACACAAAGGGTGGATAGAATCCTGAGTATTGATTTCCCCTGGGTGGATAGAACCCAGCGATTATAACAGGTGGATAGAACCCAAGTATCAAAAATAGCATACAATGGATGGAACTGTATTCTATAAAAGGTGGATGGCACCTGCACTACTACTACAATTGCACACTCTTATATTCTTTGAAAACATGGTTTAGTTAAAATGCTAGGTCTCAGACTTTCTACTTATTGTACTTTAAATATGGCTTTACACAAATAAAAGAACTTCAAGCTCCCTTGTCAGCTTTGCATATATTATTATTGCATTTTATATGGTGGCTTGCTGAGTACTTTTATACTCACTATTACTCAATTACTATTATTTATTAAGTTAGAAGGAGAAAGAAAAGCCCTACGATCACCTAAGGGCATTGACAAGAGTGGAAGATGATGATGGCCAAGAATTAGGTCACAAGCCCTAGCTGGTTGCTTATGGGCATATCCTAAGGATTCTACTTACGTGATGTTTCCATTCCCGCTGCTGCTCTTTAAAGGCTTCAATCTGATCAACCCATGTCTATGTCTACTTATTGTATTAGTTATGCTTTCGCAAGATATGTATTTGATGTTTAGTAATATATCTGTGAGTATTATCTACTGATCCATAAAATAGTACGATGAAATTACAGAGGATTCCAAATCGATCAAATCCAAGTCCGACAACACAGCAAACCCACCTCTTCTCCTACTCTCCTTCCTTTGGCCACGCTCTTCATCAACTCATGTGCTGCACAGCAGCAGCCACCGTTGCCGCCCAATGCACCTTCGTCTAACTTTACACTGTCAGGCTCCATTACTCCTCTTGCCACAACCTGCCTGCTGCACCCACCATACCTGCTTCAGCACCACCAATCCCAATCATGCCTCCTCCGCACCGATCATGTAGCCTTTGTCATTGTTAGCAAAACCTTTGCTTGTTCCCACTATGCTGCCCTCGTCATCCCAGTGCAACCTCCACCTGCTCCCTCCATCCTACCCCCGTCGCCCCCGGACATGCCGCCTCCTACGCACACCACCCCATCCCCATCACAACCCAACATGCCATCTCCTACCATGCCTTCTGCCATAACCACCTCGCTGCTGTCCAGGTCACCCACGCCTTTCTTGATCACCGCCCGATGGTCTTCAACGTGGTCACCTTCCCCTTCATCTCTCATGCCATCGTTCTCCTCTCGTATGTGCATGCCTCATAGTCGACACCCTAGCATAGATACACAGGGCTGTCGCGCTCCTGGGGAACCTACGCCTTGTATGGGGTGTTGTCAGGAGTAGGGGTGAAAATGGATCAGATAGTTTCTGATCGATTCAAACAGTTTTCAAATACGAAATGGTTCGGCTCAAAATTTTATCGGATAGTCTCAGATCAAAAACGAATACGGATTTTTTTCCCAGAAATAAAAATGAATATGGTAGCACACTATCCGTCAAATACGGATGTGGAATCCAACTATTCGAAGATGATGGAATCCAGATATTCGGCCACCAACCATATGTACTAGTACTGTTAGGCCGAAGGCCCAAGCCACTCACAGCCCACTCCACCAGGTCTTCTTCAGGGCATCACCGCAAGAAACCAAGATTTGAGGAGATATTTCTTTATGTCTTCCTATTAAGACTCGAATATGTAAATTCGGACTATCTGTGTATACCATATTAGTCTACGATCATACTAGTGCACACAGTGTAAATAGATGAAACATAGATCATATGTACGATTAATAAGGGAAAAGGCTCAAATATTATTAATTATCAGAGTACGACCTTATGGCCAATCTTAGAACTTACTAACCTAGAGGGCTTAAGAAACTAATAGTGAAAAACAGAAATACGTGTAGTAGCCATTCGACATGCTCACAGACAATCAACAGGGAAGAGAAGTTCTAATCCGTGAAGTCATCGAAGTATCCTCCTTCTGGTACCTCCTGCTGATATGGTTCTTCTTTAACTGAGTAACAGTAGGTATAAAGTCGTAAGTATATTGGTACTCAGCAAGTCATTTATAACAAAGATGTAATATAATCTGCAAGGCTTACCAATGGATGGTTAAAAGGTTATTTTACAAAAAGCAATAATTTAAATTAAACGCAGTAAATAGATTAAAAGTGAACTTTAAATAAAATGATAATAAGTAACTAATCAAAGGAATTGAATGAACCACAAGTGAACTAATCGTCCACCCAATGAACCACACGTGAACTAATCACGCACGTAATGAACCACCATTGAATTAACCATTCACTTTTCGTAGTTATCTCAACCAAGTTTTATCAAATATCTAACCTTCATGTGAAATCATCAAGCATTCTCCATAACCAGGGATACGGATATTTAAATAGTTTAACACTCTGTAGAGGTTGCACAACTATATCCACATGATATGATCATCCCTACGCTAAAGAAAATCACAGCAAGGCCTTTACAATGCTCAACCACAACTTAATCTTGTCGCTAAGGTTTCGCATCACCCCCCTTGCGCCTCATAGAAATCAGCAACTATGTTCATCACAATAGCGGAATTGAAATTGAAAATTCACAAATTAGTCAGCAAGGTCTATCCTATACTAGACATATGTTTTGCACGGTAAGACTCAGATCAATGGCGCACAAAGTTAAGTCCTTAGATATTATCTAGGCGAGACTTCCAAATCCCTCGAAGTGAATCCACACTTCCCCCCTTTACTGCACGATCACTCGTCTAAGTGAAAACCAAGTTTATATCCTCAACACCAATGTCATGGTACATAAATTTTATAATTATGGCTACAATCATGATTTAATATATCATTAAGTCAAATTAATTAATTGATTACATGTGATGATAAGCCCAACGGGACTATAAGCATGGCAAAGTATATTAACCGTACAACCCATGTGATACTAGTATTACATCACCAAATAATTTCTATCCTATGGTGACAATAGAATCATGGCATTCAAATTATCAAATGGGGGATTAAGGCAAATTGGACAATAACTACCATATACAAGGATTTGTAATAAAATAGCAATACATGATAGTTTAAAATAAAATAAAATAATAATAAATTAAAAATTAGATTCAACATGATCAAAGGACACAACTTACCTTGGTCTTACTCAATTATGAATTTTTGATCTTCTAGTGGTGCTCCCACTCTTTCGAAGGCGCAATCTAACGAGAGAGAAAATAAATAAAACACAAAATAAATTTAAATAAAATTTAAATGAACTCCAAAAACTCCAAACCAGAACCCAAAGATAGACATCTATTTTAGATGAATTAAAAAGAAGAATGGGGTCAAATAGAGTTAGGATAGAGAAGAACGAGATCTTGAAAAAATTAAATCTAAAAAATACTAAAAATTAAAAAAGGTTACTGTGATTTGGATTCGGTGCACAGAATAGCTAGTCTATGGTGGAGTCGGTGTATGAAACAGTGAATAGGCAACTGGGTTTACTGATGTGGCACTAGGATGGCTTAGCTGGCTAATGTGGTAGGACACGTGGCATCCACGTGGGTGCTGACTCGGCAAGACTGCCGTGGTCGAAGCGGCTGCCATAGCCATGGAATATTCCATGGTTGTAGTCAAAGATGGCTGTGGTCGGAATGGTCGAGTAGCTGTGGTCGTAGTCGAATACGACATGGTCAGAGACGGCCAAGTGGTCGAATGACCGTAGTCGGAAGGTTGGTGGTCATGGGTAGTGGTCATAGACGCCACGGTCGTAACCGTGAGCGATCGTGGTCAGAAGGTTGGTGGTCATGGGTTGTGGTCACAGACGCCACGATCATAGCCGTGAGCGACCATGGTTGTGGTGAGAGAAGGCATGGTCGAAGCAAGGCGGTGAGACTGGACGGCGGATGAAGAGGGATGGAGGTGGTGGATTTGGGACTCACCGGCGGTGAGGGTGGCTTGACAAACTGCGGTAGTCGGCGCACCGACGAGGACGGCGAACGACAACCGGAGTTGAAGATGGCGATGCTCAGTAGTGGTGACAGATGCATTGAAGGAGCATAGGTGATGTTTCAGCTGCAGGGTGTAGAGATCAAGAGGGACAACATGGATTATAGGTACGGACGCTGAGAGGTGGGCTCGGGTACGACGCGGAGTTCGGCTCAAGCACGAGAACCGAGGTGGCGTTGAAGACGCAGTCCCGATCGGGAACAAGATGAACAGTGCACACATCGCAGGATTGCTGACATGTGGCTATAAACGAAATGGACAGTCGGCGATGAATGGCGCATATACACAATGTCTAGGGATGGCAATCGGGCGTGGTGGGTACGGGTAGTACTCGCCCATACCCATACCCGCGACCTTGATTTATGCCTACGGGTATACTCGTGAAGGAAAACGGGTGAAGAATGTCGCCCATACCTGTCGCCCACGGGTACCCGTCGCCCGCGAGTATACCCGCGAACTGAGAGTCACCATGTACTTTAATATGAAATCTTATGCAACATATTAAAGTATTGCAATTTTATTTGTAACATATTATCTTTCTACACCAAAGTATTGTGACATGTTATCTTTCTACACCAAAATATTGTAACATATTATTTTTCTACACCAAAGTATTGAATATTTGTAACATATTCATAGATCGTAGACTCGCGGGTAAACGGGCTAGACGGGTACGGGTGGAGCTTACCCATACCCGTACCCGTTTACTCGGCGAAAAGTTTCCCCCATTTTCATACCTATGGATAAAAAATATATCCCATACCCAGCTTTATTAGGGTATTTACCCGCGGGTACACAGGTAAATGGGTACAATTGCCATCCCTAACAATGTCTAGAGGTTCTGATGGTTGACACGAGTTGCAAAGGTTGAATCCGGTGGCTAAAAATGGTCATGGCCTGGATAGCCGACGCGTGTCTGCGATGGGATTAGACAACTGTGATTTGGTGGGCCAGAGTGAACAGTAATGGGTCGGCCTATTTACTGTTTAGGATTTCTGGGGATTTTCTTATTTTCAGATATTCAAATAAATCTTTATGAGCTCTAGAAAATAGCAAATAAATCTGGAACAATTCACAAAAAAATTTCAAAAAAATTCATTGAGACACAAAGAACCTAAATAAAATATTTTTAGTAGATATTAATGTTTATATTAATAATACTAAATCCTTTTAATTATTAAAAATTTAATTTAAGTTTATATTAAATCTAGAAAAATTCAAATAGTGAATTTTATTTTAAAAGCTTCAAATGAACTAGGAAAATTAGGATGGTGAATTTTATTTTCACTGTTGTGGTTTAACTTAGCAAGTTTATAATCTCGCTAACACATCATTGTTGTTCCTTGTCGAAAATTGTTTGATTGCAGCTGCTAGATTTGTGATGGAATCTACAACTGGAAGCAGTAGTGCAAGTGTGAGAAATGCATGCTTGCATGCTTTCATCTGCGAAGTTGTTGTTACCATTTCCATGATATTAACTTAAGTACTAATAAAGATCTTATTAAGAATATGGATATTTAGCACTTTGAAAGTTGGAACTTGGTGCTTCGCCCTGTTTCTAAAATTCTTAACTAATATAGTCTAATGACTATTTTAGGTTTCTGAAGATCAGCCCAAAGGGGATGGTGCCTGTGTTTAACAACGGTGATGGCAAATCCTCTGCTCATCATGTTGCCTGTGTTTAACAACGGTGTTTAACAGATGGTGTTGAGAATGGAAATCTGGAGCTTTTGTTTTTAGGCATCCAAGCCTGAATAGTATGTGTGTTAGTACTTATGATGTGTTTTTATGCTTGTTCAGATTGCTATCGTGTGTACTTCATGAATTACACGTTGTTAGTACTTATGCTATATACTGATCGAATATTATGTATATTTCTATTGTGAATGAAAATACTTATACTTATTTAAATTTCATGAATATTTTGATAAGATAGTCAAATATTATGTATTTTTGGTTTCTTTAAGATTGTTCTATTAATTAGGTGGCAATATATAGGGCCTTGGAAGGCAGGGTTTAGGGCTCTCTCCAATAGAATTTTCTTCCTTGATGCAGAGTAGTTTATGCATGCATAGGCTTTCTTTTTACTACTTATTTTATATGATGACACAGTCTACAATGCATACATTTGACTATTTCTAATTATATGTTAGTAAAAACTATACGAAATACATTTAATAATAAATCTATTAATATCATTTTTATGTGACAAATCTAATACCTTTAGCCATATCAGTGGTCAAGGTTTTCAAATTTTGATTACACAGGTTCTAAAACGATTATAAAGGAGTATTACATTCACTAAAGTAGCAATCTTCTCTCTTTTTTTTCTTTTTGAGACTTAACCACGGAGCTAAGCTTTATTCATCAACAATGAAGGTTACAATCATGACGAATAGAAGACGACAGAAACGCTGGGGTGTCCTATTAAGCCACATGCACCTCTGCCTATCCGATGAGGCCTGCTTAGCTCACACAAGTGCCGCAAAATTGGCACCCTAGGGAACAAAACGAATGTCGATAAATGTAATACAAAGCCCCTGAATCTCAGTGAAAAGGGCAACAAACTCTGATCTATGGTTCTTCCTCATCTTCCATAGATTAACAATCACCTGGCAGTCGGATTCAATTATTACTCATTCCAAGCGCCAATTAACAGCATGTTGGACGCCATCTCTAAGTGCTAGGGTTTCAGCGCCAAGCGGGCTCCCATCTTACCTTGGTTGTAACAAAACTGCCGTTTGACCCCATGTAACCATACCGTTGCCCCCGTACATACGCTCCAAATCAAAAGCGTTTCAGCGGCCAGCGGGCTACCATCTTACCTTGGTTGAGAACGGCGTGCTGGGAGTGTAATTACGGCGTCGACAAACTATGGGTTTGTTTAACTTTGTGCTACCACCATCGTTTAACTCCCTTAGACATTTGACATGGCAATTTGGTGCCGATTTTGTTGCGGAATTAAGTAATCATCGTTCTAAATGTTCGTCGTGGACTAATGGTTCAAAAGCAACGTGTGTACACGTAACATCTTTTGTTACATTAATCTATATAAGTATTGGATGTTTGGCTGTGATGCTTTGGTCATCATTGTTTTTTTGAATTAATCCTAATCCTTTAGCCAGAAGAAATCTAACCCAGATCGTACTTTTGACGTCCAAACCATGAAGCTAGGAAGGAGGAGGCTGATCTCACCACATTATCCACAGGCTCACCACAGGAAGCACGCTAATTAAATGGCCCAAAACATGGTGTCTGTAAGTGGTTAAGAATTCAATGTTCACCCATCTCAAATAAAACTACTACACATTATAGGGGCGTTCCGTAGCACTCATGCATGAATTATAACTTTTTTTTATACTGTAATAACTAGCTTTTAAATGGTATATTTTTCAAGACGAGATTTATAAGTAGATTGTAGTATAAACTATACCAAATTCAGCTGTATGGATCAAAATTATGTGCGACTATTCGTACTACCTCACGCAAATAATCTAGAATTTAAAATTCTAAGCTATAAGCTGCAGTCCAAAAGAACATACTATATAATATTTTACTAATCTCATGCAACCCAAAAACTTCTTTTATTATTTTCATGTTAATATCAAATAAATCAATTCTTATGTTAAAAAGGCAACATTATTTTCTCCTACATCTGTACAATAATGTGCTAGTTTACATCTGTACAATACTCCGGTACAATGCAAGAACCCAACGGCAGGCGCATGCAGGTGCAGCCTCCCATGCTGCGGACTGGACCATACGCTGACCCGGCTCTGAGTCATCTCGAAGCCTCTTCCCCAATCAATTCTCAGCCTGCCTGCTGGCTCCTACACACACACACACACCAATTTGAATGGGGAAGTTAATGGCGAATATTTCACCAGCCAATTGAAAGACATTGCTGCTAGCGACTTGTGTCCTGCTGAGTCACCGCCAATATGAATCCACGTACGCGCGCCACCGATCGATCGCCATCTTCCTGAGTCGCAAGGAATGGATTCGTGCATGCTTATTGGACACGTACGGTTATCCACTATATATATACCAGACGATATTTTTAATTAATGGCCGTAGGCACATGACAGTGGAAGCTTCGATCCGACTAGGCCTGGAGTTGGGCCGGGTTTTCTTTTTATCATCCTAAGGTTCAGTCAGCATGATACAGACACGATACATGACAAACTGAGCTGACAAGGCATGAACGGCGGGCCATGTTAGGCCTAGAAAGAAGGCTTGTCAAGCGGCATAGCACGGTGGACTGGGTCGGCACAAAAGCAGCGAGGTGTGACACGGCGTGGCTGGGCCTGTCATGTGGATGCCGAGGGACGTGGGATTAGCTGGAGAGGGGGAAGGAGAGTAAGACCATCGTGCCGTACCTGTGGCAGTGCACGTCACCATCCCATGCTGCATGGATGTCGTGGGAAAGCTAGGCCAATGCTCGAGCATCATCCCATGCCACAACGAGGCCACCACAGCTATCGACACTGCATGCACACCAACCATGCCATCGATAGGCCGCAGGCACACGCATGGCACCATCACCATCGCTTCACTCATCCCCATTCCACCGTCGACCTTTGCTCATCATCTATGGCCACGACGTCATCGGCCACACACCCACCTCACCATCACCGCTCCCCTCCACCACCTCTTCCTCCACGCTCACCGTTCACTGCAGTGCCCTACCTCTACGTTCGAGCCCTAGCGCCCCGCATCTAAGCTCGTCATTCGCACCGACGAGGCCACCACCGAACACCGGATTCACCGTGTCGACCAGATCCCGTCCCCAAATCGTGACCTCTTTTAGATCTATCATAGATCTGGCCGACAAAGGCATCGATGGGGGTGGTGGGCCGTGGAGAGGTGGGCAATGGGTGGTGACGATGCAGTCGAAGAGGCAGAGCCTACAAAAGTGAACGACGACAGTAGGGTGGAACACGAGGAGGCAATGGAGAGAAGGGAAAGGACGAGCGGTGGGACGGTGGGAGTGGTGCCACGATGTAAGGCAACCAGAAAGGGAAAGGGAGAGCCAGAGAGAGCTGGAGAGAGAGAGGGAGGTGGGTGAAGTGGGGGAGAGGCTAGGGAGACAGAGAGGGAGAGGGGGAGAGGCGGCTGAGGAGACGGAGAGGGAGAGGGGGAGAGGCGGACAGGAAGAGGGAGAGAGACAACGGGGCTGATTGGAGGGGATTGGATAGCAAAGGTGTTGTAGGGCATTAGGCAATAGTTGCCTAATAGCTAGCATGCTACTAGTGGCAAGATAGAGCAGAGAAGCAATGGGTGGGGAGGGAGATAGGCAACGACTGGGAACCAGTGACAAGATAGAGCAAAGGAAGAAAGCAGACAAATAATGGAGACTAAGAGACAACAAGCAGATGCAACGTTCTCTTCCTTCATAGCTATAAAACCCACATCCTCTACTTATTTCTTCACCAGCAAAGCACGAAGCTTCTTTTCTCTCTTTACTCTACTTAGTAGTATTAATAGTCTATACAATAGAAAGCTCAGTAACGGTATGCTACCAAAGAGACACGGCATGAAGGCGACGGCGAGAGCATTCAAGATCTATAGCAGTATGCTATCAAGAAGTCACAATATGAAGGCAGTAGCGAGGTGCCGTGTTGGAAGCTCCCGCAATTGGTCTCCTAATCCTCTTCCGGCTTTGCCTCCCATTGATGCTCATTAGCTCTCCCCAAGCATGGGAGACTACATCATGGGAAGAGGACAAAGGGTTAGGGTTAATTGATGAATCACACATGAGAGCGACCATTGTTGAGTACGTACTAGATATAATTGATGATTTTAAGATAGATAGTAAGATTATTTCTATAACTCTTGATAACGTATCAGCGAATACGATAGCTATGAATATTCTCGCCCTAAGGTTGCACACAAATATTGTTGGATATATTTCACCAGAAATGCGTATGTCATATCTTGAACCTAGGTTTCACGAGACTCTGCTTGGGAAATGGGTTGGTTACTCGAGGCATTCTGTCATTGTTGTGGGTCCTTCACTTTCAATACATCAATGTGGATTACCTCTAGAGATAGTAATAAAGCTTTTTCAGCTATCTGTAATTCATGATTTAATCATGAAACACACTACTTCTAATGTTAGGATTGCTACAAGGAAAATTTGGGAAAAGGAACCTGATTAGTGAATATTTGAAAAATATCCACGATGCCCTTTGTTACCTTGTAAGTTCACCACAAGTGGTAGCCAAGTTCACGGAATACTGCACATCCAATGGCAAGGACTCAGGAAAATTCTGTCTTGATATGAAGGTGAGGTGAAACTCGACATACATCATGCTGAAAAAGGTACAAGGGCACGAACAAATTATATATGTCTTTGTCAATGCTAACTCTCAGAATAATAAATTGGTAGTTACTAATTTAGATTGGTAAATTGCTAAGCATTTTTTTTAGAGTTTTAAGACCTTCTTTATAAAGCAACTAAGGTTTTATCATGTGTTTACTACCCTACCACTTGCTTAGTTATAGATTTTATTTGGCTAATTACATACAAGTTGCTAAATCTAGGGAAGTTTCCTTTTAAGCCATGCTATTGCATCAATGGAGGAAAAATTATTAAATATTTTAGATCTATTTCAAATATATATTGCTTCGCTATCATTTTTTATCCTACATAAAAGCTAGCAGGTTTGCATATTGGTATGAAGGGAATAGGTGAATGCCTCGGTCTTGATTTTTCTAAAACTTTTGAACATGTCAAGAAGTAGTTTTTCATGTTTTCCGCTTGTATCATGATAAACTTGGCAGCAACGCAAGATCAGAGGTCTCACAGCAGGCACAACAAGGCAAGACAAGCTTGACAACTCACTTGTAGAAGAAGCTAAATGCCAAGTTTAGGTATTTATCCTCTCAGTCTAAGGCACCCCCCAAGTAGAATTATGTCTCAGAGCTGAACCACTATCTGGGGTATGATTTTACAAACACCGATCCTGACTTTGCTGATGGAGGCAAGATAGACTTGCTTGAGTGGTGAAAGAACAATAAGCGAATATTTCCTGTACTGTGTCATTCGTACAACATGTTCTACTAGTTTCGGTGTCTACCATATATTCAAAAGTGATGTTTAGTATGGTAGGGAGAACAATTAAGGGAAGGAGCTCATCCCTCATGCCTAAGATGGTAGAGGCAATCACCTGCGTTAAAGACTAAAAATTGCTAAAAGAGCGACAACAATATTAACTAGAGGGTCTTAAAATCGTGCAAGCGTGTGCTAACCTAGAACACATGAACGATCTCAACATTGGAGTAGTTAGTATGTGTGCATGTTGCTACGATACTCTTTTCCTTACCGGAAAACCTCACTTTGGGCATAAGGTTTTTAACAAGACAGTAACATTGTATCTATAAAATATTAAAAAAATTTCACTTTTCCCCTAAAAATTTACGTGTTCATATTTTTATGCAATTACTTAAGTTTCAACCTTTTTCCTTCTTTTTCACCTCTTTTTTTTCCCTCATTTTCCCCATTCCTTCCCTTTTCTTCACCTCTCCTTTTCCTTTTCCCACTTCTCTCTCATCTCCTTTTCTTTTCCTATGTTGGTGGCTTGGGCCTCGATGTCGTGCATCCTTTATTTTTCTCTCCTTGTGGTTCACAGCCTCACCTTCTCCCTCCACAACTGATGGCCTGACACTCACTTGCCGGTGTCGACACCCTCTAGATCTAGCCGTTTGGGTCCAGATCCCATCATCATTTATTGCCCATCGCTCATCATCAATGCCACCTCCAATTCTGTGTCGCTAGCTATGGTTTCGAAGAGGGCAAGTGGCGGTGGCTAAGGTGGCACATGTGGGAGGATGGGAGTCTATGAACCACCCCTTGCCTTCCTCCATTGCCAGAGCCGCACCTCCCCGGGTCCCCCATCCTCATCTTCCACCATTGACGGTTGCCTGCCGTCAGCGCTGCCCTCTTGATCTAGCCACTTGGGTCTAGATCTCGTCACCGACCACTGCCCACCACTCATCCTCAACATCATCTCTGGCTTTGTGTCGGTGGCTATGGATCCGAGGCAAATAAGCGGTGCTTACAGCCAAGGCGAGCAAGCGCCATGTATCATGCTCGTGTCGACATGACTCGATTGCATCCTCGGGGTGGTTGTTCCAAGCGACACAACCTGATGTAGCAAGCCTGTCAAGCTATGCTGTGCCGCCAGCATAGCCCAACTCACAGGTCTAGATCGGACCATTCCTAAGGCTTGCTTCTTTATTTTACGTACGTGTGCAATGACTTTTGCATAAATGGATGGATGAAAATTGCTTCGTTGATCACTCCAAATGAATCGAACATGTATTGACAGGGGCCAAAGCATTTCATCACGAGAGGTAAAGCATGCTCTTAGCAACTGGGGCTCAAAGAAAATTCGTCATTGATGATTCTTTCTTCCAATGAAAGAGTAGTATATGAGGTAAGAGGTGTTGCATGTAGTGGCTAAACTATTCATAGTGGAGTAGCTTAAATACAGAAAAGTATGGCGATCTTTAATTTCGCTGAGTCTAGAGATCGATTCGTCATACATCGGTGTGACTTGTCTACTGTTTTGGTCTTGGATTTCAAAGTATTTTTTGATTTCAAAGAAAGGTGCAGCTATCCTCTAGTCGGTGTCCTACGAACTTTCTAGTTGAAATCGTCGTGACATCTGACATTCCTATCCAAGACTAAGCATGTCTTTTTCCACCTAAAGATCGATTCCTTTACGTTCGTTGCAAGTCTAGGAGACTTGCTAGCTAGCTAGCTACAACATTAATTTGTCAAGCTTTGCATAATTTGCGCTGGTTTAGTGGAATTTAAGGCAGCTTATTTATGTATTAGCTAAGAATAACTCTGCTTAATAGAAGAACTTGAACTTTCGACCATACATGTCTGATCTGTGTGGAGGGATTGATCTCATCCTACTCTAACGTCGTACAAAGGTACCTATTGCTAAGCTTTTCTATGGGTTATCACTGACTACACCACTAGTGTCAAACCAAAGAAAAGTTTCTCTCTCACGTGATCAGAAGACCAAAATATGAATATGCGATGCATGTGAATTCTTATACTATTGTTTAACAAAAGTTTGCTAATCTGATCGAAGTACATTTCTACTTTATTCTACTAAGGAATACGTCTGTTTTACCCTATACATTTTTATGAAAGTTTGAAAATCAACTCTTAACTATAAAATAAAGTGTTTGACACCCTTGAACTCTTAATAACATTTACTTTACCCTTAAGACCAAATCGCCCCAGTTTTGCTGATGTGGCATCCACGTTAGTATCTATGTCACCAAATTGTCCCACCTCATCGACCAAATCACCTCCTCCCTCTTTCTCCATCTCCCTTCTCTATTCTCTCTGTCCCTATTTCCTTTCAAGCGAGAGACGGCCATGGAAGCAGCTTGGCACCTGTGAGAACGGGTCAGCGACACCCATACCTTCTTCTTCCTCCCTCTCCCTCCCCATCTTCTTCTTCTTTCATGGGTCCCTGGCCCTTCCTTCCCTCCCCTGCTCCTGCTCCTGCCCCTTCATCCTGCCCCTCTCCTCCTTCCTCTTTCTTCTTCCTCTTTCTAGCGCACCGATAGTAGAGGAGAGGAGGCCATTGGCTTTGTGTTGTTGTCTTCGTCGTGGGCTTCAGGCATCTTCCTTGTCATTGGCACAGCCTAATCCGGGTCTACTATGCCCAGATATAGGCCCACCAGCGGTGGAGGAGGTGAGGGAAGGGCACCAGTGGTGGAGGAGAGGAGGCTGCCAATTCTGTACCTTATCTTCATCGTCGGCTCAGGCCATCACCGGTGCAGCCAAACTTTGGCCTGTTGTGCCCAGATTTGGGCTTGCCATCGATGGAGGAGGAGGTGGCCACCATCGGATCTAGCGCTCAGCTGTTGAGGTAGCAGATCTAGTCTTCTTCCTTTCGTATGCCTGTTGGCTCCTTATGCCTTCTTCCTTTTGACTAGCGGCGGTCGATTTGGCCCTCTTTCTTGCCACCACTGCTCATCGTCGTCAGACCCGAACTCGCTGCCTCTGTCGGACACAAGCTCATTGTTGTTGAACCCGACCTTGTTGTCGCCGGTCTAGAGCGTGTGAGAGAGAGGGGAGAGAGAGAGACGTTGATCAGGAGTGAGAGAGATGAGGAAAGGAAATTAGAGGGAGAGAAGGTTGATTAGTGGGGGCACCACAATGATCACGGTGACAGGATTGCCATGTCAACAAAGAAGCTTATACATGTCAAAACCATTTTCTACGTTAGCACCAAGTAGGTGCCACCTCAATGCAAAACAACCTTTAATCAGTTTAGAGGTAAATGCAAAACAACCTTTAATCAGTTTAGGGGTAAAATAACGGTATGGATAGTTGAGGGGGTGTGAAACATCCGGCTTTACACTCTCAGGTTGAAAGTTAGACTTTAGTAAGAGTTTAGGGTAAGACGGATGTATTCCTTCTATTAAACGTCCACTTTAATCAATGTTAGCGTCGATTAATGGATGACATGCAGTAGCTAAGCTAGTAGGCGTGCAGGGACACATCGAAAAGAAGTTAGTCGACCAAATCACGATATAAAAGGTTAGCGGAATTATTGGACAAGGTTGTAGCAAGTGGACATTGACATGGAGCTGTGGTACGTTTGACTTCAGTGGTGTCGTTGCATGCTGGGACCAGGGCTTGACTCGGAGCAAGAAATTTTGCGGTGTATGGATAACCTCATAAGATCAAGTTTGACAAGATGTGGAAACTTAGACTTACAGATTGGACTAAATGTCAAACCCAGATTTAGTCAGTAATATTTCCGATTAACTATGACGGTATAGCTTGTGGTAGGACTATATATGAAGTATAGATCAGAGTATAGATGCAGTGTGCATCCGGCTAAATATACCAAGGATTGCAGAAATCTAAGACCTCTCACAGAGAGCATCGCCAAACAATCGATCCTAGAGAGCAAACACGCACCCACTCTCTCTAAACAGCAGGCTCACGCACTTTGCATGCATGCGTCATGATTCATTTGTAGCCACGGGGAGTGTGCCTACCCATGATCCTTGAGAAAGAAGAAAAACAGAAGTGGACGACGTGCACATGCCTCAATTAACGAGTCCAACCATTTGGATTCTTGCAAAAGGGGCCAAACCAACAAGGAGGAATAATCAATGGGTGTATTTTTTTAGTTAATTATAATATACATTGTTTTTAAATTTTCTATATTAGCTAAAATTATATATAAGTATCTCTTTATACTCTCTTATAAATAGTTAGAATTTAAAATTTTAAATTAAAAACCGTAAACTATAAAAAATACCTAATCACTGATCGCAAATATCTAGCCCCGAATGGCGCTGCGCAACCAGATGTAATGTGCGCGCCACATGCATGGCCGCACAGCACGTCACGATACTCGCGGCGCTGGATTGCTTGCCTGCAGGATCTGGTGTGCTCCAGTGACCGCTGTCCCCGCGTTGCAGGGAGTGCTAAGATAATGGCACTGTTGCTATCTTGCCTCCCAACAACCCAGCAGTATCATTCAGCGTGGCAAAATTTTAGCAACTTTTTGCCGAGCCTACACACTTGTTACTTTGTCTCGTGCTTGTACGTAGTAAGATTTTTAGACCTTCAGCACCGTGCACATAGTGCTTGCTTTTCCACGTTGGTAGGATTGACCTCATGAAACCAGCATCTTAGGCAGGTCCGTCGTTGGGGCTAGGCGGCAGGGGCGCCGACCAAGGGCCCAAGTAAGAGGGGGGTCCAAACAAGAGGGAGGCTATGAGCCTATGAGCAAATATAGGATGGATCTGTATATGTGTTCCTTCATCATAGTATATGTGCTCCAGTCCATCTGAAAGTGTAAAATACGCAATTGATTGATTAACATCTTAAATTGAGGTAACCATAATAGTTATTTTGTTATTTCTTAGTTTTTCTTCTATTGTTATATTGACATTGTCTTTTATGAACCAAATACATGCTGCAAGTTAATTTTACTAGTACTATAATACATGTTTTATCAATTATTATGTTAGTCTATAAGGTTTATAGTATTGCGCTCGTCCAAGAGTCTCTGTAATTATAAAAACAGACCTGATCTTAGGTATAGTAGCTGACACCGATCGAGTACATCCAGATGTACGTACGTGTGCGTTACGAGACGAACGATCTCAGAGTGCCGTTGGAATCTTCGATGTCACCTCGTACAATAGCTGTATGAAAAACAAAATGGCACTACGTAGCAGTATCACGATAAACCCAACCAAGTCGCAGGGGTGGTGTTGCGTGGTGTGCTAGCAGTAGTCGGGTGGAATGTTGAGGTGGTAACATGGCCTATTTGCAAAGCTGCACGGGAAGGAACGGACGGGCGTGGGAGAGGATCTGGGTCCGCGGGGCCCGGGGCAGATCCTACGGGCCAGCCAAGATGGACGGCGTCGCTTTCCGGGAGGTGGGCCGTACGGGGCGCCACGTAATGTCGCGTTGGATCGGCTCCGGGCCCCACCGGGCAGTAGGGGGACGCCGACGCGCCCACCACGTTGCCTATCATGCCGACATCCCGGGAGACCCGGGAGCAGGTGGCCCGCTGATGGCGCGGCGGGCCCCACCACGCCGTGGTGGTTGCTGTGCTCGGGGCTCGAGACGGCACCAACTGAGGGTTTACGATCCCTGTTCTTGGTCGTTTATTGGCCGCCCGGCCCTGTTCTAGGTTGATATATTAGGGCCGTACAGAGTCCTAAGAACATCTGGTTAGGCCTACGTGTGTGTTAGCTTCTGCGGGCGAATTCTTGATTCGAGGTTTCTTTTTGTTTGGTTGGTTCGTGGAAATTCATGGGATTTTTGCTGGGTTCCTGAGGCTTATGCTGTAGGAGTATTTGAAGGGCGTTTAGTATAGCGATGATTTATGATTTTTAGCTGAAATTTTACTGTAATTGACTTATTTTTTACTATAGCTGAGTTGGCTTATTTGATATAATTAATTTTAAAAAAATTCAAAATAGAAGTGACATGTTAGTCTATCATAGACAATATAAAAGAATACAAAAAAAATAAAATACAAAAAAAACAAAATGATAAAAAAAGCTATAGTGACAAAAAAGCAATCCCCAGACGCAATCGCTGGCTACATCCATCGTTGAGCGGGGCCGAATTTCCTACCAAACCATGTTTACATGGCCTTAGTCTTGCATTGTCCAAGTCGGTACAAATTGCAATGCAAAGTTATAAAGTGCAGTTTCCAGGGTCTAGTTTGATATGACTTTAGACCTTATATAACATATTCAAACTTTGGGTCTATTCTTTTTTGTTGTGGTTTATGATTTTTAGTTAAAATTTTTGAATTTTAGCTGTTTGTGATAGAGATTATGGAGAAAGATATACTCGTTTGCGATTTTGGATAGTACAGATATTGGGCTTTTAATGTGTACTATAATTAATATGTAGACTCTATCTTAAAAAAAATACTCCGTTTGAAGGTGTACTGTAGCAAAAGCCAAAAATCATTTTAAAAAACTGAAAAAAACCGACCTTTATATGTGAGTACCATTAAATAGATATGAAGAATAGCTCATCATAGTAACTAGTGGAAAAATGCTTCTTAAGATTATGTCATCAGGTTGCACGTGATGACATCACGATAATTTGGGATCATCGTTTCTTGCATTAATGTAAGGCCGAACACAGACAAATCAGAACAAAACAGGCAGAGCTATTAAACCATGGCCACATTTTCACGTGCCGGTCGTAAGAATGAAAACTGAAGCACTAGATGATGCCAAGGGAGAGATGCTTAGTGCTCTATGTATCATGGATAGTTTTTGCTCTAAAACACATACTTCTCTTTTTCCCTGATTTCTTTTGGTCAAAGGTGATCATGGATGTCAGGATGTGATCTCATAGCATGACATCCGTTTAAAGACTTAAGGGGGCGATCAAAACGGCTTCGGCGATCGCTACGATGGCGATTAAAACACTGTAGCAGGTATTGTAGCTACAGTACCTGCTACAGTAAAATTATTTTTTCCCGATTTTTTTAAAAAATTTACTTACACTTTTTTCGTTTTTTGTTTTCACACTTTTTTTCGGTTTTTTTTCAATTTTTTTACATTTAATTACACTCAATAAACCAACTCAGTTACAGTGTTTTTTCAGCAAAAGTCAAAAGTCATCGCTATTCCGATCACCTCCTTAAAGCTTGTAACATGGATGATGGAATTGATATTCATTATTGTTTTGGTTTTTTGTTGATATTCAATTTTAGGTGACTCCCTGTTTGGGTCTTTAGTATTGCACATGGCCATCCTTGCCATGATGGCATATTCTCATGGCGATAAGACCTTTTATAATGATATTTTAGTACTATGCATGTATATTATGAAAGGGAGTATCTAGCCATTACCTGAATATTTTCTTCTAAATAATCATCTAGATTTCTGACCGTTAGATCGTTAGATCAAAGATCCAACGGCCCCTTTTTTTTAAGGGAGGAATTCATAATCGTTGGATCTCTAATTTAACGGTTAAAAATCTAGATGATAGTTTGAAAGAAAAATATCTAGATAATATTTATCAACTCCTATTTAGAAATGGCATAATTTTACTGCCATACAACAAGGATGCTCATCTTGTTGGATAAGCAACAAGAATCTAAAACCTGGACGTCCCTAATGCTCATCACTTCTTTCACAATACTATTCGGTCTCAGTTTCTATATAGTTCAAGTACAAAGTTGGAGTACTGTTCCTTTAGAAGCCATGAAGGGTATGTATGTTTTAGCTGAAACGTGTTAACATTTTGCATAATTGATGGTGGAATTCATATGATCAGTGCAGCAATGAGGTCTGACAGATAACCATGTTGTATCTGGATTGCAGCATAAAGTCACATTCAATTGCTTAAGGGCGTTCGAAATAGCGATGGTTTATTGTTTTTCTTTATTGTAGCTGATTTATTTTTTGTACTGTAGCTAATTTAGCTTATTTGACATAATTAAATTTAAAAAATTTTAAAAATAGAAAAACATATTAGCCCATCTTAGACAATGCAAAGGAATACGAGAAAAAAGGTAAAAAAGCCAAAAAAGTCTAAAAAATTAGAAAAAAGATGAAATTGCTGAATAGTGAAGAAAAAATAGAAGCCAAAAACAGAAGCTAACTTTAACCCAAAATGAGCGGGGCCATATCAGTAGCAGTTTTCCAATACTTCTATTTGAAGACTTTTGGCCTTTGTGAGGAAAGTAAGACTCTAATTGAAGAAGCACCCCGACTAGAATGTTACTAAATGTAATTTGTTGTTAAACGCATCCAAATGCTAATGTAGTTTTTTTTTGTTGCATGTTGAAGAATTCATGTCAACTAAATGCTGGTGTAATATATTCTAAAGCACATCCAAGTGCTGATGTAGTTTTTTTTGTTGAAGTATTCATGTCAACTAACTACCTATTAAGATGCTCTATTAGTATAATTTTTTCCATTTTTCAGATTTTTTAATATTATTTTGATATTTTTCTAAAGCATTATCCAGTTAATAAGGACTAGTACTAAGCTAAGCAAGTTAATTGGTGGGTGCATTGTGGGTAGTAGTTAAACCCACCAACCGCGTGATGCAAATGCATTGCGGGCTAACGGCAACCGCAATGCCTCAGCAGCCACCGCGGGGTGGGCGCGGGCTATCTGCAGCATGCCCCATTTGCACCCACCCCTATACAAATGTATCTTAGGTTGTATATTTAGGTCTTACTTATTTATACTTAGACTTCTAATTTCTGATTTAATTTTTACTATTTATAATTTTTATCTTTTTCTAGTTTTTTTTAACGTTTTTAAACTTTTTAATTTTTTTTGTATTCGTTTGCATTATACATGATAGGTTAACTTGTTTTTTATTTTTAAATTTTTTAAATTAATTATGGTAAATAAGTTACAGTATAATTTTAGCTAACTACAGTACAATTTTAGCTTAAACCACTGAATTTCAGCCCAACCGAACGACGTCTTAGAAGATCAACGACCAACCATATCTCTTTTTCTTCAGTTTTTTTCTCTTATTTTCCACACTGTGGGCATAAGTAATTTTATTTTTTTCTTGTCAACAACAGCATACCATTTGTTTGGCCAAAGACCATTACTTAGATAACGTGAGCTATATCTGACTAGATGAGTTGATTGTGGAATATATTTTAAACGTCTCATTGGAATGCAGGGATCGTCCTGCGAAAATTAAACTGTTTCCTATTAAATTTTAACAAAATTACTATAAAATTTTTGTGTTTCAAACAGACCATATATGATTGCCATCCATCATCGATCTATATACATTAACTAGCTTGAATCTGTTCTTTTGGGCTGCACACTTAAAAGCGAAAAAGAATAGAGCTCTTTTCATATTCATACTTCCAATTTACTCCATACATCTGAGAAATATTTTGTAAGGCAAGATGTATCTATGTTTACGTGTGGAAAGTAAGTGCACTTTTTTGTTGGGGATGGCCCTCTTTTTGGAAAAATTTTGCTGTAACGGTGGTACAAACTGAGCTGTATACTTAGCCAATCAGGCGATGATACGTGGCACAAAACACTGTAGAACTGTAGCGAAACGCTGTAGCATTGCAAAAAAAATATTATTTCTTTGCACTCTAGCACTGCGCCACAATTTTTAGGGTTTTTTTCCTGTGCTACAGTGCTTACTACAGTGTTATTATACCATGTGTCAAGCTTTGGTTGGCTCGTTACACAAATCAATTTATGCCACCGTTAGACAGCTAAATTTGTCCTCTTTTTGGCGGTCGACGTGCCCGGCCTTGTGGTTGGATTCATCTCTACTTGGCAGAATGGCAGTTGGCAGTACTCGGCACACCTCAAAGAACATCCTAGGTCGAGTGGTCGACACCAAAAGAGGCATATTACGAGGCACAAGAAGGCTTCACTTCTGGTAACCTGAACAAAGTGACCGACACTACGTGTGTAGGGAGCCACTGGACAGACCACGCAAATCAATACCAAACAAACCCGTCGCCATCGTGTGCACGTCCGCTCCGCCAGGCGCCGGTCCAACCATTGGCGGCCGCATGTCGCCGTGCCATACACCACAGCACGACCGGCGCGCGGGGCAAACAGGATCCCGTGCCGATTGATCTCGCAACAACCAAGAGATCGATCAAAACGACGACCCATACTGCCAATCTGCCATGGAGATGACATGCATACAGCGATCGATCGATGTGCCTAGCTAATAGCTACCAGGCAGGCAGCGAACTGGACGTGACAAGCTCGCGTCCGCGTCCGTCCGCACACGCACCAACCCCCCGGCACGGCCGGTCGGGCGCACCGTCGACGTCGATGTCCGCCCGCCGCTCGCGGTCTCTCCAGCACATTCCGATCGACGTGACGGCCGGCTCGCACCAGAAAAGTCCAACGCTTCTGCAGCCCCCGACCAAGTCTCCGCGGATAGAAACCGCCGGTGCAGCGTCCGGCGACTCGCGAGCGAACTGGGCCACCCCGTGCGTTTTGTTAAGAGAAAAACGTACCAACCATCGGCGGTTGCTTGGCGAGGTTGCCTTGCGGCCGGCGCCCGGCGGGTTTGTCGTCGGTGTTTTGTCAAATTTGGCACCGTCGGTCGGTCGCGGTCGTGGCACACCGGCGCGTCGATCGGGAGGGCCAGCCCGGCGCACGCGTTGGCGGTGAATCGGCCGTTGGGTCGTTGGGGGAAAGCGAGTGCATGTCCAGACCAGGCCGGGTCGCTAGCTTGGCCCCAGAATTAACACTAAACAAACGAGATCATCTGGAACGGATTAGAAAATTTAATCGGAAAAACGTTTGGAGGATTGGATAAGGCGTGGCTTTCCGGCGCACGCGCGGGAGATTTGGATTGGTCCAGCTGGTCACGGGCGATTCGGAAGCTAGCGAGCTAGGGGGGCTCGCATACAATACAGTCGACGGAATTAGTAGGCGGTTCCAATGGCCATTGCACACGGTTTTTGATGCTGTGGAAATGATCTGACGCACGATTGACCGGGCCGTGCTAGCTCACTGCTGGGTATGTAGCTGTTGTCTTCTAGTGTCCACATCACTGGTTGGCGTAACAGGATCATGTCATCATGGAAGTATGGAAATTATTATGTGCTCATGATCTTTTATACTCAATTTATCGACGATAAGAAAGATCAACGAAAACCTTTTAAAAGGGAAGAAAGATTATCTCTTGCACACTCGGCCGAGGAATGTAGATAAGAAAAAGAGTAACTAATGTCGCTGTTGATGATTGCCGAGATTTCCTACGCGTCAGTGAATCACCATGTTGGTGGAAAATCTCGATGGCAAGCTCCACATCGTCTTCAAGCCCGCCGCCGGCCGCCAGATTAACCACACGATCGAGCAGACGCACGACTTCATTCATAAGCGGGCGCACATGCATGCAGGCATGCAGCTGGTTTTGCCGTTCATCCGATAGTCATTTCTTCGCGCTTCTTGACGCATTTCCGTAATTCCTTCTTGTTTTAGAATAATATCTCATTTCTAGAACGGTATATACTTGTTGTGGTAGATATGCCACCTGTGCACTAAGGATTAAGGGGGTGATTGGTTTGGCTTTTTTTCGGCTTCAGCTTTTAACTTCAGCTTTTTTTTCACTATCCACTAACTCAACTACAGTATTTTTTCAGCCAGCTACAGCGTTTTTTTCAGCCAAAAACCAAAAGCTATCGCTATTCCGATCACCCCCTAAGTTACGAACTTTCTTTTTGTTTGACCAAGAGGATTGGATTATGAACTAAGAAAGGTCTAGCTACTACATATAAGAATTTTCACATTTCGCATAGTGTGCGAATAGTATTCCATTAATACAACTGCTTGAAAGGTGCTCAGCCAATGTATAGATATATGCACAACTCTATATGCCAGCATGCAATATTGCACCGTATGAATGCATGCATAGACTTTCTTCTTCAATGCACAAGACAGTTAGTACTCCAGTAATTACTTCGTACCAACTCAATTCGGGCTTTTGTTGGCTTTCAAGTTAAAAACTATTTAAAACATATCAATTTTTAATTTTATTTTTTTTGGTTTTTAGTTTTGGTTTTGCTTTTTTTCTTTTCATTATCTATAGAAATATAACAATATTTTTATTTTTCTATTTTTAATTAAATAACTTAAAAAACTAAGATTGTTATAGTATAATTTTATTTTTAAATCAAAACCACAGTTATAAATCGAAGCTTCTTGTTGGAGTGGCCCCGTATTAATCAGTACTCCGGTGATGAGGTGGCATCACATTCAAGCTTGAGAGACCAATTGATGCCAACCAGCCCACGTGTCGTTCTAGAGGAGTGATGTGCGTGCATCGACTGGTCTATGACACTGTACCGAAGCCATTTCCTAGCTGCAGTACTGTGCCCAAGTTCTGCACATGTATGTACACTAGCTCCTAGCTAGCTAGCAGGTTCTAGCTATGTGGATGTTCGTTTTAACGATGATTTCTAATTTTTTATTGAAATTTTATTGTAATTAGTTTTTTTACTGTATCTGATTTGGCTTTTTGTGCATAATTAATTTCAAAAAAATGTGAAAATAGAAAAAAACATGTTAACCCATTAGGGACAATACAAAGGAACATGAGAAAAAAAAAGAAAAATACAAAAAAGCCTAAAAATATCTAAAAAATTTCAGAAAAAGACGAAATACTGAATAGTGAAAAAACATCATAAGCTAAAAGTTGAAGCCGAAAAAAAACCGAAACGAACGTTCGGAATAGCGATAGTTTTTGATTTTTACTGAAATTTTACTGTAGCTGTCTGATTTTTACTGTAATTGAGTTGGCTTATTGGGTATAATTAAATTTAAAAAAAAATATAAAAATAAAAACGGCATACTAATCTAGAGCGGACGATATAAAGGAATACAAAAAAAAACAAAACACAAAAAATAATAAAAAACAAAAAAATGAATAAAGCGAAAAGTGTTACAGTGTTTTCGTCGCTTGCTACAGTGTTCTAATCACTGAACACGACTTCTCATCGCAACGCTGAACACAGCCTAATACTAACACCTGTGTAAATTTTAGCCTTGGGGTAGTGATCACGAAGTACATATTTCCCATAGTTTACGATGCTCTGGCTTCTGCTAAAATATCAGATCGATCGAAATCAAAGGATGTGATATCTCCAAAACGCCAATTAATGTATACGTCTTTACAAATGAGCGGTCTAGCAAAGTTTACATGCCTAAATCACATCTTAATCAGACTGGATTCTGTTCTTGTGCAGATTAAATCCTTTTTTTATCCCGCAGATTAGCTTTCTGTCTTTTTTTTTCGAGAAACTTTCTGTCTCATTTGAATGAAAGCAACCGATGCTGAAGAGGGCCTTTCTTGTGCAGTGGACTTGAAGCAGAGTACTAAATTGTAGTAAGTTCCGTTCTGTCAGTACGTACATGTAGCTCCCAAATGAGGCGCGCGTGCGATCGCTGTCCGTCGATGTGCTCCACAACAACGAGTCGAATGTGTCGGCCAAGTAATAGTAACGAGTAATGACCAGGTTTCTCATGTATGGCGAGGGGCCGATGAGACACGACCGACCGAATGATCCGATTGGAGTGCTCAATCCATCTGTACTACTTTGGGATAGAGACGAAGTCTCCATCAGTACAGAGAATTCCATTCACATTCGCTGCAGGCTACTAGCTTGGGGCCACATGGTGTATAGGAAGATTTATACAGTAGGTCTTGTTTGTGCTAATTATTCTTATGGCCCTCTCTTATCGAGGTTTTGCCTCGTATCTTTCTGTTGTATATACTCCTTCAGTTTCGCGATATAACTATATGCATAAACTAAGAAAACACTAAATTTAAAAAAAAATTAGACCATACACATTCCTACTAAACGGCACACTACAACCGTTCAACAACTTTCCTTGTATTAAAGCAAAAATATAAAGTAAAAATATTGCAATTACTAAACTTTAATTTCCTTAGTAGTCTTATACTGTGGGATGCCACTTTCCAAAAGGAGGGACTTATATTGTGCGACAGAGAGAGTATACGCTTTTATGTAGCAACTGTCACCATATGTAACATGATAGTTTGTTGATTCTTACCTTCAAAACTCCCTTCCAAGCAAGCTATGGTTCCTTTAATTCTCTTGCAAAAAGAAAAAAAAGATCCCTTTTTAGCTCAAGAGAACTCTATAACGGAAGGCCTCCTAGCTAGAGGGAGAGTTTGACTCTTTTGTATCTATTGCATCATATTGTATATTTAATTTTAGTAACTTGCATTGTAATATAATTACATGGGATTTTGACTATTATCCTCTTGTGATATTATATTTTGCTTTATATTTTACTATGTCTTATACTAGTTTACTAGATTTATCATGTCCTTCTATGTGTAATTTAGGTTTTGCCATGCCAATTTTATTAAATGTGTGTTTGTTGGATCTTGTTACTAGTTTTACTCTAGTGATCCTCTTATGATTCATGTCATATCAAATAGGCTAAGTTGAGACTTTAACATAAATTAAGCTTTAGATTGAGTTATGTTAATTCTTTATTGAAGTATGAATTTACTTCTCTTAGGCTTTTACGGCTCAGGTCGGGTATAGCTTATGAACTAAGGAGTAAGGAGTAGCTCATTGTTCTTGAATTAAAAATAAAATCTAAAAAATAATTTCTTTTTATGCAAAAAATTAATCTCACCAATTTTTTTATAAGATGGCTTGTCATTACACTAGGCATGAATTCAAGGAGAGTTTTAGATGACCATGATCACCTTTTTAAGTTTTTTGCTTGAGATGGTCGTAGTGAGGCTTGAGATCTAGTACAAGGCTAAGAAAATAAAAATTATAAAAAATAATTTAAACTTAGAAAATAGTTGTGAATTGCTTCTAGTTCAGGATTTGATTTGCTAAGATAAAACCAAAATATATTTTAAAAATTGCAAAATGTGCTAATTATACTCAATTCCAAGTACTTGAACAAAATAATTCAACATTGAACTTATAGCACTCTAAATTGACTCAATTGTAACCTCTTAGTTCTATTTAGTTTATTAACATACTTAGCTCATTTTTAGATATATTGGCTAAACTATTATCTTGAGAAACTTAGCATGCTTAAAATCTATTTAATTTTATATTATTGCTTATTTAGCTTTATCTTTACTATATATGATTTGCCAAGATCTATATAGCTTCTTCACATAATATGACTTGGTGTAATACTTGTGGAGTCACTTTGGATAATTTTTATAGCCCCATATGCTAAAAATGAATACATTATAGCCACTCTATTTCATTCATACTCTATTTTTTTATACATCTTGATGACTCCATTATCAAATGGACGAAAGATTGATAAAAATATATATGTAGAGTATGATATAGAGTTTTTTTTTTTTGCAAAATCTTGTAAAATTGGAGCTTTAATATCTAGTTTATGATTCTCTTGATCTTTCGTTATCTTCTTACCATAACCAATTGTTATTTCATATGATCTAGAGTGAGATTTCTCAATTCATTTGGTGAATTTGAAATTTTTTGTGGAAAATATGCTATTTTTAGTAGCTTTACTCTATTTCTTCCTCATATGATCATTTACAGTATTTCAAATCCTCTTTTTGACCATTTTGAAATTTATTTGCAAAATTTTCTCTCTATTGTCTAAAACCACCTCCTATTTGTATTTTAAGTAATTGCTAATGTGTTCATTAGGGAGAGGTTGAAGGACTATGTGAGAAATTCTAAAATTATGTTGTGATAAACCATTACCATTTTAGAGAGTGAAAATTTAATTGTGCAAATTTGTCAAATTTTTGGACAGCCTACAGACTAACCGGTCTGACTGACCAACGGCATGGTTAGACCGGCACTTCCCAACGGTCAGACCGTTGGCCAAAACCGGTCTAACCAACCTTGGCATGCGGTCAAATCGCTCTTGGCTAGCTTTTGTAATTTGAGAATTTTGGTCGTGGGATGAGTTAATTTGACCTAGCACTACACCAGGTAATCAATGTATACCCGACAGTCTGAAACTATAGGCAAAGGTGCCAAAACTATCAGGTATATATTTCTCCAGTAGTCGACTGTCGGAGTTTCACTATTGGTGTTGTTGTGTTGAGGATGAAGACCCAGATGCGACAGCCTTACTGGTGTTTTTCATTATCGATAGTGTGTACTATTAGCAAACAAGTGGGCTGGATGGATTCGCTAGCACATGTGACCCTACTATTTTACCAACAGTATTGTTAACTATATTCACATACATCATCGACAATACTATCAGCTATTACAAAGGACATCACCGATAGTATTGTCAGCTAATAGTATGGAGTCTACCAACATCCCTGTCATCCATTAGGCCATGAATCATTAATAGTACTGTCACAGATATCATATACATCATTGACAGCCATATCAATTTCATGTTTTTCGGTAGTACCCACATGAGAATTCCACATCCTTTAATACATGACAACACTATCAAAAATCGTCAACCTTTTTTGAGCATATATTCAAAGCATATTATTGATTGTGTACAAATTGAAATTCAAATTTATAAATACAAACTCACATTGAGTATCAAAAAGCAAGCTAAAATAAAAAAATTGAATTTAAACATTTATAAGTTCAAATTTGAACCAAGGGGACAACACACACACACACACACACATATGTCTACATTATTTAAGTACTTAAAGAAAAAACAATATCTCTAAATTACAATTGTCCAAGCAACACACTGAACTCAAGATACTAGTCTTATTCCAAAAAGGGAACATCAACTCATGCTGAAGACATCTTAGATATTGATTCCAAACCACCTTCGAAGCTCAGCACACTCATCGCAAGTCATTTGGTCTTCAATGTATACATGCTGAGAAGAGGTTCGATCATTTTGATGCGTATTCGCAGAATTATTTTTGTCTTGTTGTATTCACTCATCTGTAGATATCTCTATACCATCCTCTTGTATCTCCCAATTTGCCGAGTTCTCTGTGCCATTCTGCAAACAAAAAAGTGGGATTGTAAAAATTTTATGATATTTACTTGTGAACCAAATAGTAACACTCCAAATTAGTAATGATAAGCAAAAACTTTTGAAAAGTACTATAGATTATTACCTATTGTGCACCTGTGGATGAAGGACTAGAAAAAATTGAGGCCAAGTTGAGTTGTGGTGGAGGTGCATTTGTCTATCCCTATTCATATATTGTTTAAAATATTATAGTTAGAAATTGTCATGGTGAATCTTGAGTGCATAAGAACATTGAGCAAATGAGGTAATATTGACATCGGTAAAAGAAAGAATAACCTGATAGACTTGCACACTAAACTAGATCAGTGCTTCTATTTTCCTATCATCTTCTTACTTTTGTCGCTTTAGCTGTTGAACCTCCTGATTGAGTCGCACCTCATTCTTAGTAGAACTTTGGGAGAGAGATGGACAAGCATTAGTAGTTTGTCAATTTATCTGTTACTACGTAAAAAATATTAGAATTATTTGCTATCAGATTCTCCTGGGCATGCTCGTTAGGAAGAGGAGGCAGCTCATTGCCCTCGAATTTTGTTTCTTAGATGACCATAATACTAAAGACCTTCTTAGTAATTGACAACTTCCCGATGTACTTTTTCTATCCACTTTGCAACCAGTATAATCGGAATTTGAATATCCAATTAAATCAAATTTAGCACTTTTAGGATACTATAAGCCTATGCTAGAGAAATATTTTAAATATCTTAGAATTGTCTTTACAGCCGTCAAATGTCATTCTTTTGGAGATACTTGAAACTGTGCACATATGCAAACACTAAATATGGTATCAGGCCTAGATGCGGTAAGATAAAGCAAACTACTAATCATGGATCTATAAAGTTTTAATCTACCGGTTTACCTCCCTCATTAAGATCAAGATGTCCATTTGTTGCCATAGTAGTCTTGATGGGTTTTACATCCTCCATGCTAAATTTCTTGAACAAATCTCCCACATACTTTTTTTTGGCTTATAGAGGTCTCATCCCTGAGTTGCTTCATGAAATCCAAGGAAATAGCTTAGTTCTTCTATTATGGACATTTCAAATTTTCTATACATCATATCATCAAATTTTTTGTAAAAATTTTGATTAGTAGAACCAAATATAATATCATCAACATAAATTTAACATACAAATAAGTCATCATTAATTATTTTAGTAAACAATGTTGCATCAACCTTCTCAATTTTGAATCCTTTAGAGAGTAGAAAATCTCAAAGACGCTTATACCATACTGTAGGAGCTTGTTTTAAGCTATATGGCGCCTTGGAGAGTTTATACATATGATTAGGATTTTTAGGATTTTCAAAACCCATAAGTTGTTCAATATATACAAGTTCTATTATTTTGCCATTTAAGAAAACATTTTATCGAAACTTGAGGCAAAAGCAAGTAATATGTGAATAGACTCAAGTCTAACTAAAGGTGCAAATGTTTCATCATAATCCAAACCCTCGACTTAAGTATAAGCTTGAGCGACTAACCTTGTCTTATTTCTTACCACAACTCCATGTTCATTTTGTTTATTGCGGAAGGCTCATTTTATGCCAATCACATTGTGCTCTTTGAGACTTATCACCGATGTCCAAATGTTATTTTGGGTGAAATTGTTTAGTTCTTCATGCATTGAATTCACCCAATCCGGATTGTCTAGAGTATCATTTACAACTTTTGGCTCAACAGAAGACACAAAAGAGTAATGTCCAAAAAATAAAGCTACATAAGATTTAGTTTGAACACCCTTACTGACGTCACCCAATATTTGATCTATTAGATAATCCTTGGTGATAGGATTATGGATCTTCGGTGGTAGTGTTGAAGGTTGATCTTCCTTATCTTCCATATTAATTGCTTGAATGTTACTCATCGTGAAAGTGGTAGGAGCTTCGACTTGTTTTGGTGAAGGTGATCTACTTGTGTCCTCCTTTGGCTGAATGTCTCCAATTTGTATGTTTTCTATTGCTCACCTTAGTCCTTTATCAACTATATCGTCCAAATTTTCTTACTCTTCTTGAGAACTATTTGTTTCGTGAAATTGAACATTATAAGTTTCTTCAACTAAATCTGAGTTTTTGTTGAAGACTCTATAAGATTTGCTATTAGAAGAATAACCAAGCAAAACTCATTCATCACATCGCCTTTGAAATTAAGAGAGCCTAACACCCTTTTTATGATATAGCATTTGCAACCAAATAATCTAAAGTAGAAAATATTTCGTTTTCTTGCAATGAGAAGCTCATATAAAGTCTTTTTTAAAAGACGATGCAAATAAATACGATTTATGGCATGACAAGCGGTGTTAATAGCTTCCGTCCAAAAATTATCAGAAGTATTATATTTATCAAGCATTGTTCTGACTATTTCAATTAATATTCGACTTTATCTTTCTATAACTCCATTTTGCTCCGGAGTATAGGTAGTGGAAAACCCATGCTTTATTCGAAGTTCATCACAAAAATTTTCAATTTTAGTGTTCTTCAATTCAGAACAATTATCACTATGGATTTTCTTTATTTTGAAATCAAATTAATTTTGGGTCCTTTTGCAAATCTTTTGAAAATGCCGGAGGCTTCGCCCTTGTAATTTAAGAAAAATAACCATGTATATCTAGAGTAATTATCTATAATGAATAAACAATAGCTATTGCTCCGGTGCTCTTATAGGTAGTTGGCCCAAATACATTCATATGTAAGAGCTTCAATGGTCTGGAAATTGACATGACACTTTTGGAAAGATGAGAGTTTATAACTTGTTTTCCGGCTTGGCAAATACTACACAATCTATTTTTTTTTCAAATTTCGCATCTTTCGTGCCAACAACTAAGTCATGTTTAAAAAGCTTTTTGAGTTGGATCATACCCACATGATCTAGCCTTTTTCCCAGAACCAACCCAAAGATATTTTTACAATTAAACAAGTTTTTAAGCATAAACCACTAGAGGAGAAAACAACCAAATAAAGATTTTCAAATCTGAAGCCTTTAAAAACAAGTTCTTTTTCTTTTAAAATGGTTACTTCATTTTTAAAGAATAAGTATATTAAACCTAGATCACACAATTGAGTAACGGATAGCAAATTGAAATTCAATATTTCTACTAGAGATACATTTAAAATATAAAGGTCTTTAGACATAGGAATTTTACCCAATCAAAATACTTTTTCTTTGCTATTGTCTCCAATGTGATCCTTTCATTGCTCCTATTCTTAAACGTGGTGAATATTTTTCGGTCTTTGGTCATATGTTGAGTGCACCAGCTATCGAGCACTCAATGTCTTCCATCGGTCTTGTAGTTCATCTATAAAAGAAAATTAGGTTCTTCTAGGTACCCAAATTTGTTTAGCTTCTTAGAGGTTAGTAAGCAAAACTTTGGGCACTCAAATGGTTTTTTTTAGCACTAAGATTTGAAGTGCTAATAAAATGTGCAATAACTCTACCATCCTTAGATTTCCTAATCATAAAACAATAATTATACAATCCAATGGTTGGAGTCTCACCACTAGGACAATTTTGTTGCATATGTCCTATTTCCCAGCATTTGTGGCAATATTTGATGTTTTGCCTCACAAACCTTATGGACTTACTTGCCGATTGCTTACCTTTTTTGGGCACACACCTAAGTCTCTCCTTGTTGAATGAGCACCTTTGCTCACTCAAAAACTTATCAAGAGTAGCCTTACCCTTGAATCACCTTTCCAACATTTTGTTAAAATTAGACACTTGCTCCTTGAGCTCATTGTTTTCAACAATAAGTTTAGCATCACAAGACTTAACATTTGTATGATTAGTAATATTATTAGAGCAACATGGCATATCAATTAAATCATCACTAAAATGGAAGTGCTAGTCCTAATAATTTCTACACTAGCATGCCATCAAAAATATCACATGTAATTCCAATGCTAATACAAGTACTACAAGAAGTTTCTTGGACAAGTAAATCATGAGCTTCTTTTAGCTCTTCATAAGATTCTTTAAGAGGGAGATATTCTCTCTTTAAGACTTTGAATTTATACTTATCTTTTTCAAGATATTCATTTAATTCAACTAGCATGTCTATGAGCTCATCATAAGAGGGTTCATTATAATCAAAGGATTTTATATTTTCTCTCTTTGCCATGACGCATGTAAGAAATAAGAAGAGGGATGGAGCTTCTTTGATGAAAATCCCGACAAGTGCTTTCTTCTTAGGGGACTCATCCTCGCTGGTGTTGGAGTTAGTGTACTCCTCATCGGAGTTCCACTCTCCAATATGGACTTCGTTCTTGCTATCCTTGTCAAGCTTTTCGAAAAGTTTCTTCTTACTATTGAAGTCCTTTTTCTTGGACAACTTGCCCTTGTCATCCTTTTTCATGGTACAATGATAGGCGATGTGCTTCAATATGAGTGCTTTTTATAAATTTCTTTATCTTCTTTACAAGGAGGGCCAATTCCTCCTTGGAGTCCTCATCATCCTCAAACTCATCACTTGATACTGCTTTGGTCTTGAAAGTGGTGATCTTCTTACTCTTGGAGGAGGATTACTCTAAGAGCTCCTTCTTATCCTTCTTATACAACTTGTTGGTGATAAAGTTTTCCAAGACTTGTGTTGGCGTCATTCTTGTCAACTTGGGGGAGTTGAGAAAGATAGTCACCAATATCTCGAACTTCTCCGGCAACACCCTAAGTATTTTTCTTATAATATCAATATCCGTTAGCAATGTGCCAAGGCCTTTAAGCTCATTCACAATGTTGTTGAGGTGAGAATATATTTCATTTATATCCTCATGAGGCAACATTGTGAATATCTTATATTTGATCCGAAGTATATGTATTTTGGCTTCTTTAACTGTGGATGTTCCTTCATGGATTTCTAAGAGGGTGATTCAAATATTGTGAGCGGTGTCCAAAGTGCTCACTCTATTGAACTCATCCACATTTAAAGCATCAAAAAGAGCATTCATAGCTTGAACATCTAACTGAGCATTACACCCCTCTTGTTGCATGGGATGTAGTGGATCAAGAGGTACGATGTAATCCTCATTTACATTTTTTTCATATTCTCGAACTCGTAGCCTTAAAATAAATAGACATTCTAATATTCCAATTAGAATAATTAGAGCCATTGAAAAGAGGTGTCTTCTCTATAGCAATCCCCTTACTAGACATCATTTTCTCTCTAGACGAATAAGTCTAATTCGACGAGAGACAAAGCTCTGATGTCACTTGTAGGATCGAGGATAACCAACTAGACTAGGATGAATAGGAGGTTCTAAAAATTCTTGCTTTGTAAAATTAATTACCACAATTTTTGGAGCTAAGCAAGATTTATATCACAATTCAAACCTATACAATTCTAGTATGACTAAGACACATAAGATAAGTCTCTATAAATACATTTCTAGTATAAAGAAATGCTACAATCTCAATAATAACAATATGCTAGAAATATAAGTGCAAAAAGTCAAGATAAAGAAATGAGTGAAGGAGTTAATCTCAGCCCTTGAGGTGATCCCAGGATTGAGGTTGCTCCCAGAGTGCTATATATAGAGGGGTGGAGGTATGGCTGAAAGCTTCTCGGCCCCTATAATTAGGGTTTTGGTAATTAATTACAAATTATGAATATGGGACTAATGTGTGTGCTAAGATTGTATAGATAAAGTCTCATGTGTGCAAAGTTGAAAAACAAGCTACATGGAATATTGACATCGAGAATTCAAAGATGAGGTACATAAATTTAGGATCTCTTTTCGATTTCACCGGTCTTGGGAGTAAAGGTGAAAGACCGAATTATAGGTTAGATGCCGTACTATTAAGAGGGATTTGTGAAAGTAGCTTGATAGCATATTTTGGTACATATTGGATCAATCTAGGATCATATATGCATTTGAAAATAAGTTTGAAAACTCACTTTGCTCTCTCAGGAAAATCGGTAGCACCGCACCCACCTGCGGTATTACCGCAGTACGGTAGTACCAGCGTATAACCTGCGGTATTACCGCAGTGCGGTAGTACCAGTTTTCATGCGGTATGTTTTTTCGAGAGAGCACCCATCCAGGGACTTCAACTCACCGAAATCGGTAGTACCGGAATCTTAACGGTGGAACTATCGCAGTACGGTAGTACCGCAGGGTACTGCGGTAATACCGATTTTCGGAATGTTTTTTCCAGAGAGCACCTGAGAAAATATTTAACTGGTCAGAAATCGGTAGTACCGCTGTTAGCACGGCGGAACTACCGCAATACGGTAGTACCGCACTGACCTGCGGTATTACCGCAGTGCGGTAAATACCGCACTTACAACGGCGGTAATACCACACTAAATTTCAACGGCTAGTTCTGAATTGTCTGATATAGCCTTCGCTGTGTGCTACAGTAAAGTGTGGTAGTAACGCACTTTGTACGGGGGTAATACCGATTTCTCTGATTTCATCGGTCTATTCTCTTAGTGCTTGCCGGCACCTAGACGGCGAGGAGGTTGTTTGCACGGTGACTTCTTCAAGAAGATTGTGAAGAAGCCCGAGCCGATTGTGAGTGTTTTGGAGCTCACCATCTCCGAAGAGGAGGAAGAGCTACCCTAGTGATCAAGGAGCCGGTCCAAAAGCGCTTAGGCTTTCCTCAACGTAGACTAGTGAAGACTGCCAAGTCTTCGATACCACGGGAAAATATCGCATGAGCCATTGTGATCTTTTTCTTACTCTCATTTAGTATTTCTATTATCAGTTGAGCAATTTGATACTTGATATATTAACTTGTGCTTGTGATTGAATTGTTGCTCAAATTGTTTAGAATTACTAGACTTGAGTAGGTGTGCTTTATTTAGCAACTCTTGCATTGTGTTAAAATTGACATAATTTGTTTAATTAGGTAAGAATTTTAAAATCTCCTATTCACCCTCCTCTAGTCGGTTATGTTTGATCCTACAATGGCTCCACTACTAAGACTTCAAGAATGATTTAGGGTTTTCCTTATGCTCCTTTGAGTTTTTCCCAGCAGGAAGTATGGCTTTGTAATTTTTCCTCTCAAAGCAATAAAAGTTTCAACTTCATACATGTTCTGAAATTTATTTCATTTCTTGCAATTTCTAACTTTTTATTATTGCAACTTGAGTTTCTCTTCCCTTCCTTCTACTTGTTGTAGTTCTATAGTATGTAGGACATGTAAGAGGTTGAGAAGTTCATCAGAAATATATCCCGACCAAGCAAGATCTATTAGAACTAATTTTTACTTTAGTTATGTTTGCAATAACTATGCTCTTAAGCTGAAATTATTGTTTTTGATGCTACTTGAACAATTTGTATAAAAGGTTAAGACTTTGAGCATATTCTTGTAATTCATTTTGGAATCATAGCCCTAAGATTATTTTCTAGCCCTAGTTCAAGTTTCATCAATTTTAGATAAGTGTATCTTGAGTTTTTTAGGTTCTTCATGGCCAAGTTGCTAAAATAATTGTTTTGATGCAATGTGGATTTTGTGTAAGAAAGGTAACTCTCTTTGGATTTATTTTGTAATTTCTATTAGAATCATAGCTCTGAGGACTTTATCTTGCTATGGTAATCATAAGTTGTTGAGGCTTCTTAGCGGCTAAGTTTCTAAAATTAAAGTTTCTATGCAACGTGAACTTGAAACAAGAAATATCTCTCCCTTAGGCTTTATTTTGTAATTTCTATTGGAATCATAACCCTGGGGACCTCATCTTGCTATGTTTCAAGTTTCATCAATTTTGGGTGAATAGATCTTTAGTTCTAAATGTTTCTTAGTGGCTAAGTTTTTAAAATGTTAATTTTGGTGCAAGGTGAACTTGGAGTAAGAAAGATCTCTTTATTGGGCTTTACTTTACAATTTTTTTAAAATCATATCCCTGATGATCTAATCTTGCTATGGTTCAAGTTTTATCAATTTTGGTTAAGTATATCTTGAGTTCTTGAGATTTCTTAGCGGATAAGTTTCTGAAATTCTTATTTTATTCTTGGTATACTCTTAGTGGATATGGTTCAAGGATATGACTGATTTATTAACCTTGACCCTTGACGTGATGTACTCACGCCACAAGACTCATGAGATATGATGGAGTGAAGATCAACAGATACTTAGAGAAAAAGTTTGAAAACACTATTTATCTTCTTTTATTGCTATACCGGTTCTATAAATGATAAAATATCCTAGCGGATATATGTGATATGCAATGCAACAATTAATCAGCGTGCACCGTTATTGTAATAGTGTGCTAACCTAGGTAGCCAAGGTATCTCAGGAGTGTGAGTATCTCATGAACGCAGTTGAAAATTTTGTTGGAGGCAAGAAAAGGCTTAACCTCATTATGGACAAATCCAAGATTTGCATATTCAACCAGGGTCTAGGATATGGCTATTTAGAGGATGTGATAAAACATCCACTTGTAGTCATTAGAGCTATAGAGGGAGGCGTGATCAATGTTGTGCCTGAGTTTAGAAAGACCATGTTTGAGTTTGCAGATTTTGTCCAGGAGATTTATGATAATAAGGTAGTATCTCCTACTGCTTTGACCTCTCAGAAGGCAAAATATCATTGCACAATCTGTTAGAAGGATGGACATTTAATTGAGTTCTACTTTACATGTGCCAAGGTCATGCAATGTGACGTGTTCATGCTCTTAGGGGTATTCCGAGTTAGCCTCATACTCGAAGTGCTCCTAAGTTCGACATGAGGCCTAGGTTTGAAGATGGCTTTTATGTCTTGTTTGGTGTTGGACAACGTCGATGACTTGATTTTTGGCTTCTCCTTCTGGTTTTGGTCCTCGAGGGCTGTTGACCTGCCCTACCGAGTATTGTTCATCATGTCTGAGCTCTAGGCACATCAAAGGTTGTTTTACTCCATTTTCTCTTGGATTTTTTGTGTGGTGATTGATCTCTAATCTTAATAGTTTCTCATAGCTATTGGAGTGAAAATCAATGGATACTTAGGAAAAAAATTTGAAAATACCATTCATCTTCTTTTATTACCATACCGTGGTAATAAAACAGTGTGCACTGTTATTAAAACAGTGTGCTAACCTAGGTAGCCGAGGTATCAGACCACGGCAAGGCTAATGCATCGACATCAATCCTTTTTACCAAATCTTCATGGACTCTAACCTTGTGGACGATACTGCGGTCAGAAAACTTAAACATCAAACATTCGATCAGCACATGGCCTTTGTCGGTCCTGCGCGAGCAACGACTTTGCGGACGGTCAAGAAAAGCTTGTTTGCAATTGCCCCCACGTCTTCACCAAAAAGTCTTGCTAATTTTTCAAAAGCGTTCGTCAGGAGACGTAACTTTTTGTTTAGTACTGCGAAAGCAAACTTTCCCAGATCACATCGGCAATCACTTTCCGAACGGAGATTGGAGAGGCAACGGGCATATGACCGTGGTACGCTGCTCAGGGCAGAGCCAGGATTTAACGATGAGGAGACTAAATAAGCTACATATTTGATGAGAGATCAAGTAACGCTAATGATAATAGTATTTTTAAAGTATCTAGAACTATAGTGTAAATTTACCGGCCCCTCTCCCTCCACCCCTGATGCTGCTATAGCGCTCGGCTCCGGACGTACGCGCCTCTACTTGTAGCGCATGTTGCATGCATGTAGGAATAGCCCGCCAGGAGGTACACAGTATGCACGCGCCACGCGCACGGCCCGCACGGCAATAGCAACAGGATGGGCTTGCCGTAAAAAGCATGTAGTCGTCCATGTTAATGGATGACCTGATACATTATAGAATTTTTGTAATAATCTATTTTTATTTAAAAATACAAAAATATATCCATACAAAAAGTATTTACAGGAATTGGCTCCAGTCATCAAACCGTTGGGTGACTGGAGCCTGTCGTCTAACGGGAGAGGGACACGAAGCCTGTCGGTGTGTCGTTGGGCGATAGGATCTAGTTGCCCAACGGTAGAGCGACTAGATCCTATCACCGAATAGTTTGGTGACTACAGGTCCAGTCGTCCAACGGTCAGGCACTATCACGTCAGCCCAATTTGTGCACAATTGGCCCCCTTTCTTACCGCGCATGAGGCTAAATGATAATTATTGTAGGTAGGTAGTATTTACAAATTCTATTTCGTAGATTATGAATGGTCTAAAATTTGTTAGATTTGCAATAACCTCTTGTGATCGTCATATGTTGTTGTAGTGCAAGAAATTTTCTGAAAACTTTTTTGAGGATAATTCACATACCAACGATTGGTATGTACGAAGGTAAGTAATATTGTGATGTAACCGGGAGTTCATATGTAGAGAACTTTTTTTGTCATGTTGTTGGATGCCTTCGTACGTGAAGAATTGAATGCGAAAAGCTGATGAGATGTGATGTTGCGAATTAAAATAGAATTCATAATAAAGCTAGTAATAACACGACGCACAGGGTCTGCTTACGTGCGTGAGAAACAACATCATACACGATGTAACAAACTAAAACAGTCCTATAATACATATGCGCCTTTTTAGAATAAAAATATATTTGTTCTTCGGGGGACTAGTGCAAAACAGCCCGATCTACTGTATGATCCGAGGCCATTTTTTCTTCCTTGCAAGGTCAGTGTTGAACTCCTCGATGGGCTCTTTGACCATGGCCATCATTTCCCACTTTTTCTCATGCTCCCTGTGTATGTACACCTCGAGATGAGTTTTTATCTCTTGGCGTATATGCTTGGTTTGCTCGTCGTTGCAACTCTCATCCTCCCAGATCTCGTAGGCCCTTTTGACATCCCACTTCTCGAAGTCGAGAGTTCACTGGTCATGTGGGTGGATCTCTAGGTCGATCCACTTGCGGTAGCCACATAGCGGTTTCGAGGACTACGGGTAGACCAGAGAGTTTGTTAATGCATACTTTAAAAAAGAAATAGTATGACGAAACACACTGTAACTGGTACTTACTGGCTGTCGATAGCTGCTCATGTCTCGATGGCGGTCAGGGTAATCATAGGAGTAGTTCATGCAACCATAGGTTAACATGCCGAGGCTGAGCCATTGCTTAGACTTCAAGAACTTGCATGGGTCTCTGCACCAACAAAGGGGTGGCATCTCTCCCACAGGCGGGTGTTGCGGCAAACACTTGGTTGGAACGTTCGGGATGGGGTTGCTGCTACAGGGGGCATCATTGAGGGGAGCTGATCTCGTGGCACATTTCTGCTGTTCTGCCCGCCACAGCAGCCCTTACTTGTTCATTGCGGGCCACATCAGACCTTGCTAGTTCGCGGGTCTCCACCTATTGCTTCATCATCTTGTCTCATTGCTTCTTCTGCTTCTTATCCATTCTGACGTGGTGAAGCAAGCTCTGGTATAGTGTTGGATTTGGTTGTGTAGTGCTCTCTCAGATCTATTCCACCTTATTTTATAAGCTAAAGGGTTGACATGGTGTGGTTTATTTCATGTGATTAGCCTGTTAGGCAGAGTGTTGTCATGTATTTTTGAAAAGTACCTTGCGAGGCAGAGTGTTTTCACTACACAAAGCTACCCTCGTCTGGTCTTATCATTACGCAAAGCTACCCCTGTCTGGTCTTGTCACTACGCAAAGCTACCCTTTTAGTCTTATCACTGCACAAAGCTACCCCCTTTAGTCTTGTCACTGCATAAAGCTGTCCCCGTCTTGTCTTGTCACTATGCAAAACTGCCCCCGTCTGGTCTTGCCACTGTGTAAAGCTGCCTCCTTTAGTCTTGTCACTATGTAAAACTGCTCCCTTTAGTCTTGTCACTGTGCAAAGCTACCGCATCTTGTCTTGTCACTGCGCACTGTTGCACCCTTTGGTCTCGTCACTGCGTAAAGCGTCTGGTCTTATCACTGCTCAAAGCTATCCTGTTTGCTATAAAATGCATGACTCACCCCACAAAAGTAGGAGCACTCAACCCTATGAACGTACAAAGAACTACCTTATCTGTCGTACAGTAACATACCATGATGGACGCCGAGGGTCCAGTTGGAACGGGGTCGCCAAAGGAAGACCGTCCTGTGAAAAGCAGGAATGACATCGGCTCTAACTACCGATTAATACCAAATAAGCATGCTCAACCAATGTGGTTGGAATATAGACATAGGGAGGACGCAGTCATATAGGTCGTTGAAGGCCATTTCGATGGCGGGCAACATTTCTTCTGATGCCCACACTCCGGGGTACAATTTGCTAATAGTTTACTTTCTATTACTGCTAATAGAGCTTCCTATTAACTGTCCTTTCTAGCAGATGGCAAAATGCAACTTCGCCCACTAGATCAATCCTCCCCATGAACGCTATATTGTAAGGTATGTGGATACATTATGGGAGCGAATCTTAAAGTTGGAGGCGTGGATTGACAGTCTCAATGAGAAGAATGATGACATCCGCCAATAGATGCAACGCGAGAAGGGCAATGAGGGGGTCATCAACATAGAAAATTTGTATGATCCTACATGTTGCTACATGAACCCTAACTGCATATGTGCATGCCATTACAATGACGGCCAGCCACATCCGAGGCGGTCCCCTCTGGAACACTCCATGTGGGTAACGCGACCTTCTACCAGTAGGCACACCTTGTGGGTAGTGTGTTATTTTCTATCTTGTGTTGATTGTTGTATTGAAGGTGTAGCCCTGGCACTTTGTATGATTTACGTATGTGTAATATATATCTCATTTGGTGTTGTCAGTGCATAAGGTCGTCTTATTTGGTCTTGTCGGGTGGGCATATTTCATTATCTGCCTTCCATTACAGATAGGAAAATACCATTTCGACCTCAGACTTCAGGCTATAAAAGGGAGCCATTCCTCAGCCACTCCCTTGCATTGTTCTTCTTCACCTCCTGAAGTATTTTTTCCCATTCTATCTACCTAGCTTTGGTTCTCCCTCCCTCAGATATCGAGATTAATCAACTCAACGCCTCTTCATCGGCACCCATGGTGATTTGTCCAAAGTGCAACAAGCTTGTGAGACGTAAGACCTCACAGATGACCGCGAATCTTTGACGGTACTATTAAAAGTGCCTTTTTTACTTAGTGAGTCAGCTTGTTTTGGGTTGGTTTAAATCGTTTAGAATATATTACAAAAACTTCTTCTCATGAAATTACAGGATGGCCCAGGCAGTTGTCAATTCTGGGTGTGGAAGGACAAAATGGGTACTAGGCCCAGCATTGTTTCACATGAGAGAGTTGTCATAAGGGTAGCAACCCTGTGGATATGCGACATCCTTTTGATAGACCGAAGTGAAATATTAACTTAATATTGTGTGCTATTTTCTTCCTTGTGTTCATTGTAAACCTCAAGGTGTAGTGCTTGGAGTGTTATTTTCATTCACGTTGGTACCTGTAGTGCTTTGTATGATATATGTATGTGTAATGCATATTGTTACCGCTTCAATGTATTCGCATCGTACTAACTTGTTTTTCATTCATGCATGGTTGACTGCATCGTGCAAGGATGAAGTGCAATTTGTTTGATGCATTTTCGCATTTGTAAGTTAGCGGGCCTGCAAAGGTATCGTCATGTCATTTCATGTGTGCATTCATCATTTCATGCGCATGCACGGGGATGCTGATTCCCTCTTCATGAGGTCGAAGCCATGTGGAATCTTCACGCGTGGGTGGGGGCACCCACCTCTTGTGGTTGAGGAGCGCCGGTACAAAGTAAAATACTTAGTGCAATGCATATCTTATTTTGTGTTGTCAGTGTATAATGTCATCTCATTTGGTCTTATCAGTGAAGGTGTAGTGCTCGAAGTGTTGTTTTCGTTCGCGTTGGTACCTGCAGTGCTTTGTATAATACATGTATGTGTAATGCATGTTGTTACCTATTCAATGTATTCGCATCGTAGTAACTTTTTTTTGTCCGTTAATGGATGATTACATCGTGCGAGGATGAAGTGTGCGTACTTTTCCCTCAAGCGGATCTCAAATTTCTTCCTCTTACCATCAAAGGGCCTGGTAGTGTGCGTATATTTGTCACTCTATCCGTGGTGTCCCTCCTCACCCCTTCCTCCTGCGCACACTTATCACTCTGTCCGTGGTGTCCTCCCTCGCCCGCTCTCTCCTGCACACACTTGTCACTTTGTCCGTCGCGTCCCCCTCGCAAAGCTGCACAAAGCTAGCATATTTATTGAGTGGATTGTTCCAGCGGTGTATCGCGTGCATCGAACTAGAGGTGTCAACATGCATCAAACAAATGGACATCATAAAAAGGAGTACAAATAATAATGCAATAGTATTTTGTACATCACATCGTAAGTAAGAAATGTAAGAACTACAGGAATGACAAAAGTACTGCCAACGTAGGTGGAAGGTTAGTGCTAAACCACCCAGCAGCACCCCCTCTGTACATCCTCTCTTGGTTTTCCTCTGCGCTGAGTGTCTGTGCCTCGGCCCCAACAGGAAAAGACAGTTAGGCGGCCTAATCTCATGAGGTCCAAGAAGGGTGGACAACACTGCTGCCTGTGTGGGTAATGGCGCACCGGCGAGCTGTGACCCAGAGATAACCTCAGGGGGTGTGGGCTGAGGTGTCAGGTTCAGGTCCACAAGGTAGTCGTGCGTGTTTTGGTCGCCTGGGGACGCCCCTAATACGTCGGGTGGATCAAGACTTGTAATACAAAGATTGTTAGTTAATCAAACAAGATGTCAGCAAACAAACATTGACACGACGTACCCTGGGCTAGCGCCATGGCGTGTGAAAAGCTATCCTGCTGGAAGTATGGCAGGTCATACACACCCTGTGTGTGCCGCGTTGTCGAGAACCAAAATTTTAAATTCAGACTCTCTATGTATACCACACTAGTTCAGAATCATACTAGTGCACACAGTGTAAATATAGATGAAATATTGACCATATGTACTATTAATAAAGAACAAAACTCAAATATTATTAATTATCAGAGTATGACCTCATGGCCAAGCTTACAATTAATTAGCCTGAAGGGATTAAAAAACTAGCAGCAAAAAATAGAAATAAGCGTAGTAGCCATACGACATGCCCACAGGTAATCGACTGGGGAGCAAAGTCATAATCCGCGAAGTCGTCAAAGTATCCTCCTTCTGGTGCCTCCTGCTGATATGGCTCTTCTTCTTCAACTGAGCAACAGTAGACATAAAGCCGTGAGTATATTGGTAATCAGCAAGTCATTTATAATAAAGATACAATATAATATACAATGCTAATCAATGGATGGCTGAAAGGTTATTTTACATAAAGTAATAATTTAAAATAAATACAGCAAATAGGTTGAAAGCGAGTTTTATGGAAAATGATAATAAATAATCAAAAGAATTGAATAAACCATAAGTAAACTGACCATTTACTCCAATGAACTAATCGTGAACTAACCATTCACGTAATAGACCACCAGCGAACTAATCATTCACTTTCTAAAGTTATTCCAACTAAGTTTTATGAAACATCTATCCTTCCTGCGAAATCACTGAGTATTATTTATAACTGGGGACACGGCTATTCGAATAGTTTTACACTTTACAAATATTGCACAATTATACCCACATGATGTGATCATCTTCACGTTAAAAAAAATACAACAAGGTCTTTACAATGATAAACCTTAACTCAATCCCATCCGCTAGGGCTTCGTATCACACCCCGTTGCGCTTTATGAAAATCAGCAACCATATTCATCACAATAGCGGGATTGAAATTAAAACATCATAAATTAATCAGTCAGGTCTATCACATACTAGATAGTTTGTACGGTAAGGCTCAGATCAATGGCGTACAAAGTTATGTCCTTAGACATTAACCAAGTAAGACATCCACATCACTCGAAGCTAATCAACATTTCTCCCTTTACTACACGATCACTCGCCCGAGTGAAAACAATTTTGTATAACCAACACTAGTAACACACCAATTAAGCGTGGCTACAACCACGATTCAATATCTCTTTAAGTCAAATTAATTAATTAATCACATGATGATAAATCTATCGTAACTATAAGCTTTGCTAAACAAATTAATCGTACAACCCATGTAACCTCTAGTATAGCATCACTAAATAATTTTTCAACCTATGATAATAATGGAATCAGGGTATTTAAATTATTAAGTGAGAGATTAATCAATTTAGACACTAACTACCATATACAAAGGTTTAAGATAAAATAGCAATGCATAATAATTTAAAATAAAATAAATAAATAATAGATTTAAAAACTAAGTTCAACGTGATTAAAGGACACAGCTTGCTTGGCCCTGTTCAGTTATGAATTCTTAATCTTCTGGTGATTCTCCCGCTCCTTCGAAGACGTGATCTAACGAAAAACAAAAAGAATGAGACATAAAAATAAATTCAAATAAACTCTAAAAATATCAAAACTAGAACCAAAAGATAAAACTCGATTTTAGATGAATTTAAAAAAGAACAGGGTCAAACGGAGTTAAGATGAAGGAGAACGAGCTCTTGAAAAATTTAATCTAAAGGAAAATATTAAAAATTAAAAAATTCTACTATGCTGTGAACTCGATGCATGGAAATGCTAGTCTACGGTAGACTTGGCTCATGAAATAGTGTGCATGTAGCTGGGTGTGCTGATGTGGCAGCTAGGGCTGACGTGGCTGATGACGTGGACTGATATGTGGCGCTAACGTGGCACGACACGTGGCTTCCAGTGGATGCTGACTCAGTGAGACTGTCATGGTTGAAATGGTTGCCATGGTTATGAAATACTCCGTAGTCGGAAGGTTGGTGTTCGTGGGTATTGGTCGAGTGGCTTTGGTCGTAGTCGAATATGATGTGGTCAGAGACTGCTGAGTGGTCGAACAACCGTGGTCAAAAGGTTGGTGGTCGTGGGTAGTGGTCATAGATGTGGTCGCAGATGTGGTCGTGTGCGTGGTCAAAGACGCCACAGTCATAGCCGTGAGTGACCGTGGTCATGGCGAGGGAAGGCGTGGTCGAAGCACGGCGACCAGACCGGACGGCGGACGAAGAGGCATAGAGGCACCGGATTTGGGACTCATCAGCGGTTAGGGTGGCTTGGCGAGCTCAGCAGTCGACGCACCAATGAGGATGGTGAACAACAGCCGGAGCTAAAGACGGCGGCACTTGGTAGTGGCGACGGCTGCTTTAAAGGCGCACAAGCAATGCTTTGGCTGCAGGGTGCGAAGATCGAGAGGGACAGTGTGGATTTATAGGCGTAGACGCCAAGGTATCCGAGACGAACACAAGCGTCAGCGGCAGCGGTAGAATCCATGTCGAACACGGCTATGAGCTCCGAGAAGGAGACGAACAGTGACAGGATTGGTGACATGTGGCAAAGGGTGAGATCGGACGGTTGGCAGTGAAGGGCACAGATAAACAGTAGCTAAGCCTCTCAATAGTTGACACGTGGTTAGGAACAGGATCAGTGACTGAGGTGAAGCCTATTCAGATGGCCGACATGCGGCACTAAGGGAGATTGTTGGCTAAGACTTAATGGGCCGGGATGAACAGTAATGAACCGGCCTATCACTATTTAGGATTTTTTTTTGGGTTTTATCTTTTTAAAAAATCAAATGAGATCTAGAAAATAGCAAATAAATTCAAAAAATTCATAGAAAATTTTAAAAAATTCTTTAAGATACAAGGAACCTAAATAAAATATTTTTATCATATGTTAATAATTCTTTTAATATATTAAAGCCTTTTAATTATTAAAAATTCAATTTTAGCTTGTATTAATTGCAAAAAAAATCCAAATGGTAAATTTTCTTTTAAAAGCTTCAAATAAACTCTAAAAATCAGGATTTTATGAACCTCCCTCCTTAAACAAAATCTTGATCTCGAGATTCTGACTCACTAAGAGAATAGATTTGGAAACTCTACCCTAAGATCCTCCTCGTGCTCTGAGGTGGCTTCCTCCTCGGAATGATTACTCCACTGGACTATGTAAAAATGGACAACTTTGCTTCTGGTCACATACTCGGACACTTCCCAATTTTGATGTAGTTCTCTTTGTAAGACAGATCCTCCTGAAGATCAACGGCTTCCACTGGTACTACTTCCTCTGGCACATGCAAACACTTCTTCAACTGCGACACATGGAAGACATCATGTATCCCACTGAAGGTCGCAAGTAACTCCAACTGATAAGCAACCTCTCCTCTACGGCCTGGTCCATCTGCTCAACCTGGGTACAAGTAAAAAATCAGTAAGACCGTACTACAGAAATAAGAACGCAGCGTGCCCAATAGGGAGGGCATCAAGCATGTACCCAAAACTGTGACAGCCACCGCAAGGGTGGGCCATGCCTCTGTGCCTCCAGGAAGATGTAGTATCCATTCGCGGCTGTAGGCGAAAGGACTCCAGCAAACCTGGCTAGAAGGTCGTCGCGCCAGTCGGCTGGGGCCTCCTGTGGGAAGGCTACACCTCCCGTGATAGGAAGGCCAAGCAGCAGGGAGACGTCCTGCAGAGTAGGGGCCATCTCTCCGAATAGAAGATGGAAAGTGTGAGTCTCCGTCCATCACCGGTCCACGAGCGTTGTCAGCAGGGAGCGATCAAACGAGAAGCATCATGACCGCTCATGGACGTCTTTGTCATCGTCGACTGCAGGTGATGCCGGCTCGTTCTCATTCATGGCCTGCACCATGGGGGCGAGAGTTAGTAGACCGGCAGCGCTGAGCCTGCGGAGCCAAAAAAGGTCAGTCAGAAACCTACGCATGGCAAGAATATAATGTCGAGATGCGAACCTGTGTGTCCAGCTGGGTCTAGCCTCTAGGCCACCCGAGGTGTTTGCATGCGGATCACCCCAACTCAGTCATGTCACTCGCGCTCGCAGGAGCGGCACACGACGTGACGTGCGATGTAGCCAGTCAGTGCATTGCTGTAGGAGGCCGAAAGGCCACTCTGATATATAGTGACAGGAGGCTAATTTTGCGAATAATATAATCGCAGATATATTTTCGTATTTTTAATTAAAAATAGATTATTTAAAAAAAATTATACATTATATACGGGATCGAGTCGAAAGGCTGTCTGCCAATTGAAATAGGAAAAAGTCCAAATTACTACCTCTAAGTATAGCCTAAGTCCAGATAACTCCCTAAAGAATAAAAAGGTTTACTTAATCCCCTGTGTTTGCTAAACCAGATCAAAATGCACCTTTTACCTATCTCCAAAAGTGGTTTTGCTGAGGTGGCTGGTTTTATTAACTAGAATTGTGTTCCCTAGGCATTGCGCATGATATATACTGAACCGACAAAAATTGGAACAATCCCAATTCACAACCTTGTTTACACAACTTCGAACACATGCAAAACTGAATAACCAGGGAATATCAATGGAGAAAATATGCGTTCTACACATCCATAGATTCAGTCATTCTCTTATTTTTTTCATTGCTACTGAAAAGAACGTATCGATCCTAGAGACGTAGAAATGGGATGCTATTCCATCTTCACCTCCAAAGGCACAACACAACATCACATGAGAAGAGATTTGGCCAGGTGCTCTCTTGCTGTTGTCAGGGCTTGAACAATAGTCTGCATGCTTGAACAATAGTCTGCATGCAGAAAACAATAAGTTCAGTTAAAGCAATAAATTTCGTTCGGTTGAAAAAGATCATGGCTGCAACATACCTGCTCAGCGAGTGATGTAGCACCACCCTCTACTCCATGAGCTGACACCTTTTCATATATCACACCTCCTTCTGTTTCAAGGACAATCCTGTGCAATCATTCAAGGAAATAAAGTATAATTAAGCAAATAATTACAAATAATTACACAAGCGCGATGAGCATACTGCACGACATAAACTAAAAATATGTGAGAACATTATCATGCGCAATGCCTAGGGAATACAATTCTAGTTAATAAAACTAGCCACCTCAACAAAACCACTTTTGGAGATAAGTAAAAGGTGCATTTTGATCTGGTTTAGCAAACACAGGGGTTAAGTAAATATTTTTATTCTTTAGGGGGTTATCTGAACTTAGGCAATACTTAAGGTAGTAATTTAGACTTTTTCCATTGAAATATTGCACTCCTACATTATACGGGAGTTGAATTCATGACTGATTTTGGAGCAGGGATCGATGCTTTATCGATCACCACCATGCAATATGTGCTTTCCACATCGGGTTTAGCGCACGGAAGTGATCATTTCCACCCTGCAATGCAAGATGGGCGCATGGTCGGTGCATGCCTTGTCAGGGAGAATGGAAATTAGCGCTGTCGTCCGGGAGACGAAACCAATGGCAAAATTTTGAGGTTTCCTTGTCCCCTGCAGTGCGCCAGCGTACTCAGCACTCAACAACGGTGCAAGCCCGCAAGGGATTCACAGCGGCTGGCCGGCCGGTCTGCCATCCATTAATTATAGCTACCTCGTAGTTCTAAGCACGAAAAAAAGCAGCAGCCTGATCAATCTCGTCTCGGATCGCCGACCATATCTGGCCTTTTACAGTAGATCGAGATCGATCGATCCTCTGGGCTGCAGCTACTTGCTTTCTTCTTTCCGCCCACGCCGGCCGGTGCAGATTAATCAGCGAGGCGCGATCGAGAGTGGTGGTTGTGCTACAGGCTCATGCAGGTTTACAACAAAGCAAACGAAAACTATTCCATTTTGTTAGCGTCTATCAGTCTATAGCTTGGGAGTCTTTTTCCAAAAATTTATCCCTGCCTTGACTCCTCTCCGGAATATCAGTCTCGAAGCAGCCGCCGTTCGTGGCGCTGAAACTTCTTCCTGCATGTATCCATCATGCAGGCGGAAGCACGAAACCGGCCGGGGGACTCGATAAGGGACCCCCGCAACACGCGCAACCACCGCCTGACGCGGGCCCCCGCAACGGCCCAACTCTGGATGCCGTCGGGGCGGCGGTTTCCATGCCATTTCTGCCCCCGACCGGAGCGCCGACGCGGCTGGATTCGCTGACGCGCGCACGCCGCGCTTAACGGGGACTCACCGCCTAACCGCCACTATCCTCCACATGCATATGATCACGCCGTCTTATCCTCTCCCTGCAAGGCCCCATTGCCACGGATTGGCCTTCTCAGCCTCGACTCGGAGAGAGAGAGATCGGGAGGAGAGGCGTGTGACACTGCGACAGTATGAGATATCTCGTGTTGGTGTCCTTGGTTGACGTGACGTCTCGTCTAGGCGAGGAGAGGTGAGTGAACTGAAGTGGTACTGGGGAGGGGCATGTGACGCTGCCCAGGGACTCCACCGTGCGATGCCCGACAGTCCATGTGGCTCTGATTCGGATGGCAAAAACCACTGCGTGAAAGTCCACCAGGCGCGCACCACTGCCGCGGCCGTATCGATTATCGAACGCGGGTAGCCAGGTAGGGCGCCGCGCTCTGCCGGTGAAGATCTCCAAGGTGGTGGCTTCGCCCGTGGGCTCGTCGAGGGCCTCCTCTGCTTGACGTCTCTCTCTCTCTGCTAGACGTCGCTTGCGAAATGGCGCTATAGCGCTCTATTGTCGTCGTGAATTTGGAGATGATATGAGTTTAGTTCCGCTCTAAACGGTTTAAGCTTTTTTTATTTATTTTCGTTTTCGATTTATTTAGATTAAAAGCTATTTGCATCGATTTCTAATTTTAACTTTTTTGATTTTGTTTTTTTGGCTTTTTGGCTTTTCTTTTTCTCTTATTCTTTTATATTAACAGATTTTTTTATTTTTTATTTTCCAAAAAAACTAATCATCATTATAGTCGAATTTTAATCAGAAACTTAAGCCGTGAGAGCACCATCTTAATTGGATGCCGTGGTAAACAGGAGACACTGCACGTGGTTCTGAGCATGACTTACAGCGCGTTGGTGGTCGACGTGGATCAGCACGTACCGAGCAGATACATCTACTTTGCCATGCGTTGGTCTTGCAGAGCTTTCGTGATCGAAAGACCAATTCATGTGGTGTCCAGGCGACATCTGCGTGTCAGCTCTTTGAATTTAGCGGAGCAAATCAAATTTCCCTAACCTTTAATGACCTACAGTCGATAAATTAATTAAGATATATCCAATGATCCTAACTAAGTACTATCTATAAAGATTCCATATCATCTATAGAGTACACACTAAAAACTAGCATTCCAAAGGACTATCTATAAAGATAGTTATTTGATGTTTACATGTACACACAGTCATTTATAGAAACTACCTCATTTTGCGTTATAGACTAGAGACGAAATAGTAACTAGCTGTTTGTGTTTTGCATACTCTCTTTCCTCCACATAAGATATATACTGATGTGTACATACAAATAGTTAGCTGACTCAGCACTATTGAAGATGCTTTTAAAGGGTTACATAGCTCCGTTTTGGGATTGCGGTGATTTTTTTATTATCGGCCAACCCTCACCAGTCGCTATTCGCAGCTAGCATTGGCCGTTTATTACTGCGAAAGATGCTCCTTATCTACTCCAGATAAGAACATGGGGGACGCACGCACGTCGTTAATTTGTTTGCCTTCATTAATGAGCAGGGATCGAGGGGCCTGCTCGATCGATCGCGCGGGATTATCGGATCGAGGAGATTAGACAAAATATCGCAAGGTAGCTAGCTGCATCCATGTGCATGCTGCTCCGAACAGGTGACAAGCTCACGTGAAACGTAGGTCACCGCTCGCCATCGCATAGTTAAATACTCTACGATAGTATGATGCTGTGGATATGATCTTGTACAAGTACTAAACAGCCAGTAATGATGACGATTTGTGTCCCGAGTGTAACGTATCCTTCACACCTAATTATTCAGTTCAGTAACAGAAAGGACAGGGCCGTCTGGCTCGGGGCATTTGGCAACATCCTACAGGTGGAACATGTCACGCTCTTCTGCCGTTAACGATTGCCTCCTGCTACACTGCTCTCTCGCGACATTCCCAGGTGTGATGGAAGGCAATTTTCAGTCCGCCACGGCTAATGCTCTTGTTTCTCTTGGACTACAGCACTACAGCAGATGATTTTTAGATATGATTACTAATTTTTGTTTGTGTATTTTAAAACAGTGAAGATGTTGATGTAGATAACGCATATAGTTTTGGACTTGAAAACTATTTAGATAATCCGCTTCAAAAAAAATATCTTGTTTATTTTGTCTTTTAAAGAAAGCAAAAGTCAAAAACTAAAAAGCTAAAAAACAGAGTCAAAGTCAAAAGCCATCAATATACGGCGCAGTATGTTCCCTGTGTTGAGATGATGAGTTTCCATCTTGTACACAGTTCGTCTAATCGATGTCGTATAATAACTGTTGTTTTGGTGGTGGCTTCACCTTTTTTGTTGTTGAGTGGATCGGAGCTAGTAGTGTAGCGAAGTTGGCGGCAAATATATCGATATCTGATCTGTAGTCTTGGAAGTGATCTGAGCAAACAGATATTATTTCTCAAACCCATGTCATTTACAAGCATGCATCCTGGGCCACCACAGTTCCCAAATAATGTCCATCAAGAGCTCGGCTAAACTCTTACACGGAAGGCCCAATAGAATAGCAAGGCCGCCGAGAAAGCCCGATAGTAGCCCATTCGCACAGCTTATATTACTCTTCTTCCCCCTCCCAGCCCTGGCCAAATAGCCTACCCAACACGGTACGGGACAAGTTCAGATAGAGCACAACACAATTAGACCTAATACATTGATCCGAATAAATTATCTACCATGCTAGCCTCTATACCTACCCTCAGACCCAAACATAACACAGAAAGGAGCCAATCTGAGCACGCTTAGAGCTCGCTCAGAACGGCTTTTGTGGACGCGGCGATGGGCGACGAAAACATCAGAGCAGTGCATCGTAGCTACATGACTGCTCTGATAAATTTTATTTTTTTTGTTTTTTTAAATTTATTTATACTTTTTCGTTTTTTGTTTTCGGTTTTTTAAATATTTTTTTACATTTAATTATACTCAATAAACCAACTCAACTACTGTGTTTTTTCAGCCAGCTACAGTATTTTTTTAGCAAAAGTCAAAAGCCATCGCTATTCCGATCACCCCCTTAGCCCAATGGGCTATCGATGACCCGTTGAGCACAATAATAAGTATTTTACTATCAGTTATAAGTAACTTTATTATTAATCATAAGTAATTTTACTGTCAAATCATCCATTCATGCTTAAAAGATTACAATAACCAAAGCACAAGTAATTTTACTACCAATTATAAACAATTTTATCATATTACCACATAAGAGTTACTATACATACTATGCCGAAATGCCGATTCAAACACGGCATGCTCAGTCGGCCTGGATCAGCACAACCTATTTAGGGTAGATTTTTTTGGGCTAAGACTTATGGCTGTGTTTTTTGAATTCTGACATGTTGATAAGAGGTAGTATTTAGAGAGAAATAGTCGTATTCACATCCATTGCCATCACGACCTCCGATCAGCACGCCCTCAAGCAAATGCCGGGTGAGTCCATTCGAGACTTCATGCGCCGGTTTGTTCACATCCATTGCCATATCCAGGGCATCTCCGACACAAGCGCCGTTGAGGCGGCCCAACAGACTCTGCACAAGGGGGAGTTGGTCGACAAGCTGGATCAAAAGGAGCCAAGGACGGTAGCGGAGCTGTTGTTCATCATGGAAAAATAGTCCAAATCTGAGGAGGAAAGGGCTCGCCGGGGGGTGGAGGCCTAGCCGCTATGGCCCTAACACACCCACATGACCCCGAGGCTGTTGAGAGGCGGCGGCGTCGCCACAACCCCATGTACCACGTCAAGTCTGAAGACAATTGCACCAAGCTCACAATGGTCACCACACCAGCCACGATGACGACCTCCGCAGCAATCACAATGATGACCTCCATGACGATCGCCGCGATGGCCACCAGGATCGTCGCAAAGGACATGAACAGGAGAGCAGCCGAAGGTGGGAGAAACGTCCTGACCGTAGTGGTAACTGTCGGTTCTACGCTTTACATAGATGGAGCTTTCATGAGACTTCAAGGTGTACTCTCATTGCCTCGGCCCAACAATTCCAACGGCAGCAAGCCCGGGCCACGGCCAACGTGAACCCGCCTGCCGCGCCTATGACGGCACCAGCGCTACCCGCCCTGGCCGCTCCACTCCAGGTAGAGGGAAGGGAACAAGCTGTCGACCCTCCGCATCTCATAGTGCACGCAATAACAGGTGGAAACTCACACACCTTCGCATCAAAGCACCAACGCCAGGCCTACACCCACCAAGTGCACCACATATGTGCATCTCTTCCAACTAAGCTCCCACAGTGGGTCAACACCCCAATCACATTCGGCCCAGAGGACGCAGCCGGGGTTAGCCATTCGCACCATGATGCCCTGGTAATCTCCGCCTCCATCACTGGGTGCGAAGTCAGATGAGTGTTCGTTGATGGTAGGAGTTCTGCAGACATCATGTTCGCTTCTACCTTCGATGAGCTTGGGGTCTCGCGGGAACTTCTATCAGAGCCTGGCGTACCATTGCTTGGGTTCGGGGGTGACCCTATTCTGGCCCTCGGCAGGATCGAGCTGATCATGGGGTTCAGAGTCGGGGCTAGCACCCGCTCCCCTCCTGAGCAGAAATGACCTATTGGACCACTTGTGGTGGTCAGTGTCAGAGATGGAGTTCTCTGGCTTGTTGACATGTAATATCTAGTATCTACCCACTAAACTATCTTATCTCTTTCTTAAGAGGGCAAGAGCGGTTCCTTCATGCACAAGAAAGTGCTGGTTGAAATAAAGTTTACTCAAAATAAAATTATACTGTTATCTTCTTTGTTGTGGTTATATTTGAAGTGCTCATTTGGATGTAATTTTGACACTCTAACCACATTCTTTGAAGGTATATGTGTGCACATGCCTTGTCTCTCAGCCATCCTGGTATAAGATGTTGGTGCCTTGCAGCATATGGAGATCTAGTTAGTGCCGTGAAATGGTATATCTTTATTCTTTAGAGCAATGCATCTTGTTGACTTTAGGAAGCCGGAAGAATAATAACTTAAAAACCAATCACACAGGGCTACTATTAGAGGTGGGAGTTGGGTCGTGTTGTACTGGCTCGCCCCAGTCATCCCACCGTATCGTGTCGTGCCAGCCCGCCTCACCTCCGGTCAAGCCCAAATACGGTCCAAAGCCCGTCGTGCCAACGTTCATGCCGTGCCAGCTCAAGCTCAGCCCGAAGTAACTATGCATGACAAAGGCGGCAATGATAATTGTGGCGACGTTCGTTATCTTCCTTTCTCTTGTACCCGCCTCGTTAAAAATTAATTGAAATTGAATTAGTTGTATAAAAACATGCGCACGCAATGATGTAAATATTTCCAAAAAAGTGAAATTGCATTGATATTTTAAAATACAATGTTACTACCTCGTTAAAAACCTTACACCCTAGAGTGGGGGTTCCCCAAGTAAAAAAAGAGTACAGTAATAATATATGTACATACTAACTATAACAACATAGTATATAGTAGCGAATCATCAATGTCTAGGTTGTTCATCCGTTCGAGATCAGCGTACGTCTGCAAGATTTCAGGATTCTCCAGTTGATGCTATTGTCGTTCTTTAGCTAATTTTCAGTCTTTGGCGCATGTGATTGCCTCCACCATCCTGGGCGTGAGGGATGATCTCCTTTCTTCAATTATTCTCCTTACCGTGCTAAACGTCGCTTCTGAAGAGACGGTGGATACCGGCACCAAGAGAACATCCCGTACGAAATGTGATAGTATAGGAAATATCCGCTTGTTATTTTTTCACCACTTGAGTAAATCTATCTTGCCTTCACCAGTAAAGTCAGGATCAATATTTTCAAAATCGTGCTCCAAGTAGTGGTTCAGCTCCGAAACAGAATTCCAGTTGGAGGCAACTTGAGACTGAGAGGACGAAGAAGTAGACTTGCCTTTTAGTTTCTTCCATAAGTGTGATGTTAAGCTTATCTTTCCTTGTTGCATCTGTTGCGAGGTCTCTGATCTTCCGCTGCTACCAAACTTGTCATGATACATGCGAAAAACACGAAAAAGCTCCTCTTTGACATGTGCGAAAGTTTTCGAATAATCAAGGTCAAGGTATTCACCTATTCTCTCCATGCCAATCTGTAAACCTGTCAACTTTTTTGTAGGATCGAAAATAATATCAAAATAATACAAGTGTGAAATAAAAATCAAATTTTTAATAATTTTTTCCTCCATTGCTACGACAGCATGGCCTAAAAGGGGATCCTCCCTAGATTTGGCAATTTTGTCTGCAATTAACCAAATAAACCCTATAACTAAGCAATAGGTAGAATAATAAACAACAGATAGAACATTTGTGGCTTTATAAAAAGGTCTTAAAGACTCTCGAAAACGACTAGCAATCTGCCAATCTGAATTAGTAACTACCAATTTATTATTTTGAGAGTTAGCATTGACAAAAATGGATATAACATGTTCGTACCCTTGTAACTTCTTTAACATAATATATGTTGAGTTATAACATGTTCGTCCTTTTCGTGTTTCGACTCCTTTGCATACCGGTCGGGAACATCTTGGTACTCCGACTCCTTGTTAGCATAGTGGATGAATAATGAATAAATAGATAGTATAGTAGAGCAATGTTAACAAAATGGGGAGTATAGAGGGATGTTGAAGAAATGAAGAATTTTGAGGGATGTTGAAGTGAAAAATGCAGAGGAATGTTGAAGAAGTAAAGACTATAGATTGCTTGTGAGTTGTGAATGTGAAGGAATGAGTTGTGAGTTGTGAAGCTGAAGGAATGAAAAATGAAGGTTATTTATAAGCATAGGAGTGAACGTTATCCAGCCGTTGATTCTCAAAAATATAGACGTTAGTGAACGTTACTCAGTCGTTGATTCTCAAAAATGTAGATGTTATGCGAATACGACCATTACCATCTAGTAATTATTTTGTCACTTTCACTTCATCGCACACCTTCAACTGTCCTGAAAGACTAAAACCCCACCAACTCACTCGTCCACCCTCCTCCCTCGCCCGCGTCCTCTTCACTTTTTCTGCCTCGCACCCGCCCCCTCCTTGGTCCTCACTCCCTCCCTTCCCCTCGGCCGCGTCGGTGGCTCTTCTCCTCCCGTCACCCCCCTATCACCTCCCCTCGTTGGCTCGCCCCCTCAGATCTCTCCGGCTCCCCCTCTCCCGACCGACACGGCTCGCCCGTAAAAGCATGGCCAACACGGCCTGGCCCGACACGTGGTGTGTCGTGCTGGCACGACACGAATGGTGGGTCGGGCCAGGCCTAGAAAGCCAGCACGATGGGCAGCACGGCACTGCTTGGCGTGGTGTGCTGTGCTCGGACCGGCCCAGCCCAGCGAGCACTGTTGGCACAGGGGCATGGCCGACACGCCACCACCGGTAGTCGCCTCAGCCTCGCCTCTCATCGCCATCCCAGTATCCCACAGTCATTCCACAACACAAGCCATCCCAGTCCCAGTCATCCCCACAACACAAGGCATCGATGATTCACAAAGCAGTAGCAGGGAGAGACGAAAAAGAGAGGAAGGAGTATACTCGAAGGCCGAAGGTGGCAGTGGCACTGCAGTGATGACGGCAGCACGACGGGCATACCGGCACCAGTGGCCGCCTCATCCTCGCGAGCATCGCGGCTTCGCACGCTCCTGCCTCCTCACTGCCTTGTGGGCTCGTGTCCTTCTTCGTCTCCCGCATCGGCGCCACTCCGCCTCCCGCGCCACCTCTTGCTCGGCGTCACCTCGGGCCTCCCGCGCCACCTCCCGCTCGGCTTTGCCTCGGGCCTCCCGTGCCACCTCCCGCCTCAGCGCCACGTCCCATGCCTCTCCACCTCCAGCGTCGCTCTGGTGAGGGTGAGGGGAGGCGGCCGGTAGGGGGAGGGGAGGGAGGCGGGCAGGGGGTGAGGGGAGGCATGCGGCTAGGGGGGTGAAGGGAGGCATACGACCGGGGAGGAAGGGGAGGCGCGGGGACCTAGGGGGTGAAGGGAGGCACTAGGGCCCGGCCCCGGGGGGTGAGGGGAGGCGGTCAATGGGGGTAAGGGGAGGAGGGGGTGAGGAGGGGCAGGCGCCCGAGGAGGGAGGGGAGGCGTCTAGGGGGTGAGGGGAGGGGTTGGGGTGGGTGGGGCCGTGGGGTGAGGGAGGCGGCCGATCGCCGAGGGAGGCAGGTAGGAGGGGCCGGGGATGAAGGGGAGGCAGGTTGGGGGTGAGGGGAGGCGTCAGGGCTCGAGGGATGAGGGGAGGCAGTCGGTGGGCCGTGGGGGTGAGGGGAGGCAGGCGGGCGAGGAATGAGGGGGGCAGGCGGCCGGGAAGGGAGGGGAGGCGACCGGGGGGTGGGGTGAGGGGTCGGGGTAGGGCCATGGGGGGAAGGAGGCAACCGACCGCTGGGGGAGGGAGGGGAGTCAGGTCACAGCGGCCGGGGAGAGGGGGAGCTGGAGAGATCTGAGGGGGCGAGCCGGTGAGGGGAGGCGGCAGGGGGGTGAGGGGAGAAGAAGAGCCGCGATGCAGTTGAGGGGAAGGGAGGGAGTGAGGACCGAGGAGGTCGCCGAGGGGGCCGGGGGGACGTGTCGGCAATCGCGGAGTGGGGGTGGGGGCAGGTCACTTTTAAGTTTTAAGTTGGCAGTGGGTCGGTGGGTGGGGTTCCAGTCTTTCAGGACAGTTGAGGGTGTACGATAAAGTGAAAATTGACAAAATAATAAATAGATGGCAACGGTCGTATTTGCATAATGTCTCTATATTTTTTAGAATCAACGGCCAATAACGTTCACTAATGTCTATATTTTTGAGAATCAACGGCCGAATAATGTTCACTACTATGCTTATAAATAACATTCATTTGTCATTCCTTCATCTTCACAACTCACAACTCATTCCTTCACCTTTACAACTCACAAGCAATCTACATGCTTCACTTCTTCAACATTCCTCTACTTTCTTCACTTCTTTAACATCCCTCAAAATTCTTCATTTCCTCAACATCCGTCTATACTCCCTATTTTTTTTAACATTCCTCTATTACACTCTTTATTTATTCACCATTCATCCACTATGCTACCAAGGAGTCGGAAGGAGTTCCCGACCGGTATGCAAAGGAGTCGAAGCACGAAGAGGATGAACATGTTATAACTCAACATATAGTGTGTTAAAGAAGTTACAAGGGTACGAATATGTTATATCCGTTTTTGTCAGGCTAACTCTCAAAATAATGAATTGGTAGTTACTAATTCAGATTGGTAGATTGCTAGTCGTTTTCGAGAGTTTTTAAGACCTTTTTATAAAGCCACAAATGTTCTATTTAGTATTTATTATCCTACCTCTTGCTTAGTTATAGAGTTTATTTGGTTAATTGCAGACAAAATTGCCAAATATAGGAAGGATCCCCTTTTAGGCCATGCCGTCATAGCAATGGAGGAAAACTTTATTAAATATTTTGGTTCTATTTCACACTTGTATTATTTTGATATTATTTTCGATCCTACAAAAAAGTTGGCAGGTTTACAGATTGACATGGAGGGAATAGGTGAATACCTTGGCCTTGATTATTCGGAATCTTTCCACATGTCAGAGAGGAGCTTTTTCGTGTTTTTCGCATGTATCATGACAAGTTTGGTAGCAGTGGAAGATCGAAGACCTCACAACAGATGCAACAAGGAAAGACAAACTTAACATCACACTTATAGAAGAAACAAAAGGGCAAGTCTACTTCTTCGTCCTCTCAGTCTCAGGTTGCCTCCAACTAGAATTCTGTCTCGGAGCTGAACCACTACTTAGAGCACGATTTTGAAAATATTGATCTTGATCTTACTGGTGAAGGTAAGATAGACTTACTCGAGTGGTGTAAAAAACAATAAGTGGATATTTCCTGTGCTGTTATATTTCGCACGGAATGTTCTCCTGGTACCGGTGTCCACTGTCTCTTCAGAAGCGACATTCAGCACGGTAGAGAGAATAATTGAAGAAAGGAGATCATCTCTCACGTCTAGGATGGTGGAGGCAATCACATGCGCCGAAGACTAAAAATTAGCTAAAGAACGACAACAGCATCAACTGGAGGATCCTGAAATCGTACATACGTACACTAATCTCGAACGCATGAACGACCTAAATATTGATGAGTAACTACTATGTACTATGTTGTTATAGACTTATAGTTAGTATGTACATATATTGTTACTGTACTTTTTTCCTACTCGGGGAACCCCACTCTGGAGCGTAAGGTTTTTAACGAGGCAATAACATTGTATTTTAAAATATCAATGCAATTTCACTTTTTCTGAAATGTTTACGTCATTGCGTGTCCATGTTTTTATACAAGTAATTCAGCTTCAATTAATTTTCAATGAGGCAGGAGGTAGGTACGAGAGAAAGGAAGGTGGCGGACGTCGCCACAATTGTCGCCGTCGCCTTCGTCGTGCATAGTTACTTCGGGCTGGGTTTGGGCTGGCACAGCATGAACGTCGGCACGATGAGCTTTGGGCCATACTTAGGCCTAGCCGCAGGTGAGGCGAGCCGGCACGGTGAGATGATTAAGCCGAGCCAGCACAGCATGAATCGATTCGAAGCATGATGGGCCCAGACCGTACCGGCCAACTCCTACCTCTAGTCCGGGAGATCAAACGCCCACGTTTTGGGAAATTGCCCGCTGGCTACCGTTGGGCGAGACATGTCAGAAGCCAAAACAACAAGAGGCGAGGTGAGCTCCATTTTGACCCAAAAACAGCAGCAGCACCCCCTGGGCGCCCACCCACCCACCCACCTGGCGCGAGAGCAGCCGCGATGCAGCGCAACTGCCCCGATCTCTCCATGTCCCCGTTGGCCAAGCGTTGCATATCTACTTCGGTACGGTCGCTGCCGGTGCCGACCGCCGTCAAGGAGCTCTTGTTTTGCGGAGGAAACGAAAAGTCCTGCGGTTACACGTCTCCTTGGTAGTATGCACGTACTTCCTCCCCTGATCATAGGCGGTGCTAATATAAGTCAAAGGGTATTCAGCTGAATACCTAAAATTTTTAACAAAAAACTCACTATATATAAGATATAATATATATGTATACTAGTAATTAGACCAAATTCATTCTATTTATATCCAGTTGGCCTAAATTGGTGTTGGATCTTTTTGGTCCATTTCCCTCTCCCAAGCCCAAATTGACGTCAGACACTGGCCTACTATTGTGATTAGGGCTATAAACGAGTCGAGTTCGAGCGAGCCTGACCTTTCAGGCTCGAGCTCGATAGAAGCTCGAGTCGAGCTCAAGTTGGTATCCGAGCTTGGCTCGGCCAAAACTCGAGTAGGCTCAAGCTCGGCTCATTGATGCTCAATAATAATTAAAATAATTTATTATGCACTAATTTTCAACAATAAGAAAAGTTTGAGTTTGAGTTCGGCTCGAGTGAGCTCGATAACGGCCAAAATAATTCAAATATGCACTAATTTTCAACAATAAAAAAGCCCGAGCTCGAGTTCGGATCAGGTAAGCTCAGTAAGAGTTAATATGTATTACTATTTAAGCTCGAATCGAGACTCGCGAACTATTTGATCTCGGCTCAGTGAAGCTTACGAGCTCGAGACCAAACTCGAATTCGCCTCGTTTAAAGTTCGAGCCGAACTCAAATCGAGTCTAGAACTAGGCGAACTTGAGTAGCTCGCGAGCTTCGAGCTTTTTTTATAGCCTTAGTTGCGATTCACACGATACATGATAAAAACTTTAAGTCTCGCTCAGTCTCTCCTCTCACTCAAGTCTCTCCTCTTTGGCTCCCTCCATCTGGTAGCGCATGAGGTTTCTGGTCTTTTAGACTCTAGATTTCTAGAGGTATGACTCAGAAGGCCACGTATGAGCGCTGGAGCAACCATCTCGCAAGTTGTCTCATTGTCATTGCTCGTCGACGCTGCGCAGCCATATAGGTTCTTCCTCCCCGACCAGGCGACTCCATGATGGTATGGCCTCATATCTTTAATCCGGTAATCCCTCTATTTTATCTCGCTTATAGGGTATGAAGCATCGTCGTGTTAATTTTTTTATTTTATAATTTCTTTATATTATTTAAGTTGTTGACTTTAGTATGCATAATTGTGCTTAAATTTTTGCAACTGTGAATCTTTATATTTTTTTATTAAATAATATTTTTATAATATTGAATATCTATTCTGAAATTTTTAGATCCGTCACTACCCCTGATCATTAATTTCTGCATGTGACCGAGCCCCGGACCGGCCTCCCGTGCCGGCTATAAGAAGACCACATTTCTGGCAGGTCATGCAAAGACCACATTTCTTCTTGCTAGCTTTCGGCACTTTCTATGTCGACGAGAGGGGTTGATGAGGCGAGGCCTGCGATGGTGAAGATCATCGAGACGGTGCACATTGAGGCGGATCGCGCCGACTTCAAGTCCGTCGTCCAGAGCCTCACCGGGAGGGACGCGGTGGCCAGCGGCCGGCCGGATGGATCATCCGAGCATTTAGCAAAGGAGGAGGCGGCTCAGGGGGTCGTCGCTGCACGCAGACTCGCAGAGAAGTGATCAATCCCTTTGTTGATCAGAAGGTAGGTCATGCAAAGAGGAGAGATAATGATGCTAGTATCTATTCTATACCCGAGATGAGCGATCGTTTCTGTATTTGATATCCATAGCATTTATTCTTTTTGTGACGATTGATATCTAGGACATTTGCTTACGGCGACTGCGAAGTTGCCCATCTACTTGACCATAAGAACATGTCTAATCGTGGAGAAGTGTATATGTGTCTCTGCAGAAACATCGAGTGTTTTCGTTTATGCAGTTGCAAGTAGCGAAAATCCAAACTGAACATTTCGATTTTGGTTATGAAATTCATAGAAAAATACTGCCGGGTACAGTAACAGAGCAACGGCCAGTCTGTTCAAAACTGAACATGCCTGCAACTCGGTCAAAGTCGTCTGAAATCGCATCTGAAATGGATACCGTAAACGGGAGAACAAGACAGCAGCCAATCCCAAGACTTCCCTCCAACCCAGCAACTTGTTCATGTGGTGGGTCAACCCAGTGCTGCACTGTTGCTTGCTTACCAAAAAAGCATTCGTCGACTCGAGCTATGCCAGTTTCCGTACTACGTACACTTCAAACCTACATGTTTCCAATGTACTACTACTTTGCGTCTATTTATGAAGAGTCTGTTTATGAAGAGAAATAAGCAACTCTACAGTAAACAGCTCGTATTGGACGATTCAGGATGTGTAATCATCACAAATTTTGTGGATCGTGTTCATTTATACATATGAGCATTGCTTTTGTACTTTTCTCTTTAATAAAAATAGTATTACTCTTAAAGCAAATAAAGAAGTAAGTAACATATTTATTATACTTTAAAAATTATATAAATTACTATTGAAAAAGGTATAAAAACATATTCCTATATATATTCATAAGAGATCAGCTCCGATGAATATCTATAGCAGGGAGATCAATTGGGAAAAATGAAAAGAAAAGCACCACCATATAACGTACATTTGTATGATTATTAGTATACTAAATAAAAATATAAAATGAACTCGTGCATACACTGATGACCAAACTAATCGAACTCAGAGGGGTACCCACAGGAGGTCTCGTTCTTGACGCAAAGGAAGAGCCTCTCGTACGCCAGCGCCATCTTGGTGGCCGCGAACATGGCCTTGGCGTACTCCCGGCACGCGCGGCCGCGCTCCGCGGCGCGCCGGGCGCCCTCCCGCACCACGGCCTCCAGCCTTTCGAGCAGAGACTCCACGTTGGGCGCGAACATGTAGCCGAACTCCTTGTCCACCACGATGCTGCCCTTGATGCTCGGGAACCGCGTGGCCACCACCGGCTTGCCGCACTGCATGGCCTCCATGAGCGTCAGGTCCAGGCCCTGCGGCCGCAGCGTCGGGTCCACGAACACGTCCAGCGCGTTGTAGAACGCCTTGAGCTTCCCCGGCGGCACGGCGCCCAGCACCTTGGCGTTGCGGCCCAGGTCCATGTACCGCTGCTCCCATGGCCCCTTGCCGGCGACGAGGAGGTACACGTTGGGGTGCCGCAGCACGAGCTTGGAGAAGGCCTCGAAGAGAAGCGGGTGGCCCTTGTCCTTGACCAGCCTGCCGGACACGCCGAGCACGAGGTCGGCACCCTTGGGCAGCCCGATGTCCTCCCGGAAGGCGCGGCCGAGCGTGGCGTCCGGCGCGAACTGCACCTCGTCCACGCCGTTCAGGATGACGTGCACGCGTCGGCCGGGGATTTGGTACACGTCGCGCAGCATCTCCCCCGTGGAGTCGCTAATGGCCACGTGGTGCGCGTAGCTCCGAAAGAAGCGCACCTCGGACAGCACCCGGTACACCGACTGCCCCAGGCTGTGGTTGAACGCCGTCGTCATCGGCTCATCCTCGCCGCGGGCGAGGTCCTGGTATATACCCGAGTGCAGCGCCTCCAGGGAGATGCCGTGCCAGGACACGATCATGTTGGGCACGCCGCGCGCCCAGCGGTGGAACACGGCGACGCTCTCGGAGTGGATGACGTCGAACGGGTCGTTCTCGCCCTCGGCCTCGTACAGCTTCCACGCCTCGTCGCAGCGCCACTGACCGGGGGAACCGTCCAGGAAATGCAGCTGAGGCCCGTCGGCGGAGGGCGATGGCGCGGCCTCGGTGTGCGGCGGGCGGGAGGTGAAGACGTGGACGCGGTGGCCCCGCGCGGCGAGCGCCGTGTGCAGCGTGTGCGCGTGCCGCTCCATGCCGCCGGGGGCCGTGGCCACAGGCCACTTCCGCGAGAACACGGCGATCTTGAGCTTGGCCGGGGGCAGCTTGGACAACGTGAACGGTAGGTGGTTCCACGAGAACTCGATGTCGCGAAGGTCGCCGGCGAAGTCTGTCGCTCTCGGCGAGGAGCGCGAGGTGGTCATGAGGTGACCGGTGAGCAGAGTGGAGCAGGAGGAGGGGAAGGAGGAGCGGTGGAGAAGGAGGAGGGAGAGGAAGGGGAGAAGGAGGAGGAGGGAGGGGGAGAGGGAGAGGGAGAGCATGGGGTGGGAGGGGCACCTCTGCTTCCTTGGCCTCTGCAGGGAGGTGAGCGCCATCACGTCATGCGCTAGCTCTAGCTAGCTGCTCATGCATGAACACAAGCATGCATACACAGGCCGATCGATGGGGGCAAAGGAGAGGGAATGAGGAGGAAAATGTGCAGGTTTTTAGGGGCAGTTTAGGAGAGCTTTTGGTAGTGGGGGGCATTCGGTTTATTTGGTTTATGCGGTTCAGTTTATTCGGTAAAAAATATTTCTATTTTTAGAAGTTGACACCCGAATTAAGTAAACTAAAATAAAAAACCAAACCTAATTAACTGAATTATTTTGGTTCAGTTAATTGAGTTTTTTGGTTAACCGAAATATGCACAACATTTTAACGTATAATAACATTCTTTAGTTTCATACCGGATTTATTTTTGAGCGAATGGTATCTCTGGAATCTACTAATATTCTTCCTTTTGAGATTTTGAAAAATACCCACAAAATTAAATGAGAATAGCCTCTATTTACTATAAATTCACATAAGAAAAAATAACATTTCGGTATTTCAGTTAATTCGGTTTTTGTTCCTTAAAAACAGCACCGAAAATCGAATAGCATGAAAATATAAAACCGCACCGAATAAACCGTAATTTTTGATTTTTTTGGTTCGGTTTGGTTGGTTCGGTATTTCGGTTTGGGTATAAAAATACCCACCCCTAGCTTTTGGAAGGTGGAGTGCTTTGCAGGGTTTTGACTTGGGTGCTTCACGCTTGCTTTCCATGTCTGAAGTTACTTTGCAAGGTGGCCATGCAAGGGATGTGATCATCTGTGGTGCTGGACCGCTGGCACTGTTCTGTGTGTGAGAGAGTTTCATGTCCAAGAGGAGGATCGCATCCTCTCATCCTCTGCCTGTGCACGTGCAAAGGCATAGAAGCATAATAATCTGCTTTCGGATTTCGGAAGAAGGGGCTAGCTCCAATGCTACAGTACACGCATACGCAGTACTCCCTCCGTCCCAAATATAGGTCGGTTTTGACATTTTATTATCTGTGCCAACCCGCTCACCTGTGGCCTTGCTCGTACGGCTCACCTGCAGCAACTCGTGAAGCGTCGCCCTGCCAACCCGCTCACTGTGCGTCGTCATGCTTGCCCGCTGAAGGTTCTGGCATGCCGCCGTGCTGCAAGTTGCCTGACATCCATTTGGTGAGAGAGGGAGCTCTAGCTAGCTAGCCATGGAGGAGACGTTGAGAGAGGAGTGGATAAGGTCAAGAATGAGGTGGGTAGGAGTGAATTACATGGCAGAGTGGTTGGGAATTGTATGTTGGTATTGGACTGTAGTGGGTTATTTCGTTAAAACAGAAAAAATGCTATACCGTTATTTAGTATTTCTGAAAAAAAAGGTAAATTATGTTGATTTGATCATCGCATTTGTGCCCCATAGTTTTATTCCTGATTTGGGCTTTTAATCGTTATATCTTTTTTTTTCCCGTTAAATCTACATCCCATGTTCTTTGTTTAGAGGAGAGTGGTTATTAAGTAGCTCCGAAACAGAGAGGGAGAGAACAGCCCATGGGCTGTGGCCTTGTCGACCTCTGGCCCAGCTAATGCCCCTTTGCTCTTGGGCACCTAGGCGTGTAAATCTGAGGCCGTCTTGGGTTTCGTCCCATTAGCCTGGCTGTACGGGGACCGACAGTCCGACCCTCATCGATGTTCAGATACCTGAGGTTGAAACTGGTGAGGAATTCCGCGTATCGCTTGAAGCTCTGCGTCCAAAATCTCGGACCATTTCATCTCTGAGCGTCGAATCTTGATCGTACGTACTGCCCTAAAGATATTGCGCGTTGCATCACCATTCAACTGATCGTAGTAAATGGCTGATGCAGCGCGCGCGCCGTCGACCCAGCTACTTCCCGCCAGCATCTCTGATCCCTACACCGACGCTTCATGGGACTACTAACCGTAGGTTTGTACTCTTGCTTTGCTTCATGAGAAAGTAAACTTTTTTTTTGTTTTATGCATCTAGTGCAACTAGGGCATTTGCTAATATTTGAGAAAGTAATTTACTAGCAGAGCAGTTAGCATGTATTGGGTTTTGGATTTTGCATGGCAAGATTTTTATGAATTTCTAGAAGGATTTGGGTGCGATTTTCCCGGAATTAGAGATAAGAAAATGAACTTGATGTGCTGAAATGTTGTAAGCAAAAGGGGAGCTAGTTTGGTCAGTTGAGAATTTGATATAATACGTCTTTGCCGTTCAGGTGCAAAATTCTGCTTATTGTACTGGGTTGTGATAGTTTCCCTCTATTTAATCCATGCAGGGGTCGGAGGTTTGCCGTGTCACCTCCCTGATTTCCTAAGCAATCTTTGGGTTGAGGTAAGCATGGAGCATTCTTCTTATTGACTTCTAGGTCTGATTGTTCCCTCCTTTGCCTGCTGGCGAAATCTTTTATACAAATCGTAGACCAAATTGGATACAGGAAAAACGCAGTGCGCAAAAATGTCAAATGAGCTAAAGAAAAGCTATTTTGATTGGTTGAGGACTCGAGATGATTTATTACTTTCCGGTTCCGTTCATTTATATACGCAGTTTCACAAAAAAAAAACAGACTTCAGGATTTTTCATGATTCTAAAACTATATTTGATTAGTGATCAGTGCAAGAATATATCTAGTTATCTACGGTATGTATACCACTGTACTTGCCTTTTCAGTTCAGAATTGATTTCTTCAGTAACAATATCCAATAGAAGGTAGCAAACACAACAGATAGATAGCACAAACCTGAGCAAGCATTACTGAACGTCACACGCATTTTGAGTATCAATTCCTAGATTGCCGTGTTATTTCATAGGCCTTGCACTTAGGTACTTCTTAAATTTGTATGCCTACTACTCAAGGATTTGCTTTTCGAAGCAAAACATAGCTTAACAAAATCTTATGTTTTGAAGGTGAAGAGAACAACTGATATTGGGTCACTTGCACCACTGAAGGTTGTACCTGGTTCTTCTAGAGTGGGCATCATTCTGTTGGACAAGGGTCACTCGGTAAGTGTTCCACCTACCATTTGTGTGTAGCCATCAGTCTTCTTTCTGTGGGCTTCTTTTATATCGTTTTCTCACTGCCTGTGCTTCTGTCTTCTGATTTGTCCATGAACTTGCTTGAATTACATCTAGCAGTGTACTACATCACTTGAATTGTGTCACTTATGGAGTTACTGTACAATAGGTACTTGATTCTTATCCAGCATAAATGTAGGGCAAGTAAAAAACAGTACCGTGTCATCTATTTATGCTTTGCATATCTGAAAGGAAAACTACTCCATTAGTTGCATATTTAACGACAACAAGAAAGTTTAGATATTTAGACGTTTTCACTACGGTGCATTCTTCCATGTTTGTGCTTATACTGAATAAATCTACAATCCCCTTAATTCCATTTCCTTCGGCCCTGCTGCACATTGGTACTGTCATCCCTGGAAGGATTCCCCTGCGTTGAGGTCATCGGCCAGCCGCGTGTTGCGCTCCGCCTCCGCCGTCGTGTCCAAGCCGGTGAGCGGTTCGCACGTGGTCAGGACTGACGGCTACTCGCAATTGAACGAGGTGATCTGTCGCAGTGATCTACCAACGTTCTTGACAACTCGGTTGTTGGCAATTAAGTGATCCGGGTCGTGGGGGTGAATTGAACAAGCTGCTGCTCCCTTCGTGGTATCATGCACCGCTGCTCTGATTCTCTCAGAAAAAAGGCAGTACTGCTTGATGCAATCCGCTTTCTGAAGTCTGTCGGTGTCAGCTGTTGGCGCCGTGCGGAATGTACGCCACCGTCCATGCGAAGACGTGCACGAGTGCTCTAATCCCTGTGTGCTTTAGTCCCAAACGCCGCAGGGGCGAGGCGCACATTACGCCGCAGGGACTCAGCCTTTTCTTTTATTTGCATGAGAGTTTCTTCCAATGAGCTAATCCTTCTAGAAAATTTTTGTATTTGTTGTTCAAGATGCCGGATCTGTGTCTGCGATGTTTCCACTGCCGTGACGTAACTGTCTTCATTCAAGCTTCTGCCTGGCTAGCTGAAGCTGAACTTCAAGTTCTTGGACATACTTTTGTAGCTTTGTGTTCTCCTTATTTACATGTAGCTTTTCCTCTTCCAAATGTCGATGTTGTCCAAAATTTGTGTGTTTTTTCTCCTCTAGCTAATCTATCTACTCAATCTGATTTTTCTTGAGTACCTCAAGCTGAGACGCCCTTGTGGACACCTGAAACACCCCGTATCTTCGATTAACCTTAATCCGCGAATTGCGGAGCTACGCGAGGTTAATTAAGCGATGAGTGATCTAAACTGTGGGACAATTTAAACTAAATAGTTTAAATTGAAATCGGTGAGTAGTAAGTACGTACGTTGTTTTCATAATTTCGTCAACAGGACAAAAGCAATCTATATAGACAAGATGGAGAAATAAAATTTAACTGCGCAACAATTGAGAGTATTCAACTCAAATAGAAAATATATCAGTCCATGACACAATAGTTAATTAATTGCAGTCCTTTATAGTAAATCAATTACATCCATCGAATGACAATTGAAATTTACATCAAGACAATTTAATCAATTACTCTGGGTCGCCGGTTGTTAACCGCTCTAGCTTTTAGCATGGGCATTAGCCTTGTTTCAACTGGGCTGACTGTGCCACGCACTTTTTTCATTCTTGACGAGAATTAAATAATCTGTTATTAATAAGCTTGTTGTATACAGTAGCTGTTGAAACAAAATCTGGATAGTAGCCTCAGTATGTTGAGGAACTCTCGCTGGCGATCAGTCCGAGCGATTCCTCTGCTTAGAATAAGAACGAATCAATCACAGAAACACAGAATAATAGATTGAACACAGAGAGGTAGAGAGAACTCCTGGTCTTTCTTTATTGCTTCATATCATTGGGTACAAAATCAGCCATATGGCTCTCTATTTATAGGGGGTGGGATGAGGTGCCCATTATAGATAAAGACTCGTTTAAACGGAGAGGATCCGTTTAAACGGGGATCCTTATCTTTAGTTTCCCAATACTCCCCTTGGGCACTCATCCGACATACTCATGCCTCATTAAAACTCCATAAAAACCGATGGGAAAAATTTGGAGAAAGAGTACATGATGCATGTTATCTTTGCGATTGCACGAATTGCCTCATTAAAAACCTTGATCGAGAAACTTGGGAAAACTCGTCAAGGGAAAAAGAGTACAATTCTCCCAACTTCATTTAGTCTTGAGGACTTTTATTCTTTGGGTACTTGATCTTGAGGATCAAGATTTACTAACGGACTTGAGAGAATTCTCCCCAGATTACGCACTTCTCTAAGTCTCATCATACCGATCCTCAATGCGCACCTTTCAAAGCTAGATGCGGGAGGGACTTTGTGAATAAATCTGCTAGATTTTCACAAGACTTAGTATCTGATGCTTTAATCTCGTCCATCTTTTGCAATTCAAGAGCATAGAAGAACTTGGGGTTGATATGCTTTGTGAGATGACTCTTCACATAGCCCGTTTGTACTTGTGCAACGCATAGCGGCATTATCTTCATAGATAATTGTGGGGTTTTGCACAATGTTCATTCCACATGATCTGCTGGATGTGGTGAACCATTCGGCGTAGCTGCGCATTCACGTGCGGCTTCATATAGCGCTATTATTTACGAGTGGTTCGTCGAGGTAGCTACAAGGCTTTGCTTAGACGATTTCCGAGAAATTGCGGTTCCACCACACGAAATACATAGCTTGTTTGTGACTTTGCGGTATGCGAGTCGAGCAGTACCCGATCTGCATAGCCAATCAAGTTCAGATCTTGATTCTTTACGTATAACAATCCAAGGTCCTTGCTTCCTTGGAGATATCGGAAGATGTCCTTTATGCCCCGCCAATGCCTTTTGGTGGGCTCTGCACTATACCTTGCCAATAGGTTCACGGCAAAGGCAATATCCGGTCTAGTGCAGTTTGCTAAGTACATGAGTGCTCCAAGCGCACTCAAGTATGGGAATTCGGTTCCAAGACTTCCTCCCCTCTTCCCTAGGTCGGAAAGGATCTTTTCTTGCTGCAAAGATCTCCGATCATCGGTACTTTGATGGGAATGCTTTCTCAAAGCCGAATCTTTCTAGCACCTTACAGGTGTAGGTCGACCGATGTACTAAGACTCCTCCGAGGACATGCTCAAGCTGCGAGCCTAAGCGAACTTGGTCTTGCCCAAGTCCTTCATTTCAAACTCGACTCCAAGTAGGAGCTTGCTTCTTTTATATCATCCATTGTCCCGATGATATTCGGATCATCTACATACACCGAGATTATCTGAGAATCCATTCAGGATCGCCGTATAAATACACAAGGGCAGTCTTCATTGTTTGTGTAGCCTTTCTTGCAGAGAAAGTCGCTTAAACGATTATACCACATTCGCAGGTTGCTTGGTCCATACGGGGACTTTCTAAGCTTCACACTGCATCTGATTTCTATTTGCTCTGTCTTGGTTGGAGAGAAATTCCTTGAGGACTTTCATATAAATCTCGAATCCAAGTTACCATAAAGATATGCAATCACAACATCCATCGGTTTCATTTCTAAATTCAAGTTCACCGCCATTGAGATCAAGTATCTAAAGGTAATTCCACTCATAACAGGGAGTAGGTTTCTTCATAATCAACTCCGGACGTTGAGTGAAACCTTATGCTACCAGCCTTGCTTTGTATCTCACTACTTCGTTTCTTTCATTTCTCTTTCGAACAAATACCCACTTGTGCCCTGAGGTGCACATGGGGAGGAGTGCGACATCTGAGCCCAAACACTTCTCTTTTGTTCGGAGATAGCAATCGGTTGCTATTGCCTTCTTCCAATCTTCCCAATCTGATCTTTTCTTACATTCGTGACGATGCGGGCTCGGGATCAAGATCAATGATTGTGGCAATTTTCTTTCGAAGTAGATATCGACATTGGTCGTTGTCTGTTCGGGGACTCTCCGTGTGCACATAATTTATAGCTATTTCTTCATGAGTTGCTTCTTCTGGAGCTTCATCTTGCGCATCGCTTCTTTTCATTGCGGTGGCAAGTCCCTTTAGTTTTTCGGCTCCGATGTGTGCGCACACATCCATGCCGATGGGGATATTCAGATCCGGTATGTCCTTTACAACAGGTGTCATACTTGTGCGGTCTCAACTGGCTCCCCTTCTCGATTCAGGGGACTTGGTGATCGGTGTGATAAGTCCTTCTTATCCTTTTTCGCCAGGCGTCCCCGGTTACTTAGGATTCGAGGAGCCGGAGTTCTCGTCCTTTTTTTTTCGAGGCCTCTGGACGAGATTGGGGATACCTTCTTCTTTCTTTGGTATTTCAACCCTCTCCGGTGCATTGCGTGCAGGCACATGCGACTTAGTCACGCTCTTCAAATCACTAAAGTGATCGGGCAGTTGATTTGCTAATGCTTGCAAATCGATGATCTTCTGGACCTCTTTTTCAGTTTCACCAGTGCGCGGGTCATGTGCAGGAATTCCCGTGGCTTCCCACGTAATTTCCCGACATTTTTCATCAACGGGTTGATTTCCTCCCCCTAATGTCGGAAAATTATCCTCATCAAAAATGCGATCGTGGCGGCGCGGTATGCAAATCTCCGACATGGGTTCCAAATACACGATTATGGATGCGATCTCATAACCAACGTATATCCCAGTCTTACGGAGAGGACCCATTGCGATTCATTTGTGGAGGAGTATAGGTACATAAACCTTGCATCCAAACCTCCCGAGATGAGAAATTTTGGTGGTGACCCTTGCGCTAGTTGCATAGGTGAATGGATGTTGTAGGCTGAAGGTCTAAAATTGATGAGATTCGCTGCATGTAGGACTGCGTGTCCCCAACATGTAGCCGGCAAATTACAATTCGCAAGAGGGTCGGGCAATAAATTTAATTCTCTTGATCAATGCCTCGCCAAACCATTCAGGTATGGACATGTGGTGCCGAATGCTCAACTGCAATTCCCATCGCCATGCAATAATCATCAAATGCTTTTGAAGTAAATTCTCCGGCATTGTCCATTCTGATGGACTTGATGCGATGATCAGGGAACACATTTCTGATGCGAATGATCTGCGAGATCAGCATGGTTTCTTGTGGATAATAAACCCACATATGACCACTTTGAGGAAGCATCAATGAGCACCATGAAATACCTAAATGGACTGAGATGGGCTGGATAGGACCACAAATGTCTCCACTGGATGCGTTCGGGAATGCGAGACTTCATCCTTCACTTTCGAGTGGATGGTCTAGTGATTAATTTCCGGTGGCACATGCAGGCACACAAAATCTTCAGATTCGGAAATTCTTCACATTAATATTATGCCGTGAGAATTGTTAATTATATTTCTCATCATCCTAAGACACAGGTGGCCTAATCTGCCGTGCGAGAGCAGAATAGTTGAGCTTCGAATCATCTTGGGGCGATGTATGCTACGCAGCGCCTTAATGTTGGTATAATATAGCCACACGTGTTCATGCCATTATAAACTGAATAAATGAATGAATTATTTCAAAATCATCCAACCATTACGAGAGACAAAAATAAAGTACCATCCATGCAAGATCTAACTTGTCCATTTAATGCAAAATAAATGACAATTAACGTCTCATGCATTCGTGCATCGACGGAATCAACTAGAAAGTCATTGACTTCTTGGCTATCTTTTCAGAGTGATGTTCTCTTGAGAGAAATCATGGAGGTGGCTGCCTCTAAGTCGTAAGGGGTCTTTGCTACGGATGGACTCAACCTCCATCATTTCAGGCGGCTCATGATGCTCCCCAACACGGTGCAAAGTTAGCTTCAGTGCTCTTTGCCATTGTTCTTACGGGCTTGGTGGGCATCAATGACATATTGCGATGCTTTACAGATCCGCGACCAATGCCCCACTTGCCACACTTGTAGCAACCTTGGTTCTGCGGCCATAGGTTTTGCCACTCTCCTTAGCCCTTTTGTCATTTGGAGCATCGACTTGCCTTTACGGGCAACGGTCATACCCTTCTTCCCCTTCTTTTCATCAAGGGCTTTCGCACCTTATAGCTCCCAAAGCGTTGGCTTCACGGCGGCGTGAGCTCCCAATGGCTGAGTGACGTAATTCTTGCGGAGAAGTTCGTCCTGAGCCTCCGCTACCTGCATCATATCAATCAATTCGGCGTATTTCTTGTAGCCGTCTTGACGATAGTTGCGGGCGGATTGCACAGCATTGGGGTGAAAGGTGGACAAGGACTTCTCAATCTTCTGCTCATCGTGATCCGCGCCACGAGTTGAAGATTGGTACAAATTCTGTGCAAGGCAGAATTGTACTCCCCGACCGTCTTGAAATCGGCAAACCTCAGTCCGATCCACTCCTACTCTGCCTGAGGAAGAATGGTGTACTTTAGCCTCTCAAACCGCTTCTTGAGTGCGGTCGAGAGTGCTAGCGCGCTTTTCTCCGCCATATACTCATTCTTGAGAGTAATGCAGAGGTGGTGCCTGAGGAAATGAAGTGCCTGATCATTTTCCTCAGGTGTGGGTTTGGCGTCATGCCGTCCGCCAATCCCAATAGCTGCGCGGAGCTTCCTGGCTCCAAGTACTATCTCGACATCGGATGCCCACGTCAGATAGTTCTTGCCATGCTGGGCAAGCTCCTCGAACTCCCGGTTCGTGATGCCAGTCATCTACATGTGATGAATGGGACATATAAGTTTACTTCAGGTAAACATGCATGGAATTATTTACTGCAGGTAAATAAATGGTACAATAAATTCTCGTAATGTTCCATAATTTTCTATGTATTTTTCATAATTTCTCGCTAATTTTCAGTGATTAAAAGCAATTAAATAATTACAATTAATCAAAACAGTAAATAATTGCAGAAAATACATAAAATAATAGTGGCATAACATGCGGGCGGCGGCCGTCAGGGCTTGCGGCGCGAGAGCGGCCATGCGGGCGGCGTCCGTCGGGCGCGGCGCGGCGGTGGCCCGAGGCCGATCTGTGGCGGGCGCGCGGCCACCCGTGCGGAGAGGCGGCGCCGGCTGTTCGGGCGCGAGCTTATGCGGCGGCGGCGCGAGGCCAGCCAGCGATGCCATCGCGAACACGTCGCGGCCGGGCGGCGCGGCGCCATGCGGGCACGCGCGAGAGGCCGGGCGCGGGAGGCCGGTGGCGGCGAGCGCGCGCGGCAGCGCGAGTCGCGCGAGGAGGCGAGGCCGATGGCGCGAGCGTCGCGTCGCGGCGAGGCGGTGAGGCGCGCGCGCCGTTCGTGGCGCGGCGTGGCGGCGACGGCGGTGCGGAAGATGCGCCGTCGCGGGCACGCAATGGAGGGGCTGAGGTGTCATCGGCGTCGCGCGCATGCGGCGCGTGGAGGGAAATCGAGACGTCGGCGTCGGCGGCGCGTATCTGGCGCAAGCGAGCCGAGGCGCCGATGGCGATCGCGCGCGTTGAGCGCGGCGAGGCCAGGCGTATGGCGGGCGCATCTGCGGCGCGGCGAGCCGGGCGTCGTCGCGGCCGCGCGTGCGAAGCGCGCGCGTGCGCGGAGGCCGGCGGTGGCGTGCCATGCGGGGCGCGTTGCGCGGGCTTCGGGCCGACGGCGGTGGCACCGTGGGGCGGAGTGGCGCGCCGTCGCGGGCGCGTCGCGCCGGGTCGATCGCGACGACTCACGACAACGGCGGCCGTCGGGGGCGGCTGTTGGTGCACATGCGAGTGCGGCGGCGACCGAGTGTTGCCTCATGCCGGAGACGGTGCGCGCTCTGGCGCGGTGGCCATGCGGGGCCGCCCTTGCGAATCTTTTCTTGTGCAATTATCGAGCGAAAAAATGTATAAAATTTTCGTTTCTAATCTACGATGCAATCAACATCGCCTTTTTCACAATCTACCGATCGACATTGTGCGGCGACTTGTGCGCTCACGGTAGATTAGGCGGATTGCATCGTTTCTGATGCAATCAACATCTACCCGTTTCGCAATCTACCGATCGACATTGTGCCGCGACTTGGTCCGCTCGCGGTAGATTAGGGATTTGCACCGTGAAAAACAATCTAGAACGCGAAGAAAAGCAAATTCAAAGCGATCTAGAAAACCAATCTATTAAGTGCTTGATGATTAACCGTTCACGGAGCGATTCGTCTTGATAACGTGTTGAGGAACTCTCATGGCGACCAGTCCGGCGATTCCTGCGCTTAGAATAAGAACGAATCAATCACGAAAACAGAATAATAGATTGAACACGAGAGGTAGAGAGAACTCCTGGTCTTTCTTTATTGCTTCATATCATTGGGTACAAAATCAGCCATATGGCTCTCTATTTATAGGGGGTGGGATGAGGTGCCCATTATAGATAAAGACTCGTTTAAACGGAGAGGATCCGTTTAAACGGGGATCGTTATCTTTAGTTTCCCAATACAGTATACCCTTCAGTCGGAGAAGTATATGCCTACTTCACACCAGACACTAATTACCTACCGATCGGAGGGTTCAAGAACTGACATGTGGACCCACTCACCCGACTGGTAGATGAACCTATTATATACTATCACATACAGTTGATGGAGAAAACATGTACTGTTGTGTCTTTGACATAACCACCTAGCTCCTCTCACATTTCACTGATAAGAAAACACCTTGGAATCACTTGCGACTATTTCTAAAGGTTGAATCATTGGTAGTAACCAGCTCCATTTGCATCGATTCCTAGAAGCAACAAGGAGCCTTTTCATTGGATACAACTGCCACTCCTACGCTATTTAAGGCCAAGTCGAGCGGTGATATAGAAGATCCGATCCGTAGTTCATTCACGCTCATCGTTCTTCATGATCATTGAGCGCCTCCTTGTAACGTATTCTCAGTAATAAAGGTATTCTATCTCCCCTTGTGTAGTTTACATCGTAGTTTTCGCTCATTTACTTCGTATGATCGAAGACTTCGTTGACATCTCTAAAATACTACTCAACGTGGTATTCTAGTTCTAAACTTCCAACTCGATCAATGTAACTATAGGTACCAAATAGTTTCTCACGCGAGTACTTTTTTTTAGAAACATGAGTATAAACGTTAGGGCTGGAACCTGGTCAATCTTCTCTAGAGAAACAACTTAGGCCCGCTCATTTCAGCTTTTTTTCAGATTCAGCTTCTAACTTCAGCTTTATTTTCACTATTCAGTAATTCATCTCTTTCTAAATTTTTTTATATTTTTTGGGCTTTTTTAAATTTTTCTTTTTTTCCTGTATTCCTTTGCATTATCCGTGATGGGCTAACATATTTTTTCTATTTTTACATTTTTTAATTTAATTATGCCCAAAAAGCCAAATCAGCTACAGTAAAAAAACTAGCTACAGTGAAATTTCAGCCAAAAGTCAGAAGCCATCGCTAAAACGATCACCCCCTTATTATAAGAGAAGTAAGATGGTCAAATTTGTCGGTAGTGCTAATCCAAGTCATGATTTACCATCATAGCAGCATAGGGTATTCTAAATATCAAGCATTACCTAAGGGATAAGTCTACTCTATCCTAAACTATTGTGTTGATCTAAATTTCAATCTCTAACTATAAAATCGAATGTTTTACCCTCCTCAAATATTAATATCGTTTATTTTATACCATGAGATAGATTGAAGGCGGTTTTGCTCTAAGATGGCTCTGACATGGCAGATGTTTTAACATGTGTAACATCCTAATTTTTGGGGATTTTTAAAACCTTGAATTTAAAAATCAATTGTTGGAATTTTTCTGAATTTAAAGCAAGCTTAAGAGAATTTTTAGAAAATTAAAAGAATTTAATAGGATTAAATTATACTTCAACAGTAGCTGAAAATATTTTAATTGAGTTCCTGGTGTCACCAGAAATTTTTTAGAATTTTCTGAAATTAAATTAAGCTTCAAATGATTTTTAGAATTTTAAAATGATTTAATCTGAGTAAAATAAACATCAACATAAGTTGAAAAATTTTTATTTGGGTTCTTCAAGTCTCAAGGAATTTTCTGGTATTTTTGGTGAATTTTTTGGATTTATTTGCTATTTTCTAGAGCTCCTCGCATTCTATTTGAATTTCTGAAAATTATTTCTTCGGGGAAAATCCTCAGCCGCTGGATCCCCTCTCTCTCCTCCACGCGGCAACCATCCCCGCGCCCTCTCTCTCTCGCGCACTTTGCGCGCTCTCTCTCTTCCGTAGTCGGATCCCGGCACTGCTGCTGCGTCGGCAATCCCGCCCCGCATCCCCCGCGCGAACCCTAACCCTAGCGCGCCGCCACTCGCCCTCGCGCCCCTGCCCGCGTTCGGCCGTTCGATCCCGCACCGCGCCACGTGTCGGTCGCCCGCGCGTTCGTCTCCGATGCGGATTCCCCGTGACGAGTTCGTCTCCGCTCCGTCTCTGCCTCGGTTCGTGTGCTTAAAACCGCAGCTGCAACCCTCGCCTCCTCTCCTCGCCCCGCCGTGCCTCGCCGCCGCCTTCTCCGTTCCCGCCAACCGGCACCGACCGTCCTCGCCGTCGCCGTCCGCCGGAGCCCGCAGCACCGCCGCCTCCGAGTACTCTCACCACCGGGGACCCCGCTGACCCGTGCCAATCTTCGCCGTCTTCCCACGGGTAAGAAACGCCGGACGCGAACCCACGCCGCCGCCCACCGGAGTCACCCCGCCGGAGCCGCACCCCCGTCCCCGCCGCCACTGAACCCGCCGTCGCCGTGCACATGCCACCGGACCCCGCGCCTGCGCACTCCGCCCCTCGGTCCCTGAGCCCGCGGTGGACGCGTCCACGTCGACGCCTCGGTCGGCGTGCCAGAGCGACCCGCGCCGCGCCCGCCTCGTGTCCGCGCGCGTCGCTTCGTGCCGAACGCCCCGCCACGCGTCGCCCATCCAACGGCTGCCACCCCGCATCACCACGGTTGATCCAGATCTAGATCAACGGCCACGATTCCGCCACATGCCACGCCCGCACTGCACCACGTCAGCCCTAGCTGACATGGCTTGCCACGTCAGCCCTAGGCCACGTGTCGCGTCACGTGTCACGCCACGTCAGCGCCACGTCAGTGAAAACATGCCTCCCGAGCCACGTGGCAGCCACGTCAGCATGCCACGTCAGCAAGGTGACACGTGTCAGCATATGAAGATGCCACGTCAGCACAGCCGCCGCGTCAGCACCCTCTCTCCCCCGCGCACTATTCCATGCTCCGGGTGCACGGTGGACCGGTCATTTCGTGGACCGGGTTCACAGCACAGTACCTTTTCCGATTTTCTCGATTTTCTTTTAGGGTTTATTTTTCGAGAGCCTGTTCTCCTCCGTTCTAGCTCCGATTGACCCCGTTCTTTTTTCTAAATTCATCTAAAATCGAGCTCTAGCTTTTGGTTCTGGTTTTGTGAATTTTGGAGTTCATTTGCCTATCATTTTATGTGTTTCTTTGGTTTCGGTCGTTTTCTCTCTCGCTAGATTCGGATTCCGGAGGAGCAGGTTTCGCGCCCGAAGACCAGGAGTACCTCGCTGAGCATAACCAAGGCAAGTCGTGTCCTTTGATCATGTTGAACCTAGTTTGTAATATATTATTTAATTAATTTATTTTAAATTACATTGTATCGCTATTTTTATTCAAACACTTGTACTGGTAGTTATCGTCCCATTTGAGTTTATCCCTCCTTGATATTAATGTCGTGATGCCATTGTCACCATAGGTTGGGAAACTTACTAGTGATGCTAGATTATTTGTCACAAGGGCTGGTACGATAGAATTGCTTAGTGTGCTTATAGTTACGAACGGGTTTATCATCACATGTGAATTATGAATTTGACTTAATGAGATATGGAACTGTGGTTGGTGCCACGTATATTAAAATTTGTGCCATGACGTTGGTGCGTCATCGGCGGTGGTTAAACAAACTGGTTTTGCACTCGGGCGAGTGATCGTGCAGTAAAGGGGGAAGTGTTGGAGCACTTCGAGGGATGTGGTAGTCTCGCCCGGGTAGACTTAAGGACTTCACTTTGTGCGCCATTGATCTGAGCTTTACCGTGCAAACCACATGTCTGGTATGGGACGGGCCTGGCTGACTAATTTGGGAGGTTTCAACTTTAATCTTGCCATTGAGATGAACATGGTTGCTGATTTCCATGTGGCGCAAGGGGGGTGTGATGCGAAACCCTAGCGGGCGGATTAAGTTGTAACTGAACTTTGTAAAGGCCTTGTTGTGATTTTTCTTAGCGCGAGGCTAATTACATCGTGTGGGTACAGTCGTGCAACCTCTGCAGAGTGTAAAACTATTCGAATAGCCGCGTCCTCGGACATGGATTGTAAGCTTCTACTCTTCTTAAGCCTTCGGGCCAGTCTATTGTAAGCTTGACCATATGGTCGTACCTTTTTGAGATTTGTCAATATTTGAGCTTTTCCTTTATTATATCGTGTATATGGTTGTGATCTCATCTATATTTGACTGTGTGCACTAGCATGATCCTAGGACTAGTGCAGAATACACAGGGAGTCCGGATTTGCATATTCGGGTCTCGACAACATGTAAGTTTGTTTTAGGGTGATGTGGTATCCCAGTCAGTATGATCATCAAATACACACAAAAAAAATATAGCCAGATCCACCAATCAGCCTTCTATCCTCTCATTCTCCTTTTCTTCTTCTTGCACTTGTCTCTTTACCAATAGTCAATAGAGAATGGGATTGAAGAAAAACAAAGGATGTCATCGGATCTCTGGTTAAGCTCAACACCGGCGAGGGGGCCATTGAGGTGGCAGGCGAGAAGGAAAATGGAACCCCACGGCATGGACAACGACGGCGTGACAAGAGGCTGTAGGACCGGTATGGCAACATAGAAGGGTGAATAGTGCCTTCAAATTTCTTCAAGTATTTGTTAGTTCTTCACTTCAATAGCTACGAGAAGCTACAAAGATCAAGAAACCAAAATTTTGAAAATTCACTATGCTACAGTAAAATCAGCTCGGGGAATGGTAGAAACAATATTATTTTAAAACCAAAAATCCATGTGACTTTTGATTCGTATATCCAAAAGACTTAAAACTTGAATCAAGACTAAATTATAATCTTAAGAACCTATCACAACCAAATATATTGAAAGAACTTAAAAGAATTGGGATCTTTTGGTTCGTGAAACTCTATTGCACTAAACCGAGCTAAAACCACAAATTGAGCAAACTGTCAAACCAAATCACTTGAACTTTAGTATGCACTTTCTCTAAGATGTTAGAAATCTATTCTAATCAACAATCAAGAAAATTATTGCCAAAGTTTTAACCTTTTCTATTTGAAGGAAGGTTTTACTAAAACCAAGCAAAAACTAAAAACTATGAATATAACTTGCTCGTGGGTGAATAATGGCTAAAATAGCTCTAAATGTATTCTCATATATCACAACAAGCTAGAATATCCAAGTAATTGAGATAAAATAATTGAATTAAGAAATCATCCGGAGAGGCCAAAACAAGCAAAAACCATTCAACTTCAAGAACTTGTCAAACTTGATGTTTATATGGACGAAGATTGATTTTTAAGGTATATGTTCACTTAATCATCCTTAGCATCCAGTAAGATCAAGAAAGAGAGGCAAGATCAAAATTAACCAAAACAAGAGTAAAATCAACCAAAATAAGAGGGATTCATGAGAGATGAATAAATTTGATATATTGCTACTTGAAGATGAAAATTTTTCAGCTACTCTACTTGGAGAATAAGAGAATATACCACATCACTTGCACTTCTCAAACCCTAAACTTAGAACACTTGGTTTCAATAAATAAAGCTAAAATGATTAACTTGCAAGTCTCATTTCCAACCCGTTAAATAGGCAAGATAACCATACCTATCTAACTCTAATAGATGCTATTCATTTAACACAAATGAGGAAAGCTTGTTAATTTCAAACAACATGGGTTTTATTTATACACTACACTTATGCATATTTTTTAAAGCACACAAGCCTGAATCCGCTAAGTTCTTAGCCTTTGATTCACTTGATCATCTTAGCTCCTCCTTGACCAAACCCACCTTCCCAATTCATGATTTTGATCCAAGGTAGCTTCTGGTATTTTGATCAACTTACCAAAATATCCTTTCTTGACACGATATTCATCTTCCTTTATAAGCAATTATTATTCTTGCCACATATAGATGCACCACTAGCTTGCCATATGTCTGTAAGTCTTTCTTGTTCCGATTGCACCAGACCACGTCTCATTGGACCGACTAAGGCATATGGTGCAACCTGTCGCTCAAACTTTCTTTTAACATTTCCTGTCTTCTTTGTGCCTTGCTTGAGCTCAACCATCTCACTCAGCATCCTTGATCGGTTTGGGTCACGACTCCTCTATGAGCGTAGCCCCGATCTTCATCGTTGACCACGGTTGACTCCTAGCACCTCTACACATCCAAAGGCCAATAAATCATTTTTGGGCATAAGTTCATAAATTGACTCATGTTAGTTGAAATATGCATCACGCCACATATATGTACAGACCTAGATCAAATCAAATCATCATATGACTCAAATTTTCTAAAATCATCTATTTCGGTGGAAGAAACATGCTGGACAGACCTGCAAAATGATAATGGTTTCATCACAACAAAACTCTGGACCTTCTCACATGGTCATTCAATCTCTTCCTTGATAAATCTATTAGTAATTTCTCAAAAATGTAAATAGGATGTGATTTTAGAATTTAGAGAGGGAATTTTGCAAATAGAAGCTCAAAATGGTCACACAAATATTGCAGACACTAAAAATGATCATATTAGCTATAAATCAAGTGAAGTTACTAAAAAATGATAAGTTTTTCACAAATAGCTTCCAATTCACCAAATAAAATAGGAAATATTACTCTAAATCCATATAAAAGAACAATTATTCTATTTGACTTTGGTCAGGGTGAGAAAAGATTCAAAGAATCACAGCAAAATATTAAAGCTTCAACGTAGCAATAATTCGCACAAAAACTCTAAATTATACTCTAGATATGTGTTTTCACCAATCTTTCTCCCCCTGTGATAATGGAATCATAAAGATGCATGAAATTTAAGAACCCATCAATTGCCACTTTCTACTTTGTGAGAGGTTTAGAGCACCAGTAGAATGAGGTTATAGAGAAGAATAATAGAACCCTTGTAGAGATAGCTTGGATGATACTCAATGAGTATAGCACTCTCATGAGATTTTAGGCTAAGGTGATTTTTACTGCTTGATATGTGTCTAATAGAGTTTTTTTGAGATCATATATAGGTAAGACTTCTTTTAAGCTTAGATTTGGTCATAGACCTAACGTCTCTTATTTTAAAATATTTGGTTGCACATGCTTCATTCTTAAACATGGCAACTTGGATAAACTTGAATCTAGATATTATGTTGGCATTTTTCTTGGATTTCTTGCTTATTCTCGTGGCTTTCATATTTTTAATTTGGATAATATTAAAATCATTGAGACTTATGAAATCAATTTTGATGAAGATATTCCTAACACTAGACCCGATAGTGTAGGTACACAAGTATATGGTGATCAGGAGAGTATATTCATCGACGATGACCCTAACTTAGAGAATAAATACTCAATCTCTCCACTAGTTACTTCTGAGTTGGTTAGAGAGCCTGCTTCACAACTCTAGTTTCAGCAGAGTAGCCAACTCCCAACTTTATCAGCACTTCAAGTGGCTATACTCCTACCTCCATAGCCTATGAGTTAGAGGCCATGTCTGCACCATGACCTCCTCTTCATATTTAGCGACCACACTCTCAGGAGCAAATGATTGGGGATCTCCATGAATGAGTTACTCGCTCCAGATTTATCTCTCCAGATTCTCGTGCATATTTTGCTTTTGTTGTGTCTTTTGAAGCCTGAGATATTACCCATGCTTTATCTGATTTCTCTTCGGCCAATGCTATGCATGAAGAGCTTGAGAACTTTGAAAGAAACTAAGTTTGTATCTTAGTTGAATCTCCTCCTAATCATAATGTAATTAGAACAAAATGTGTTTTCAAAAATAAGAAAAGTAAGGATGGGTTGGTAGTTTGTAACTAAGTCAGGCTTGTAGCTCAAGGCTTTTCTCACATCGAGGGCTTAGACTTTGAAAACACTTTTGCGCCTATAGCTAAATTAGAAGCCATTCATATATTGCTAGTATTCATGGTGTCTTAGGGCTTTAAGATTTTTTTTAAATTGATGTCAAGAGTGCTTTTCTAAATTGTTTCGTAGAAGAAGATATCTATATTAAACAGCCTATTAGGTTTGAAAATCCTAAGTTCCAAAACTATGTGTGGCTTCTTACTTGTTCATATTTATATAGATAACATTATATTTAGTGGTTCTTCTCATGTTTTGGTGTCCATATTTTTAGATTCTATGAGCAAGGAATTTGAAATGAGTATGATGAACACGCTGATTTTCTTCCTCAGTCTTCAAGACAAGTAACTAAAGGAAGGAACCTTCATTCATCAAAACAAGTACATAAATGATCTTCTTTGGTGCTTCAACATAGGAAACAGCAAACCAATGTCTATTTTAGTTACCACTTCTACCGTGTTAGATCCTGATGAGGATGGAAAACCCGTAGGCTAGAAGGAGTATTGCAACATAATCTGCTCCCACATTTGCCTTAAGGCTTCAAGGCTGGACATATAGTTTGTTGTGTGTCTGTGTGCTCGATTTCAAGTTTTCCCTTGTGCCTCACATCGTTAAGTAGTGCATCACATTTTCAAGTACCTTTAGGATACTCTTAACTTTAGACTCTAGCATTCTTCTGATTCTGTACTCTCTCTTGACGCTTTTTCTAATGCTGATTTTGCGGGGTGTAGGATAGATAGGAAAGGTGCCTCTGGCACTTGTTATTTCCTAGGCATATCTCTTATATCTTGGTCATCTAGGAAGTAGTTATCTATTGCTAGTAGTCACTCTTAGGTTCTTTATATCTTATCTCCTCTACGAAACTATGGGTTAACCATAGATAGCGTTTCCCTCTTCTGTGATAACAGTAGTATCATAAATATTATCAAAAATCTAGTGTAACACTTTAGAACCAAGTACATTGATATTAGATACCATTTTCTTAGAGACCCTGTAAAAAACAGTGTGCTTCACTTTATAAAGTCAGAGCACCAGGTTATAGATATTTTCACTAAGGCTCTTTACTCTTCTTATTTTGTTTCTTTACGGGGGGAGTTAAGAGTTATTAGTCCTTTTGACCTATTTTGAGGGGGAGTTTGACTTCTTTTGTATTTATTGTAACATAATGCAGATCTAAATTAAACAACTTGCATTGTATAATATTACATGGAATTTTGACTATTATCCTTGTGTGACATAATATTTTACTTTATATCTTGCCATATTTTATGCTAGTTTGTTAGATTAATCATGTATTTCCATGTATAGCTTAGCTCTTGTCATACTAGATTCCTTAAATGTGAAAAACTTAAAATAAACATGTCTTGTTGGATTTTATGACAAGTTTTGCTCTAGTGATCTTGTTATAATTTATGTTATGCCAAATAGGCTAAGTTGAGTTTTAGATCGCGCTATTCTAGTTCTTTATTGAAGTACAAGTTTACTTCCGCTAGAGTTTTGCGGCTCGGTTGGATATAGGTTACAGACTAAGGAGTAGCTATTTGTTCTGGAACTAAACAAAGAAAAAGAAAAATGATCTATTTTTGTTCAAAAAAAATAGGTCTAATCAATTCTTTCTCATGAGACAAATTGACATTGCACTAGGTATGAACTCAGTGGGAGTTTTGGTTGGCTTAGACCAGTATATTAAGCTTCTGTCTTGAGATGGTCATTGTGAGGCTTAAGATCTAGCACATGGCCCAGGCAGCAAAAATGTAAAAAATGGTTGAAGCTTTCGAGTCAGTTGTGGATGGCTCCTAGTCCAGCACTAGCTTTGCTAAAATAAAACAAAAAAATGAATTTCAACAAGTGTTAAATGTATTAATTATGCTTAAATCCAAGTGCTTGGACAAAATGATTCGATTCTGACTTGTAGCACTCTACTCAATTGTAGTTTTTTAGTTTTATTTAGTTTATTGAGATGGTTTGGCTTATTTTTGGATACCTTTGGTGAAACTATGATATTAAATAATTTGACATGCTAAAAATCTATTTAATTTTAGATTCTTGATTAAATGGTCTAGATAACTACTTCACATAATATGGTTTGGTGTAATGTTTGTAGAATGATTTTGGATAATTTTTATGAAGCTAAAATTGAATAAAATATAGCCACTTCATTTCATGCTCTATCTTTTTTCATATATATTGATGATTCCATTGTTAAAGAGAGAGAGAAAGAATGGTAATAATGCATATCTAGAGCAACATTTAGAGTTTTTGTACGAATTCTTACTAAGTTGAAGTTTTGATATTTTGTTGTGATTCTCTTGATCATTCGATCTCTTCTCATCGAGACAAAGTTAAATAGAACAATTGTTCTTTCATATGAACATAGAGTGAGATTTCCTATTTTATTTGGTAGATTTGAAGATGATTGTGGAAAACTTATCATTTCCAGTAGCTTCACTCTATTTATGTCTAATATGATCATTTTCAGTCTTTACAATGCTTGTGTGACCATTTTGAGCTTCTATTTGCAAAATCCCCTCTAAAATCATCTCGTATTTGAATTTTTGAGAAATTACCGATGGGTTCGTCAAGGGAAAAATTAAAGAACCACATGAGAAGGTCTAGGGTTTTGTTGTGATGAACCATTGTTATTTTAAAGAAGTAAAAATTTAGAATTTGCATAATTTTCTAGACAGCTTGCAGAGGCGGTAGTCTTACCGGCTAGCTTGTGTTGTTTTGGTCAAAATAGATTTTTTTGAAAAAATTGAGTTATGAGATGATTTGATTTGACCTAGGTCTATACATATGTATGGCATGATGCATGGTTTAGCTAACGTGGGTCAAGTTCTGAAGAACTTATACTCAAAAATGATTTCTTAGTTTCTGGATGTGCATAAGTGTTTGGTGTCAACTATGGTCAACGACGGGTATCGGGGCTACGCCCATAGAGGAGCCAATGCCCAGAATGATTAAGGATGCCTGGTGAGGTGGTTGAGCTCAAGCATAACACAAGGAAGGTGGGAAATATTGAACGAAAGTTCGAACGACGGGTTACATCATGTGGTTTGGTTGGTCTAAGTAAGACCTGGTCCAGTGGAATCAGAACGAGGGAGACATGCTGATGCATAGCAAACATAGTGATTACTTGTAAGGGAAGATAAAAACTAGGTCAAGAAAGAGTATTTTAGTAAGTTGACCAAAATATTGTAAAACTATCTTAGATCAAAACCGCAATACTTGAGCAGCACTTGGGAAGGCGGTTTAGGTCAAGGAGGAGCTAAGATGATCATGTGGATCAAAGGCTAATGACTTAGAAAAGTCGGACTTATATACTTTGAAAAGCATGCGTAAGTGTAGTGCGTGAATAAAACATGTGTTGTGTGGGGTTAACGTGTTCCTTCTATTAGTGTTGAGTAGATAGTTTCTATTAGGGTTAGATGGGGTTAGTTGCTTTATTGTAATATCCTGTTTTTTTAAAGTTTTTTGAAGCTTTTAAAATAAAATTCACTATTTCAATTTTTAAAAATTAATTGAATCTTAATTTGAATTTATAGAAATTAAAAAGATTTAAATTGAATAAAGTATACATGAATTAATCTCAAAATTGTTTTATTTGGATTACTTGTATTGCAAGGAATATTTTCTAAATTTTCTAGGATTTTTTTATTTAATTGCTACTTTCTACAACTTAATTGAATTAACTTGATTTATGAAATTAGAAAATTATTTAAAATCGCTCAAAGGCCTTTGGGCCAGAACCCTAAGCCCAGCCTACTTAACCCGCACCCACGGCACATGTCGGCCTTCCGGCCCAGTCCTCTCGTCCCGAATTGCCGTCGCCTTCGCCATCGTCCTCAGCATAGTAGATTTTCTCAAATTTTTAGAAATTTATTTTCTGAAAATTTTTGAAGAGCCCGTTTTTCTTCGTCCTAGATTCGATTGACCCAATTTTTTTTCTAAATTCATCTAAAATTAAACTCTATCTTTTAGTTCTAGTTCTGTAGTTTTTGTACTTTGTTTGGATTTTATTTAAATTTATTTGTACTTCATTTATTTTTTCTCTCATTAGATAACGTCTTTGAATGAACAAAAAATCAAGAGTTGGTAACTGAGTAAGGTCAAGACAAGTCATGACCTTTGATCATGTTGAACATAGTTTTTAAATCTTTTATTTATTATTTTATTTAAAATTAACTTACATTGCTATTTTAATATAAACCTTTGTACCTAGCAGTTACTATCCAGCTTGATTAATTCTAGGTTGATAAATTGAATGACATGATTCCATTGTTATCTTATGATAGATATTTATGTAGTGATGTAATACTAGCTGTCACATGGTTGTACGTTTGCTATGCTCAGCCATGCTAGTAGTACGTTGGGTTCATCATCATTTGTTGATTAACTAATTAATTTCCACTTAAAGAGAATTGAATCATGGTGGTCAGCCACAGTTATAAAATTTGACTACTATGACATGGGTAGTATCATTGATATTGGTTATACAAAATAGCTTTCACTTAGAGTGATCATGCAGCAAAAGGGAAAGTGTAGTCAATACTTTTGGAATATGGATATCTCGCATGGGTAATATCTAAGGAGTTAACTTTATCCCCATTGATCTGAGCTCTACCATGCAACCACATACCTAATATGAGATGGACCAACTGATTAATTTGTGATGTTTCAACCTCGATATTGCCATTGGGATATTTTCTTTACGCAAGAGGGGTTTTTACCGACCAAGTGGTTAGCCTAGTCGGCAGCGAAATCTTAACGGGTAAGATCAGTTTGAGATTGAGTATTGTAAAAGTTTTGTTGTGATCTTCTTGGTTGACATGCCTAATTAAACGTGTTATACCGGTAACATTATAAAATGATCATATCATGTGAGTAAAGATATGCAACCTCTGCAAAGTGTAAAACTATTCAAATAGCCGTATACCCGGTCATGAACAATGATAGATGATTTCACACGAGGGTTAGGTTTTCTTAAATTTTGGGTTTGGTTAGGGAGTAAATTGGATGAGAAATGAATGGTCAGTTCACTTGCAATCTACTTATTCCTTGGTTCGTTATTTATTTATCTACGTGCTTTACATAAATGCATTTTCAATCTATTTATTTACAGTTTTTAATTCAAATTTATCGTTTTCTGTAAAATAACCACTCAGCTATTATTTGTTAAGCCTGGCATAAATATATTGTTTTTTGTTACAAATAACTTGCTGAGTATTATATATACTCACGACTATATCCATATTTACTTAGTTGCTAAAGAAGAGCCATATCAACCAGTGTTACTTAAGGAAGTATACTTCAACGATTTCTCAGATTATGACTCACTTCCTAGTCAATTGCCTATGGGCATGTCGAATGGCTATTTCGTTTTCCATTGCTAGTTTTTTAATCCCTTCAGGCTATTATTTATAAGATTGATCATAAGATCGCAAACTCTGATAATTCATAATATTTGAGTCTTTTCTTAGTTAATCGTAATGTCATCAATATTTCATCTATATTTTCACTGTGTGCACTAGTGTGATCCTGAACTAGTGCAGAATACACAGAGAGTCTGAATTTGCTTATTCAGGTTTTAGCATTTATCTATTTAATGGGTTAGGATGGAACTTGTAAGTTAACCATCCTAACTTTACTTATTTGAAGCTATGTATTCTAGGGTTAGAGTTTGAGAAATGTAATTGATGTAGTACGCTCTCTTATTCTTTAGGTGGAATAGCTATAAAACCTTCATCCTCAAGTAACAATATATCAACTTTATTCATCTCTCATGGATCCCTCTTGTTTTGATTGATTTGCTCTTGTTTGGCTGGTTTTGATCTTGCCTCTCGCCTTTGTTGATCTTGATGGACGTCAAGGATGAGTAAATGATATAGAGATCCCTTAGAAATTAATCTTCATCCATCCACGCATTAATTTTGGCAAGTTCTTCAAATTGCCCCTTTTTGCTTGTTTTGGCCTTGTTGAGCGGTTTCTTGATTCCTTAAGTGTTCTAACTTATTATGATATGTAAAATACATTTAGAACTATCTTAACCATCATTCACCTACGAGTAAATCATATTTACTGTTTTTAGTTTTTGCCAACTTTTAGTGCAACCTTCGTTGATCGTTGATTGGAATATGTTCCTAATATCCTAGGGATGGTGCATACAGAATTTCAAGTGATTTAGAATATTAGTTTGAGAGTTTGTTTATGTTTGCGTCTCTCTTTGCATCTGGGGTCTAGATCTGAGAGAGAGAGAGAGGAAGAGGTAGGGGCAGTACTGACCTTCGGAAGCATTGGAGGAAGAGCCGGCCATCGTCGGTGAAGCGGTCGGGGTGGAGGAAGACGATGGCGGTGCCGCAGATCCGGTGACGGTGACGGAACTTCCCGCCGCTACTGCGCCCCTCTAGATCGGTTAGGGTTTTGTCGGTGGGGTGTACGGCTCAGTCGAACCTCGTATCGAGTGCCGCCGTCCCCCACCCTCTATTTATAGCGCAGCGCGACAGGGGCCCATCAGCCAAGTATTGGACTGGGCGCCCCCGATCAGGGCACAGATCAAGGCCCGATTAGCCGTTGGGCTAATCGGCTGAGATCAATCTAACATTCTCCCCCTTGATCTCAATCTATACTTTAACTTTAATTACTTTTGACTTTACTCATTCCATCACAGATTAGTGCATAGAACATGTCTTATCGTCACGGTCAAATGCCGATAGATTTAACAGCTACAATACACCTCTGCTTGCAAACAGATTACTTTAATCTTTTGGGCCATCTTTTAGTCCAGAATCATAGGCTTTCCTTAAACCCATGCCGCTACATGTTCTCTCGAACACGTTGGGTGGTAAGCCTTTAGTAAGCGGATCCGCTAACATCTTTGCGGTACTTATGTGCTCAAGACTTATAATTTGATCCCGAACTTTATCTTTCACAACATAGTACTTTATGTCAATGTGTTTGGCAGCACCACTTGACTTATTGTTGTGGGCATACGTTACTGCGGGTTCATTATCGCAGTACAACTTAAGTGGTCTATTGATGTCGTCAACCACTTTTAAACCGGGTATGAACTTCTTTAGCCAGTTCACCTGCCCCGTAGCCTCATAACATGCTACAAACTCGGCATACATTGTGGACGATGTAGTGACGGTTTGCTTTGAGCTTTTCCACGATATAGCTCCTCCTGCGAGAGTGAATACATATCCGGATGTAGACTTTCTATCATCTCCCGCAAAATCAGAATCTGTATACCCCACTATATGGAGTAAATCTGATCTTCTGTATGTCATCATGAGGCCTTTTGTTCCTTGCAAATAACGCAAGACTTTCTTTACCAATTTCCAATGCTCTATTCCAGGATTGCTCTGGAATCTGCCAAGTAACCCGGTAACAAACGCTAAGTCGTATGCGTGCACACTTGAGCATCTTGTAAGCTTCCGCAACCAAGCATATGGAACCGATTTCATTTGATCGAGCTCAGATTGGTTCTGGGGCATTGAAAATCCCCATATCTGTCGCCCTTGACTATAGGTGCAGTGAAGGACTACATTTATGCATACCAAATTTCTTTAAGACTTTCTCTATGTATGCCTTTTGTGATAGTCCCAATGTCCCTTTGTTTCTATCCCGGTGAATTTCGATCCCTAGAACGAACGAAGCTTCATCAAGATCTTTCATATCAAAGTTTGAGAACAAAAACTTCTTTGTCTCGATGTGCATGATATCACTACTAGTTAGTAGGATATCATCCACATACAGGATTAGGAAGATAAACTTCCCATCTTTAAACTTTGCATAAACACAGTTGTCCTCTACATTCTCTTTAAACCCAAATTTTCCTATTGTACTGTCAAACTTCAAGTACCATTGTCTTGAAGCTTGCTTTAACCCATAAATTGATTTCTTTAGGCGGCATCCCATTCTTTCATTTCTTTCCACGACAAAACCTTTCGGTTGTGCCATGTAAACATTTTTCTCCAAATCCCCATTAAGAAATGCCGTCTTTACATCCATCTGATGTAACTCTAAATCATAATGTGCTACTAATGCCATTATGATTCTGAAGGAGTCTTTACATGAGACTGGAGAAAAAGTCTCATTGTAATCAATCCCTTCTCTTTGCGTAAAGCCTTTTGCCACAAGTCGCGCTTTGTATCTTTCTATATTCTCTTGGGAGTCGAGTTTTGTCTTGTAGACCCATTTCTGACCCTCTTGTTTTGGCTCCTTTAGGAATAATTTCAAGTCCCAGACTTTATTAGTCTTCATGGACCTCATTTCCTCTTCCATGGCTTCAAGCCATTTTGAAGAGTTTTCGCTTCTCATGACTTTTTCAAATGAGGTAGGATCATTCTCCATTTGAAATTCCTCTGTATGATAAATCTGATAATCATCAGAGATAGCTGATCTTCTTACTCTTTGAGACCTCCTCGGGGCCTCTACATTTGGTACATCTTCTGCTTGGGGCTCTTTGTTGCTCCCCTCATCCGTGGCAATGGGTTCAGAGGATCTGAAGAACAGTTCCTCATTCTCATTCACTGTTGCCACGGGAGGAACAATAACAGTCTTGGCACCACGGTGTCTTGCACCATCGGTGCGGCGGCAAGCAGCAATGCGAAAAAAGGCTCTTGAATCATCGGAGTGGGCGCATACGCCCGCTTCTCTTCAAGGTCAATCCCTCGAGTTACCATGCTTCCCCTCATCATTTCATCCTCTAAGAAGACAGCGTGTCTCGTTTCTACAAACTTTGTATATCGATGCGGGCGGAGAAACGAAACCTTTTGACTTTTCAGGTAGCCAATGAAATGGCGACTTCATCGCTTTGGGATCAAGCTTCCCAAGATTTGGGTTAAATACTTTAGCCTCAGCAGGACTCCTCCACACACGTAAGTGGTGTAGTGAGGGGACTCTTCCTGTCCACAACTCGTACGGTGTTTTGGGCACCGATTTACTAGGTACTCTGTTGAGAATATGAATGGCGGTTTTTAACGCCTCCATCCATAAACTCAATGGCGGTGTGGAGTAGCTCATCATACTGCACCATATCCATCGAGTGCAGTTGCGTCTTTCAGCTACTCCATTTTGCTGAGGTTCGCCCGGTGTAGAATACTGGGCCACTATACCATTTTCCTGTAGAAACCTTGCAAAAGGTCCAGGAACTTGTCCATATGGGGTATGTCGACCGTAGTACTCCCCTTCACGATCAGATCGGACTATCTTAATCTTTAAATCATGTAGATTTTCAACTTCAGCCTTAAATATCTTGAATTTATCCAAGGCTTCATTTCTTTCTTTGATTGGATAAATATATCCATAACGGGAGTAATCATCTTTTCACAGAAAAGGGTCCACAAATATCTGTGTGAATAATTTGTAGAACTCATGTGCTTCTTTTGGCGTCTTTCTTAATTTTCTTGACATATTTTCCTTTAATGCATTCTTTGCATTGTTCTAAGTCTGAGAACTCTAATAGGGGAAGAATATCATTCTTAACTAGTCTTTCTATTCTCCCCCTCGAAATATGGCCTAAACGACAGTGCCATAATTTCGACGACGCATTTAGAGTTCTCTTTCGTTTCCTGTTTACATTCGTAAACGAGGATTCATTTACTTTCTCGCACGCGACGTTCCCATTATCGCATACGACATTCACGTCATCACATAATGATAACAAATAAAGCTCATTTTGCAAGTCATCCTTGAGAGCCAAATCTATTGGTTTGAGCTTGGATGCCAAGTTGCTCATCCTTAGTATGTGCTCTCTTATGCCACTGCCACCACCAGAGTACCTTTACATCACAAGTCGCTTAATCACCGTGTAGCATAAATCTTTGAAGAGCGATGAATTGGCTCTTTATTTTCTCAAGGTACTCGTGACGGTGTCACACTCTGCGATTGAGCCCACAATTGCGAGCTCAATCGTGTTCTTTATCACGGCCAAACATTTCTTGTTGGCGGTGACCCACTTTATGATCAAGATCATATGACATTTTATGGGAGCATAGTCCCTCATGCGATCCGCCAAGCAACATCGGCTTCATTGTCACCTCTCACCGGTGCCACAGCTCAGCAGACGTCTTTGTAGTGAGGACCCAGTCCACCTCACCAAGATAAACGCTAAGTCTATCTTTTCTTCCACTCTCCATAATGATCTCATTTGAGGTGGGGATCTCTTTGATACAACTCATTAGTTCAAATAAAGTGAGAACGTAACAGCAAAATTATATGCCTTATTTTCAACGTTGGTCAAAAATATGACATACAATTTAAAACAATTTTATTTATACATTAAATCTACATCACCGTTAGGCAGAAATAGAAATAATGCATAAAAACATCATTTAAAATTATAATACTGTTATTATCAACATTGGTCAGAAAATAACAATATCATAAATCTCTTGAAATTATTATCTATTTTTCCAAAATTAAATTCTCCCGTGGGTCGAATTTAATAATGAAAATTAATCAACATTGACTTTTGCAACGGAAACTGTATTAAAATTATAATACTGTTATTATCAACGTTGGTCAGAAAATAACAATATCATAATTATCTGTAAATTATCTCTATTTTTCAAAATTAAATTCTCCCGTTGGTTCGAATTTAATAATGAAAAATCAATCAATATTAACATTTAACTTTTGCAGCGGAAACTGTAAACAATTCATTGTTCAGAAGCAGTATACTGTTCTCTTTTAATCTCTGAAAAAATTAACACGTTGGTGCAAAATTTTACAGAGATTTGAATCAAATTTTCATTTAAATGCACCAATAAAAGCTTCTGAAAACAATTAAAATTCATTTTCAGAATTACTGTTGAATTTCCTCTTTTGGCCCATGTTGAAATTGGGCCCATTAGGGCATCCATAGCCCAAAATCATGCCGGCCGTCGGATCAAATCCGACGGCCATGATCATCCTTAGCCAACACATATAAAAGGGGCAAGTTAAAAAACCCTAGCTCATTTTTTCCCTGTGCTCCACCCGTAAAACAAGGAGCAGCGCGGCGCTCCTCCCGGCAGCAAGGCCAGGACGGAGGCGGCGGCTGCGCGGCGGCGCGCGCGTGGGGGCCTCGCGCGGCGCGCGGCGCGCGCGGCTCGGATCGGCTGCAGCGCGGAGCGCGCAAGGCCGGCGCGCGCGGAGCGGCGCAAGGCGGGCCGCTTCGGCGCGCGGGTTATGCGCGCAGCTCCAGCGGCGCGGCCGCGGCGGCGGCGCGAGCGCGCGCCATTAGGAGGAACGGCGGCGCGCGCGTGTGCCTGGCGCGCGCGTGGCGCCCAAAACCGGCGATCTACACGTGGCGCGGCGCGGCGTCGCTCGGCGGCCCTTAGCGGCGGCGGCCTGCGGCGGCTCGGCGGCTGGCGACCGCCGCAAGCGGATCGGCGGCAGGTGGCGGCGCTCGCGAGCCCCCATGGCTCGCAGCGGCAAAGACGGCGGCCAAGAAGCGGCCCATGGCGTGGCGTCGGCGGCAACCGCTCAAACGGCGGCGCATGGCGGCTCACCCGTATGGCTCGATACCAATGTTTGCGTCTCTCTTTGCATCCGGGGTCTAGATCCGAGAGAGAGAGAAGAGGTAGGGCGATCGACCTTCTAAGCATTGGAGGAAGAGCCGCCATCGTCGGTGAAGCGGTCGGGGTGGAGGAAGACGATGGCGGTGCTGCAGATCCGGTGATTCGTGACGGAACTTCCGCCGCCATCGCGCCTCTAGATCGGTTAGGGTTTTGTCGGTGGGGTGTACGGCTCGGTCGAACCTCGTGAGTGTCGCCGTCCCACCTCTATTTATAGCGCAGCGCGACAGGGGCCCATCAGCCAAGTATTGGACTGGGCGCCCCCGATCAGGGCACAGATCAAGGCCCGATTAGCCGTTGGGCTAATCGGCTGAGATCAATCTAACAGTTTACTCTATGGTTTTGACCCGATTTTGGTACGACAGAGCTTTACGAATCAAAAGATTCTAATCATCTTAAGTTCTTACAAGATATTATGTTGGGATAGGTTTTTAAGGCTATGATCTAGTCGTAGTTCAAATTGAAGTCTTTTAGATCTACGGATCAAAAGTTATATGAATTTTTTATGTAAAATAATATTATTTTTACTGTTAGCAAGATGATGTTACTATAGCACGATGAATTTTTAGAATTTTGATTTCTTTATCTTTATAGCTTCTTATAGTAATTAGAGGGAAAGGATTGACGAATAAAAAACTTAAGGCATTGATCAAACCTGTTGCTATACCGGTCTTCCGAATCCATCTGCAACGCCAGCTATGTATGGGTTGACATTCGACCTCCGCGTTCATGCACCCAAGCCGTGCGTTCCAGCCCATCGATCACGGCGCCCACTGCAAACCGCAATCACCGAATCATGCAGCCGCTACTACTTCTTACTGCAGTTCCTACAGTTTCTTTCACCGCCGGTTAATTTGCTTGTTTACCATCTCATCTCTTGTTTCTTTTCACCAATGCAAGCTGGAACAATTGGAATTTGTGTCATAGCAAGGCCCAGCCTTGTTTGCTTCCTACCAGAATACCGTCCGTTACGTACCCAAGTGTGTCAGCCATTCATCCAAATCTACCCTAAAGGTGTCGGTGCGTTACAAAAGCTAGCTTGCTGCACGTACAGATCGGCTGGTGAGCACGATTTGTTTGGACATACATCTCAACAGCTGCTTTCCTGGATTTTTTTTTTACCAACAGTAAGAGCTCATGATTAATCTATGCTTCTGGGGCATGGCTGGTCTCATGTGAGGGGCACGGCAGCGCAAGTGGGCACTCAGTCGCCTTGAACCATTTTAAGTGAAGGACCCATGCGGACAACACCACCAAAGTGAAGTTTGAACTTTGAAGATAAATTTAGGCTAAGTCCTTTTAGATTTATGTTTAAGATTTAATTTCTATTTCTATAGTAATTTACCGTTAAATGGTGTACTTTTCAAGACGAGACCTACATATAAATTATAATATAAAGTTCAGTTATACCAGTCAAAATTACATATAATTATTTTTCTCTACGTACTATCTCTCACAGATAAATCAAAATTCAGAACTTATAGCTATACACTCAGCCAAAAAAAATCCACCTAATCTAGTTTGGCCCTTGGTTTGGTTTTCTAGCAGCTTTTAGTACTGTAACTAGATCCTGTCACCCTCCTATCCCGTGCAGGCACAGTAAAGCTCCATGTGACGAACAGTGACTGTACTAACTCGGGAATTTACGCCGCTGCCGGGGCCTAAGGGGTGATCGGAATAGCGATGGCTTTTGACTTTTGGTGAAAAACATCAGAATGGGTGAAAAACATCAGAATGAGTTAGTGGATAGTGTAGTGAATAGTGAAAAAAAAGCTGAAGTTAGAAGCTGAAGCCGAAACGATCACCCCCTTAATACTGTACCTGGATGCTGTCACCCTCCTAGCAACGGCTAATGCGGTTTCCCTCTTTCTTTCTGTCTATCCCTCGACACCATACGATGAGAACACGAAGAGAACGAGCGGAAGAAAACAGAGAAACCAGTTCCCTTGATAGCCAAAAGGCCAAATGGTTTTTACCTTTTTGCCCCTTAAATTTTACTCTTTTTTCCAGATTACTTGTGAAACATATTCTCACATTTTTTTGGAGTGGTCGGGTCTTTTCTTTCTAGATTCTAAAATTTATTTTTTGACTTTTCTACATTAACTAATTTTTAAATAGAGTGCCTTTTTAAGACAGAATCTACAAAATGATTATAGTATACATTTCAGCGACTTTATTTATATCGATCAAAACCGCATGTGATTTTTTTGTTATTTTGTACTTTCTTTCATAAAAAATTTAAAAACCATAAATCATAATCAAAACCATAAGTTAAAACTAAAAAGAACATACCCGTCTTTCGATAAGTAAGTCTTGTGGAATTGGCCCACTCATGGTGAGACCTTAGGGTGAAAACTTTGGGCGGTTTATTTAAGTTTCTGCATTCTAATGCGTTGCGTCCATGCATGTATCACCCGGTAGTTTTGTGCATGTTGTCTGAATCAGTAGGCTCTGGTCCCTGGATTGTAAATGCTATCTACACATAGAATTAATTGCGGACCGTGTAGGCGGTAATCTTAATTCGATCGTCCACGCATAGTTTTATACTCACTGCTTTGATCTGGACATGTACAAACATCCCATGTATGATTAGAGTCTAGAGGCCCATCCTAAATTCCTGCGGCTATCTCGCTCACTTTTCGGCTAGCCAAGCCCGCCGTTTCATCCATCCGACCCCATCGAAATGATGCTCCACTGACGCCGAGCGAGTGCGTGTCCTTGCACAGGACCGGTAGACCCATCTCGCGCGAACGAACCAATGAATCTCCCTTGCCGCACCCGCAACTCCCAGCTTTTCTTTTCCATCATGTGCGACGCTGGTCATCGGCGTAAACCCCACCTCCACCGCTTTGTCGCGTTATCATCGCCATCACCGTAGAGCCCTCACCCAATTGAAAGGAGAGAAAAAAAAAAAGGCAGCATGCATTATGCTGGATCTAAGGCTACGCATCGTCCCCATCATGGCCGCACGCGAGGCGCGGCCGTGTGGCCGGCCCCGGCGAGGGTTGGTGGCGTCGCGCGCCGGCCCTACCTTGCGGAAGGGCATTGCCTCGCAACGGGCCAGCGATTGGATACACACACACACACACGTCCCCGGCCGGGTGCAGGCATGTGGTCCCATGCACCTGACCAGGCACGGTGCCACCTCAGTACGTAGCAGTTACTCTCACACGCTTTGACCGTATGTGCATGGTTTGTTTCGGATCATCGGCTCGGTTACTTGCTGCTTGCTTCGTGCGGTGATACAGACGTACCAACTGATCTGGGATGGCATGTATCTAGTGCTGAACGGAGCCACCTCCCGGTTCAGACATCGAGCCAAGCAAACAACATCAGACAGACAGCGATGCTTGCTGGCCTCCGTGATGGATGCTTCGAGCTAATTGGATGCCGGGACGACCGGCCAAGCGCCGTTGCCGTGCCACTTATGGCTGGTAGCCCGACCAGAAGCATCTCCCGATGTAAACTTCCCCAAACAACACTGAGAATTTACTGGCTCTCAATCCGCCGCGCTCCTGATGAGCACTCCCGTAAACACAAAGCAAACAACCGATTCTTATCGATCGGCGTGTATCGATCGAATATCGATTCTCTAATCCGGCTGTTTTGTTTGTTTATCTCGGATGTTTGATCCCGGTTGGTCGATTCCTTTGCGGTGCAACCAAATCAGCAGAACAGAATAGAGTAATCAGCTCAGATCTGCAGGCACGACCCAATCGGCCGCCAAAGACATCCCCGGTAACTTACAGCTCTGCAAATGGCACGAGATGACCCAACATAGGTCATGCGGCGCAATGTAGGTTACAGAATAAATATATTGACAAAGACAGACATGTTCCTTTGCGAGCCCACTTGTCAGTATTGAAATGAACCGCGCACCTACTCTCGTGACCACCGGCTTCAAGAAGAGGAAGAGCTAAGACACAGCATGCAAGCAAGCAAGCGCGTTTTAACCATCAAAGGCAAAAGGACATCACATCTCCTCTTGCTTGCTAGCTATTATTGTGTGCCATGCTACCGATGGTTTCGCTCTTCTTGCTTGTGAATTGTTGTAAGTTGTAACTACAAGATAGGTAGATATAGGTACATAGATAGATAGATAGCGCGATGAAGCTCCACTTCCTGATCAGGTTCCTCTTCGGCCCCGTGCCGGTGTACTTCTCGGCGCTCGCCATCCTCATCGTGCTCACCAACGCGCAATACTTCGGCCTGGTCGGCGTCGGCGTGCCGCACACCACGAAGCTGGTCTCCTCGACGCCGGTGGTGAGCGTGATGAAGTACTGCGACATCTTCCGCGGCGAGTGGGTGCCGGACACGGAGGCGCCCTACTACAACCACAAGACGTGCTACATGATCCAGGAGCACCAGAACTGCCTCAAGTACGGCCGCCCGGACCTCGGGTTCCTCAAGTGGCGGTGGCGGCCGTCGGGCTGCGAGCTGCCGCGCTTCGACCCGGTGCAGTTCCTGCAGTTCGTCCGCCACAAGTCGCTGGCGTTCGTGGGGGACTCCCTGGCTCGCAACCACATGCAGTCCCTACTCTGCCTCCTCTCACAGGTATATTCTTGTGCTATGCTAGCTTTCACATGTTTTAATCTGTAAGTTGACGGATACTTGAAGCAGTGACGTGAATTGTGGGGGGGGGGGGGGGGGGGAAGATGTGAGTTTTGTTCTGACAACTCGAGGCTTCGTCATGTTTGCGCACTGGCCTGAGATGCTGAGACCTGACCAAAGTTTTCCTCGCTGGGATGGAGCAACTGCAGGTGGCGTATCCGAAGGACATGTCGGCGAATCCGTCGGATCAGAACAAGGTGTACTACTACAGGGCGTACAACTTCACCATCAGCATGTTCTGGTCGCCGTTCCTGGTCCGGGCGCGGGAGCCCGACCACGACGGCCCCGCGCACACCGGCCACTGGAGCCTCTACCTCGACGAGCCGGACGACAAGTGGGTGTCCCAGATCTCCCGGTTCGACTACGTGCTCGTGTCGGCCGCGAACTGGTTCTCCCGCCCGTCGCTGTTCTACGAGAAGCGGCGGCTGATCGGATGCAGCTTCTGCAGCCGGCAGTACGGCGTGCCGGACTTGACGCTGTACTACTCGCAGCGCAAGGCGTGGCGGGTGGCGCTGCAGGCGATCAACGGGCTGGACAACGTCAGGGGACGGGTGGTCGTGCGGATGCTGTCGCCGATGTCGCACTTCGAGAACGGGACGTGGGACCAGGGCGGCGACTGCAAGCGGACGCAGCCGCTCCGGAGCAGCGAGACAGTGATGGAGGGGCGCGACCTGCACTTCTACACGGCGCAGATGGAGGAGTACCGCGCGGCGGAGAAGGTGGCGCGGGCCAAGGGGCTGCGGCTGATGCTGATGGACGCGACGGCGGCGATGCTGATGCGGCCGGACGGGCACCCCAGCCGGTACGGGCATTGGCCCAACGAGAAGGTGCAGCTCTCCAACGACTGCATCCACTGGTGCCTGCCCGGGCCCATCGACATCTGGAACGACATGCTCTTCCAGATGCTCCTCGCCTAGCGCGCGCGCCATTGTCATCGGTAATGCATGCTGCACAGACGATCAATTGTTGTTTGAAAGGCAAGGAGTTTTTTCTTCTCCATGGGCTTCTTCCTTTTCCTTTCTTTTGATGGGTTGCGGTGACCGCTGACGCGAATTTTTTTTTTATCGATCGTCACCGGAAAGAGTGAACAAAAAAAAGTGGCTTTCTGCCGCGTACCACTGGAAAAAAAAAAGGCCATGGTCATCTTCGAATTGAAACAAAAGTTACGCTTTGCACGTCGTATCGGATTCGCTTTGCGAGTCGCAGCTCCAATGCAAGTGGTGGATCGAAAGGTAGGAAAGAAACAAGTAGAAGCGCGTAACTTGTCTCGAGCCGTGCGGGGTGAGGTCAGATGTACTGCGTTCATCTGCATATGGATCGCGCTGATGGCGCCGGGACAAAGTGCTGCCGTGGTACAACGAAAAGCAGAGGCGGTACACGCTTGTCGGGCTGGCGACCAGCTGTGCCGCTGAGTGAAATGAATATGGGTCGGTTGGTGTGCGTTTCTGGACGTCCTCGTATTGACTTTTGCTAATATTTTTTTAATTAAAAATAAATAATAATAATTAAAAATGATTTTTAGAAAAATAGAGTTATCAGTGAAAAAAAATAAGTAAGAGATACGTGTGTGTAACGAAAGCGAAAGGAGTGGGATGAGTGATACATCCATAATCTTCAATCTTTTTCTAGCAAGAGAAGTAGAGAAATTATTTTAAAAAACTATATATTTATATTGATTTTAAATTTTTAAGTAAAAATTAGGAATAGAAAGTAATACGAATATGGCTAAGTCTCAGAACTTTTCATGCTCGGTAAAAATTCTAGAATCTGACATCACGGCTGGCCGGTGGTCCTGGCTGGTTGTTGCTACTGCCTGGACTTTAGGTCGCGCGCTGCGCAACGATGTAGGAGCGCACGGACAGGTCGGTTCTTTGACTTCTTTCATGGAAAGGTGCGCGCACGATGGACAGGCTTCCACAGCCACAAGAAATTTTACGATTGTAGGGTGAAAGGTGCACGCCTATATGCGTAGCAAGTACTAACTAAAATGGCGTTAGGTGGTGTTTTATTTAGACTTAAAACTTATGTTTATATTTTTTTTATTATAGTAGCTGAAAATACACTATATTTGCTAGAAACTTTTTAACGTAGTTAAATTTAACTACAGTAACTATGACCGATCGAATAGTGAGTGTTATCAGTTTTGTCTAGCTCTCTACCAAGGGGGTAACTTCATCGACACGGTGACTAAGTGTCAATCGGCTCCCAACACATGTAGGAGTTGGTGAAGAAAGATCGTCCATAACCGAATTGAGAGTACTCCGACTCGGATTGAGGCAGCGCGTTTTCAAGGCCATGCTTGTTGGTCGTGTGTGCCTGACTTGTTTTGGTACCAGGGCAATCCGACAAAAGTTGGGAGGCCTGATTCCCCAGGAAGTGTTGATGATAAGGGTGGTGTGTCTTTTTCCATCTGGGCATAAGGACTGGTGACCCTGAGATGGAGGAAGAGGAGGATGACAAAGCATTATGTTCCCTGGTGCGGAGGCATATGTCAATACTAAAGTTGGCGTAGTCTGCCAAGTCGAACCAATTTTCTGCTCTTAGGTCCCTGCCATGATTGCATAGGCGATGCTAATGGGACTAAGGAAAGACGGTGATGTCAATCATAACCTTGAGAGGCTTGACGCTTCTTCCTCATAGTCGGTGCTAACTGTCGATAATTGAATCACCGATCTTACAAATAGTAGAGAAAATCCAACATTCATAGAAGGATAAAAATAAAATTTGATCTTTATTGCTATATAGAGATTACAACTTGACGTAGATGAGTGATTACAAGGAAAAATGTTACCTGCCCTAATGCGGAATGGTCTTGGCCTTGTCTCTCTTTCTTCCTCTCTTTTTTGGGTAAAGCTTAAATAGCACCGAAGGGACATTAGTTGTTTGTAGGAACTGGGGCTTGTCGATTCCTCCTGTCCACACATATACGCTGTTGATGGTGGTGAGGGAGGCCTAACAATAACTGTCAATCGATTGTTGACAGTGAAAGAGAGCCCCAGGAAATAACAGCATGACAATTGTTGTCAGAGACACTGGGCTAATCGTGAGACGGTTGTGGAAGCGACAGCAGACATGATCTGCTCTTTGATCACACAAGACATCATCTCATGGGAGGCCCAAATATCAAATATAAAACTTTCGAGTAGTGACTAGTCGGATAAATAAACAGTGATTTCCCGATCAGAGTATTCGGAGCTTATTATAGCATAAGTTATTACAACACTGATTTAAAGCTTTGATTATGTATTAAAGTAACTAAATTATTTAATCCTCCTCACTTGTCAATCTTCTTAATAAAACCGACCATGGCAATCGTCTGTCATCTTAATAAAATCGACTATGGCAACAAGCCGACAACTGGCCTCGTCTTTGGTCGAAAATAACAAGCAATTCCTCGCCACGACTACAAGGCCTGGGCCATGGTGACGAGCAGTCGGCCTGATCCGCCATGCTAAGCAGTGATTGGCCACGACATGAAACAAGTGAGCCTTGGCTATCACAGGCGATGCCTTTTGCCGTGGAAACCGGAGCGTCTATCACGTGCTGGTTCCTTTTGTCAGGGGCGGAACAAAAAATTAAACATGGAGATCAAGATAAATAATTAAAAAATAAAGTACACATAATAATATCTTTAAATTCTAATATAACTATATCGACTAACAAACATAGTACTTTATTTTTTATTTACCAAATACAAAAAAACTTGTATTTCTATTAACTTAAATTTGGCCCTATAGCTATCGAGAAGATCATATATATATATATATATGTATATATATATGTATGTATGTATATATATATGTATGTATGTATGTATGTATGTATGTATGTATGTATGTATGTATGTATGTATGTATGTATGTATGTATGTATGTATGTATGTATGTATGTATGTATATATATGTATGTATGTATATATATATATGTATGTATGTATATATATATGTATGTATATATATATATATGTATATATATATATATATGTATGTATATATAATTTTATTAGAACTGTACTTCTATGCAATTTCTTTATCTATATAGACAACTAGAGAATCTCAAAGGAAGTCATCTCCATTTTGTTTCGAAGACAGATCTTGATGATTTTCATAGCTGTAAATACTCACTTGAATGCAGTTGACAAAGGAAGAGTTAGTATCGATCTTAGCAATATGTTAACCATTGGATAAACAGATGTTTTACTAGTCTTAACTAGTTTATTTGTCAAATCTACAAGTGTTAGTATCATCATGCTAGTTGGGGAGGGCCAGGCCCTGGTCTCTTTTGTAAACGATTTGTGACAATCTTTTAAGTTCGTGTACCATTTTCCAAGTGTGTGTGTATGTGTGTGTGTGTATCCTCCCACAAGATAATAAGCCTTGCCTCTTGCGTCGTGTGCAACGGTAATGAGTTCGTTGATTTGGTCGGCGCTGCTCTGCAGATTTATGCTAGTGATCTGCCATTACAAGAGTTGAAATTACAGTGAGTATAACTGAGATGCTCGCTGGTGATCATGTGCCAAATCTTATCTGACTGACAGTTTTCGTGACATACATGGATATGCACGTCAGCAATGCAGTTGCACAAGGTGGCTTTTCTGATCAGTAGAGAAAATGGCGGATCATGCCCCGTGCCCTGCCAGGCCAGAATTACTCATTACCGCGTAGCAAATTGCTGGTGTATATAACATTTGGCCACTGGAAACAGCGTCTAGGGCTGAATAAAAACGGTTTTCCAAACCCGTTTAAACCACTCAGTGCATAAACTTTTTATGCACGCTTGCTTGCAGCTGGGGGAGCTTGCATGCCATGCAGTTCTTCTCCGGCTTGGCCTAAACCGTTTGACCCGGCGATGAACAGCCCTAACAGCATCTTGTCGTCCTGTTTTCGCTTCCAGAAGGGAACTGACCCCAGCAAGCTTCTATGAAACAAAACCAATCCCAGCATCAAACCTCTAACCCACCAATTGTTCCCTTGTCGCCTTCCTGCAATGTCCAAACTAAAGCCGTAAAAAAAGCTCGAAACTCGCGAGTTACTTAAGTTTAGCTCATTCTAGATTTGATTCGAGCTTAGCTCGAGCTTTAAACGAGCTGAACTTGAGCTTAATCTCAAGCTTTACTGAGCCGAGCTCGAATAGTTCGCGAGTCTCGATTCAAACTTAAATAATAATATATATTAACTCTTACCAAACTTACCCGAGTTGAACTCAAGTTTGAACTTTTTTATTGTTGAAAATTAGTGCATATTTGAATTATTTTTTACCGTTATTAAGCTTACTTAAACTCGAACTTTTCTTATTATTAAAAATTAGTGCATAATAATTATTTTAATTATTATCGAGTTTTAACGAGGCGAGCTCGAGCCTACTCAAACTTCCACCGAGCTGAGCTTGAGCCCAGATTCAAGCTTGGATCCTAACTTGAGCTCGGCTCGAGCCAGCCCTAGTCCAAACCAATCAAGTTTCGTCCCATTAGGTTGCCGTCCACGCCCCACGTAACCTACCTCGCTGCCATCGTGGTCATGGTAGTTAAAGAGGAGCTTTCATGCTTTCCTTAGTAGTTGTCGATGTTTAATATCGATTTTACTATGATTTCTTGGATTTAGAAAAAAGCTCTCAAGACCCTTGTATAATCATGCAGAGTAAAAACATAGAAATTTTTATACGAGTTCAGGTTTTCTCCTAAGAGAATAACAACTATACTTCATGTGTTACTATTATTGAGAAAAAGTTTACAAGTATGAACAGTATGAAAAATCTAGCACTCTTTCCAAAACTAATGGCCCTCATATCCTTCTTCAACATCAACCTTTATATCAACAACAAAGTGGTAGTAGTTGTTTCTTACCAGAAGACGTCTTAATACTTCGAAAGTTAACCACTTGATGGTGGTTATTGTCAGAGAGATATAGGCAATCGTTCGTCATAAGATGGTTGTTGTCACAGAGACATGGGCAAGATCGTGTCCGATTATGGAGCATAAACGTACGTTCTAACTGTCTTGTCAGACAAACCTACTATGAGAATAGGTTAGTCGAATATAAAGGAATAATTAGGTAATCGTAGCAGAACTCATGACTAGGTAGTCGTAGCAGAATTCACGACTAGTAGTCGTAGCATCACTTACGACTACAGAGTAGTCATAATAAGACTCATGAATACTCTACGAAATTTCTCCTTTATCGTTAAAGGATATGTTTGTAGAATATGATAACGTAATTAATAGAGAATTATTATATCATTGTCAGTAGTAATTTGTATAGTTTTTAAAACATAATGAATGGTTGATATATGTTACTTATATTTTTATTTGCTTTGAAATTAGTGTTACTTATGTTAAAGAGGAAAGCACAGAAGTACTGCCCAGTTAATTATCGTCAGGATGATACCCCCACTATGACCATGCCCAACACCATCCTTCTCCTGTTGTTAGCGTGCTGAAGCACTGCGACATCTTCCATGGAGAATGGGTGCCGGACGCGGACGGGCCTCGCACTCGCACAGGAGCTGTTCCATGATCCAGGAGCACCAGAACTGCATCAAGTACGACCGGCCGGACCGGGGGGTTCTTGAAGTGGCGGTGGCGGCCGGCGGCGTGCGAGCTGCCGCGGTTCAACCCGGCGCAGTTCCTGGAGCCGGTCAGGCACAGGTCCCTGGCGCTCGTAGGGGACTCCCAGGCCAGGAACCACATGCAGTCGTTGCTGTGCCTCCTTTCCCAGGTAATCAGTCGTCGCCGTGCCTGCTTTCCCAGGTAATCTTGTCAAATGTGGCCTACTAGCACTACTAGCCACTACTTCACTCTAGAAATTTCTTCCGAACTCCACGTATGACCAGTACAAATAACGGCCGACGAGTGGGTCCCATTGATTGCGAAAACCCGAGAGGCCTGTTTGCCCGTGACTGTTTTCTGTTTATGACGAGTTGGTAAAGCTTTGTTTGTATGACGAGTGCTTGCAGTTTTGCATGCCAAGGAACAACGCATTTGACCTCGTAGAACGCGATCATGTGGTTGCAACTGCAGGTTGAGTACCCGAAAGACGTGTCGCCGACCGGAAGCAGGGAGCACAACAGAGTATACCACTTCGCGGACTACAACTTCACCGTGTCCGTGTTCTGGTCTCCGTTTCTCGTCCGAGCCAAGGAGCCGGCGCAGGACGGGCCGGGCCACACCGGCCTCTGGAGCCTCTACCTCGACGAGCCCGACGGCACCTGGGCGTCCGCCATCGCCGGGTTCTACTACGTGGTCATCTCGGCGTCGAACTGGTTCACCCGGCGGTCGCTGGTCTACGAGGGGCGCCGGCTCGCGGGCTGCAGCGCCTGCGGCCCCGACCTCACGTTCCGCCCCTCGCAGCCGCGCTGAGAGCCATCAGTGACCTCGAGGTGAAGGGGAGGGCCATCGTGCGGATGCTGTCGCCGATGGCGCACTTCGAGGGAGGGACGTGGGACGATGGCGGGGACTGCCCGCGCACGTGGCTGTACCGTGCCAACGAGACGGGGCTGGCGGGCGCGGACCTGGACTTGTACACCTCGCAGGTGGAGGAGTTCAGTGAGGCGGAGACGGCGGCGCGGGGCACGCGGGTGGACATGGTGATGATGGACACGACGGCGGCGATGCCGCTGCGCCCGGAGGAGGAGGTCGCGCTGTACAACGAGCGCATCCACTGGTGCCTGCCCAGGCCCATCGACGTCTGGAACGACATGCTGTTCCAAATGCTACTTTGGTGAGAACGGACACTGTAAATTTTGTGATCACTACGACACACTGCGTACTAGAATGCTCACGTCAAGTTCAAATTACTGCACTGTAAAATCAACGAACACTAAATGGGATAGGATTTCTGGGTTACAAAGTAAGTGAGAAGTATGCTGCATACTAATCAGATCTGGTTGTTGCTAGTAGTAACTTGACGCAAATGAAACCACAGGGCCAGCCGTAGCGCCCCCAGCACTCAAACCAGGCTTCGGCCCAAACCAGCGCGGCAAAGCCCGATTTCGTGATCCCGCGGCCCCGCTCTGGACGACTCGAGCACATCAAGGCAACTAGGCTGTTGCTCTTCTTTGACGCCAACAGACGGCCCAAGCAGCGAAGCTGAAGTACGTCGAGCGAAGCTCGTCCTGGGACGGAAGACTCGGCCTATCTTTAGGCTCTATTCTTTTCGATTATGGCTTAGAATTTCAGATATCACTAATGACTTTTATCTACTTTATTTTAGACAGCGGTGAACAGTAAAGATATCGATACAAATGGTGCATATAATTTTAAAGTCAAAAAATTATTTAGAAAAGAAAACCACCTCTTTTATTTTGGTTTTCAAAAAAACTGAAGCAAAAAAACAAAAAAAATGTCAAAAAAACATGGCATATATTTTGATTGAGTTGCTGTCGTACGGGGTTCTCGTTACTCTTGTTTCGCTTAGCTCTTCTTCCAGCACAAACCTTGAGGGGGAAACAAAAATAGAAGCCGCCAAACCCGCACATATATATATAAGCATGTTAAAAGTACTATGAGCACTGATCACACTCCTAAACAGCAACATACCTGGTGCACATAATCCAATACATGGACATATGCACAAATTCCGATCCGAAGTCTACGTCTGGTATAGAAGCGGGTGTGTCCCCCTTCCCACTTAACACTTTTGTGCTTTGCCCCCATATGAGCTCCAAGATTTCCGAACACCCTCGCGTCGTCCTCCCCATCGTCCCCTCTCTCGGCCGAGTGCATCTAAACAATGTCTCCCCCATGGCCATAAATTGAACTGAAAGAGAGGTAGAGTTAGGGTTTGGCAATTCCCTACCGCCGCCCCCTCGCCTTGCCGCCCTGCTCATCCAATAGCCCGTGCCTATCACCCAGAGTAGATGCTTATCGTCCCACATCGCGAGCTAGTGTTTGGTACCGTGTGCCGGCACCCGACGAGTATCCGTGTATCTCCTCCTCCCTATCGACGGGGTGCTCTACCGCCACCGAACCACAAAGAGTTGTCCACCCTCTATTCCCCATGGAAAAGAAGAAGGCCATCGCCAGCGGTGCGACCGGGCCGAAGGAGCTAGAGTGCACTCGTCGCCTTCAGTGTGGAAGCTGGTGCTCTTGCAGTTCGACGACACGCTCATGCGCATCCTACTTGAAATAGCATGAATCTTGTATCTGTTTTGTGTAAGGGTGAAAGGGTAACGTGAACACATGAATAGTATAGGTATTGTGATTGTGAATCGATGAATGGTGAGGATTGGTTGATGTTCCTTGTGATTGTTCATTGATGAATGTAGAACCAGCATGAGAATGGATGTGAGCATTGTAATAGTACCTAAATTCAGAATTGCTTGATGTGAATAGTAGCTTGTGCAGGTGCTACTTGCTTATGCTTGTAGCTATTGCTGTAGCGTACATCCAGTCCTCTCAGTGCAATGGATGCCTCCAAGCTACCAGAAAGCATCATCAGACGTTCAGAATTGAAACATTTTTAACTATATGCCGAAAGCACCATCAGACATACACGTTACAACTTGATAATTCTCAAGCTTTACAACTGGATGAACACAGATTCGTTACAAAATGGATGAGCCCCGTGTTACAACTGAAGCATTTATAATTTTGTAAAAAGCACTCCTATGAACAAAAGAAAGATATCCGATGAGGTCCTCGTTCAGGTTATGTGCTTGAGCAAATTATTGCTTCGCTTGATTCATATGGCTAATTGTTCATGCACTTGAGCAAGTTCCTGATTCACTTGCTTCATGTGGCCTAAGATGACACGCTAGTGGCAAAGGTTTTGACGGATGGACGGACGAGCTCGGGGTAGAAGACGCCGGTGACGCGCTAGGGGATAGAGGGTTCCCCTCCACTTTTCGCTTCCCCACTACACCACCAATCTCATTCTCTCCAAGTCTCCCCCGTAGCCGCCATCCCCTTCTAGGGTTTCGGTTCCATACGATCTCGCCGCCGTGCCTACCGGATACCGTAGTGAGATTCTCCTCTCCGTTCAAATATCAGTTCACGACAAATGGGATATTCGAGTTCCGAATCCCAGACGGCCACCCTGGCCTTCTCGGCATGGGCACGCATCCTGAGCCTCACAAAGCTAGGCATCTCTACGGACCACGAGCTCAGCTCCGGGGTGGCAGTGGCGTGGCTTCACGATTTGGGAGGATGGAGCGTAGCTGGATAAGGAATCCATGGGGATGGGGACATCGGGTTGGGACTTGGGAGAGCTATGCCTTGTGTGGAGAGTTTTTGGAACATGACGGTAGAGGGCGTAGGGGGTAAAACGCAAAAATGCGTATGTGGGATGGGGGCTCACCCGCCTACGATCTCGGCCATCGATTTTAGATCAGATGGTTCCTGCTGAGTTTGTGTATATGTTCACAAATGCAGTATTGTGCACCGGATATCTTGCCCTTGTAAATAGGCTAGTGTAAGGTTCGTTGTAATCTTCAAAACAACAAAAACTCGTCAATCCAAAGGAATTCGTGATCTTCTTCATGGCGCCATTTTTCCTTTTGCATACTATATAATTTGTGATATATCACTAGGCAATATCCGGCGCAGCAGCAAAGCAGCAGTATATGTAATCATATGGAAATGCTGCAAGCAAACGGTGTACGCGCGCGCCTATTGGCCCACGGCGAAAGCCTAGACGGGGAAGGTCTTGGTGACGCCGGCGAGGCTCTTGAAGTGGATCTTGCCGGTGGGCGGGTCGTCGACGGTGATCTCGTTGACCGGCGGCCACAGCCATGAGCTCCTTGGCCTTGACGCCCTTGAGCTTCTTGATGCACCTGGCCTTCACGTACTCGGTGATCTCCACGTCGTAGCTCACCTGCTTGCTCACCATCTTGAACTGCTGCTCCACCTTCTTCCGCTGCGCGATGCACATGTAGCAGGTGGCGCGCACGAAGCCGACCTCGATCACCTCCGCCAGCGGCAGCCCGAACCCCTCCAGCAGCGCCACGGCCATCTTCGTGCGGTGCCCTCGTCGTGGCCCTTCTTCACGATCGCTCCCTCCCGCTCAGCCATGGCTGCTAGCTAGTCTAGTTTAGCTTCATGCGTGTGCTTGTGATTTGCTTTTTTCTGGGGTTGCATGCGTGGGGTGTTATGAAGGACATGATCAGTACGTAGGAGAAGCAGGCGAGGCCAAATGAGATACAGGGATTGTGTCCTCGAATTAATCGTTCGGTTTTAGGTGTTTACCATGCCGATGTTCGAAGTGATGATCGACTGATGTTATATGGCAGTGTGGGCAAGGTAGTGTTGTCTAGTTGTGTGTTACGAACAAAGCATGTCAGAGACATAAACCGAGTTAAGAACGATCTTCAGAAGTAGACTATCGAAAGGCCCTTTAGCTATGAGCTAAAGAAAACAAATTACTGCAACGAAAGTTGCAGCACTCACAGGGCAAAAGCTATAACGAAACACACTAGATTAAACTGCTACTTTTATTCTTGTAAAATACTAGTCCAGTGACAACAAAACAACAACAATCCTACACTCAAAAAAGTTTACTTTTTAAGGTTCTCAGATAGCAATACATTGATTTTAGAGTTCAAACAGCCACACTGATATAGTTCTTAAAATCCACCCATTGAGATGGGGGGTCAACCAACACAAGCTTTAGGAAGACTGTCGGAGCTCTGGGCGCACAAAATCTGCATCGGCCGGCACTGAGATATCAACGGTAGGCCTCAACTGAGCACAGACTTCAATGGCACCATGAACAGGATCGGACAAGAAATTGCTGATGAGGTCTTGGTTAGTTGGTGCGTTCTTGTCGACAGTCACGAAAGCTTGTTGGGTCAAGATGTAGTCGAAGCGTGGCGCCCACTTCCTCGATCCCAAGCGAGCTGTCGTGGAGCAGTTATCAACCATGAAGGCCACTCCACGAGCATGCATGAATGGGTTAAGGGAGTCCACAGACTCAATCACACTCTCGTTGATGATCTCCGAGTAAGAGTGGCCCTTCTTTCTAAGGACCTCAATCTACATTGGCGCAAAACAGAACAAACGAATAAACATTTTACCAACCAATGTACAGTCAAATCCTAATTTGAAATGAAGGAATCAAACCTGAGCCATTGGCCCAAAACAGAACAAACAAATAAACATTTTACCAACCAATGTACAGTCAAATCCTAATTTGAAACGAAGGAATCAAACCTGAGCCATCATTAATGCAACATAAATTCCAGCAGTGAAGGGATGTAATGGGCCGAGATCACCATGTGGCCGGGTTGAACGCACCCTTTCACCCACCTTCCACATACGTGTTTGATCAATGTTGCCCATAGGGAAAGCAGGGAGCCCTTCCTTTTCCTATAAAAGGATAACAACCAAGTTAGGCCTCAAATATTTTATTGTTTCATTGGATATCAATGAAAATAAATAAGATTTTGATTCATGTTTAGAGTATATGGAAAAGCTTACATAAAATCTCCTCCCAGCCAACACAACACTTCTAATTTCACTTCCAGAAGAAACATCTTCATAGCACTCATACAGTATATCCATGCATGGGTAATAAGCTGCGCTATATGCCTTGTTGAACTGCTTCTTTCCTTCTTCTGTTAAGGAGTTGTACACTTCAATCATCCCCTGGTACCATAGCAAGCACTGTAGTAAGTAAAGCCAAAAGGAGATAACTTGAAAGTTTAAAAAAAAAAAATCTGCATACCTTCTTCGAAATAGTTTTTGAGATGATTCCAGTGATGCACTCTACGGTGTTCTTATATGCCGAGTCCTCATCCATTCCTTGTTCCGTGTATCTCCTGAAAAGAGCCTCCACAATGCCATGAACAGCACCAAGCAAAATACCTGGATAATAGATGATTAGTCACTGACTCACAGTGTAAAATTTTTACTAAGGCAAACAAGAAAGAAGGTCACCTCGCTCGCCAAAAATATCACTCTGGTACTCCTGCTCTAAAGTAGTAGCAAATGTGAAAGGAGAACCTAGAGCAACTGACCACCCTAGAGCAACATCTGTAGCCCTTCCATCAACATCCTATATACAAAGAACAATACAAGGACAGGTAACAGTGATTAGCAAATATATACTCAAAGAAAGAACCAAAGAAAAGGAACGTATGTTCTTCAATGAAATGAGATTAAGCAAGTTGAATAGTAAACCGTACGGGCAATACCACTTATAATATACCTGGTGAACAGCAAAGCTAGAGTTGATACCAGCACCATTTATCTCTTTACCCTGAACATAAAGCCTTCGAACTGATGGGCCCATTCCCTTGGGGCAGACAGCGATCACACTGATGTTTTTTGGGAAATCAAGGCCACGAGATTGCAAATGTCCAAGGAGAAACCCATGTGACAAACCAAGAATACTGTTGGGTTTCATGTGTGAGAAAATTTTCTCATAGTTATCTGCCTGTACAAAGTATTAAAATCAATTTCCACGTGAAGTTTTGTAGGCAAAATGAAATGGGAGTAGCTAAAATTTGCTTGAACAAGAACCTAAAGCATAACAAGCAGAAATTCAGATGTACAAACTAATCTGTAATCTATTAAGATGGATCACAACAAAGATATACAAACAAGTAGCAGGACAGTCCATGAGAAAAAGCTTGCACTGAACATGACGAGTACTATAGGAATTTATGCTACTGTTCTGAAATAGATCAGAAGAAAAGAACTGTTCTGAAATATATCCATGCGAACATGCCATGCAACTAAGATTCAGTATGCATTGGGACTGCTTGTCAACATAAATCTTCAATAGACTAGGATTAATATGGCTTCAAATTATACATTCTAAAAACTCTTGATAATTGAAGTCAGTAGGTACACTGTACAGCAACACGCAGGGAATGAACATAGCAAGTATGATATATATGAGCATATGAATATACAAAAAAGCAAACCTGAGCAGCATCTGATATCAACAACAATAGAAGATCACTACTTGAGACAGTCTCCCATATATCTCCCAATGTTCCATTCTCTTCAGTGAATCCAGCTGCACGTGCTTCTTGGAAAGATTTAGAACCTTTTCGGAGACCAATCTGAAAACAAAAGGCAGGATGTTACAGTCAGAGGGTACTGCTGTTCTGCTAAGAGACCTGTTGAAAAAAGACAAACAAATACACACAAGGGGGAAGACCACAAGACATTATTCAGCCCTTTTAGCCATATATGGAAAGTGAGTTAAGAAGGAACAAAGAAATGCTTGATGGCTCATTCAAGTTAAGGTTCAGAGCTTTTACTTAACATGAGGGAAATTTTGACCTTAGCTAGCAGTGCTAAGGTATGCTGGACCAGCCAAGGGAAAAAGAAGGTCTAACCTTAACAACAATGTCTGACTTGGCCTCAACAAGTGAGTCTCTCAAGTTCTGAGCTTGTGCAGGACCCTGCAAAAATAACATAGACACTGTTATAGCCTGAGCATGCCTTTGTCTTCTTTTCCTGAACTCGGGTTACAGAAGGGATCTCTGAAGTACATAGGAAAAATATGATGGGGAATTATGACTTGTGAGCACGACTAGAGAAATATTAAGCAAACACATCAACATCTACTTAAATAGACAATTCCATGCATTTCAGTAACTTGGTAGAGAATTCGATGCATGTCAGTACTTTCATTCACAAAGGCTTCACCATATCCCGAACCAATATCAGTATCAACACCGACTAAACCTTACCATATCTAACAAGTGACCCATCTATAGGCAAACTAAATCTGAAACACCGCCCCCCTCAGAAATTTGCCCTACAAACTTCACCCGACTAAAGTGTACTCGATCACAGAAACGGTAACCATCCTCTGTTTCTTCATAAAAAAAAAAAACTATGCTCAGTCACGAAAACGTCGCCACCAATATAGCATACGATCATGTTTCTTAGCATACGACACGCCTATAACACCACCCATCCACAAATGTAGAAGAATACGATACATTCGCCAGACATCAACACAGATGGCCAAAAAAACTCATTCAGATAGAGAAGAAAGTTGGCATCTTTTTAACCTGAGAGCCCCATCCGATCACGCCAATCTGCTTGATTCCCTTGAACGCCTCTGGCAGAAGAGGGAACAGATTCCTCCCACCCCTCACAATATGCTGCAACCAGAACCCTCAAAAACATCACAAAGATGCAACCTTTCACAAATGAATCACCAAACGATCTCAGAAGACAACACGGGTACAAATCGGACCTCGTCATGGCCGGCTAGGGACACCTTCTCCTTCTTGAAGACGGATGTCTCGAAGTCGAGCGATGGCATGGTGGTGCTGATCACTGACGGCGACGAGACCTTGGCAGCCACGGCGCGGCGACGGCCGGCGGAGGCGGCGAGGAGGCATGGGGGCTGAGCGGCGGAGAAGGAGATGGAGCCGGTGGCTGGGGATTTGGAGGCGGGGTTTAGGGTTTTGGGGTGGGAGAAGGCGAGGGAGGAAGTGGAGGAGGTGGTCGCCGCCATTTGGTATGCGAGGGCTAGGGTGTGGCGTGCTGCGTGAGTGGAAAGGGGGGAATACTGGAGGTGCGCCCGTGGGCTTATATGTGTACGACTTTTATGGTGACAATAGGAGATAACATGTCTTTTACGGTGACAATAGGAGATAACATGTTTTTCAAAACAATAAATTACATAAATATTAAAACTCATTCAAAGATGAATTAAGAATATTGACCCCTGCTTTAATATTTATGTAATGTCCTCAATGAGTACAAAGTATGGAATCATTACTCGTACGGAAAGATGCGTGTAATCACTACTCTGACAATAAATGTTCAACTGGCTTGGTGCATGTTTGTAAAATTGAACTTGTCTAATTTTCCACCAAATAAACTTGTAGTTGGAAATTGAATGTACGAAACACTGTGTGCCGACCTATGGAGTATCTTGATCCAGATGATTTTGCCTAACTTACCTTAAAATTTGTCAGTCATCACACTTTGGTATTTCCGTGAATAAACTCCCACGCACATAAAGGAATGATTTTGTCGGTCATCAACCTCTAAAAAGGTTATCACTGTATACTACAGAATTTGATTTGTATACAACAAGTAGTTTTTTTTTACCCAGTGAAATCATATATAAATATCTTTCTTTGTGCTCTCTCACACGAACAGTCAGAATTGAAAATTTTAAGCTAAAAAGCATAAGACAGCCTAAAAGAACCCAACCAATATCATTAGAAGATAGCATGCCCCGAAGTTTTGGTGCACAGAGCTATAAGCGTTTTTTGGCTAGGTTCTTTTCCATTTTTAGCTAGCTTATATTTGTACGGACTACAGTAACTAGTTTTTTAAATGGTATGTTTTTCAAGACGGGTTTAATGGGAAGATTGTAATAAAAAGTATACTGAGTTCAGTTATATCAGCTAAAATTATATACAACTATTTTTCTGTGTATACTATCTTTTACGAACAACTAAAATTTAAATATTTAAATTATAAGTTATAAATCTAAAACCACTCGCCCAACTTTATAAGCTTCCTGCTCCTGCCCGGCTTGTTTTCTAGGAGCAGAGCAGGGCAGGATTAAAGAATTCGGATGGCGCACGTGAGTTGGCGGCTTGGCGCTCCGCCGGTTTCGCTGGTATCTTTTCCGCGCGTCCGGTGATTCCTGCGCGGGCTCGTGCCAGGCTTCGAACCAACTGCAACCAAGCCAAAAGTCGCCATGACCAGTAAATCGTTCGTTACACAGAGCATGTAGGCATGCATATTTCACGCACCAAATCCAGTTGTTTTCACTCCTACAAGAAGGTGGTTTTGCTTTCGTTACACGTTCGTATAGGCACAAGAGTGGATCGTACAACAGGCTTAGGTTCTGGTCCATACTCCTCACAAAAGTTTGCTTTTCCTGCAGGTTCATATAGATACAGGAACGGAGATGAGACAAAAACAACCAAGGCTAATGCCATCGTACTCCCTTCCCCCTTCCTCTTTCCGTTCTTCCTCCATGCAAAACACTGCGTGAGTTGAGTATCAGCTCCTCTGATGCCGTAAGACCAAGCTTTTGTACAGGTATGCGTGCATCTCTCCACACAAAAGGTAAAACGCTACGTGGTTAGTACTAGATTTTGGCAACTGGGGCTCCATACAAATAACAACTGGGGCTCCATACAAATAACGTGACCACGTCCAAGTTCACATACACAAGCCATCGTCGCCCGCCTATGTGAAGTTCACATACACAAGCCATCGTCGCCCGCCTATGTGCTACTTGATGCAGACTAGTACAGACACTGAAACGAACAACTCATCAGAACCTAACAAGACAAACACAACAGCACGTCCAGACCATGTCAACTATCCCGCCGAGGAGCATCGCCAAGCGGTGGACGAGGAGCATCGCCAAGCGGTGGAGGGAGCTCCACACGGCGAGGACCACTGGAGGGGGCTCATGGACCTGCTTGACGCCGACGTCCGGCGCAGCGTCATCGGCTACGGCGAGCTGGCGCAGACCACCAACGACGCGTTGAGCCCCGGTAGACGCACGCCGCCATGCGTCGGCGTCCGGACGGTCCAATCCCCTATCCCGATCGTCCTTTTAGATCTAGATCGACGATCAGGATCTCGTCATGCGCCCGCACCACTACCGTCAGATCCTGCTGACGTTAACCCGCACTCGCGTGCCGCCGACGGTTCACCTTCTTTGTGAGCCTGGTCCACCATGAGCCGAGAGGCTGACAACCCGGTCTCACCTGTCATCTGTATTGTGCCATAGACCCGTGGACCAGATCCATCCGAGTCAGCAGCCAACTCAGCCGACACGTCAGCCCCAGTCGACACATGTCAGCGCCACGTTAGCACCGACTGCCCCCCAGATGCCACGTCAGCCCTAGCGCCACGTATTAACACAGTCAGCCGCCACATCAGCCCTAGCCGCCGCGTCAACACCCACCCTCGTGTACTGTTCCATACGCCGCGTCCACCGTGAACTGGTCTTCCCGTGCACCGAATCCACAACACAGTAGCTTTTCCGAATTTTCTTTTATATTTAATTTTTCGAGAGCTTGTTCTTCTCTGTCCTAACTCCGATTGACCCTGCTCTTTTTTCTAAATCTATCTAAAATCAAGCTCTACCTTTTAGTTCTAGTTTTGAGATTTTTAGAGTTCATTTGAATTTTATTTGATTTTATTTTTATTGCTTCAGTCGTTTTCTCTCTCGTTAGATCCCATCTTCGAAGGAGCAGGAGTGCCGCTAAAAGGTCCAGAATCACTCGCTGAGCAAAACCAAAGCAAGTCGTGTCTTTTGATCATGTTGAACCTAATTTTTAATCTATTATTTATTTATTTTATTTTAAATTATCATGCATTACTATTTTATTACAAACCCTTGTACTTGATAGTTATCATTCCAATTGATTAATTCTTTCTTGATAATTTGAATACCATGATGTCATTGTCACTTTAGGTTGAAAAATTATTTAGTGATTCCACATTAGATGTCATATGAGTGGTACAATTAATATGCTTAGCCATACTAATATTTCGACAGGTTTGTCATCACATGTGATCAGTTTATCAATTTGACCTAATAGAATATTGAATCATGATTGATGTCATAATAATAAAATTTATGCCACGACATCGGTGTATCATTGGTGTTGGTTATGCAAGCTGGTTTTCACTTGGGGGGCGAGTGATCGTGCAGTAAAGTGGGAAGTGTGGATTCACTTCGAGAGATATGGAAGTCTCGCTTGAGTAATGTTAAGAACTTAACTTTATGCACCATTGATCTGAATTTTATCGTGCAAACAACATGTCTAGTATGTGATAGATCTGGCTAAGTAATTTGGGATATTTCAATTTCAATCTCGCCATTGTGATGAACATGGTTACTGATTTCCATAAGGCGCAAGAGGGTGTGATGCGAAACCTTAGCAGGCGGGATTGAGTTGAGGTTCAATATCGTAAAGGCTTTGTTGTGATTTCCTTAATACGAGGCTAATCACATCGTGTGGGTACAATTGTACAACCTCTGTAGAGTGTAAAACTATTCGAATAGTCGTGTCCCTAGTTATAAACAATGCTCGATGATTTCACATGAGGGGTAGAGTTTTCATAAAACTTGGATTGGTTATCATTGAAAAGTGGACGGTTAGTTCACTAATGGTTTAGTTTGTAGATGGGACATTCACGAGTGGCTTATTCAATTCCGTTGATTATTTATTTATTATTGTTTTTCCTTAACGTTCACTTTTAATCTAATTATCGTATTTACTTTAAAATATTGCTTTATGCAAATTAAGCTTTCAGCCCTCTATTGGTAAAGCCTTACATATTATATTGCATTCAGTTGTTACAAAATGACTTTACTGAGTACCAATGTACTCACAGCTTTATGCCCACTGTTGCTCAGTTGAGAAGGAGGAGTTATACCAGTAGAAGGTACCAGAGGGAGGATACTTTAGCGACTTCATGGATTAGAACTGCTCTCCCAAGTCGATTGTCTGTGGGCATATCGAATGACTCTTACCTTATTTTATTTTTCGCTGCTAGATTTTGAGCCCTTCAGGCTAGTGAGTTATAAGTTTGGCTATAAGGTCGTACTTTAATAATTAGTAATATTTGAGTCTTTCTTTTATTTTAGCGTATATATGAATGATATTTCATCTATGTTAAACTGTGTGCACTAGCGTGATTCTGGACTAGTGCGGTATATATAAAAAGTCCGGATTTACATATTTGGATCTCGACTGTTATGGACCACACATTGTTGGGTATCTACTGGCTAATATGGAATGCTTTTGGTCGATTCTAACTAGACCTACTATTGTCAAGTATGATTTTACCATTTCCCATACCACTCCTCTTGTCCCTGGGCCGTTCCCGCACTAGGAACCCCACCATCATGTAGTTATTAAATTGATTTGAGTAATTAATCGATCAGGTTTGACAAGTCAGCACTTGTGGTTGAGTAATTTGTGTCATTTACTCAGCATAAAATTTTAGTCCTTACTTTTCACCATGAGGCAGTCATCCACAACCAGATCCCTAGTACTCTACGACACTGCCACTAATCCATCCCAAGCCTCCTCCCTAGGGTAAGGTAGTGGACTCCAACCACCTAATAGTTTCTCACAATTCATTCTTAGCTCTAGAATTGCTTAAATAATACTTTGGATGAACTACTCTATAATTAATTACACAATAATTAAAAATTACTAAGATTGTCAAGGTGAATATGGCCTCAAGTTAAACATATCATTTTCTAGTGGTAGGACATAACTAATTTCCATGTCATTCTAAACAATTATTTTTAAATAAATAACATTCCCTAAATAAAGAATAATGAAAGTATTGATAATTAAATAATTAAGCGATGTAGGTTCAACATGATCAAAACATGTGACTTACATATTTATCTATAGTCGATTATTTTATTATAGTCTCCAGGCTTATGCTAACTACTTGATGGCTATTGTAGCTCTTCCGTTGACCATTTAGCTGAATCCAGATGCTAGTACAAAAGAACAAATTCAAATAAGTTTATACTTTGTAAAATGAAAACTGGAAACAAAATATAATATAATAACAAAAAAGACATAAAAGAAAATGGGTTTGGATGGTTGGAGTTTAAGCGGTGCTTGGGTTGGCTGAAAAGGGTTGGAGTTGGGCTAGATAGTTTCGAGATGGTCGAAATGGCTATAAATATGTTGGATGGATTTTGGAATGCATAGTAACAAGTTGATATACATTGGAGGGTTAGTTTTGGAACAATGTGGGTTTGGGTTTTATCGGGATTTGGGTTGGTGAAATGGAGGACAAAATGGTTTAAACAGGCTCGAGACGATCAAAAAGATATATATACTTGTGTTTTGGATTTTTCTGATGAACAGTGCTGGCCTGGCCTGAAGAACAGCGTTGCACCGTGGTCTACATTGTTGAGCTGGAAATTAGGTGAACAATGCTTGTGCGGCCCGGCTTGGTTTAACAGAAAATGGCCTCTCGGAGCGGCTAACCCGCGTGCACAGCCCACAAAGCCTGCACAGCCCGACTCCAAAACATAGCTTGTCCCAAGCGACCTACTCGCTTCCCCTTCTTCTACCTTGGGCCTCTCTGCTGTGGGAGCACAGGATCATAGCGACCACCAAAATCGGCACTAGTGAAGCTCGCTGATGGCCGATTGACGATACAGACTGATTCATTGAGCTATGGTAGCTCCATTTTAGGACTTGGGAAGGCTGGGGGATGCGTAGTGGTGGCCGGCAATGAGGGGAGGCGCTACGGGTTCTACCACGACATGGAGCTACTTCGGCAATCTTCCGGAGAGGGCATGGGAATCAATATGGTTGTGGTAGTTTGGGCTTGGGTGCTCTCAGCTTGGCTATCCACAATGAGCTTCTCCCGATGACGGTGGCTTACGATGCTGGCGGAGCTATGGCCTGGGGAAAATCTAGGAGGGCATCTATGGGTTTGGGGTGGTCCAAGGGAGCTGTGGTGGTGCGGAATCGATGGGTCATCGGCCGAGACAAAGGATTGGCCGAGGGGGCTTACTGTAGGATCAAGGATAACCGACTAGAGGGGGTGAATAGGATGTTATAAAATTCTTTACTAAATTAAACAATTAATGTCTAGATGATCACTAAGCAATCAATTAAGTGATGAGCAATTCTACACAATAAGAGAGATTCTAGGCAATTGACAATAAGTACTAATGAGCAAGATCAATTACTATAAAGAACAAGAGACAATCACAATGACACTTGATGTTTTTACCGTGGTATCGAAAACTTGCCGGTTTCCACTAATCCACGTTGAAGTTAGCCCGAATTAATCGGACCGGCTCCACGAATTAAGCCGAAGCACCTCGATCACTCTTGGTAGCTCTTCCTCCTCTCCGGAGATGGTGAGCTCCACACCACTCACAAACTTGCCCGGGCTTCTTCACAAACTTCCTTGAAGAAATCACCGGCAATTGATTTTCCCGCCGTCTAGGTGCCGGCAAATACCAAGAGAATAGACCTCGATTTCACTTGACGGCGCTCAAGTGCACAAAGGATCAACTAAAAACAAATGCACTTGAAAAAACTCTCCACTAGCTCAAAATGAATGCTCTAGCGCTCAAATGAGTTCAACAAACTTTAGCAACCTGCCCAAGTGCAGGTGGAGGGGTATTTATAGCCTCACCAACCAAAACTAAACGTTGGATAAAATTAATCCTAAAAAATCAGGGAAATCGGTACTACCGCCGTTGAAAGTGCGGTACTACCGATTTTTCTGTAGCAAACAGTAACGATGCGACTATGTCAGGCGGTCAGAACTAGTCGTTGGATTTTAGTGCGGTACTACCGCCGTTGAAAGTGCGGTACTACTACACTGCGGTGCTACCGTAGGTAGGTACGGTACTACCGCACTGCGGATGTACCCCATGCATAAATCGGTGCTACTGATTTATTTGCGGTACGTTTTTTCCAGAGAGCACCTCCTTGAAGACTCAGCCTCTAAAAAATCGGTAGTACCGGATTATGAATGGCGGAATTGTAAGTTCAAGCTCCATTATGTTGGTTTTGGTGATAATGACAAATACTTGTATGAGACTAATGTGTTTGATTGATTATGATATGGCTTAGTCTCATTTGGATAAAAAGGTGAAATCAAAGAGGTATGCATTCGACACTTACATTCGTTTACATCTTAATGCATTCCTTGGATTCAAAATATAGATTAAACTCCACTAAAAGTCTAAGATGAATATGTGCATATGGTTTCATGATACATTCTTGTATGCACACATTTAGGGGGAGTTCAGTCTATATTTTGTGTTTTAACTCATATTACTTTACACTCAATTATTTGTGTATGGGGCTAATATATATGTCAAGTGATTGAAATGTTTAGTCCCGGAATTTGTTTGAGTATTTGGAGATGTATGCAAAGATTGATAAGAAGATCAATATGGCTCAAGACAAAGGTCAGCATGCATTTGAATTTGAATTCTAAACTCATTGTGCTCTCTCAGGAAAATCGGTAGCACCGCACCCACCTGCGGTAGTACTGGTGTGTAGACAGTGGTATTACCGCAGTGCGGTAGTACCGATTTTTTTGCGGTATGTTTTTTCTAGAGAGCACCTGTTTGGGGGACTTCAACTAACAGAAATCGGTAGTACCGAAGTTTGAGCAGCGTACAACCGCGATCTTGATAATCTTGCATGGTACCGCGGTAGTACCGTTTTGCGGAACGTTTTTTTTCAGAGAGTTCCCCGAGAGAAACTTAACTGGCTAGAAATCGGTAGTACCGATTTCAATACAGCGGAAGAACCGTAGTGCGGTAATACCGCACCTACCTGTGGTAATACCGTAGTGCGGTAGTACCGCACTTTGTACGGCGGTAGTACCGCACTTTGAGTTTAAACTTTTATATTCAATTATTTGCAATTGTGGTGGTTATCATCAATTACCAAAGGGAAGATTGAAGAATCTAGACACACCATTATGAGTTAATGGTATATTTTGGTAATTAATGATAATCACATTATGGGACTAATATTTTTCATGAGTTGGATGAATAGGTTATGTTCCAAGATGATAAAAAGTTTGGATGACTTCATATGTTGAAGATCATCAAGGAAAGATTCGAGATGGAAATAGTTTCATGAGTTGAAGGACATCAAAAGAGGATGCATCATGTGTTGATGCATATCAAGACATCGAAAATGAGATGATCATGAGTTGATCATCAAGTCACGACAAGACAATGACCTAAACTTGAAGTGAAGATGTTCATCATCAAGCTTCAAGGAAATGCTCAAGGCAAAGGTATGACTAGCTGGGGCTAATGATGTGTTCCTAGTCTTTTACCGGTCTTGGTGTTTGGTTGAAAGACCAGATTACTAGTATAAGTTGCCGTACTATTAAGAGGGGTCTTGTCTAGTAGCTTGAGTCTCATCATGTGTTGATAGCTCAATCTTGCTTACGCTAGCTCTCCATGGCATGATGCTATTATTTGCGAATGTGTTTTGCAAATAGTTGAGGCTCATGCATCTAATCCTTGCAACATGTGACTATACTTTGCAAATGTGTTTTGCAAATGGTTGAAGTCCATGTACCTTTTCCTTGTGGTATGACCTAAGTTTGCAAATATGTTTTCCAAGTTGTTGGAGGTCATACAATATCCCTTGACATGGCCTACGATTATTTTCTTGGACTTAGACCGTGAAAATGACTTCTTGGATCTCTTATGATTTCTACATTGATCTAATATATTTGAGATCATGCAAATAGATATGTTGTGTAGCCCTCTGAATAAGCTTTCCATAAAATCCAAGATCACTCAATTCCGGTATCGGAGTCAAAAGTTATGACCGTTTTCCCGAGGGCTGTTTGTGCTGAAACAGAGGTGTGGTAGTACCGCACCGATGTGCGGTAGTACCGCACTTTATTTTCAAAAATGGTTAGTTCTGACGCTCTGACATAGCCGTTACTTTGTGCTACAGTAGAAATCGGTAGTACCGCACTTTGTACGGCGGTAGTACCGATTTCCCTGATTTTTCAGGGATTTGACTCCAACAGCTAGTTTTTGTGTGTGGGGTATAAATACTCACTTGTGGCCGGTTGGGGAGTATTCTTTGGTATCTCATTTCACTTTCTTGAGCTAGTGTGAGCCTCTCCACTCCATTGTGCATGTGTTGCACCTTGTGAGTAAAGAGAGAAGTCTTTAGTTGCATGTGTTGCATCTAGAGATGGATTTTGTATCCACTTAAGTTTGTGCATTCGTTGCACGTGGTGAGAGTCAAGCGAGAGACTTGGCTTGTTACTCTTGGAGTTTGCCGACTTCTAGATGGCGTTGGAGGCGTCGTGCGCGGTGATCTTCTCAAAGAAGGTTGTGAGAAGACCCGGCGTGTTGTGAAGATTGGAGCTCACCTACCCGGAGCGGGGAAGAGCTACCACTAGTGGAATTGAGGTGTTTGGCTGAATTCGTGGAGCCGGTCCAATTCGTTTGAGCTTACCTCAACGTGGATTAGGGGAGACCGGCAAGTCTCCGAACACCACGGTAAAAAGTAATTGTGTCAATTGTCGTTTCTTTACTTGTACTTAATTTACCTTCAAGCAATTTACATTTATAGAATTAATTTGATTGCTTGTCACTCTAGGATTGCAAACCTTTGACATATGCATAGATTGTTGGTGCACTTAGGCGAATCTAGTTGATTTAGTCAATATTTGTGCTAAACCAATTTAAGTTAAACTTCCGCATTATATACTTAGTTTAGACAAATAAGTATTATTTTTAGATTGTAAGATAATTTTTTAAGACTGCCTATTCACCCCCCTCTAGTCGACCTCCTCGATCCTACACTTACCGACTCAGGGGAGTTCAATGACGGAGCTGTGGTGCGGGAGGAGTTAAGAGGGTGGCTCGGCTAGGCAATTAAGGGTTGTGCGAAGTGATCCGAGTGGTTCTACAGGCATTAAGGCAACGCCAAGGCTGTGGGAGCAGTGAACGGTCATCAACAACTTTGGCGCGTGGGCAATGCATTGGCCAGGGGCGTAATCGGCGAAGAGCGCGTGCAAGCGAGATGGCGAGGAAGTACTACGGCTTCTGGAGGAGCTTGCGAAGGGTAATGATGGCTGGCACGACCGAGAGCACGTGTTGGCAGGGCGATGCACGGAGTTGCAGCGGGAGGACTCAGGTCAACGCGCAGCGCACGAGTCGATGAACGTGAGGTCAGCCGGAGGTGGCTAGGTTGAATGCGCGGGATGTGCTGGCAAAGCCCTAATCCTGATGTGAATGCCGAGGTGAGTTGGAGTAGGAGTTGCGGCGTGGGGTTGGTTTGCCAAAGAGAAAAGACAGCGAGGAGGGGAGGTGTTGTCCAGGGAGGAAACAGCAGGGCCAGTATGGAAAGCGAATTCCCAAGTTGGTTTGCCAAATTGGGTAATTGGAAATTCAAGCAAACTTCAAAGGAATTCGATTTTTTTTGTGAATTTTAGGGTGTTTCAGGGAGGGTTCAAGCTGGAGGTTGACCGCGACATGGCGCTGGTGAACAAGAACGTGGACGCGCTGAAGGAGTACCATGTGCCGCTGGCGTGGAGCGTGCAGAGGAACGAGGGCATGGCGAGGGGGCACCCATGGGCACTGGAAGTTGATCGATCACGAGGAGGAAGAAGGCGATCATAACGATTGACGCAGGCTGGGATCGTAAAGCTAGCTTATTTGTGTGTTCTCACGTGTTATTTTCGTTTCTCATCTACATCTGTAGAATGCACATGGGAGATTGGTGTAGGAAAGAAAAAACAGTGCAATACGGCCTAGTAGGCCGGTGTGTTCTGACACTAGAAAAGTAGAAAATAAGTACCCATAGGTTGCATGCCAAGGAAAATTGGCCCATCAAAGGGCTCAGTCCGTTGCTATAGTAAGCCCAATTTTGTCAGGCCCAGTAGCGCTATAAAACATCGGAAGCAATGTGTCTGGCGAAGCATGCACAAAATGGAGATGCTCCGGTTGAAAATAACGCCTACCCAATTCACAATTACGGTGCACTTTGGGAATTAGTTTGCTTACAACCAAGGACACAGGGCAGGACCTGGGAATTAGTTTGCTTACAACCAAGGACACAGGGCAGGACCTGGAGTGCAGGCTCAAGAACCCACAGACAACCAAAACGGGGAGGAGAAAAGATTTCAGTATTTCAACATGCGAGTGGTTGGTCCTCGTTATGCCTAGTTAACCTGGAGAACATCCTTGTTACAGCAAGGAGGTCAGTATCAAGTACTATGGTTTTATACTGATGTTCCTCTACTGAAGCATAGAGTTTATTTGTTACATCACATGGTTAGGTCTAAAATATTTGTAATGATAAATAATTAACAATGTCGCTTATTGCTGTTATTAGAGGCGTGTAACGGGTGTGGACTAATGTTGGTTAAGTTGAGAAGAATTCATATTAGAAAAAATATTAATTTGGTCTTTGCATGTGCAAGATAACCCGAAGGATCATCATACTCGAGTTGGGGCACATAGAGATTAAAGATGGATGAGGCATGTTGGAGTTACAACGGTACAATCTGTAGGCTATGACATGTAACGAAAGTGAAAAATCCGTGCTATAAAAAGGTTTTGGATTCATTGAAAAGTAGTGCGTCAAAAATATAGTTGAGGTAAAATGATTTGATTAGACGAGTTATATTAAGATTTTGAGTAGAGTTTGTATTGAAGTGCAGCCGTACGTATGGTGATCGGATTGGCGGCTGCTATGTGTCCGCAGGCGGCGGACGCATGTGTGGTACAGATAGAGGCCTTGGCCGAGACATCCTATGGAGAAATAATTAGTTGGCTGGATATTTTGTACGATGGGCTGGCCGAGACTTGGGAGCGAGGTCAGCTTTTGGGATTGCATACATTGGCTAGTAGATTAAAAAGGTGTTGGCTTATGAGCTGATGTGATGATTCAACGTGTGGATTTTTATTGGCCTGCATGCATTGCTTCTCTGGCCGGGCGCAGGTGATGAGAGTTTGGTGATTAGGAGAGAGGCTAATAAGGATTTTTTTTGTTTTGCATGGCGTGAGCTTTGATCGAACGTTGGATATTTTTTTCTTTGGTGCATGGGTTTTGGTGGATGCATGGTGTGATGTCTGTCCATCACTTTTGAACAGTGTTTGTCTCTGCCATTGAAAGCAACTTCTTGTTTTTTATTCTCTGCTACAGTATACTACAGTAGATTGATATAGTACCGATGAACAAAATATTTTTTTGCTGTCTTTTGATTTCTGTTTTGTGGACAAGTTGCAAGACACTAAAAAAAAAGGTTTTATTACGATTACAATTATTCATCGCTTTGATTGCTATCAACGATCTTACAACAGTACTAGTTTATGACTCCATCCGACTAAGGACCAATTGCAAACATTTTTGGCTTCAGAGACTAAAGGCCATTTGGAACATGTTCTGTAATGCCCTAAGGTTCAAACTGGCTTAGGCCTAACTCCATTATGAATAAGCCACGCACACGTAATAATCTGCTTGCGTTTTTGTCCTTGTTTTACGCAAAACGGTTAACCCATATTTCTCATGTTAAATTAGCAAGGTGGGACTAATCCATATCCTCATGTGCACATACATATAGGCCATCATGTGCCTAATTTCACATGGGCCAAGGTGTCACATACACCCCTCTCAAAGAACCCGACATCCTCGTAGGTCCAACATACCCATACTGGGGCAAATGACCAGGACCTCCCCCTCTTGGCACACGTCCGTGCATCTAGTGTTGGTACATATACCATGCCGTGTATCCACTCTGGGCCCACACATGCCATGCGTCATATGCCCATACCCCTGACCCGTACGCGCCCGTATAACCGCAAGGGTCGGCTCTAATACCATTTGTAATGCCCTAGAGTCCAAACCGGTTTAGACCTAACCCCATTATGGATAAATCACGCACATGTAATAATCTGCTTGCGCTTTCGTCCTCGCTTCGCACAAAACGATTAACTGGAGATTATTACCAATGGTGCATATGGGTTTATATGTTGGTGTTTCTAATGTTAAACTAGCAAGGTAGGACTAATCCACATCCTCATGTGCACATAAATAAAGGCCATCATAGGCCTAATTTCACATAGGCTGAGGTATCATATACACCCCCCTCAAAGAATCCAACATTCTCGTTGGTCCAACATACACATACTGGAGCAAATGACTAGGACCTCCCCCTCTTGGCATACGTCCGTGCGTCCAGTGTTGGTACATATACCATGCCATGTGTCCACTCCAGGCTCACACGCGCTATGCGTCAGATGTCTATGCCCCTGACCCGTGCGCGCCCATGTAACCGCGAGGGTCGACTCTAATATCATTTGTAACACCATAGAGTCCAAACCGGCTTAAGCCTAACCCCATTATGGATAAGCCACGCACACGTAACAACCTTCTTACGCTTTTGTCCTCGCTTCGTGTAAAACGGTTAACCGAAGATTATTACCAATGGTGCCTATGGGTTTATATATTGGTGTTTCTCATGTTAAACTAGCAAGGTGAAACTAATCAACATCCTCATGTGTATATACATATAGGCTATCATGGGCCGAGGTGTCACACATTGTTTTCTTAACTTTTTTCTTTTTTTCCTTTGCATTGTTCATAAAGATATAACAATATTTTTTCTATTTTCTTGCTTTAATTAAATATACTTTAGAAAAACCTAACCACCGCCACAGTGTTATTTCAGACAAAAGCCACAACACTTATGAACAGAGCCTAAGAAACATATGTTTTAGTCCATTTTCAAACTTCTGTAAACCTTTTGTTATCTCGTCTCATCTGCCACTAAAATAAAATTGATGATAGTTTTTTTCAAATAAAAAATAGATTGTAGATTCAGGATGGTAACATTTTGATGTTGATACTTCATACTTTAGCACTACTTGCCCATGAGACTAGCAAGTCTCGACGTTCTGTTTTGTCGCCTCACAACGTTGGTAGTTAATCTTGAAGTACAGGCCCAACCGTTTATGCTGACACATGGATGTAGAACCGAGAATAGTGACTAAAGGTGTTGAATAGGAGATAATATGGTTAAGAGATTTTTTTAAAAAAATTCTTAAAAGAAGTAAATTTCTTCACTCCAATGCTATTAGAAATTCCTTCACTCCAATGCTATTAGAAACTATGGATATCAGAGACCAATTATCCACAAAGAAAGATTAAAAAATCAAGCCAAACGGACCAAATTTTAAACGGGCAGTATGACCACAATGTATAGCATGATCTGGCCTCTCTCATGGGCGGTCTAACATTTCATCTTATGACAGAATATATTTTGTATACTATTTTAAATCTAAAAATAGACGAAACTTTTGATCTACAAATCAAAATGACTTAAAACATGAACCAAGCTTAGATCATAACCTTAAGAACGTATTCTAGCTAAAAATCTTGTAAGAACTTAACAAAGTTAGGATCTTTTGGTTTTTGAATCTTTGCTGCATCAAAACCGGGTTAAAACCATAACTTGAGCCAACTCTCAAACTAAGCCTCTAAATCACTTGAAATTTGATATGCACCTTTTCTTGGATGTCAGCAACATATTCCAATTAATGATCAAGAAAATCATCGCTAAAGTTCTGACTTTTTTGTTTGAAGGAATGTTGTACTAAAATCAGGCAAAAGAGATAAACCTCGATCTGCGCTTGCTCCTGAGCTTTTGATGATGTAAATGACTTCAGATGAATTCTCACATGTCATAGCAAGTTAGATCATAGTACAAACTTAAGCCAAAACGCCCACAAAGATTAAAACCTTATAATCACCCTCTCTTAAGCCAAAATAGAAAAAACACAAAAACTTGCAAATAACAAGTATCTAGATGGATATGATATGGTCTCCAAGGCATCTTCATAACTTACACATTCCTGAAACAAAGCAATATTAAGAGAGGAAGGAGAAGCACAAAAAACTAAGCCAAATCAATATTTCATCATTTGAGCAAAGAAAGAAAGATTTGGACAAAAACTGGTCTCTATTAATACTTGAAGATGAATATTTACAGTATCTCCTAGCCATACACAAAACCTAAGGATGACAAAAAAAAGAGCTATAAGAACCTCTCATATCTCGTACAAGATTCTCTCCAAAGACCCTAAGACTTCTCAAAGCTAAGTATGAACTCTCTCAAAACCTTTTCCTAGCCACCTCTCTCCCTCCTTATATACAGAGACTCATAAGAAAAACCCTAAATAACACTCTTGGGTTTCATCCACTTTTACATGGGCTAACTTGTTAACCTAACATCATATCAGTTTTTACACTTACACATACACACTTCTCAAAGCAAAAACACCCATTAACTCATTGGTGAATCAACACTTAATTCACTTAGCATTTTAATCACATCCATGGCCTAAACAATTTAGGTCACCGCTGCGATTTCGCACATCACCACTTTTTCAGTATTGAATAATTTATCAAAATACCCCTTTACCATTTTCCATAAAGTTTCCTGCATTCTTCACCTTGAAGCAACCCCATGCTTCATATGTAGCTCTAATGGCTTGCCGCTAAGCCTCTCACACGTTCGGATCCTATTAAACCACCCTCGCTAGCAAACGGGCCTAAGTCAGTTGGCGCGTCACATGCTTTTCCTTGTATCACGACATCATCTGGCTTCCCTTACTATTTTGGATCTCAGCTTCTCCCTAAGCTTATCACCGTTCTGGACCACAGCTACTCCCTGAGTTTTGTCCCGATCTACCTTGTTATTGTATGTTATATCCACCATCAGTAGCTCCTGCTTCGGTTCCTCACCATCCTAGTTTATATCACTCCACTAGCCCCGGTCATCTTCCGACGACTCCTTGGTCATTTGGACCTCGGATCCTATTGAGCGTATTCTCGATTTCCTTGACTATTTTGAATCTAAGCTCTTCTAGTTTAGTCTCGATCCCATCTGCGTCACCATAACATAACTTCGGAGTCTTACAACCAATAACAACAAACAAACCGTTATGTAGCACTGCATAATACATAGAATCATCAATTGATACAATTAATCCATGCAATGTGCAATGCATAAATATATGCACCTAAACCATTGATCTTAACTTTAGAATCAGACCTTAAACCTTTGTGCACACAAGAAACGACACCTTTGTCATGCCCATACTCAACCAATTCAACTTAAACAAACTCATGCTCCAAACCTTCACCCGTCAAACCGCAGGTACCTCGGCCGATTAGACAACTAACCAAAGGACGGACTAACCGCTAGCCATAGACCAGTTAGACCGCTCCTTACTAGTTTGACCGCTCCTTACTAGTTTGACCATGGCCCTAATGACAGTCAGACCGCCAGCAACAGAATGCAGCTAGAAAATGGTAAACTCTCAAAAACCAAACTCAAATTCACAAACTCTCTAAACCAAAAGTCAATTAATTGCCACAACCATAAGTGATCAAACGTGGTATCACGGTAGAGGACATAACGTGGTGCATTAATGGTGTGCTAGTTAGTCTCTCTGTTTCAACGACTTAAAGTGTCCATGTGCGTGCATAACATCCAGTGACAGTGATCGCCGAATGCTACTCAACGCATTAATCTCTCATCCGTGCTTGGTCGGGTCAGATAGTAATCGTCTGATTTCTGATCTACCTGTCCAGTGCTGCAATGGAAGATTTGAAGCACTGCATAGCCTCTCCGAACCCAACATGTAGTGTTCATTTTCGACTCGAACTTGTCCATATCAAGATTTCAGATGCTTATGGTTGGGTTTCAGTGCTTTCTTCCTGTCCATTTCTTCAGAGCTTCTACTAGTTCAGTACTCGAGTAAATACCGAATGGCCTCTTAAAAAATCAAGGCATGTATACTTTTACCTCTACTCACGAATATTAACGCGTGAGTAAGACGAAATCTGTGAGACCATGGTCCTACAAAATCAATAGTAACTCAACAAGAGTTTTTGTTCGGGCCCGTGTGCGTAATACAGTAAAAGCAGTTTTTGGGATGACGCAGAACATGCAGTGGCACTACCGGGCGTGGAATGGGGTGTCCGAGTAGTCATCTTTCCAGTTTGGATCCTGCCTTATCCTTTCTTGTGTCAATAAAAATCCAGCATGGTGATGTCGACGCCATAAATTAAGCTCTGCAATATCCAACATGTGGAGTATCTATGTTCAGCGATCGCCATCCCTCAGAACAGTCGAAGGAATGCTATGTCGCGTGCGGTTGCAGCCTGGCTCACATGCTCTGCTCTGTCTGCGTTTGCCTGATGCAGCTGAAAGTTTGGTCATCTTTTGGTTTCTCTACAAGGGAGCCTGGAAATTGGAAAGGCTGAGCAATTTGCCAATTAGAGCATCAGACCATTCTGGATTAACCTGACCTATACGAAAACGTGGATTAGCCATGCAGCTAGTGTTTCCCTGGTAGATTGGTTTGATCAGATACAAGACTATGGCATGCTGACCTGTACAGACACAGGCGCTCTCGTCCTTGGGCCGAGATCCCAGGGTTGTTCGAAGCTTGCACACCTATGTGTTGATGATGCAGCAAATCATGCATGCAAATCAAAGGCGCGCGCGATTCGTGGGCATTTACACGTAGGCATATCCGATCAGTAAAAGGGCAATGGAAGATGCACGCATTAAACTTTCCAGAGCAAATGCATGTATGGGATTCACTGACTAAATTAAAACATGCACATTAATTAGCCGAAGACATGCGAATCACAGATACATGTAGGAGTACATGTGTAAAGTATCTACATGAACCGTGCATTTACAGATCTACCCGGCGGTGATATCATGGGCCGTGGACTCTCCGGCCGACACCATCGTCTCCGGCTCGCCACCAGGATGACCGAACCAATTCGGAGTAAATCCAGAGTGTGAAACTGGATATTTAGGATTCTTATTGGATTTTTGAGTCGGATCCAGATAGTTTTTGCTAGATACGGAAACGGATTCTGGACAGAGGTATCCATCAAATTCGGAGCGATCCGAATAAATTCGCACTGGATATTCGGAATATTTGGCTGGCCTAAGAGAAATGGTGAGAGGGGAAGAGAGGTGGTGTGGGGGATAGGAGGGAGAGAAATGAGCTAAGAAAAATCCAGCATACGGGAAAAAGAAAAGAAAATATTTTTAAATTAAAGAAAATGTTAAGAATTCAAATAAGCTCTAAAAAACAAATGAACTGCAAAATTCCAATAAAATTCATGAAGACATATTTGAATATTCAAAACCCAAATAAAATAATTTCCACTTGATATTGAAGTTTAAACTAATCGAATCAAATCATTTTGATTTAGAAAAATTCTAATCAAGTTTTCATTAATTGCAAAAAATCTAGAAAATTCTATAAAGATATTTAGAAAATAATGATTTTGAAAACCCAAAAATTGGGATGTTACAATATTCTTACAATAAATCTTTTGTAGCCAAAATCTAGCAGCCCATAAATGCTTATTGAATTGTTGTAGTTACGTTTTGAATATCCTTTGTACTGTGATGCTTTCTGACTATGTCTATAGGTTAAATTTATTTGTTGAACTGATAATATAGTTACATTTTTATATAATTTACGGTTGATTGATCTTTATATATGTGGTGTATATGACTTATGCTTTCACATAATATCCGACTAAATATTCGTGATTGAAACTATTCGTATTCGATGTAACATGTATTCGCTCCATACTTATAACTGAGAATATCTATATTTATATTTGTATCTGATACCGTCTATATCTAAGAAAAAATATTAAATAGATACATAGTAAACCCCGTGCCACCGTTGCATCACAGATTCACAGCCCACAGCCTTTTGTCCAACTAAGCCTGACCAGAAAAGGCGCGCTTCCTTAGCCGAGGCCCCACATGGCGAAGACTCGCCAAGAATCTCACCACAGATATCCCACGGAAAAGCTGACGGCCGGATAAAAGCCGTAAAACTCGTGCAGCCCCTTATGAAGGTCGCTGCCCCCTCGCCGTCCCCAACTCGTCACTCTTTTACTCTATAGCGCCAAACAATGGCGCCGAGACGGCGGGAGCTATGTCTCTTCCTCCTCGCGGCGTTCGCATGCTCTCTGCACGCAGGCGGCGCCGCGGCGAGCACGGTCACGCTGGGTATCCGGCACAAGACGATGCACAACAGCACGAGTCAGCACTGGGGAGGGAGCCGCGGCGGCGCGGGCAGCGCCAGCAGCGGGCTGGCGTCGTGCAACATGTTCCAGGGCAGCTGGGTGTACGACGACAAGCTGCCGATGTACGAGACGGCGGGGTGCCCCTTCGTGGAGCCGGAGTTCGACTGCCAGAAGTACGGCCGCCCCGACAAGAGCTACCTCAAGTACCGGTGGCGCCCCACCTCCTGCGAGCTCCCGAGGTATGAATGCGAGTCCTGAATCAATCAATCTTCATGCACATAAATGTGGAGCAAAAATGGCTTATCGATTCGAAAATGGTCAGGTTCAATGGGCAAGATTTCCTGAGCAAATGGAGGGGGAAGAAGATACTGTTCGTGGGGGACTCCATCAGCCTGAACCAGTGGGAGTCGCTGGCGTGCATGCTGCACGCGGCCTCGCCGGCCTCCAGGACCACCTACAACAGGGGCAACCCCGTCTCCACCATCACGTTCCAGGTACGTACATGCCGTGCCGTGCATTCCAGTCCAGTTTTGATATCAGTCACTTGCCATTGCTTGCATTGCATCAGCACAAAAACAAAGTACAGTACGGTTCTTTTTCGCTTTGGTGATGCAGATTAACTGATTAGCACGGCTGGATAGCCCAACATTCTAAATGTAGTGGTGGTAACTTTTTGGCGAAAGGGATCGGCCGAAATTTTTTTTCGTTAACGCTAGTTTGGAGTTATTTAATTATGAGTGCACAGTAGGATAGCCCAACGCTTTCAAGAAAGGGTCGTGTCTGTGCCGGCCATTCGGTGTCCCCGCCGCTGGCTTTTCGGGACCAGCGGTGGAACGGCATTGTTTGTCTCGCGCGCGCAGATGGAAGCTGTAGTGTAGGGCAGCGTCCTGGTGCCAATTCGTCGTCCCCTTTCGCTTTTCGCTTGCCGTTTTGCTGGTTGGTCTTACCCCGTGATCCGCTGAAAAGAGCCAAACTGTTCGCTCCTCCAGATGCAAATCTTTTATATATATATATAGATTCCATTGGGGAGAGAATTGACACATGGAAAGTTCTCAGGTCGACCAGATTGGTACCTTGGGAGTGTTAATTTTGATTTGTAGGCATGTTAACTGAGTACTTTTTAATTAGACCGTCCATCAAAGAGATCGATGGTTATTGATCAAGAAAACATGTACTAGTATTTCTGTAGGCTCTTTCTAAACTGAAGAGAAGCGAAATATAGTGTAGTCCTCGTCTAGAGACCTCTTAGGCCACTGCACGTCCTGGCAGGTGAATCAGGGACCTTGTGGGATTTTATCGTCGACTTGCTTGAATTGTACAATTGTACGTCTAAGGTTGGAATGCGCAGCTGCGACTTTCGGGGGGGGATCTGCAATTTCCAGGTTTTGTACACAAGCAGCAGCCAACCATCTTTAGGACGTGGCACTTTCGGGGTACAAAAATTAACTTATGCCGTGGTTGCACTGTCTATTCCTGGAATTTGGAACAGAATCGAACTCAAAAGTCAAAACCAAGTGTAAATAGGTGAAAGATTCAAATCGAACTCAAACAGCGTCGCTTTGGACCGCCCTTTAGTCCGCAGCCTTCTAGCTCTCCTGTTCTTTGCTTTGAGTCGTTTCCAAATCTCTTTCTTGTAAATTTAGGCACTGGTTTGTTCCTCTTTTTTTTTCTATCTTAATACAACAGCATGCAAGTCTTGTGCATGTTCCTTAAAAAAACTACATTGATTCATTCTGAAGTTCAAAGTACACTTATTCGTTCTGAACTTTTAATCTTATCCAGTTAAGACTTAAGAGTACTTGCTCTGATGGTCTCCTTATTGGACAGCAGAATAGCATGTCTCTTGTTAAAATTACCACCGTTTTTGCAAAGTTAGCGCCACGAAACATACTCCTAACTTTCCTGTGCTATAGTGGTTCGTTACCCTGTTTACTGCTGCATGCAGTGCAAGTACTGGTACCGCACTAGGTTGCTAACCATGCGGTTTGATCTTAACAAATGATGCAAGGTATTAAAAATCTCAAAAAGAAGCTAGCGGCGGCGCCCGTTTCCTTGCACTAGACGTCGATTAGCATTTGCAGATGATCTGGACAACTCAACCACCCCTTCCCGTAGAGTAGGATGCACTCTTCCTTAGCAACAACCTCACCTGATACCTCCTAGCTCCTGGCATTCTGGCCTGGTGCCCTTTCCTATCATGCATGGCTGTGGGCAACTAGACTAGCTAGAACGTACACGACACCAGAGAGAGTCCACTTGGCGGGTGCCAACCAATGATTTACCGCGATGAATAGTTTGGAGTAGAGCTATGTGCCGATCGGCGATCACTCCATCTACTTGGCCGAATGGTCACGGGCAGTAAAAAAAAATCACAAAAACCCATGTACATAGTCCTGTGTAACACAAAACCTTTGTAATTTCTTGCACATAATCAATATGTACATGGACTTAGTAACACAAAACTATAGATTTTAGCTTTGCCTTGTCCAGCCGAGCATCCTCGAGCCCAACTCGCACATTACGCGGGCGCTGACTTAGCGATTGCGTGGTAACTCCTTGCCACATCGGATCGGCCCCACAAGTCAGGATGGACGCCTAATATACCTAGTGGGTGAGGTGCAGCTCGCTCGACCATCCCATTTGGTGCCTTTTCTCCCCTGTCCTGCTCTGGGTTGAGGAACCGTAGAGACGGCGATCGGAGCTCGGAGAGGAAGACGTAACACCAAAGATGAGGGCTGCAAGGATCCATGTCAACACCTGCGTGAGGATGCGTTGGAGTGAAATTGCACGGCTAGACCTATGCCGGTTCTAAACAGCTTCTGCCTTTTAGAAGTTGGTTTTTGAATAAAGTAGCTTTTAAAGATGTTTTGTTATTTGTAGAAGTTATTGTAGAAACTATTTTGAATGGAATGACTTCTCAATACAAGTGTCATTTACTTTCTCGATTTCTCTCACAATCAGTTAAAAGCGATAGCCAAAAGCCATAACATTTTGAACAGGACCTAAGTTATGACTAAACCTATGGTTTTGTGTTACAAATGTAATATCTATGTGGCTATATGCAAAGAATTAAAAAAACTGAGATACGACCCTAAACATGATATCGTGTGAAATCTACTTTTTTTTTAAAAAAAAATACTCGTTCTAGGAACTCTAGCCACGGTCCACGGAGCTTGTACGCCTGTTGTTTGGCCCCATCCGGCCACCGCTACGGGCTACGGCAGCGATGACATCGCACCTGCCCCTTCATTATTCCATTTCGACAGTGAGACGCACAGGTAGCCGCGGGCGCAGACAAGCGGAGATATTAGTGGTATCTGCCGGTTTTATGGCCGCGTCCACCGTATGGGCGCCGACAGATTTGGAACGTCGTGCATGTTGATACGATGCGGCCACCCGCTAAGATGCGGTCACGCATGGTCACAAGCCCGTCAAAGATAAGCTGCACCGATACATTGGCGCGTTTTGGTGGGCATGGGGTGAGGAGGACAACGAGCTGCACGGCGCGATCGACCGGAGGTTGGCTGCCGAGCGCGTGACAACTAACGCGCGCGTGTCGTCTCGCGGCAGGATCACGGAGTGTCGGTGGCATACTACCGGAGCACCTACCTGGTGGACATCGTCGAGCAGTCCATCGGCCGGGTGCTGAAGCTCGACTCCATCTCCGGCGACGCGTGGCTCGGCGCCGACCTGCTCATCTTCAACTCCTGGCACTGGTGGACCCACACCGGCAGAAACCAACCGTACGACGAGAACACTCGCAGAAATCATCATGCCTTGTGCTGATTGACCCATCACACATCTTTTGTGGTTTTTTTTTTGTATCCAGATGGGACTTTGTGCAAGATGGAGGGCAGGTCAAGAAGGACATGGACCGGCTCGCGGCCTTCTCCAAGGGGATGTCCACATGGGCCAGGTGGGTCGACTCGAACGTGGACACCTCCAAGACCAGGGTCTACTTCCAGGGCATCTCTCCGACCCATTACAAGTAAGAAGCGTATAGCGACGCCCACACCAGTCGGAATGCCCAGCTCGTGCGCTGCCAAAGTAGACAACACGTTTAAATCGTAACACTGTCTCTCACGCTCGAACATTGCAGTGGAGCCGAGTGGGGGGAGAGCTCCAAGAGCTGCGCGCAGCAGACGCGGCCGATCGCGGGGTCGGCGTACCCGGCGGGGCCTCTCCCGGCGCAGACGGCGGTGAGGCGCGCGCTGAGCGGCATGTCGAAGCCGGTGTTCCTGCTCGACATCACGCTGCTGTCGCAGCTCAGGAGGGACGCGCACCCGTCCGCGTACAGCGGCGGCCACCCGGGCAACGACTGCAGCCACTGGTGCCTCGCCGGCCTGCCCGACACCTGGAACCAGATCCTGTACGCGTCGCTCCTTGCGTAGGGGAAAGACGGATTAGTTTGCTGCAAGCCGCTTTGCTGCTGTTCTTTCATAGTGTTCATTGTGTGGGGGAGTACTTGTATTGGTGATTCGATTGGTGTTCAATGTCAGGGTGATCAACAGAGAGAATAAGTTTTCGCTGTCCTTTCGGAATTTCAAGCTAGGCAACTCGGATCAACGCGCGTAGTCTTTGGTCTCAGCGCACCCGAAAGTGGACCGAATTTTAGACCTCAGATAACCATGGACGGCATTAGCTGCTTGAACTGTTAGGAGGTGAATAATTACAGGCCACCCTTGAATCGTTTTGCAATCCACTATGCCACTCCGTACTACTGCTATGTGAGTGAGCACAATCGCAATTTGAACGTAAATTTCAGAAAGTACCAAAGATTCCCACACGGTAGCGTGATCTATAACCACTGCGGCACACAAACAGCTGCGAAAATTGCAGAGCTAGTCACAATCCTTGTAACGCAAACGGAGAAGACACTAAAATCGATATGCATACGACCCTAGAGAGAATATCAGGGGAGCGAAAGACGCAACAGTGAACAATGATTTCTGCTAAAAAAGAACAAAGACTGTTCTGAGGTAATAAATGTAGAGCGTTTTTTTAAAACAGAAACAAATCTACTAGACATACTATAGTAAACGACGACATGGTTATGATACATCGTATGAGAACGAGATGCTCAGGTCCTGGCAACGAGCCTTTCGGCACTTTGCTGCCGCAGATGTCGATTCTGCTTTTGCCGCTGGATTCGGCACATAGAAGCCTTCTCCTTGAGCTCCTGGAACGCTCGCATGGTGTCCACGTCGAACCCTCCTGCAAACTGCGTCAAACAGGGAGTATGAATTCTGGCCATCTCCAATGCAAGTGTTTGGAGGGATGCTTAGCAAAATAAAACCGTTCTTTCTTGCCACGTAGGATAGATGGGGTGCTAATAATACCTTGTCTCAGTTTCTGTTTTTTTTTTCTTCAGTTTCCTACTCTTTGCAGAACTTTATCAGTTTCTGTTAAAAGAAATTGGAGGGTTTTCCCTCTCCGTTTCAAAAAAAAATGATGGGGCGTGCTAATCCTATAGCATCGATGCTTGATGAGGCTCCGATGCTTAGCAGGTGCTGATAGTTATAACTACCTCCAATTAATAGATCATGCAGCTATTTAATCACCAATACAGAGATGCTTGCATTAGAGGAGATGACTCGTATACGGGTGCTTGATCATGTGGATACATTCTCTCTCCTTAAGATAGCACCCGTGTAATAGCACCTTGCATTGGAGATGCCCTTAGGATGTGCTTTTACGATGTGTATCTTAGGCTCCTAGCAAGTATATATACCTGGTGCACTCTGAAGGCGAATCGTACTCCTTGAAGCATCAACTCCTCCTCGTCAGGGCCACCTTTAATGGCTTCAAGCTCGGAGGAAACCCGTTTCAGGTACTTCATGGCTAACTTCACCGATTGGAGTTTTATCTGTACATCCAAGCTTTCGTCAGCAATCATCAATCTTACATGTTTACTCAAACTGTTGTTTAGAATAAGCACTGAAACATGTTCATGAAGTGTTAAAACTGGAAGAACAAGTACTACTGTGGAGTGTGGACTCATGAAGAGATCATATCCCCTCCCATTGCATTGCCATGTACAGGGTTGCATTTATCCTTAGCAACTGTGCTTGCCACAAAAACACTACCGAGTTTTTTGTTCAGTCTTCACTAGGGATGGCAATAACCCCCGGCACCCTGTAACCCGTGGAGAATTCCCCTATTAGGGGATGGATATGGGGAAGATTTTGTCCCCGCTAGATTATATAGAAATGAGAATGGGGATACCTCATTCATCTCCGATGCCCGCTATTCCTCAATATATACTCATATATATGTAGATTGATACTTTTACATGTCTAAAATATATGTATTTTGTCTCGAGCCTAATATATTTGGTATAATTAATATATGGTATACAATTCATTTAGTATTATTCTACCGTTTCATGTATTAATAAATTTACTTATTTCTACATGACTATACAATAAAATATATGAAATTTCCTTAATGTCATTGAAATTTAGGTTCTTGATGGTCCCCGTTCCCCGCCAAAACGCAATGGGGATAGGGATAGGAGACAAATAGCTCTCGATAGCTAAATAGGGAGTGGGGATGGGAGGGCATTTCCTAAGGAATAGCCTATTGCCATCCCTACTCTCCGCCCAATTTCTAATAACAAAATATCCACCACAACAGCATCCAGAAAATTGTTGAGTTGCAGTTTTAGCAATCCAGTTTTCTTGTGAAAAATAATACGGGCACGCCTACTTAGGCCTAATTGGATACAAAACTAGCAGTCAAATGCAAAAAAGGATATTACGTTCACTTATCAATCTCTTAAGGTTAGGATTTGGGAGATGGCCAATATTACAGTAGATCTACATCACTCAGTAGTCCCCGGCTAAGCCCGGGACCTATATTTTCTTTCCTTTTCTATCTCCCTGCTCATGTTATTGTTCAATTTCTTCGTCTGATAAATGAATTAGCAGCTCACCTGCTAGTTCGTCAAAGAAAAATCACTCTGGAGTCTTGACCAGCAGTTTTCCTAGCAATTTATACTTGTTGAAGAGAAGGAGCTACACATTTTTCTGCCCCCTCTTCTTCAAGCATAGGATACACACTGATGCAGAATTGTCCAATTGGTCTGCAAAGGTCCTAATTTTGCAGCAGTTTGTATGAATTTTTGGGTGCGCCGGTCGTGAATCAGGTTCACACACGATCAAAGTCCAGGGAAACAGGAAGTAAACAATTGGAATCAAGCTGTGCCACATGAGCTGACAATCAACTGGTTTACTAATCCTAGGCCAAACGGGACTGCTGCAAAGGAAAAACATCTAATTGTTGTTATTTTTGCCACTACCGATCACACAGAGTGACGAGACCGTAGATCTCTGATCAAACAGTATCCAAGAAATTTCAGGCCAGGACATGATTTCTTGGGGCTCTAGCTAGCAGGGCTCCACTTTCCTGCTGAACACAGCAGGAAAGCTAGCAGTGAAACAAAATGAACGCCCAAAGTGTTCGTACTGGGCTTCAGAAATGATGAAATATTTAGCCTGAAGATTCTAGGGACCAGATGAGGCCACCGGGAATACACGGATCGATCGTGCCTACGCTGCGCAGAACGACACGGCTCTCGACTCTCCAGCGGCACAGCAGAGACAGGAGGGAACGAAGCATGCTCACGAGTGCACGGCGTATATCCCAACAGGAGCTAAGAGAAGACCACGCTTCTCTATCGGTCCCGTGGCCGAGCGCCTACGTCTTGTGCACGTGAACAAAGTGACGTCGCATCACGCGTGGGAGTTCTGGCTGCTTAGCTTTGTGTGCGCATCGAACACGGATGCGCGGTAAGGTAAGAAAAGACCCCTTTTTTTTCTGTCCTTTCGCGTCTCGACGAAGGATCTCCTCTACAGAAGTAGGAGTAAAATTCTCTCCGATACCAAAGTGGCGCGGCGAGTGAAGTTACCTGGCTTACGATTCCGGCGTCCTGCATCCACTCCCAGGGGATCTGGAACCGGCTGTACCTGCTCGTGGCGCCGTCACGGACGCGGGCGAGGTTGTACACGCCGTGCTCCAACCTGCACGCCGTCGTTGGTTGCCGCATACATGTGAGGAACGAACTGACGTAGCCATGACACTGTGGAGGCACGAGCGGAGGAGTGATGTGCTTACTTCTCGAAGAGGGCCTGCATCTTCTTGAGGGCGGCAGCGCAGGGCTGGCGGGCGTCGTCGCGGAACGAGGAGGCCTCCCCCTCGAGCTTCTTGAGGTCGCAGTACCCGAACGCCGCCTCGCGGAGCGCGTCCGCCTTCTGCTCCGGCCACTCGAAGTGCTTCAGCACCGCCCGCTCGTCAACCTGCGCCGGCACGGGCACGCGATCGAGTTAGTGATTGTCTGTGATCGATCGAAGGACTGCTTCGATTTGCTACTCTCAGCTGCGCATCCTTCGCGCGGATGCCGGATAGTGGTGGGTACCAGGCGCGAGAGCTCGTCGTCGAGCCACTTGACGAAGGTGACCACGTCTTCGATGTCGACGAACGCCGCGCCCTCCACCTCCTTGATCAGGAACCGGATGAAGTCGCCCTGCCTCTCCACGTCCGATTTGATCTGCATTGCAAAACATACCATACAGTTTCGGAAACATGAGTGGATCATCTCGATTTTTTTTTAATCAGATTTAAAATTACCAGAACTCTATTCCTGGAAAGTCGATTCGAGCGGCGATCACTCCAACAGCTAACCGGTAACGAACTTCCTGTCCGGACAAGAAGACCGCGGAACGGTCACGCTAATGCTCGGATTAATTTGAGGCCGTAATTCACACATGCATCTAAGCTCATTTGGTTAAGCAGCCGGTGCCGCTCTTAAATGCCATATTAACTGCATTTCCCTTGGGCCCACCGTACCAGTCTGACACGTCCACATCGGATTCCGTGCAGATGTTTCTTCCAAACTTTAACTGTCTCAACCGCCCGCCGTTCATTCACCAAGCCGGCGCCTTCGAGTCAACAGCCCAGATTTGCTTAGAACACATGCAGTAATTCCACAGGATTTCTTTTTTTCCCCAGAAAATAGTGTGATCTCTGCAAGAGACGTGAGAATTTCTCACGTGGTAAGCGGGGTTCTAAAGGCCCTGGCTTTGCAATATGAAACGGGCGGCAACGAGAGCTCGAGAAAAATTACGGAGGAATCTGGATGGCTTTTGTTTTACATGCTGTACCTGCAAGCAAGAATGGCAGCATGCGTTTGCAGGCTCACCGAGAACTAACGTTTCTGTCCAACCTAATCACTCGTACTCTTTGCTACACCAACCGAGAATGCCACCTTCGCAGATCTACCAGACACCAGTACTATGTTACAGTCTCTTTCGAATGAAGCATTGTTAGGTTCACTAGTAGCTGTTCAAGACACGAGTAGGTTCAGTTTGGGATGTAAAAAAGTTCTTAGAAGTTACAGGTACAAACGTTCCGTCCACTATTTCCAGTGTTCGTGCAGTTGTGCAAGTTCAGAGAAGGAAAAAAAGGGATCTTTCAGTAGTAGTAGTATTACGCACCGCGAGGAGGTGAGCCGATCGGTTCTCGATTTCGCCGATCATGTCCCTGGCAGCCGCCACGCCGCCGCCGTTCGCGGCTTCGCCACCTCCGTCCCTCTTCGACTCCCTCCGCATTAGCGAGTGGTAGAACTCGACCACCTCTGGCACACGCCTCACGCATGGCCCCGATTTCGCCGGCGAAGACGCCCTCAAAGTCCTCCTCGCCGGAGGTGGGGCGGCGGCGCTTCCGCAAACGCTGAGTGAGCTGGAGGGCGAGGAGCTCATACTCAGGCTGGGTGCTGGCATCGGCGGAGGCCGTGGAGGCGGTGGCGGAGGTATCGGCGGCAGCTTCGAGAGCTCTGGCACGCGGGTTCTTGGTACGGCCGCTGTGTCTGACGACGAGCCGGAATTTATCGGTGAGGTCGACGTGGAGGAAGACGGCGAGCATGACGAAGAACTCGGAGGTGAGGCGTGCGACGAGGCGGAGAAATAGGATCCGGACTTGAAGGGTTGCGGGGGAGGCGGCGCAGCGGGCGGCTCCGCTCCAAGTTGATTTAAACTCGTGGGATTTGCTGCGGCACTGGAGCAGGCCGAAGCTGACGACGAGCAGTCGTCAGCATCCGCCGCAACCGCCTCTTGTTGCTTCCTCAGCTCCGCCATTTCCTTCTCCATTTCAAGAATCCTCTGCTTCCTACTCGTAACCTCCAGCACGGCGGCATCTAGCTCGGCGCTTAGCCGCGTGTTATCAGACTCCAACCGGGCCGCGGCCTCTTTACAATTTTCGAGCTCCGAGCTCTTAGCCGCGAGCTCGGCCTCCAAGAATGGGACAATGGCGACGGTCTCCTTAAGTATCTTCTGCTCCAGCAGCTCGACGCGGAGGCGCGACTCCCTCTCCTGGAGCTGCTCGATGGCACGCAGCAGCTCGGCGACCTCCGGCGGGGCGCGCGCGTGCTGCACTTGCGCCGAGGACCGCGGGAAGTACGCGCCGAAGGACCGCGCGAGCGCCGACGCCGAGCTGCCAGGTGCCGGCGAGGCCGCCGGCGTCTGTGCCTGGCGCCCCGCGGGAGATGTCGGTGGTGCCTGCGCCGGTGGCTTGGGGCTGCGCTTGAAGCCCATGGCGGCCTTGACGCGCCCGGCCACCATGGCGGGGGTACGGTCCTGCGATATTTGGCCGCGGAACACGAAACGTACGGGAGGGTTAGGACTGGACAGCGGCGGGCATGGCCGCGTTAGTGCGCGTACGTGCCGCGGTGGTGGTGGTGGGGGGCTGCTTTTCCGTGGATGTGGTGTTCAGCGGTTGGTGGTGGCTGCAGCCTGCAGGGTTCAAGCGAGGAAGGGCGGGCGCGCGCGGTGTCCGAGGAACAGTCTGACCCCTTGGGTTGTAAAGCGGGGGGCGGGGAAGCGGGTGCGGACGCAGAGCAGCTAGCCATCAAGCTGGGAGAGGGACAGGTGGGGAAGCCATCGATAGTAGAAATGGCATATTTTTCGACTATGTTTTATAGCTTATAATTTTAGTATAAATATTTATGTGAATGAATCGAATATCGATAAGCTACTTTAAAAGGTTGTTCTGATAAATTATTTTAAAATAAAAATAGAGAAACTGTTCTATTTATTTATTTGAGAAAAATCAAAAGTTATAAACTGAAAAGGACTCGTCAAAACTATCTGCTATAGTTAATATGGATATGAACAAACTCTTGTACTCTGGCCTACATCAGCTGGGAGAGGGGCCTAGGGTGCGGGGTAGGGGTGCTAATGGTCTAGAATCCAATCCATTTCAAACCTAAATCATAACAGCAAATTGCATTAGCTTAGGAGACGTTCGGAATGACGTTGGCTTATGTTTTTTTACTGTAGCTAGTTTATTTTTTACTATAATTGAGTTGGCTTATTTGACATAACTAAATTTTTAAAAAATAAAAATAGAAAAAAATATTAATCTATCACGGATAATGCAAAGGAATACGGAAAAAAAGAAAAGGCAAAAAGCCCTAAAAGATCTAAATAACCTAGAAATAGACAAAATTACTAAATAGTGAAAAAAAAGTAGAAACTAGAAACAAAAACTGACTTTAACCTGAAATAAACGGTGCCTAAACGAATCCACTAGTTATCCCTCGGACCCAAACCAACCCAACCCATATAATTCTTTAACCCGAACGAATCCAACATGTTTCCCTAATATGGGTTTAACCCACTTTCCCAAACCATTTCAACCATTTTCATGTTTCGTAAGTGCACAAGAGGCTTTCACGTTAGGAACCTAGTGGTCATGTCTCCAACTACTTTTTTTAAAAAATAAATGTAATATAATCCAAGATAAAATTCCATAAATATGAAAAAAAAAGATAAAAAGCCATTTAAAATTTAAAAAATCGAACAGATCAGGAAATCCAATAAATTCTTAAAAAACAACAAATAGGGGAAAACGAGATAATTAAGAAAAAATGAACAACTGAAAAAAGGACCACGAATTAAGGTGTGTGCGTCTATATAGGATTAATCAAACTACATCTTCATAATCATAATATTTGAAAGTTCTTAATACATAATGACTACATCGCTAAAAATTCTTCTAAATAAAGTAGTTCTTCCTACGGAATATGGATGCATCTTCTGCTTGACAATTTCAATATCGATACACACAAAAAAATCCCCTTGATACATGGAAGATGGTAAGAATGCTTTAGGAACCAAGCAGCATGAAACTTCTGCTTGACTGCAAACAGTGGCGGAACCAGAAATCAGAGAGATCCGGGGCAAACCTGGAAGGTTGGAAGCAAGAATCAAGACTCAGCCACGGAGCCGCAGCCGCCCAGTCCCGCGCCGGCACCGCAGCACCCGTCGAGTCGCCGACCGCCATAGCCCGCACGCCGCAGCGCTCGCCGAGTAGTCGACCGCCGCAGTCCACGCGTTGTAGCACCCGCCATTCGCTAAGGCCGAGCCACTGACCGGCGACCGCCGCAGCCCGTGCCCGCCATCCGCCGCCGCCCGCAACTGTGCGCCTGCGCGATGGGGATTTAGCTGATTAGGGATTTCGTAGGGAGAGGCGAAGGGCAATGGATGGAGCCAGCGGTGTCGAGTGCTATTTACATATGTGGCCTGGGTCAACTAAATGGGTTGCATGGCGTGGACCATGGCCAAGGCCCACACAGTCGGCATCAGCGAAGGCGCAAAGCGAACAGCGGGTAATGGCGCGGCGGCTTGCTTGGTCGCCGGTCGCGGGCGGTGGGGCACCGATGGTGGCCGCCGAGGGGGGAGGGTCTTCCGCCCGGCCCGGAAGACCCGGGGCAGTATGATAGAAAAGGCTAAGCAGATTTTTGCCATCCACAAAAATGTCAAACTACACATCCAAGTCATGAATACCTGTTAAATCTGCACAGTAAACCGAGTTAGGCCACTTGCTGAAATGAGAGATGACTTCCAATTACATATCTGTCTTTGGGGACTTCACCTTCCCAATATCAACTGCCCTCCCTCCTGTGCAAGATAACAACATAAACTGGTTAACCTTAATATATCATGCCATGGCCATTAACGTTCAAGGCTTCATGAGTACAGTTAGTCTTGTTACTATTAGATAATACATTAGTAACAATGAGTACACTAAGTCTGCAACACAAGTTTCATTGTCAAGCCAGATAAAATTAGCAACTAAGATATTTACTGATATGCTGATTCTTCTGCCAGTTGCACATAGAAGATTATGCGACAAATTTAGACAAAGAAATAATCAGATTATGCCATCATCACATAGGCATCATTCCACAGGCAATTGTGAAGATTAAAAAAAGTCAGAACACTAGCCACATATCCCTGCTCAATTAAGCTTTAGCTTTTATCTTTTAACTTCTTAATTTTGTCTTCTTCTAGCTTTTTGGTTTTTTAGGACTTTTTTACCTTTTCTTTTTTTCCTCATATTTTTTTGCATTGTTTGTGGTGAGATAACATATTTTTTTATTTAAATTTTTCAAATTTAATTACACCAAAAAAGCTAATAGTAGCTATAATGTAAAAAAACTTTAAACAATAAAAAAGCTAAAAGCTGGCAGCAAAAGCAAAAACGAGCACTACCCGAGGATGAAGTCATGACAGGCAGGCAAAGCTCGCTTCCCTTTCTTCATGTCTGCCACAAGCGGGTTGCTTCGGCTGCTGCTGCGCGAGGATGAAGTCATGACAGGCAAAGGCAGCTTGGTTTTGCACGCATGCAGGGAAGAAGACAATATTTGTATACAATGGTTGTATGGTGAACTCCGCATGGGCGGGTAAGGAGAAAATAATAGTAAAATCATATATTAGTGAGAAAGAGAAAGCCCAAAATCTAGAGAGCGATTATGTCACAGTATCCCAATGGTATACCCCTTGCGTTGCCCCTCCTCTCCTCTCTCCTCTCGAATCGTCGTCATTCCTCTCCCCTCCCCCTCTCTTCTCTTGCTCCGGCGTTGGTCATCAACCTCCTCTCTCTCTCTCCTCCGAGCCCGCCGCCTTCCCCGCCTTCTTCTCTAGTGCCAGACGTAGCTTCGCACGCCTTCTCCACTACCCTCACCCCCTCCACCACCATGCACGGCCATCGATGCTTCACCGTGCAGCCATCGACCCCTCCCCGCCGTGCCACCTTGGCCAACCTAACAGCCACAGCCATCGCTGCCACCGTCTTTTGGCTCCACCCACCACCCTCATACCCCACCCATCGCCGGGCCGCCGCTTTCCCCCGGACCTCCTTCTGTGCCCGAGGGGGAAGAGTGAACTGTAGCAGCGGCCGGGAGTGAGAGTGGAGGCCAGGAGTGAGGAGCATAAGAGAGAGAGAGGAGGATGGTATACCGTCGAATGACTATTCCCTAGATTATCTCAAAATCTAAGCCACAAGGCCCAAGAAGTAAACAGAACACCGAACGATTCCATGCCGCTGGCGTGCATACCTTGCCGGCCTAATCAACGACTCTTCCAATCGATCTATTACCACCTTGAGTCAAAACAAATAGAACCGAATACTGGTAGTCAGTCTCATGCCCTGACAACTAGTTCAAACAAGCAGACACCTCAACGTGTAATAGAGTACAGACAACATGCCTTACTGATACTGCATGACATTTTTGAAGAGGTGTTGAGTCAAATTCACCTATAAAAGACTAAAGCTCAGTTGAATTGTGTTCAGGGACTATGTCCTATTGATCTAAAAGATTGTATTCTGGAGCATCGCATCGCGTCAAGGTTAAAACAGTTAACTTGGCTACTGAATCTATGCAACAAACAAGGAGGCTTTTAATTGGAGACCAGTCTGTTCTCTGCAACATAATGCAAAGTAGCGTAGATATTTTTTAAAAGAAAATACAGCACAAATATTAGACACACTAACTACTTTTTTAGCTGGACAAATGCTAGCATAATGTAAAATTCAAATTTGTGTACAAAGCTCTATTTAAGGCTAGGAACAAGAAACATGTAAAAAAATGATAATACCAAGATCCAACTTTTTGTCCAGTCTCTGTAGCCGGAGTTGGTAGCTGATAAAAAAAATCAATCAAGAGGTCCTCTTACCAACTTTTAGCTTTTAGCTTCAGCTTTTTTTCGGTAATCAAGAGGTCCTGAAAGGGGTGATCGGTTTGGCTTTTTTTCGGTTTCAGCTTTTAGCTTCAGCTTTTTTTTCACTATTCCCTACACTATCCACTAACTCAGCTACAGTGTTTTTTCAGCCAGCTACAGTGTTTTTTCAACCAAAAGCCAAAAGCCATCGCTATTCCGATCACCCCAGTCCGTTCTTGGAAGAATTGGAGCGACTAGAGTCCGTTATTGATTGCCTAGTACCCTAGTCTGTTCACTCGAGAGTCCAGACTAACAAAAAAACCCCCAAATTTCCCAATAAAAAGATGCTGTTGCTTCTCAGCATGTCTGAACAAAAATTCATAAAGAGTCAGAGTGCTAACATAGGATTCTAATTAAAAAAGAATAGTGCGTTTCTACGTCATGGCTGCCATCCCAGAAATCATGGAACCAAATAAATTCAGTCTTCAACTAAGTTCTTTTTTAAAAATCGCTTAATTTAGTTTCTAACTTTTTGTTTCTGCTTTTTTTCATTATTCATTAATTTTATCTCTTTTTTATTCTTTTTATTTTTGGACTTTTTTGTCTCTTCTTTTTTGCCTATTCCTATGTATTATCTGTGATGGACTAACATATTTTTTTTATTTTTTATTTTTTAAAATTTAATTATGCCAAGTAAATCAACTTAGTTATAGTAAAAAATAAGACAGCTACAGCAAAAAAAAAATCATAAACTAACATCATTCTGAACGCCCCTAAATTGAGGTGAGACTGTTTAATTAATCACATGAATTGCAGCACAGCAAGAGAAGTTTGACCGCTGCAAGAACACTGTCCTGTTTACACGATAACCAGAATGTATTAATGCATAATTTCAAAATCGGTTTGGTCTAAACTGGAATGAGCAAATATCGGATGAAATAGTCTCGGATATTTGCCAAGGCCATGCAAGATCAGAACTTTGAACCACTCTGAAGCCCAAGCCCAGGCAGGAGATAAGAGAACTTTTGGTTTTCGTGGCCCCATGCGACGCTGGAACGCTGGATCTGGGCCCCTGCGGCCCTACCCGAGCGCGGAAGCATGGGAGGGTGGCGCGTGGCACCTCCCGCACCCGGAGAGCGCATGAGGGCCAAGCCGCGCCCGGGGACCGCACGCGACGCCTGGCCCACATGAGCAGTCTGCTGCACTCGGGGCCCGCACGATTGCGCCTGCCGCGCCTGGGGCCCACATGAGCGGCCTGCTGCGCCCGGGGCCTGGGTGCGGTGCCCTGTCCGTCCTTTTGATTTCTCCATTGATTTAATGACACGGCAAATATATAGAGTGATCGCGACGATACGAATTGAAGGTAATAAAAAAAACCGAGGAATCTATTGTACATACATCGGGTGATTAATTAATTAATCCTTAAATATTGGCTTCACCTTGCGTCACTCGACATTCTTATATTATGTTCCAAACAGTTTTTGCCTTTTAACTTTTAGAAATTTGTTTTTGAACAAAGTGCTTCTCAAGGTAGTTTCTACGTCATCTGTAGAAGTTATTGTGGAAACCGTTTAAAACAAAATTGTTTCTCAACGCGAGTGTTACTTATTTCCTTAATCTCTCTCATAATCAATCTAAAACCAAAAGACACAACACTTTTAAATAGAGCCTTAAGCTCATGAGTGAACGTGAAATGGGAGCGCTCGTTTTAGCGATGGCTTTTGGCTGAAATTTCACTGTAGCTGGTTTTTTTTACTGTAGCTGATTTGGCCTTTTGGGCATAATTAAATTAAAAAAATGTAAAAATAGAAAAAATATGTTAGACCATCACGGACAATGCAAAGGAACACGGGAAAAAAGAAAAATACAAAAAAGATTAAAAAATTTAAAAATTTTTAGAAAAAGATGAATTAGTGAATAGTAAAAAAACAGAAACTAGAAGCTGAAACCGAAAAAAAGCCGAAACAAGTGGGTCCAAATTTATTACTAGTAAGTGCTGCCAGCTTTCCTTGTTACATGTCCTACAATTGCATGCCGCCAAGATTTTAAAATTTTAACCAACTAATATTCATAAAAAACTTTAGCTAATTTGTCATGAAAAGTACTACGATGTCATTATATTTTTACTATTTTTTACTAATATATAATTAGAAAAGTAATGTCAATGTATCATGTCCAAAACAAAAGGTGTCGCTACCGAATTGACGTCGTTTTAGAATATATGCTGTTATCTGGAGTTATAACTACGGACGTCCTATATAGCTAGAGGCCAGTAACTAGAGTTCCCCGGGCCAGTAACTGCTAACTAAACCCAATGAATCAGTGCGGCCGTACGCACATACTGCTAGATGTAATGTACGGCAGAGACATTGTAATTAATCACGTATGTGCATGGCCATGTGCATATGCGTGGAGCTAGCTCCATGCGTGTCTGAATATATCGTACTCGACCCATATGCACTCACTGTACAGCTATCTATCTACATATATAGCAGCATGTGTGATTTTAATTCAACCCCTGCTGATTGCATGCATGTTCTTGTTGGATTCTACTATGGAGTACCACTACTCTATCTATATGCGATCACTTGTGTAAATTACTGGAGTGTGTCCTTGCTTGATGCTATCATTTAAGTTCAATTCAGAGAGAGAGAGAGACTAAACACGGGATGGGGTCGCAGCACTCAGGCCACCTCATGCGCCCCGGGCGCCTGCCGCGCCTCGTGTGATCAGCGAAGTCAGAAAGAAAATGAAGGATGGATTTAAAGCATACTAATAGTGAGAAATATCAGCAAAGTAATACTTAAAAACATTGTAGTTTACACGTGAAAAGTGGCCCAAATAAAATAAAATCAAAAAAGTATATAATAGGCACTTGGAAGTATATTACAGAGAATTTAGATGAATTTAAAAATTCGAACCACTTGATTCATAGTATGGATGACAGAGAACGGGTTATTGGAAGGTTTGCCGGATGAGATAATATAGAATAAGATAAAGGAGATAATGTGCAGTGGTGCTATTTTTGTGGGTGATGCCTATTGATATGGCTGGGCAGCACAATTTTTGAAATAAGTTTATTATGATTTTGATTTGGTTCTGGCAAACTAGGAAGGAATCGTGCCATAAAAAGCAACAGTAACTTTTGCTCTTGAGCAACAGAAATGCTTAGAGCGGAGAAAAAGGCAAGAAGTAAGCAAGCAGCAAGCAAAATAGCAAGTATTACTAAAAGTAGGTTGTTGGTTGTTACAAATGGCAGAATGCTTTTGATTTGCTTTGCTTGTTGCTTTACTTTGCTCAAGCAAAATAGCAAGTAGCAAGTAATGTGAGGGCAACAAGTAAATATACAAAATCGTTTCTGCTTTACATGTTGGTTACCAGCGGGAGAGGTGAGACTCAAGCCTCACTACACCCCCGCTGCCTACGCCCCTAGCAGTATGGCAATCAAGCGCTCTCCGAGAGGGGGAGTTGCCACGCGTAGAGATGGCAACGGGTACCCGAAACCCGAGTACCCGATGGGTTTTACCAGATAAGAAGGCGGGTATGAAAAGATATCTTCACCCGCGGGTATACTAATGGGCAAAATCCTCTACCCATCGGGTATGCGGGTGCGGGTGTATACTACCCGTACCCGCATACCCGCGGGTAAAATATACCCGGCCGGGTGTATACTAGAGATAGCAACGGGTACATATACCTGTGGCCTGTATATATATATTCGAAATGAAGCCGATGGAAATACCCGCGCCCGTATATACCATGCCCCGTGTATACCTTTATCAATTCGGGTATGGGTTACCCGTCGAGTAAAAATACCCGCGCGGGTGCGGGTATGGGTAAGTTTCTATACCCGTGTGCGGGTACAGGTATTGTGGCGGTTGCGGGTGCGGGTATCGGGTACGAGTACGGGTTGGCTATACCCAACGGGTATCTACCCGTTGCCATATCTAGCCACGCGTTGCCTCCTGTGCTCCCATACATAGGCAGGGATCAAATCCAGCATTACAAGCAACGACGGGCCAAATTCGGTATTCTGGCATTGCATGGGTAGAGCAGTTACTATGTACCTTGGTCTTGTCGGTACAGATCCGAGGGAGTTGCATGGAGAGTCAGAGGAGGAGAGGGATGCGGCAGTGAAGATGCAGACGAGGAGAACTAGGGGCGGAGGGACATGACTGCTGACGGTGACAGAGATCGAGGTAGGGGGAGTCGACAGCGGTGATAGCAGTTATGTTGGAACCCAGCTTCTCACCCTTTCCAACTCAAATGGGGAGCTTACCCAGTCTCCCTATTGATCTGATGTCTGTTCCACCTATAATTACGGTATCACCCATGGTAACCCACCCCATGGGTTCAACCCATTTGAACCTTTTTTTTTTGAATCCACACCAAACTAACCCAATCCAGTCTCATTGCAAGCCCAAACTAAATCAACACATTTGCTACCTCAACCTAAACTACCCGTCTAAAGCTAATCTAAACTGAAACCCAACCCGCTTCGTCCATTTTAACCCAACCCATTACAAGGCCTAATTGGCACGACCGTGGTGGAGGTGAGTGGTGACGTGCGCAGAGTGAGAACGCAACGCTGGAGGGAGGTATACACTAGTGAAAGTAAAAACACTAGAAACGAACTGCGGTAACTTGTGCTTGTAATAATCCCATGTTGAGACTTGAAAGCTCTTTGGACCGTATCGCTAATTCGGGTTTGCTATTTTAAAGTTACTCGATTTTTTGTTAAGTAGTACATTACTACAGAAATTATCATCACAGACGGTTCAAAAATGTCACCACAGACGATTTTCTGAACAATCTAAATTTATGAGTCAGTGATAATCGAAAGTTATCACAGACGGTTTATGAGCCGTCTATGATAAATACAATACAGACGGTTTGTAATTAGAATCATCTGTGAAAAACACTATCACAGACGGTTCTAGTTTAGAATCGTCTGTGATACTCACACATCATAGACAGTTCTAAATTAGAACTGTCTGTGATGTGTGAGTATTACAGATGGATTTTGTTTAGAATAGTGAATCACAGACGGTTTATACTACAAAATCATCTATGATAGTTCATTCTATACCTTTTTTTTCTATTTTTCAGTTAGCCTCAGGAAATATTAGCTATACCTTTTGAAAACAAGCAAAAACAAACAAAAACAAGCAAATACGATATGAAATATAGCAGAGAATATTTTATTTTCATTACAATCCGCCATTACAACATCGCAAGATTACAATCCACCATTACAATATCACAAGAAAACATAGCAGAGAACATTCCATTTACTTTTCATTTACATTACAAACCGAGTAGCCCTAACCCCACAAAATAGCTCGAGTAGGCCTTCTTGGTGGCTGCCTCACTGTAAACTCCTAGGTAGCCCTAAATGGCACAAAATAGCAACAGAATCATCGTAGTCGCAGAATCAAATACTAGAAGAAACAATGAAGGGAGGTGCTGGCTGGCTGACTAGATATGCGATCTTCAAATCGTTTGCACTCGCTTCCATCAGGTCCATCGAGGAGGAGTCTGGAGAGATTTTGAGCGCATAAAGGGTAGAGGATGGGTTCAGATGAGTATTTATAGGGGAGGAAGATGTGGGACGATCTATGAGGTGTGGGTTAGTCGGTTTCTATTGGCTGGAATTGGGTTGGGAAGGATTGATGGACCCAGCGATCAGAGACCAATTTATCACAGACGGTTTTTGATAAGAACCGTCTATAAAAGCATCACAGACGGTTCTTATTAATAATCGTCTGTGATATTGGCTATATATATTGATACAATATAAACAACTAATCTCAAAATATGAAATAACAAAATTCTATATGACTTATATATGCTCATTTGAAAGGTTTGGACGAGATCTACAACTTTATAATTGAGACAAACCCCAAATTTGGAAGGAAAGATCAAAAATTTTGGCAAAAACAGAAATAAAAAACTTACTATGCAAATTTGAGACTAAAAATGGCTAATTTTGGGGGTTTTTTGAGGGCAACCGGCTCAAGCTAGTAATTTTTTTGGATTGAACTCGTCGTTAGCTTTCCAACGAGTACAAAAATGTCGAAAACGGACACCGTATGCAAAAGTTATGTCCGTTTTACTGAAGGTGTGTCAAAACGAAATCTTACTCGAATTCAGGCGAAAAATTATAAAATTTTAGAGATGTGCGAGGGAGGAAACATATCACAGACGATTTCTATTACAAACCGTATGTGATATGTTTCCCCCCTCGTATCACATACGGTTCTTATTAAGAACCGTTTGTAATATTCAAAATATCACAAACGGTTCTTAATAAAAATCGTATGTGATTTCATTTAATACTGGCGATTTTTATGAACCGTCTGTGATGACGTGTCTAATATAAACTTTTTTTGTAGTACTGGTAAAAACAGGCAGCAATCAATTTTTTATGTAGACAATGTCGAAATTGCATTGGGGTCTCCAAACTTACGCACCAGTCCATTAGGCTCGCAATTGTAAGATCCTCTTCAGAGCAAATCCCTATGCTTCATATATGAACTTAAAGCTCATATACTCAAATAGCGCTAACGCATAAGTTTTAGACCAATTTAATGTTGTCTCCTTGCATTCTAAATCAAGTTAACTAGGAAAATCTTTTAGAACTACGGTAGAATGTTTTTTATGGATTTGGATCGAAAAAGGGGTTATCACTTATATCCAAAAGGTACTAGTACAACAAAAATGTAGACTAAAAGACACTGCATTGGAAACTAAGCATTATTGTAGGCGCAATCATTAAGACACAGGTCACGCTGTCGTCCCAGGCCAAAATCGTCGTTGCTGCCAACAAGCGCTCGACGTACTCTGCGGAGTATAAAGCGCTGGGAACGTTATCGTCGTTCCAGGCCAAAATCATCATTGCCACCAGTGAGCGATCGACATGCTCTACAGAGTATAACAAGCTTCGGAACATTTATGGTATTGGCTACTACAAAAGCATCTAGAATGCGCATAGCAGATGCTTCGACACGATGTGTGCTCCCTTCGACACGAAAGCATCTTGGTCATGAAGAACATCTTTTATCTTTTGCTTTGGGCTGAAATTGTGTATTAGATGATTATTTTTTTCTTAGATGTCATAAATATATTTGGTCTAAATTGTTCTATTAAAACCTTAGCCCTACTGAAAAGTTGTTTAATAGAACACATTGCCAGTATCATATCTTACCTGCAGTAAAATAATTAATCATGCATGGAATAAAATTCATAAATATTATGCTTCACATTTGAAAGGAAAGATATCCCTCAATTCACTAGTTCTTTGTGCATTAATGCTCAAATGACAATAAAAAAATTGTCCTTTTTAAAGGCACAAAACATCTAGTCAAATGTTAAATCTCAAAAGGGAGATACTCTTGTATACTAGAAATAGGGAGATTGCCGTATTTCTTTTGCATGGAGAATTTATATAGTATTTACTTAAAGTAAATGTGTTGCTAAGTTTGGAATACCCCAGGTTGAATAGTATATCCATCTTTGCGAAGTTGACTTATTGGTCAGTGATATAAAGTCTACATCAGGGGATATCTGTGGATCTAAGGTCTAGTGACACGAGTCAAAATAACCATTAAACACTCCTTCAAAAATTTAGAAGAGAACTCACCTTCAAGGTGAAATTCCTCATGAAGAGACTCATGATGAAGATAAAACTCCAGTAATTAGGCGCACACATACTACAATACTGGGGAACACGGAATGACCAATAAGTTTTCGTTTAGGAAATGATAAAGATTAGGTTTACACTGAAAGACACTCAATTAAGAGAATATTTGAAGAATAGTTATCGACAACTAATTCGCCTCTAAAATTGCTAAAGTTTCTCATATAAAAACATAAATCCGGAACTAAAGTCCATGGCTGAGCATTTAAAATGTTCATATCGAGGAAAAATAAAAAAAGCAATTAAGGTTGAACTATAATCGCAAATGAAAGTTTTGGAACATGTTAGTTCAGACTTGATGAGTCATTATGAAATAATGAGATGGTGAAAGCGATGGTTCAGGAATACTTGTAGAGATCGATATTCTTCTATTATGAATGAAATAATGTTATGTTATATATAACTCTGGCAGATGATATGAATAAACTATGAAGTTATCGGATTATGAAAATCCTTGATGGGATATCTGTAGAGACTCAAAGCTCGATCCTTGAAGGACTCAATGTTTCAACAAGAAAGTAAATTGCAACATGTATATATACATATAAAACTCATTTATAATAAACTCTTACTCAAAGAAACAGTGTCTCCTAGAAGAGAAAATATCTTGTAGAAGAAAGAACATTTCCCTGAAGAGAAATTAAATCACCAGTTGATCAAAAATACACCAACAATTATACAATTTCAAGAAGTGGACAAGGACCAATCTAAGACCTGAAGGAGCAGAATGAGGAAACTAAAAACCAGAAGTGCAGCACATAAGCACATATGAAGTGCATCTCATACCAGAAACTAATGAAGTAGCAATATCCTTTATTACCATGAAGTTATCACATACATTTGTGTTAATGGCAAATGTATTAATCCTTTAAGTGCCAAAATGAAGACTGGTTATATTATTCTGTGGCGGTATGACCATGCTTTTAATTTTGCAGAACAGACTTTTGGTCGATTGTACTACTCAGAGATGGTTGCCGAATATTAAGACCCAGAAAGGTTTTGATAAGTCCTATTTTGAAGAAATGTGATATTGCAATTGATTACCCCCATACCTTGATTAGGATAAATTTTGCTTGTGTTGCACATATAGATAAGTGGTATTTTAGAAAGTTAATTATATTGCTCTTCATTTTTTTATCGTCTCGCTATATAGATGAATAGTGAGACAAATGTCTTGAAGATTATACATTGTGGTAATCAAGTAGATATACTTGCAATATACTGGCATATATTCATTTTTTTAAATGTATTAAAGATATTGGAATAATAAGATTTCACCGGAAATGGACTTCAGAGGGAACATATGCTAAACCTCTATAGTTATGCACAAGATTAAGAAAATCTCGACTTTAATCTAACCTAGAAGGTATTGACTTGATGATCATTACCTTTGAGGTCTTGCCATCTATCGATGTAAGTCTAATCGATGAATATGATAAAGGTCTTGAAAATCATTATAAATCCTAAAGGTAGTTTATAAATCCTGAAGATATGTGTTGTACTCTTTTTTCCTTTAGTAAGTTTTCCTGTTGGTTTTTTTACTTGAAGGTTTTTAATGAGCCAACAAGCGCAACACAATTTAATGAGTGTCGTATACTCTTTTATCCATTCATTTTTCCCACTGTTTTTTAAAAGAAGTTTTCAATGAGGCATATGCATATTGTGGTATGAAGCCTCATAAGAATGTGCTTGACTCAGGTGAATGATTAGCCATATCAAGAAGTAATGTGACATTAACACTGTTGATAACCCCATTATTATCTATGAAGATAATATAGCTTGTATGGCACAGATGCAAATGGACTATGTTAAAAGTAATATCACGAAGTATATTGCTCTTAAATTCTTTATTCTCCCAAGCTCCAAAAAGAATAGAGAGGTAAAGATATTGAAAGGTACATCTTTTGATAATCTGGTAGATATATTTATAAAATCTCTTCCAGCCTCTAGCTTCTAAAAATATGCACGAGATATAGGGATAAGGTGACTTAGAGAATTCAAGATTCAGGGGGAGTAAATTCTTGAACTATAACCCTTATTTAAGATTGAAAGATTTATATGATTTTAAAGATCTAATGTTATACTCTTTTTCCCTTTGTGATTTTCCCTGAAGTTTACTCACGTGAACGTTTTTAATGAGGCAAAAAGTGCGATATGAGAAACGAATGCAATATACTCTTTTCACCATACCTTTTTTCTCACTGGATTTTTGGGAGGAGTTTTTAATGAGGCATGTGCATGTCATGGTATTTGCTCAAGGGAAAGTGTTACGAAATCTAAAATGTTGCGTTGTGGGCAAATACCAAATCTACCCCTGAGGGGTTTTACTATAAATAGACACGGCTACGTACATGAAGAAGAGATCTGATGACAATAAAGACTTCATGCTTTGGCGTCTTCTCCAATTGTTCTTTAATAATTTTTTGTTGATTGGTTACGTGGATTACATCGTAGGTTATTATCATTATTTTTAACACCTTCAACATGCAAACCGCACAACTAGCGCCTGGTGATCGCGTGGAGTAGAAAGTATAGGCCATTCGTTTGAAAACAAGTTCGGCTATCGATCGAGGCCGAGTCTTGGCCCGTTCAATCCTGTTTGGAGTAGAAAGTACATGCTATTCATTTGAAAACAAGTTTGACTATCAATCGAGGTCGAGTTTAAGGTTGTGCTCATTTAAGCTTCAGATTTTAGTTTCTACTTTCATAATTTTCTTTTTTCTTAGTTTTTTTTGCTTTTCTTTTTTTCTCTTATTCATTTACATTATCCGTGATGGTATAATATTTTTTCTTTTTAAAATTTAATTACGCTGAAAAAACTAACATCAATCATAGTGTAAAAAAGCTCCAAAACAGCACCAAATAAGCCAAGAACTTGAGCTTTAAGCCCAATGGAGCACAGCCTAAGGCCCATTCGATGCTATTTGGGTTTCTAAAAGCCAAAAGCCAGAATAAACGTGTTGGCTCCTTAATTTTTGTTTTTTCGGTATTTTTACTTTTACTTTTACCTTTTTCTTTTCATTATCCATAGAGATATAACGGTGTTTTTTCTTATTTTTTTAAATTGAATAGCTCAAAAAAAGTAACAACGACTACAGTATAATTTTAGCCAAAAAGCAGAAGCCGTAGCCACCAACCGAAGCCAAATTAAATGGCCCCTAAATGAATGCATGCAGTTCTAGCCGTGAGCGCGCGAAGAAAGCCCAAGAAGAAACAAATTTATTCATTCAAAATCGATCTTGCTAGTAGCGAAGGCTTTGAACTACTAGATATACTCTGTATATCATTTCCGGGGGGATTCACGGCCCCCCGGACCATCCACGTGTCGTTTTCCCCTCAAGAACCCTCTAAAGTTTTGGAAATTACATATAGATCCCTGTTTTTTACAAATAGGCCCTTGAATTTTTGCGAAAAAGTCTCTATATTTTTTACCTTGATAACACCCTTCCATTTCCAAAATTACGTACAAGCTCTCGATTCTTTTAAAAAGGTCCCTGGTTTTTTATAGAAAAGCCCCTACACTATCCTTTTATTGCAAAAAGGTCCTCGATTTTTTGCGAAGAAGCCTCTGCGTTTTTTTTTGCTACGAATTTTTGTCTCTTTTACTTCAGTACACACGGTATCTGACGCGACGTGACATCGCGCCTACGTGTCTAGGAAACCTAAAGCGAGGCGCCGTTACATAAACCAACATGATTCGTCCAAAACTCCCGTAAGACCCGCATGCGCTACATATCTCCGAAGAAGCATCACCCATCAAACTTGGCTGTCAGGAAGATTCAACGACCATGCATCGTGACCATCCGTGATTAATTGCCAAAATATTCGGTTCAACTTGGACGCCCGCATGCATCGTCCACTTGAAAGAGACGCGAGCGAGCGAGCCACGTACTCGTGCAGTGGTCCCTAGTACAAGATATTTATAACTACAACCATACTAGCTAGGGGCACCCTAACTAGTAAGCTAGAACACGTGCCCTCGCCCGACAGCAGTGTGCCGTACATTTGACTTGTGAGGGTTGTTGGTCCGTGCAAGGCTGCATTTACTTCTTTAGCCTCACTGTGATCCCCCGGCCTCCCTCCATGTATTATATGCATGAGACAAACGTTAGCTTGTTATAATGGTAGCTAGTCCGGTACCGGAGATTAAAGCGCTGTATTAGCGATAGTTTCTAACTTTTGATTGAAATTTTACTGTAACTAGCTTTTTTTACTGTAGTTGATTTGACTTTTTAGGCATAATTAATTTTAAAAAAATATAAAAATAGAAAAAACATGTTAACCTATTAGAGACAATACAAAGGAATACGAGAAAAAAAGAAAATACAAAAAGCCTAAAATATCTAAAAAATTCAGAAAAAGACGAAATATTGAATAGTGAAAAAGCGAAAGTTGTGTTCGCTCAAAAAAGCCAAACGAAGGGGGCGAGCAATTGGGTGGATTTTTTCGCCGGCTTTCAGCACTAGCGTGAACGTTTATATGAATAAATTGAATATCGATAAATAGTTTTTAAAAAATTATCTTAATAAACTATTTTAAAAAAGCAACAAGAAGGATATTAACACTTATGTATTACAATCTAATGGCAACAAGGACAAGAGTATGATCTACCGTGACTATCTTGCACACGCACGCTCTATTTCGTAGCCTCCATTTGGCCATCATGGCTTTCGCTAGCTAATGCCATTGTCCAAAAAATCACTACTGAAAAATTTGTGATATGCGAATACGAATCAAGATCGCCTATGGATAGTTGGCTTTCGTCCGGAACTCCTGAAGTCCCGCTCAGGTTTATTCAGTGCTCCTTGCGCTTGTTACTTCAACACGGCGTGGAGCTTGATGCAGGCGAATCTTATGCCAATTGCCAGGTCACTTGCACCGCCATAGAGAAGCGGAAAATGTAGAAGAAGTGCTCGGCAAAGCCCTTAATATCACAAACGAACAGGGAGAAATCTTCGGTAACTACGCTTGATTATAAACTAGCTAGCGACGAATTGACAAGATGGTTGCTGCTAATTCAATATTGGCATTGCTAATTGAGTTGGTAACTCTGTATTACATCCTTCCTCAAGGGACATCGGGCAGGGGTAAATACAGTCTTTATCTGTAATTTCAGAGGAATTGCTTTTATTCTCTATTTTTCAAAATTCATGTGCTCCAAACAAAGGCTTAAACATAACTGAAAACATGCAAAAGTGCAGATTGTTGGTGGGGATTGGGTGTTGAATCCAGTTTTTCCCTAGAACATGCGGACAGTTGCGTGTCGTTGCATTAACAAGATGTCATTAAAGTTTAGACTGTGCTCATTTGAGCTTAACCTTCTAGCTTTTTATTTTGTTTTTCTAGTTTTTTTGCTTATTTTCAGGCTTTTTCCCTTTCTTTTTTATTATTTTTTACATTATCCGTGACGATATAACTATTTTTTAAATTTAATTACACTGAAAAAACTACCACAATAACAAAAAGCTAAAAACTTAATTTTCATAAATCCAAATAAACACCCATTTAGGACTGATGGCCTACCTTGGGTCCAGAACATTGGGCCACCATCCTCCGAGAGCTAGAATGAGACAAAGGAATCAGAGAATAGCGGTGGACAATATGAAATTTATTGGCTTTCTTCTTTTTAGATTATAGCTAATAATTTTTAGGTGTGACTAATATTTTTGTTTATATTTTTTGAGATGAAGCCGTTTGAAAAGGACATCTTGTTTGTTCTGGTTTTAAAAGAAGCTCAAGTCAAGAAACAAAAAAAAAAAAACAAAGAGGGGGGCATTATCCAGAGCTATCGCAGGAGAAGACCACAACGTCCCAATCAATGTGCATCTCCCATCCGTCAACGTGGTGGTGCCATACATCATACATGCATGGATTGCATCTTGCATGTATGGCCAGCTCCACTGTAGTACCGTACTGTACGAATATGCATGCTCCGCGCGGCACGCCCGGTCGATCGAGGTGACCCGGGGAATCTTGGGACCCTGGTTATTAAAATTAGACCGGATCGGTAGTTTAACTAGAAAAAATGGAACCGAGTTCTAGACCGATTTGATTTCATTATTGGATCGTCTGCGCAGTTGAGTTGGATTAAACCGGAAAAAACCGGATTGAACCGGCCGGTTCTGTATAAAATCAGAGAAAAAAACCATCGCGTTGGCGAGCGTACCTTCTTTTCCATGTCCCTGTAATTAAAAAGCGCATACATCTGCGCCGTGAAAGAGACACGCTGCGCTCGATCAGCCCGGTTCGGAGACCACTATATATGCAACTCCAGAGTCGAGTCGAGACTAATGCTCGCCCCAACAGGCGCGTGCATGCGCTCTTGGCCCGTCGGCTCATCTGTACGACCTGCACGAACCGTGTATATGTACAGAGAGACCGAGACTGGCACGTTGGGCCCATCGAATTATGTCTCATTAGGGACCCCAGCTACTGGTTCCCACACGCATCCTAGGCGTTGATAAGTGAGCCTCTTCGTGTCGTGCACATAGCACTGGCGACTTGATCGTCAAAGGACCGGCACAAAAGGCTCGCAAGCGTGTGAGAGTGATCACACGGCGGTTTCTAAATTCTAATATCTATTAATTCGCTGTGGACACGCGCTCGGCGAGTGGGCCCTCGCTGGCTCACGGGCTCGGACGAAACTAGCTTAGCTACGCCGACGCGCGACCATTCTCATGCGCCGGCACAACCAGTCAGTGCAAAGGAACAAACGGGAGTTGATCAAGGAGCTCGGTGAGCGGTTGCTGCGCCTGCACGCCATGGGCATGTACCCCCCACTCCTGCTTTACATCAACTCCAAAACGGCGACAGCAAAGCACGAGCCTGCACGCATTGATCTATAGTGTATATACATCCAAGCGTTGGTACAAGGATGTACGGTGCATGTGCATCGGCCTCTGGGTAGCCCAGTGCGAGGCCCTGGCCCATTAAATTCAATGGAGTGCGTGCATATGACCATAGTAGTCCTTTGCGTTTCTATCCTGTGCTAAATTTAGTGCATTTACAATAGTATGCCTTTTAACATCATCTCTAGAGTTTTCATCTCGTCTAAAACCAGCACTAGAGACAATATCTTTAACAGTTCATCTCTAAAACTTATTTCTCATACTATTTTCATTATATTTTCACCTCACACTTTATTACAATTTGTATTGATTTGTGTGCTCAAGTTGTCTCTTGCATAAGAGATAGCACGTTCTCTTTCCTCACATACTCTCTCATCCATATAAGAATTTGTTGACATGATATAGCTAAAGGCAACTCCATTAGTACCATCTTAGATGTCTCTTAGCTATATTAAATGAATAAAATTCTATGTGAGAGAGAGATGAGTGGTAAGAGATAATATATTGTCTTTTACGTAAAAGACAACTTAAACCTGTAAACCAACGTAAATAATGAGAAAGTGTGTGATAAAAAGTTATGATAAAAATAGTATAAAATAGTTAGAAAAATAATTTATTATTGAAAAGTTTGTCTGTCTTTAGATAATAATTTTAAGAGACAGAAATAATTTATTATTGAAAAGTTTGTCTGTCTTTAGATAATAATTTTAAGAGACAGGCACCTCTGTTGGAGATACACATAGGAGCGTACATCTTCAACAACTGTCCTGTGCTAAACAAGATGCTCTGCCTAACCATCACATCTTTCCAAATGAAAAGTTAAGGCTGTTACACGGAGTAAACAAATATTGACCATTTAAGGCACCGCAAAATTTAACTTTTAATTTCTATTTATTTTTTATTAATTTGTTTTTTAGTTTTTAGATTTTTTTTTCTTTTTTTCTTGTATTCCTTTAGATTGTTTGATGGACTAACACAATTTTTCGATTTTTATTTTTTTAAATTTAATTATGTTAAATAAATCAATTTAATTGTAGCAAAAAAATTAATTATAATAAAAAATTATAAATTAATACTATTCTGAACACCCCTTAAAAAGATACTGTAGTTTCGTGGAGGTGCAAACTATCATCTTCCTCTTTCTGCCTTGGCCTGTTAGCCTACTACCAAAAATGCAGATAGTGAAGCAAAGTCAAGTTCTGGTTCGTACAAATCCTCGGGGAAAAAGACATACAAGATGTGCTCACCAGGGCATGGTACTGGAACTGACATGACGTAGGGCGCCGTGTCATGCTATTCCCTGGGATACTTTCACTGTTCAGTCGAAAGTCAGTGCCAACTGAACCCAAACAGTGGCTGGGCCCACCAAGATGCTCGCGCGGCGCACTTCCAGTAAAGCTGGAAATGCAGAAACATTCACGGTTAGGGGTGGATATCGGTTTGGCTCGGCTCGATAAAAAAGTGGTTTGGTTTGACTCGTTAGACTAACGAGTTAAAAAAATAGGTTCGGTTTGGCTCCATAAAAAGCTTAGGCTCAGCTCATTAGACTTGTTAGGCTCGGTAAAAATTAGAGACAGTATTCACAATATGCACACAGTATGCACACACACATGCTAAATAAGGCAGTAATTAACACATATAAAAAAATCAAACTGTATCCTTGGCACTGTCAAAATATTCAAGTATAACAAAATTTAAAAGATGGATACTCCCAACTATCATGTGCTATACTGCTATACACAATCAACAAACAAAATCCAAAATACACTCTCAAATCTACATTAAACTCTCAAGAACATGGGTTGGGGAGCTACTTTACCAAGGTTGTCGGGGTTGGAGCTGCTTTGCCACCGCAAGGTGGCCGTGGACAGGGGTTAGGGACACGGTTCACCACTGGGGTTGATGCCGAGGCAGAGCCGGACCCGGAGGACCTCCTCTCTCCGCGGTTCTTCGACTCCATGCTGGTCTATGCATGGCGCTCCATGCGCCAGACGCCGACGAGAGGCCCATGGCGAGGGGAGGTGTGGCACCATGGCGGCGGCCGGATCTAGGGTTGACACTTGAGGTAGGCGATGGCCAACGGGAAGGGGGTGGAAGCTGCGACGAGAAGGAGGGGAGGGGTCGGTGCCGACGCCGACGGACGGTGAGGGTACGGTGCGGTAACGTGGTGGCGGCGCTGGATCTAGGGTTGACACTTAGGGAAGATGGGAAGGGCAGTGAAGGCTGAGGTGAGGAGGAGGGGAGGGGCCGGTGCCGGCGGACCGCAAGACAAGGGGATCACCGGATTGGGATCGGTTCGGGACTGTGACTGTTGGTTTGTGTCGGTGCGTCTTCAGCGAGTTGGGATGGGCCGAGCGAGACGAGACGCCGAGCCGAGACGGGTGCAGTCGCACAGATGGGGGCCGGCCCGAGCCAGAGCTACCCTCCCGACTGAGCCAAACAAGCCAGACGAGCGGCTTGTGAACCAGCTCGGGCTCGGCTCGTTAAGAAGCCGAGCTCAACCTCCGGCTCGGCTCAACTTGTAAATGCCACGAGCCGAGCCGAGCCGCGAGCCATATGTCCACCCCTATTCACGGGCACGAACGATTGATTTGAGTTTGTAAGCAAGAAGAAAACCGAATACCATTCGAACGGATTAGTAATAGATTTTATATAATTTCTATAACTTTTATAAAAAATATTCAAAAAAAATTTATGTTTCAATAAATTTTTGTATATTTCCAAAGTTTCTAATAAAGTTTCAAGCTAAAGTTCTAATGAATTTTATATTTTGGAACTAAAGTTTCAACAAATCTCAACCAAAGAGTTTTAAAAATTTTCAACATGTATTAAAAGTTTCGACAAAAATTTTTAAGAAATACTAACAAGTTTCAACATATTTTAATCAAAAGTTTAAATAAATACCAATAAGTTTCGACAAGTTTTGTGCTTTTGTTGTGGCATTGTGCATCGGCACACGCTAACCGCCCATCATGCCCCACCGAGCCACGCCATCGTGGATCACACCATGCCTCATTGCGTGCGCTTGCGATTAAGGGTGCAAACGGATCGGATTCGGTTGGATATTGCATAAACCGTATCCTAACCCACATTTTTTTCCCGGATTCGGAGTCGGATACGGTATGACCGGATACGAATACGAATTCGAAATATTCGGAGTTTCAAATACAGAACCGTCGGAACGGATATATAACGGATTCGGTTCGGATACAGATAATATATGCGGATAATAATACGGATGATTGGCAAAACTGAAGCAAGTACCGTTCTAAAAGTACACTACATAAAACATGAATAAAAACAATTCAACAACATATATAGAAGATGGCATGATAGAAATAATAACGACTGAAGCTTATACTCTAGTAAATTCATACAAGCCACAATAGGAACATAAATGTTCATACGAGATTACGAGTACGGAGTACCATACATAACATAAGTTTATCTTGCCATAATAGAAACACAAAATAACAATAATATAAGCTTATAGCCTCAAGCAGACAACAACTGAACGCTGAAAGTGCCTTCGCGCTCTATGGCTCATCATCACTAACTATTTCTTCTTCCTACAATTCGCCAATTAATATGTCAAACTAAGTTAGAAGCAACTTTGTAACGAAAAAGATGAAAAATATTTACAAAAACAAGAGTGCAATACCTGAATCAACATATTAGTAACAAGTGTCTCAACAACCTCCAGATCAGCAGTGATAGATGCAATCTTATTCTTAGAATCTGAAAAATGTAATGAAAGATACATTAGAAAAAAATACAACTTTATTCAAACTAAAAGATAACAAACTATTAAAATTATCACCAGCGATTCAAACATCCACTTAGAGCATTAACTATCGCCCATCATTTTTTTAAATGGCATCATTTCAAATTTAGGTTGCACACATCAAATGCAATCTTAGTTTACCTATAGAATACTGTGAAGCTCCACCACATTCATGAAATGAGTTGCGTGTTTATTCTGAACTATAAGTAGCTTCTGCCATTAACCAGTTTTCTAAAAATCTTTACTTTGTCTTGACTCTTGAGATCATAGCAGCAACTAACTGTGTCATATGCTCCTATGTTACAGAAGGTAAGCTTGGGCCAAGTTCTTCAAAGGCATCATCCTCTTCTCCCTTGAGAACACTTTCAGGTACTTTAATATCTAGTAAATCCTGTATTTTTGTCCGATTTTATGGATGAAGATGATCCAATTAAATTGTTAGTGTTCTAATCAGTTTCTTATGCTGCTTTGAACTAATTGAAACCAGAAGTTAAGAGCATACGTCTCAGCCATTTCCTGGCCCAATCTTCTAATAATACAACAACTGAGCCCATCAGGTACAACAGTTGAGATTTCATATCCAATCATTTTCCCACCCTTTTTATGCCAATCAGACCAAATTCTCTACCCTGTGCTTTCTTTACACAGAATATTTGTCTCTACCTGGAATGTTGGAGGAAAAGCACCTACTGCTGAGCTGAACCCGGGTGATTTTCTCCCCCCTGATGATCATTCAGATATTTATGTTTTGGGGTAGGTCTTTCACTGATCTTTTTTAATAGATATGGAAATATTCCCTACCAACATTACTAATTACAGTGCCAGTGTTTTCTAATTTTCTACACCTAATGTTTAACTATTGAATATTGTTTCTCATATTAAAAAATTCAGTACAAATAGTTGTACTTACAACTAGAATATACACACTAACTTCAAAGTGTATTACTTGAATGTACTTATGGCTATAATGTGCACATCTACAAGAACACTAACTAATTTGTTAACCGGTGAATGTTAACTAGACAGTGATTCCGATATTCCCACATAGCTCCCTTTCTCCTACCCACGTCATCAATAGTTGTACTTACAGGAGCGGCGGCAGATCGGGGGTCGGGCCGGCGACCGTGAGGAGGAGCGGCGGCAGATCGGGGGTCGGGCTGGCGACCGTGAGGAGGAGCGCGCGCAGATCGGGGTCGGGCCGGCGATCGTGAGGAGGAGCGCGGCAGATCGTGGTCGGGCCGGCGACCGTGAGGAGGAGCGCGCAGATCGGGGGTCGGGCCGGCGACCGTGAGGAGGAGCGGCGGCAGATCGGGGTCGGCAGCGATCGTGGTGGAAGCGCGGCAGATCGGGGTCGCCGGCGATCGTGAGTGGAGCGCGCAGATCGGGGTCGGGCCGGCGGCAGAGCAGCGGCGCGCGCAGAGAGGGCGCTGGGAGGACGGGAGGACTGGAGGAGGAACCGAGGAAGGAGGAACTGAGGAGTAACCGACTCGAGTGGCGGCTGGGGGTGGGGGACTGCCTCACGGGCAGTAGGTCACGGCCTCACGGGCGGGGGGCGCATGGTGAATCAGTGATGGGCCGGCTGGGCCGGCTCGGCGGACTGGACAGTACAGCGCGGTGACGACCTCGGATACTTATTCGGAATTAATTCGGATAGTATCCGAATAACCGAATACCGAAGTTATTTAGTCGGATAACAGCTAAACCGAATTCACTACCGAATCCGAATACAAAAATCCGAATCCGAATTCGAATCCGACTGAATATCAAAATGGTTTACCGAATTCGTTACCAACCGGATTCGGTACCGGATCGGTCGGGAAAAATCCGACCCGTTTGCACCCTTACTTGCGATGCATCCCGCTTCATCAAGCTACGTTGTTGTGGCATGTGCCACACCTCATTATGTGCGCTTGTCGATGGGACACATTGATAGTGAGGAGGTCATGAATTTCTAGCATGGCGTACGCCACCGCACTCACTTGCATATGCTCACCTCCCATCACCGCGCTAGCCTCTCATCCCATCGTGGCTGTATACAGCCCACCACCGCTCACCGGTATACTCGGGCGAGCCCACCGCTACCCTCGTCAGTGGTCACTCACCGTGTGTCATGCCTGTGTTTGCTGAGCGAGCCTACCGCACGATGGCAAGCCTGCAACAACCCATTACCTGTCACCATTATATTGCTACCAGAAAGAAAGAATTACATGGTAGCAGAGCGGATTCGCATTTGAGCTTATTCCTAGCCACCATCAAATTTCGCAGCACACCGTCTATGGGGGAGATGATTCAATCTCTATGATCTAATTTTCAGGAAGCTACGCAAAACTGTAGATAGATGGTCACCTTTCTTCCTCACCAATTAATAGATCGGCTGTTTCCTCCGATCGGTAGATTGGATCAGTTTTTTCCCTTCTTTCTTTTGATCTGATCCAGACACATGCAAGCTGCTCTCCCTCCTCATTGAGTCACATGCATGCCATTATCTAGCTCCTGGTGCTGCGTATCCATGCTATCTTTTTTACCTTCTTGTTCTTAGTTTCTTTTTTGTCCGTCCGACGAGTTGATCGAATTTTTCAAGTCCTCCGGATGCATGGCCTACTACCGCGGCAATATTAACAACTAACGACTTTGGCTTTGTCTCCATCTTCAGTATCTCTTATCGACAGACATCCTCACCAAAGACTTCGAATCGTCGGCTTCTACTCCAATTTGAACATCATCGTTGTCTTCTTCTCCAATCTGAGCGTCCGCTGAAACAAAATCGAAATTCAAAAAAGAATTTGAATTTTTGTTTGATTTTGATTTCATGAGATCCTTAGCTCAATTCCTCACCAATCTCAATCCATTCCAACTAGAATTCGCCACCAAGCCATTCCTCCCATCCGTTCCTCGTGTGCACACTGTTCACCGTCCAAAAACAACATCATCGCTCGACTTTTGCCGCCGCACCGCCTCGTTGCTTCACCCACCGCTGCCACATTCCTGCCACCTTGTTAGGGACCATATGCCTCGCTTCCAAAGCCCCTGACATGCATTAATTGCACTCTAGCCCTTATAATCTCATTCCTTGGAAATCCTTGCATGTAATTAAGTAATCTTCCCTATGTGATTTGTTGAATACGATGGTTTGTACTCATACTTACTAAAAGCATAAATAGAAAATGTTCCCGCAAGAGAATGAAGAGATCTATGAAGACGAAGTTGATGGTTCATACGATAAGGTTGATGTTTGGTTTTAGGGTTATTCTACGCTTAGGCACGCCTGTGGTGTTCTTTTGTAATGTAAAATCTAAGGGCCGCTGCCCTGCTGTAAGATTCAGCTGTTAGGCTATTACCTTGTAATAAAGTTTGGCTTTTGATCTTAAGGTTGTGTTGGCAATAATGTATACTCGTTTATAGTACCTCACAGCTGAACAGTCCTGTGCAACTGTGGGAGGAACAGGATGCCCCTGGAAATAAGGGCGTTACATCCGCGATACTCCCGCTCCTACTACGGGGATGTTAGAATACAAGTTTAGCAATATTATAAGAGATATGATAGAATCAATTAGGATTATTTGTATCTATATGTTTCTTTCCATATCTTTACTAACCTTCCATATTTATATTAGATTGATTTGATTTTCAAGTCACATTATAATCTATGTATATACCCTTTGAGGCTCAAGCAATAAATCTCTCAAGTATTTTGGCTATTCTATCCTCCTATAGGTGGGTGTGGATAAGGTTTGCTGGTATAAATAGGTTGAATAGATGGTCTAAAGATGATGCAATGTTAATGAGTTGTCCTGTTAGTTTGGTCGGAAAGAGTGTTCGGTAGTTTTTCTCGACGAGTTTTATACACGGTATCTCGATCCATGTTGACGTCTGTTCATACGGTAGCAAAATTGACACAAGACTTATGTGTGATGTATACAGGCCTGTTTGATATGGCTGTAGCTTATGATTTATGGTTGAAAATTTTAAATTTTAGCTATTTGCAACAAAGATTACGGATAGAGAGATAATTGCTCGTGATTTTGGATATTACAGATATTAGGTTTTTAACATGTACTACAATTAACTTGTAGATCCTACCTTAAAAAATACTCTATTTAAAAGTTAGATATTATAGTAAAAATAAAAAACTACTTTTAGAAGTAAAAAAACAGGTCCGTAGTCTACGCGAGCGACCGAAACCTACTTTCTAGCTCTGGAAAATATTGGTGGCAACGTCAGGTTACCAAAACGAGCAAGGACGTAGACTCGAAGCAAAGAAACTCTTCCAACGTGTAGCAAGCCAGCAACGTCATCATCCCTGCAGTCCTCACAGGAGAATCATGGCAGAATTGGCTTCACGATGAACTCGACAACGGAAAGGGGAGCGGAGCTTTTGCTGGCTTGAGTTGAGAGCGAGTGATCCGATTGAGGTCAAGTCGGTGCAGCTGATTCTGACGTTCGCGTGCACCGCTCTCAGGGGATGCAGATGCTGCATAGGATCGTATGATGACGCATTTTTCCTTTACTGTAAAAAAGATCTTTTATCAGCTGTATGCGTTCTACTTCTACCTTTTGTAGCCGATATGTAGGGCAACAAAAATGATGAAGACTTTGGTTCGCGTGAGTATAGTTGGGCTGAATCCAGATGAGAGTAAATTCTGTAAGAATAGGATAATGGCGGTACCTACTTAGTGCAGGCCTTTTAAATCTATTGGGCCAGGCTGTTTGTGGGCCAAATTTGTATGGATCGATAGGTCATGTTTGGCCCAGCTCTCTCATTTCAGAAACACAGGCGACCCAAGACTTAAAGTCTCGGAAATTCTCGAACATAAAAAGGGGAGCTCTCAAAAGCCTTTTCCGTTTCCCCTCCTCCTACGCAATATTTTCTTGAGAAATCTTTCAAAAAGCTACATTTATCAGTTTAGACCCCACACTTAAAGTCGCCAAAATTCATCACATCGCAAGGTTACCCTCCTCATGATCCTCCAAGACCCAGTGCCCACTCGCGCTCTTCACCATGCCCTTGTTCTTCTCCAGCCACCACGTCACCGGCACGAAGTACTCGTCCCTGAGCGCGTCCGTTTCTTTGTTCACCAGCGCCACGTCGCGCTCGACCTCCAGGCTGAAGCCGGCGCCGTCGCCGGTGCCCTGCGTGCCCGCGACGCCGTGCAGGTAGCACTCGAGGTTGTGCCACGCGGCGGGGCCTGCCGGCTTCTTCAGGTACGGCGATTTGCGCGTGTCCACGAGCAGCTCCACGCCGACGTCCTTGAAGAACGCGGACGGCAGGATGGTCGGCACGGCGTCCGGGGCGTTGCGGACGCGGAGCAGGCTTACGCCGGGCATCGAGTCGAAGGCCTTCTTGAATTGCTCGTCGCCGACGCGGGGGCTGCCGAAGACGATGGCCGTGACGGGGACCGGGTCCTGGGACGAGCCGTGGATGTTGAATCCATTGGCGACTAGGTCGACGGCGTTGAGCGTGGAGAGCGCGGCTCCGAGGCTGTGGCCGGTTAAGGTGATGCTGCAGTCCTCGTCCTCGTATGTATCCAGCAGTCTTCTTACTTCAGTCAGCACCTGTGTAACATTAATTTGGAGCTCGGTTGAGATTTTCCTTCAGTAAAACAGCATGCGCTTGACATAGCGCCAAGTAAGCGACCTAGCTGAAAATGAAATTTCTTCCCCAAAAAAGGTGGAAAAAGGACTAAAATGCGAATGCACGAAAAGTTACAAGAAGCTGACGCACTACGAGTTGGCCTTTTCCGTTGGGTTTGGACTTGGGAAGGACATAGTAGTGGCTGCGCTATTGGGCTGGCCCAATCGAGGAACGAAACTACTCCTCCATCAAGGAAGGTTGGTTGTTTTTTTCCCTGTAGGACAAAATTTGGAGCGTATGGTCGTACTTTCTTTTAACATTCCTAATGGAATAATGAGATGTTCAAAGCAGATTCCATGGCTCTCCTACTCTAGAGAAAAACAATATCCCCTATTAACAACATCACGGAGTACAGTTCAGAATAAGTCGTCAAATTATTCGCCAATTCCCTAGACAGAGTGTGAAACCTGTCGCTTTGCACACTGCAATTTTCTATGCTCTCTTTAAATGGCTGTGCCTGTGCTGCCAGAATCAAACTTAAATTGGAGGACACAAAAAAACCCAACTTGACCAATCCTCACGCACAAGTGTGAACGAATTGCGCCACAGCAGCGCAATGAAGGAGTACTACTACTGATAGAACAAATCTTTCTGTTCTAGGAGTACTAATTATGACTGTTAGTGTTAACGTGAGGAAGTCACAACAAATTTACCTGCTCTCGCGCGCTTTGTTGGTTGAACCGCGACGTGGAATTCTTCGACGTGTAAACGGACAAGAACCCCCTGTGCACCGACGGCTGCGACCAGCCGCGCCCCGGCCCGACGACGCCGGTCGCCGGCACCAGCGTGATGTCCAGATCATTGGCCCACTCCACCGTCCGCTTCGTCCCGCGCCACGCCACCACGATGTCCCGCCTCCCGAGCTCTGCGGCGGCGCTGTCGGTGGCCACCGCGACGTACCCCATCCAGTTGGACTCCCTGCTCCACGCGCCGGCCGGCGCCGGCCTCGTCATGAACGCGTCGGGCACGCGGGCGCTCGACGTCGCGTAGATGAACCTTGTGACGCGGTACGCTTCCGGGTCGGACGCCTGCACCTTGTGGAAGAAGGCGTCCGGGCCGTACCGGGAAGCCCCGGCGAACGGCGACACGGGGTCTCCGATGAACGCGTCCGACGTCGCCTGCGCCAGCTCGCCGTAGCGGATGATTTCGCGCCGGACGTCGATGTCGAGGGGGTCCAGGAGGCCGTTCCATCGGTCCTTTCCGCTGATCTCCCTCCATCTTTGAGCAGTGGCTACGTCAGAGAGAACGGTGACTAGCAGTACACAGACTTGCAGAATGTAACACATTTGGGAAACTTTGTGTACATGCAACTCAAAGAAGATCCGGATGATACAAGGAAATGTGGATGCCAATGCCGTTCCACCAGAACGTGCAGGGAAAGGCCGAAAGCAAGAGATGGAGGAAAGAAATGGCGTGTAGAGGGAAGGGAAAGAATCAAGATAGGAATATGTAGTTATGTACAACGGAGACAGAATATTTAAGAAGGGTGTCTCTAGCCAGATGATTCTGTCTAAAGAAAACCCAACTTTTTAACCCTTGGATCACACTAGCCGAACTATCCGATCAAGCTTAGTTTCCCACCCCCGTTTTGTGAAAAACCTTTCAAAAAATTGAGTTGCTGAAATTGGTTATTACATACAAATTTCTGATGAGATCTGGGCAAGGTTGCCAATGGCGCACAGCAGCATTTAGCGGCAGGGGGTTCGTTTAGCGTTTCGCGATATAGCGTGATATATCGGTCAATAAACGTTAAAAAATCATGATTATAAGATCATTTCCACAAAATATTGCATAGTTAAAAAAATTAATAGAACGCACAGGATGACAGGATATATCTACAAACAAGTCTATATCCTCACGGGTGTAATAGCCCGTGTGTTCTCAAATTTGGCGGGATTGTGTTATGCTAATGGAGTAACTGATAGCGGATGAATCAGGCTGGATGATTTATCGATGAAACACATGTTACACACACACATACATACATACATATATACATACATATATACACACACATACATATATATATATATATATAATTAATATATAGGAAGCCTCTTTTCTATGTCGTATCTCACAACGTAGAGAGTATCTCGCGTAATAGAGGGTATGTATGTGTAGTATATGAGTATTTAAGACTATCTAGGTGGTATGGATAATTTTTCAGAGGTGTTATGTAGATTTTTTTGATATACTCCTTTTATGTGCCTTTATGAAGGTATTTACGAAATACGTTAAAACCTACAGACTCCCTTACAAATTTTTTAAGTGGAACGACGTGTGTTTGGACAGCCGGCCCAGTCAGCATCAGAGTAAGCAACAAGAGAAGCAATGTTCGTGTGATGAAGCTGCAAATCGTGGTCCAAAGTGCCATGGAGATACCGAAGAACACGCTTGACCAAGGCATAATGCGGCTCGTGAGGATCATGCATGTGCAAGCAAATATGTTGAACAGCGTAGGTGATGTCTAGGCGCGTGAAAGTAAGATACTGAATAGAAACAGCTAAACCTCTGTAATGTGTGGGATCTAACATAGGATCTCCTTCAGTACCAGATGTCTTGGCACTAGTATCAACTGGCATGGTGCAAGGCTTACAGTCAGACATCCTAGCCCACTCAAGAACATCAAGAATGTACTGGTGTTGGGAGAGAAATAAACCATCATCATGCTAGGAGACCGAGATGCCCAAAAAATGATGTAAAGGACCAAGGTCTTTCATAGCAAACTCTCTCTGAAGGGAGGCAATAACCCGATGCAAAAGGGACTCAGAGGAAGCAGTTAGCACAATGTCATCAACATAAAGAAAGCAAATAAACTGTGTCATTACCTCGACAATAGATAAAAAGGGATGTATCGGTTTTTGCACCAGTGTAGCCGAGCGAAAGAATATAAGAAGCAAACCGACTGTACCATGCACAAAGAGCCTGCTTCAGACCATAGAGAGATTTGTTGAGACGACAGACATGATCCGAGTGAGAATTGTCAACAAAACCAAAAGGTTGAACACAGTAGACAATCTCTGAAGAGTCCAATGAAGAAATGCATTCTTGACATCAAGCTGATGAATAGGCCAATTCTGCGAAAGAGAAATAATGAGAACAGTCCGTATTGTAACAGGCTTGACAACAGGACTAAAAGTCTCATCAAAATCAATGCCCAGTCGCTGAGTGAAGCCTCAAAGAACCCAGCGGCTTTGTAGCGATCAAGAGAGCCGTTAGGGCGAAGCTTGTGACGAAATACCTATTTGCTAGTAACAATATTGACCCTGGAGGTCGAGGAACAAGATCCCAGGTACAATTGGCTTGGAGAGCAGAAAATTCCTCATCCATAGCAGCACGCCAATTGGGATCTGCCAATGTGCCACGGTATGTCTTGGGTAGCGGTGAGAGAGATGCCACATGTAAGTCGTATGGTAGGCATGGCTGATGAAACCTGGTCTTACCCTGGGTAACCATCGTGTGTTGGTTGATGATAGGAGGAATCTCAATTGCATGGGTCGGCAGAGCCACATGCTATGAGGCGCGCAGCTGCAGGTCGGTGTTAGAGGAGGCTGCGCATGGCTGCATGGCAACATGTGGCGAGGCCACCATGGGCTCTGCGGTGACACGAGGAGGTGCTGGGTGCACAGCACATGGAGCGGGCTCGCTTGAAGATGGAGCCGTGGCATGTAGCAAGCCGACAGTTGCAGGTCAGGACGGCCCACATGAACGCGAGCTCACGGGAGCGCTCACTAGGCCACCAGATTTGGAATGCGATGGCATACCAGAGGAGACCGTGCACTCAGTCAAGCCACCAATTGTGGTAGGCTGCTGTAGGCTTGTCGGGGATGGCAGATGGGCGGCGCCGCTGGCAACAACATGTGGCAAGATGCCAACAGGGGAAGTGGAGCCCGCCAAATCATGCACCAAGTCAACTGGGTTGGCACCACTGGCAACAACCTATGGCTGGAAGATAGCAGGGGTAGCAGGGCTGAGATGGTGAGGGGCAGCGATAGGGGTACCTACAAAAAGACGGGTGCCAATAGGGAGAGACGCATAATCAAACTCCGAGAGAATCAAAGCTAGAGGAAGGCGTGGGAGAAGAGAGCTTAGCAAAGGGAAAGGAGGATTCATCAAACGTGACATGATGGGATATGATGATTCTATTGGTGGAAAGATCAAGACACAGATATCCTTTGTGGTCGAGCGGATAACTGAGGAAAACACAAAGGGTAGAGCAAGGGGAAAGCTTAAGTAGAAGTGGCGGATAGATTGGGGTAGCATTTGCACCCAAATACACTTAGTAGGGTTGGACACCTTAGAGAGCAAAGTATGGCATGGAAAAGCCTAGTGTCTTGGTAGGATGAAGATTGAGAAGATGGGTAAAAGTATGATGAGCTTCAACCCAATAGGACTATGGTAAGCTGGCCTGAAACCTAAGCGAGCTCATAATATTGTTAGTGGAACATATGATGTGTTCATTTTGACCATTTTGGGGGTGAAGTGTGAGGACACGACATGCGAATGGTAACACTACAAGTGAAGAAGAAGGTGCGGGCAGTCGAGTTATCAAACTCACGCCTGTTGTCACATTGGACGCTCTTGATGGTGGAACCAAACTGAGTAGTGACATACAAGAAGAAATGAGAAAGGGTGGGAAAGGTGTCAGACTTAAAGCAAAGAGGAAACGTCCAAATGAAGTGCGAGCAATCATCAAGAATAACGAGGTAATATTTGTAACCAGACACAGTAGCAACAAGAGATGTCCAAAGATCACAATGTATTAAATCAAAATTCTTGGATGCACGAGAAGTAGAAGTAGGAAAAGAAAGACGTATATGATGACCAAGTTGACAAGCATGACAAAGGGCCTCAAGCTCATTTTTATTACAAGGAATAGAGAGCTTGAGACGGAAGTGCCAGTGGGTGGATGGGATAAAGCTGCCTAGAACTATTACACCTGATGATCATGTTCTTGGAGTTGAGATCCTTCACAGAGAAGCCATAAGGGTCAAATTCCACATAACAATTATTGTCAATAGTGAATTGACGAACAGAGATAATATTTTTACTAATTTGAGGGGAAACAAGAACGTTATGAAGGTAAAGGGTACCATGGGCAGCAAGAAACGACATAGAACCAGTGGAGGTGACAGGTAGTAGTGACCCGTTACCAACAATAATATTTGAAGGAGAAGAAAATGTGGGTGGGTGAGAAACAGAAAGATTACCAGATTGCGATGTCATATGCGAGGTGGCACCTGAATCTAGATACCATTATGTGTTTAGCGATGGCGTAAGCGTCATAGTGTTGAATGAGTTTACCAAGGCATGCTAATCCCAAACCGTAGTAGCAGGAGGCGGCGCCCACATTGGAGGCTGCGGCCAACCAGAAGGAGGTTGCGGCCAACCACCATGTAGAGATGGCAACGATACTGGTGAGCTGGCTAGCAAGCTACCCGCATGACCCGTAGCCAGCGCGTGTTGAGGCAGGGGCGTGCGCTGCTGCTGGTGCCTAGAAAGGCCTGGGGAATGGCGAGCGCTGAAAAGGCCTCAAGAATGGTGCAGATCCACAGGATTGGGCCAGACCTGGAAGGTTCTGGTCCATGGATTATACGTCGATGGCCACCAATAGTTGCCACCAGTGTAGGTACTGGAGGCATCATTGCGGTGTCCATGGCGTCAGTTTCAACCATTGCCCCCGAGAGGATGCTATGCTTCTGTTGCCGCCAAGGATACCGTGGCTGCCAAAGCCAGAGTTGGCGCTGCCCTGGCCGGTGCCGTTGGCGGTAGGGGGCGGACGGCGAAGTGGCGATAAGGACAGTTGACGATGAACCAGGCTTGGAAGTCATGGTGATCTCTTTAAGCAAAAGATTAGAACGCACCTCAATGAAAGATGGGAACAACTTCTGGCGTTTGAGAAGGGTGGCCATATACGAGAACTTGTCGTTGAGGCCACGTAGAACAGAGAGGACAAGCATGCGGTTAGGGACCGTCTCGCCAAGGTCCCCAAGTGCATCGGCCATACCCTTGATCTTACAGCAGTAGTCGGAGATTGAGAGATCGCCTTGCATGAACGTGCAAATTTGGGCATCAAGGTAGAGAGCACGAGTCTCCTTGTTCCCGATGAACTGCTGCTCCAAGCCCGTCTAGACCAAGCGAGCAGTCAGGTGGGCGTCATGACGACCTCAAGGAGTTTAGGGGAGATGATGCCATAGAGCCATGAGAGCACCGTGCAATAAATGCACTTCCAATTTGCATCATTTGGAGCGGCAACGTCGGAGAGGACATGATCAGCGAGATCATACTTGCCGAGGGTGTTAAGGAAGAGGCCACACCACTTGCTGTAGTTTGCAGATGTGAGGTTGAGCATGATCGAGATCAACGCCTTGATGTTCAGGACGACGACGACCTGCGCATGCAGTGTGGCGGTGGCGGCCTGAGCCTGGGCGATGGTGAGGGTGAGCAGGCACCTCTCTTCGTCCTGATGGGCAGCGTCCTCATCGGCCAAACGAGCAGCGTCAGCCGCGACACAGGCCACGCCCTGGCGGGCGACGGCATCGTCAGCCATGGCAGCGGCCAAGGATGGAGAGGGGGCGGAAGGAAGGTCGCAAGAGCGAACCAATCTATTACCATGATAGCGGATGAATCAGGCTATATGATTTATCAATGAAACACATGTTACATATATATACAACAATCTCATGCAAGCAAAACCAACCAACTTATAGAATCAATGGCCGGTGGTTTAGGCGTGCATGGATGGCTCGTAACGCACGGGGAAACCAGCGCTAAAGATAGTAGGAATCCTAACTAATTAAGGTAGCTATCAATCCTAACCAAACATAGATCAGACCAGCTAAGAATAGACCAAGAATATCTTTCAGTAATATACACAATAATAATGATAGTTTCTATAAGGTAATATAATATAGTTGGTTGCCACCCTAGATCTATTGTGGCCAATTAGTCATGTATATAGGGATACAAAGGATTACATGCTCAATACTGCTCGAATACTGAGAGACGTAGAATAATATGAAAAAATCGAGGCGATGTTTTGAGTGTTGAATTTTCTTAGGAATTTTGCAGTCAAATCGCTAGTTACAATATCTGTATGAAATTTTAGTGTTGGGTCTGATTTTGACGATACAACACCATATCGCCGCTATTTGCAAGCTTGGATCTGATACGAAAGAGAGAGACCAAAACAACACAAAGTAGCTGAACTAGTACTAGAGCAACCGTGCAAGACTCAAAACCTTTCACAAAATAAAAAGAGATGAAAATCATACTGCATTGTTGATCATATGAATTGTTGACTCTAATCTTTACCCATAATGACACACATGAAGAAAAGCCAAGATATTTTTTTATTACAAGGAAGATGCACACAAACACACCACTATGCATGCACACTACACATACGAGCAAGTGTGCCCCCGTAACACATATCTAAAAAGATGGAGGCTGATGAGCATAAATCCGCAATCTCACTGGAGTGCATAAAGTTAGACACCAGGATTTAAACTATGGTGGCACGGAGTTATACACTTACAACTTCACCACCCCTCAAGAGGTGGTTGCCCAAAAGATAGAGTATTTGGAATAGCATCCAGCACAAGTAGCTCCGTTTTTAGAGCATAACCAGTGTTACTTGATAAACATTACAAAACTATAGTCCTAAAATAAGCAGGCCTGCAAAAATGAACATCTAGAATGCACAGTCTGATTTACTCAAGGACTACAACAGAATTAAGAGAAAAAACCTTGATTGTTCACATGTAATATCCAAATATTTATTGCCTACTTGTGTAACATAACATGGTCCTATATTAAACAACAAATAGATGGCCATTTCTTGTGGTGGAATTCGACGGTTTGATTAACCAATTTGAACCATGATTGACGGCGTGGGTTCTCATCCTATAAAAGCTAATAACACGGATTTCCATTAGCACGTCAGAGTGTTTTTTTGAACAGGGCAAGAGGGTTGCCGTATATAAATTCAAAGGGAGAAGGAGTAGCAAAGAGTTAGAAATCAAAAGGCAGGGGGAAGGAGAGAGAGGCCAAACAAAAGCGTAGAACGCAAAAACACGAAAAAAGGAATACATGGTGAAAGACAGTTCTGCTAGTTTTTTGCCCTCGCTAGGACCCAAGCACCGGCCTTCTCTTTTATAGCAGCGAGCAAGTCCATCGAAATTGTCATTGAAGACCGAAAGATTCGGGCATTCCGCTCTTTCCAGATTTGCCATGTGATAAGCATTATAAGTGTTGCCATTGCTTTGTGTGGTGTGCCCATCGTGAGGAGAACTGATTCCCACCAGTCTCGAAGCGAATGGAAATGTTGATAACCCTACGCATGTAAATGCCAAGAGTAACTCTCATCAGTTTTCCTTCATGAATGAGCCCATGTAATGGCATGCATATAAGTGCAATCAGTTTTCTGCTGAGTTAGAAGCAACGGCTTGCATGCATGTGGTGCCTGGAATGCATGTAACGGCATTGCATGTATTTAGTGCATTTGTTACTAAGAGTTAGAAGGTCATGTTTTGCATTATAAAAGAAGAAGATTACGCTGCAGTTTAGGTGAGTGACAGGCAGCACGAAACATTGTGTCTCCTCTGTGTTCGTGTGTGTTCTAGAGAGAAAACAATGTGCGAGTTCTCTCCAGGAGCTGGACCAACATTTGGTATCAAAGCGAGGTGCGAGGAGAAGCTCCTTAGCAATAACTCGCTGGTCGGCGTGATGGTGTGCACAGCGGTGCGTGTCGAGTGGAGGTGCACAGGTACTGACGACAAGTCGACTACAGCACCGTGCGCTCAAAAGCACGACGGCGAAGGTCCACGCAGCCATGGTGAGGTCAGGGCGGTGTGCCATAATCGCACATGACGTGCACACTAGGGGTGACGACGTGATTGCTGTGGTGTGGCGACGACGAGCGGCATAGGTAGGCTGCAAGGCGGGAGCGGCGTCGACGGCAAACGATGTTCTTCCATCAGCAGCAGTGTCTTAGTGTAAGATGTCGTGAACACGGTGATGTCTAAAGCGACGACAACATCATCGAAGTGTGTGAGTAAGAGAGATGGCACAGTAGGAGTGTTGCATGTGTCATTTATGAGTTTGTGCACGTAGGAGGTGTGTTACAAACATGCGTATAGTCGTGTCATGCTTATGCACGTAGGTGTGTCATTGCATGATGTATGTATGTGAGTCCTTGTAGTTGTGTCTAAGTTCTCATGTGTGTATGCTCTGATGAGAGTCTCCGTCGTCGTCAAGTTGCGTCATCGGCGAAAGACAATTGGAGCTGAGAAAGAAGTCAAAGTCGTCGGTAAAGTGCGTCACCAACGGTGAAGAAGTGAAAGACGCCAGCAAGTTGTGTCACTGGCGACATGGTCAACAAAAAGAAGGCAAAACTCCTTAGAGATGTGTCAGAAGATCAGACTTTATCTTGTGAGATTGAGTACATTGCGACGACATCACCAGCCTACCAGGGAGTGTGGCTGGCACAACTCCTTACAGAACTGATAACTGAAGATCAACGAACTCTAATTGGTGTCAAGGACATGTGTAGGGATTAGGGGTGATTGTTGGTAACTCTACGCATGTAAATGTCAAGAGTAACTCTCATCAGTTTTCCTTCATGAATGAGCCCATGTAATGGCATGCATATAAGTGCCATCAGTTTTCTGCTGAGTTAGAAGCAACGGCTTGCATGCATGTGGTGCTTGGAATGCATGTAACGGCATTGCATGTATTTAGTGCATTTGTTACTAAGAGTTAGAAGGTCATGTTTTGCATTATAAAAGAAGAAGATTACGCTGCAGTTTAGGTGAGTGACAGGCAGCACGAAACATTGTGTCTCCTCTGTGTTCGTGTGTGTTCTAGAGAGAAAACAATGTGCGAGTTCTCTCCAGGAGCTGGGCCAACAGGAAAGTGCGCCATGTAGTCGGGTTGATGGAGTCACGGCAATCCACCGCGCCACGGAGGTCCAAATGAATTTTGTGTAGTGGCACTCAATGAAGAGGTGGATGACGGAATCCGGTGTCTGTAAACATAGATGGCAAGTAGATTGGTTTGGCCACACTTTGATGTGTATACGATCCGCTGTCCAAAGTCTATTTTGAATGGCCAGCCAGACGAAAAATTTGCATTTTTGGGGCGCCCATGTTTCCAGACTAGAAAGTTCATAGAGGTTTTAGTTGCTCCTAGAAATTGAGACTTGTAAGCAGAGGCTCTGGAATTTGTTCTAGTTGGAGTGAGCTTTCAAGTGATTGTATCCTTGGTGTCTCCCCGTAGGTTGAAAGAAGAGATATGACTCCAGATCTTGAGCATCTCGCATATGTATTGAAGTGTTAGGCCGACTGCCTAATTAAGGTCCTATAGACAGTTGTTGTCCATTAGTTGTATTCTCATGGTGCAATTTTTCCTCGTTGAGTTTCTGAGGATTGTTGGTGCAATGTCACACAATATATTTCCGGCTGCCCAAGCCGAGGTCCAGAAAGCCACCTTGGCCCCATCTCCAATCGAAACGGTGGTGGCCATAGCAAAGAGGGCCCGGTCTAGGTCGTCACACGGGGTTTTCACACCTTGCCAAGGTCTGACTTGGATGTCCCATTAGTATCATAGCCATCTGAGCCTTAGGTCCCTAGCGAACCGCTCGAGATCTAGAATGCCGAGGCCCCCAATTGTGTGGGTCTCCATACTCTCTCCTAATTGATCTTGCATTTCTCACCGGTTAGTTGCTCGCCCTCGACCCATAGAAAGCACCTTGCCTACCTATTTAGTGATTTGATTAGACCTTTTGGAGCTTTGATGGCTGTGAGAAAATAGGTCGACTGGGTTATCAAGACAGATTTGATATGAGTCCTTCTCCCTGCAAGAGTTAGCAGCTTGTCACGCCATCTTCGCAATAGGAGGGCCTCGCGGCGTGCCGGTGATAAAGACGGCGATGACGACAAGGAAAGCTTGTACGGACATGTCGGCCGTGACCGTAACGAACAGCACCGTCATCAGATTGCCCGGCCATCGTGCAACTCTAGGCCACCCGCGGTGGACAATTGTTCTCAGCGAAGGCGGATGACCTTTCTGCCGGCGTAGAGTGCACTGTCCGCCTTAGTGAGGTGGTGGAAGAAAAGGGGACAAGGCGCGCGTGTAACATCCTGATTTTTGGGGATTTTTAAAACCTTGAATTTAAAAATAAATTTCTGGAATTTATTTGAATTTAAAAGCAAGCGTAAAAGAATTTTCAGGAATTTAAAAGAATTTAATAAGATTAAATTATACTTCAACATTATCTGAAAACATTTTAATTAAGTTCCTTAAGTCACAAGAAATTTTCTGGAATTTTCTGAAATTAAATTGAGCTTCAAATGAATTTTAGAATCTTGAAATAATTTAATCTGAGTAAAATAAACATTAACATAAGTTGAAAATATTTTATTTGGATTCTTCAGGTCTCAAGCAATTTCTGGTATTTTTGGTGAATTTTTGGGATTTATTTGCTATTTTCTAGAGCTCCTGGATTTTTATTTGAATTTTCTGAAAAGAATTATTTTGGAAAAATACCTCAGCCACCCGATCTCTCTCCTCCCCACGTGTCGGTCATCCGCCCCCTCTCCCGCGCCGTACTCCCTTTCCGCGCTCGCCTCTAGCGCCTCGGGTCGCGCCGCCACCACTGGCGCGCATCGCGCGACGCCGCTCGGCCGGCTCGCCCGCCTTGCCTCCCTCTCGCCGCCGATCGGCGCACCCCTCGCGTGGCGCCATCCCGCCGCCACGCCGCCGCCCGCCTCGGCGTCGCCTCCCGCGCGCCGCCTTCCATCACCCGATGCGCGCGCGCGCGCATCTGTGGCCGCCACGTGGCGGCACCAGCAGCCGCGCATCGCCCCGCTCTGCCCGCGCCGTCCGATCCGCCCTGCGCCCGCATCCGACCGTCCGTCCCCGCGCCCGCGCGTGATCCTAACCCTAACCCTAGCGCCGCTCCGTCCCCGCCGTCGGATCCGCGCCACGCGGCGCACATCCGCTTCGCCCCGCTCGGTCCGCGCCCGGACGCCGTCCCCGCCTTTCGATCGGCCACGTGTCGCCCTGGCCGCCTTCGTCTCCGATCGGAAGCCACCGCCCGTATCCGTCCCGGTCTTCCTCGGATTGCGAGCTTTATAACCCGCCGCCGCCTCGGTTCGCGTGCTCCATCGCCGCCGCCGCCTTCTCTCGCCTCGCGCCGCCGCCCCGGAGCTGCGCCGCCGCCTCGCGCGTCCCCACCCTCGCCCGTCGCCTCCGTCGCCGACGCCGCCGCCGGAGACCCCCGATCCTCCCCGCCGGTGAGTCCTCGTCGCCCGTCGCCCGCGTCGCCTCCGCGTCGCCGCTCCGTCGGCCCATGCCTCGCCTCGGTCCCGCGCCGGATCCGTGCACCCAGCGCGCCGCGCGCCGGAGCGCGACGCTTCGCGCAGCGCGCCGACCACACGTCGCCCATCGCCTGGTCTCCCGCCCCGCGCCAACGCATCTCCGCCATCCATCCCGGGAGGCATAAGCGCGCGCCACGCGTCTCCTCCTCCGCCGTCGGATCTCGTCAACGCGCGCCCCGCCTCGCCTCGCGCTCGCGCCGCGCGGCGCCAGCGCAGCAGCGCCGCTCTACGCATCGGCGATCCCGCCGCCCGCCTCGCACCGCCCGATCCGAGCCGCTCATCGGATCGAGCGGCGGCCGGATCGCAACCACGCGTCGTCGCCCCGGCCATCCGATTCCGCCGCCGCGGCCGCGCATCGACCGAGCCACGTCAGCGTGACACGTGGCAGCATATGCGCGTGCTACGTCAGCCCTAGCCGACGTGGCATGCCACATGGACATGCCACGTCAGCGCCACATCAGCCGGACCCGCATCCGGGGTGCCACGTGTCGCCACGTCAGCGCCACGTCGGCATGACACGTGGCGACACCAGCGCTTGCCACATCAGCCGCCGTCGGCCGCGCGCGCGCACTGTTCCGTGCGCCGCGTCCACGGTGAACTCGGAATTTGGTGCACCGGGTTCACAACACAGTAGCCTTTTTCAATTTTTCGATTTAATTTCTGATTAAATTTTTTGAGAGCCCGTTCTCCTCCGTCCTAGCTCTGATTGACCCCGTTCTTTTTTCTAAATTCATCTAAAATCGAGATCTAGCTGTTGGTTCTAGTTTTGTGAATTTTAGAGTTCATTTGCTTGTCATTTTATGTGTTTCTTTGTTTGCGGTCATTTTCTCTCTCGTTAGATTCGGATTCCGGAGGAGCAGGTTTCGCGCCCGAAGACCAGGAGTACCCCGCTGAGCATAACCAAGGCAAGTCGTGTCCTTTGATCATGTTGAACCCAGTTTGCAATCTATTATTTAATTAATTTGTTTTAAATTACTTTGCATCGCTATTTTTATTTCAAAACTTTGTACTGGTAGTTATCGTCCCTTTTTAACTTTATTCCTCCTTGATAACTTTGAACACCCTGATGCCATTGTCACCATAGGTTGGGAAACTTACTAGTGATGCTAGCATATTTATCACATGGGTTGTACGATTAGATGCTTAGTCTTGCTTAAAGTTACGATCGGGTTTATCATTACATGTGATTCATCAATTTGACTTAATGAGATATGGAACTGTGGTTGTTGCCACGTATATTAAAATTTGTGCCATGACGTTGGTGCGTCATCGGTGATGGTTTTACAAACTGGTTTTGCACTCGGGCGAGTGATCGTGCAGTAAAGGGGGGAAGTGTTGGTGCACTTCGAGAGATGTGGTAGTCTTGCCCGGGGATTGTTAAGGACTTAACTTTGTGCGCCATTGATCTGAGCTTTACCGTGCAAACCACATGTCTGGTATGGGACGGACCTGGCTGACTAATTTGGGAGGTTTCAACTTTAATCTTGCCATTGAGATGAACATGGTTGCTGATTTCCATGTGGCGCAAGGGGGGTGTGATGGGAAACCCTAGCGGGCGGATTAAGTTGTAATTGAACTTTGTAAAGGCCTTGTTGTGATTTCCTTAGCGCGAGGCAATCACATCGTGTGGGTACAGTTGTGCAACCTCTGCAGAGTGTAAAACTATTCGAATAGCCGCGTCCTCGGTCATGGACAATGCTCGGTGATTTCACACGAGGGGTAGTTATTTCTGAAAACTTGTGAGTGGAAGTGGACAGGTAGTTCACTGTTGGTTTAACTTGTGGATTGGTGTTCACAAGTGGTTTATGTTTATCCCTTTGGTTATTCCTTATTACTGTTTTTAGTTAACTTTCGCTTTCAAGATTATTTAACATATTTCATCAATAAATGCCTTTATGCAAATTAACCTTTCAACCTTCCATTGGTAAGCCTTGCATATTATATTACATTCATTGTTACAAACGACTTGCTGAGTACCAATGTACTCACGGCTTTACGCCTATGTTGCTCAGTTGAGGGAAATGAGTACTATCAGCAGGAGGTTCGAGAAGGAGAGTACTACGACGACTTCATGGATTAGGCTTCGTTCTCCACTCGATAGCCTGTGGGCTTGTCAATTGGTCGCTACGCTTTATTTTGGATTTCCGCTGCTATTTTGTTAAGCCCTTCCGGCTAGAAATATTGTAAGCTGGGCCATAAGGTCGTACCTTTGATATTTTATCGATATTCGAGTTTTCCTTTATTATTATCGTGTATATGGTTGTGATGACATCTATGTTTAACTGTGTGCACTAGCATGATCCTAGGACTAGTGCAGAATACACAGGGAGTCCGGATTTACATATTCGGGTCTCGACAGCGCGGCAGGAGGCTGCCGCGCGTCCCGGCACGTGTTCACAAGACATGGCATGCCGCTATCGAGGGATGGGACGCAGCGTGGCAACATATCTTTTTTCTTCTCCTCTCGCACGGGATTAGGAGTTTTTTTGGTCGTGCACAAGTCGATTAGTATATACTCGTAATACGAAAAGTTTGGCTTGCTTCGTGTGCCAATCACGTAACTGAAACTAAACACGTACAATTGCTACCATGTAAACACGTAATTGAAATCAAATACAATCGCTATCTTATTTTACATGAAAAATCCTCACCGTTATAATATATGCGGGCCATCCAACGGATGCATAAGATTTTTTTCCCTCTCGATTGATAAGGAAATTACTAGAAATTATTTTTTAAGGATTATTTTAGGGATTTCTAATCTCTAAAGCAGATGGTGAGCCTTTAATCTCACCAATTGTTTATATATAGATTAAATTATGTAACACCAAGTTAATTGACAGCCAAACTGGTCGGCTGATCAGCACCATCGCCGTGTCTGTATACGTTCACCGGTTCACGTGCCGATGCTATGTACCCATCCCCGTGTAGAACTAATCTGATAGCAGAATGTAGTAATCCCGGACTCTCTCTAACTCGAAACCACCCCAAACGGACGGAGAAGATGCTTAGCGACGCCCCTAATCAACTCCACCACTGCCGCGGACTCTTGCATCAGGCGCACGTCCGTGCCGGCTCTCACGAACGGCCCGAAGAAGAGCTCCGATATGGTGACAACCATGAAGGCGCTGATGAGAAGGTACGCCGCCGCCTTGGGCGGCCGCCACAGCCCGGCCACCCTGGCCCAGCGCTCAGCGATGTGGAACACGCCGTGGAGCATGAAGAAGAGCAGCATCTCGCCCTTGGGGCGCTGCAGCGTCAGGTACCAGTAGAGGAGCTCGTGGAGCAGGCCCGACATGAGGAACGCGGCGAGCACGCCGGCGTCCCGGCCCCACCGGGCGCGCACCGGCTCGTACGCCGAGATGCGGAGGAGGTCCACTGCCATCAGGTTCCACTGCCGTCCCCAGAAGTCGTTCAGCGACGCGACAGCGAGCGGCGTGCTGAACTGCCTCTCCAGGCCCGTGCCCAGCACGGCTGCCGAGGCGAGCGCGATAGAGGAGAGGACGAGGTCGAGCGTGAGGAAGACCTGGATGCAGTAGAGGAAGTGGACGGCGTAGAGGGGGAGCCAACCAGTGTGCGGGTAGAGCACGGCGAGGCAGCAGAGGAAGAGAAAGCTGCGGGCGCAGGGGACGAGGAAGTCGGCGACGGGCGGCGGCGGCGACGACAAAGAATGCTTGGTGGCCTTCTGGCCGACGCGAACCTTGATGGGTAGGCTGGCGCAGAGGACGAACGGGAGGAGGGGGAGGGAGGGGTGGAGCGGGCCGAGGTCGAGCGCGAGGAGGACGAGCTTGTTGACGGCGAGCCAGGTGTGGAAGAAGGTGGAGAAGAGCCGGAGGTGGAGGGAGTTGAACAGGCACGGCAGGTAGACTAAGACGGGGAACGTCGGGAAGAGCGCGGCGAGGCGCGGGAGACCGGGACGGAGGCGGCGGCAGGCGGAACGCGCGTAGGCCGCGCACACAGGGACGAGGAGCGCCGTGCACGCGAGCGCCCTCAGCTCCGACGCCATCGTGGGCTGGTCGAGGGCTTGCATGGCGCGCGCGAGTGTGGAGCACGCCGCCGGGCAACGATCGGATTGGCGAACCTACGGCAGGGAGTTAATGGTGCGTGCATGCATCGAGCGGTCCTTATAAAACAGTTTGGTGATCAGGTTCCTTGCTGCGATGAAGAGATAAAATGCGTGCGAACAACGTGGCCAGGAAGATGTGCGGCGTGCGGCGCGGGGTCACGTGGATCGTCGCAAGGCGAGCGATGCCGGAGCTCCCTACATGACCACGTCAGTTCGACAGGGAACAGAACATGTTGGAAGGAACCGTGGCGATGTACTCGTACGTCGGTTAAGGAGCGCTCACGAAAACACTGTGATCACGAAGGAAGAACGCAACGTGGTGGCGAGCTCCCCAACAAATTACGCACTTCCGGCGATGTTTGCACAGATTTGCAACTTGTGCATCCGTCAGAGGAGGGTAGCGCTGTTTTTCTTTCCGATCTGCACGAAATCTGCAAAACCTTGCCTATGTTCTGAACCGAAGTTATTGCCATCGATCCATGCAAAATACTAATTTTGGCCAGAGGAACAGGGGACGCATGCGGCCCGTGAATCACGCCGTCGGCGATCACCTTGTATACTTGCCTCCGTCGGGTGCGTCCCGTCCCACGAGCCGTACGTTATGCTTGTTTTTCAAAGTTCTCGTCGAAAATCAGCTGTGAAAGTCTAATATCTTGCTTGGCAAATCAAATCAAAGTTAAACAAATTCTGTTAAACAATGATCGCTTCTATCATATTTTCACTCGTGTCTTCTGCTTATGTGGACCGCAACAATATCTCCATTCGCAACTTGATTTAGATAGAGGGTGTTTATTGGCATCACCCACCCAGATGTTTTTTTCTCAACAATCATCCAAATTTTGGAATGAGCCCCCTTTTTTGGACGGGGATATTTTTTTTTGTTGAGGGGGAGGATTCACGGCCGTTGGATCTTTAATCCGACGGTCATAAATCTGAATGATAGTTTTAAAAAAATATCCGGTTGATGTTTATCAATACCCTTAGATAAAAAGTAGATAACCAAACACCAAAACATCTAAAATCAATTCTATTAAATAGGATTATCATAAGAGAGGTGTTTTTATACTTTTCTCAATAGTAATTTACATAATTTTTAAAATATGACAAATGGTGGATATATATTACTTACCTCTTCAATTGTTTCAAGATTAATACTACCTTTATTAAAGAGAAAAGTATAGAAGCGCTGTTCTTCTATAGTATACCAAATGAAATCTAAGTCGCATAAAAACAAAACAACAAAAAAGAAAAGAAAAATAAAAGAAAAACACAAGTTGGCCTTTTCGTGTGTCTGTCTAGGGATGGACAAAAAGCTCGAGGCTCGCGAGCTACTCGAGCTCGTAGTCGGCTCGGCTCAGCTCGGCTCGAGCTCGAAGATTTTCCTAACAAGTCAAGCCTCTACTTCGGCTCGGCTCACTAACGAGCCGAGCCCGAGCCGCTCGCGAGCCAATCGAGCCGCGCGCAGCGTTACTTCTCCAGCGCACTCGGTCTCCACTCGGTCGCCACTCCACTCGCCACTCGCGTTGTGCGGGCACGAGACTCTTCGCCACTCGGTCAGTCGGTCTCCACGGGCCACCGGCTCTCTCGCATTCCCCGCTCCCCCGCCTCCCTCTCGCGCCCCCCGGTGCGCCGCCGCCTCCCTCCCTTCTCCCCCGCCTCCCTCCCGCGCACTCCCTGGTGCGCCGACGCCTCCCTCCCGCGCGCTCCCCGGTGCGCCGACGCCTCCCTCCCGCGCGCTCCCCGGTGCGCCAACGCCTCCCTCCCGCGCGCTCCCCGGTGTGCCGACGTCTCCCTCCGCCGGATCTGGATCTGGCATCGAGGAGAGCAAACCCGGTGGGCGCGGCGCGATGGGATCCGGCGGCGGCGGCGGCCACGAGAACGGCGGCTCCGGGAAGGGCGGAGGCGCGGTCGTCGACGAGCTTGGGGAACGGTGGGCGGCGGCCACGGAGAAGCACGGACCGGCGACGAGGAGGCCTCCTGGCCCTCCCAGCCTCCACTATCGAGCCTTTACTCGAGCTCGCGAGCCGGCTCGAGCCTATGTCGAGCCCGAGCCGAGCCCGCCTTGTAGCTCGGTTTCTAAACGAGCCGAGCCGAGCCATGGCTTGGCTTGGTGCGAGCTCGGCCGAGACGGACTCGAACCGGCTCGGCTCAGCTCGTTTCCACCCCTATGTCTGTCGCAAGCTGTCCCTTAAAGTGGCCCTGCCCAACTAACAGAGAGCCAGATTCTAGTCTTCATTTTTTCCCTGTCCAAGATTGTGCCTGGGCTGGCCCATTTTAAGTTTGTCCAATCCCAACGAGGGAAAGAACAACTGTGAAAGTTGTATACAGCACCAAAAGCATTTTTGTTCTGTTGAAAAATTTTGAATCCTGTTATTTTGATCATAAAAATGAAAAACACAAGGATAAACTACATTGAGTGCTTCTGCTAGCTCTTATATTCCTCCTAGTTTTACCTATTATTACTGCACCATGGAGAGGCCCAGTTGATCATGTAGTAAAGTTAGGACACTAGCTGCGCGTGAACCATCGGCCCTTGACGGGACCCTAAAGGCCCAAGTATGACTCGCAGTCTGGCCCGACACGACGTGCTTGTTAGCTGTTGCTGCTGCTTATCCGGCCACAACTGCTTAACTAGCTGTGTTACCCTGCGGTGTTTCCAAAGAAACAGAGGTCTACACCGAACAAACTAACAAAGTTGGAATGCTGATTGGTGCAACGTCGCCATCGCAACACACAGCCAAAAAAAACAGAACAGAAGCGCGCGCGCGCGCTCTCGCACGTACGAGCTTCCCGGGGGAACTAGAAGACGCTCATCATGGCGCCGTACCAGTCGGCGTAGACGATGGTGACGTCCGGGTGCAGCCGCCGGAGCGCGTGAAGCCGCGCGGTGAGCACCCGGTTGCGGTACTCCGCGAACTTGTTGAACCAGGCGAGGCACCCCGTCCGCGCGTCGTGGTCCTTGTCGTTGGCGCTCCGGAGCTGCTGCAGGTGCAGCGGTGCGCACCCGAAGGGCAGTTTCCCGGGCACCACGAACGACCTCGCACCCATCCCGATAAACTCCTCGATGGTCGCGGCGAGCTTCTCGACCACCGCGGGGACGAAGGCTCGCACCTTGTCGCGCGGCATACCCCTCGCGAACGCGAAGTTGCTGTCGTTCCCGCCGATCTCGCCGAGGGCCACGAGCGCGTCGCTTTGGACGTCGTTGCCGACTACGAAATTGCACGTACGGGTGCATGACAGGTGGGGGTCAGCGGAGAAGTGGAAAAAGCGTGGCACCTGCTATTCTGTAATTCTGTTGCGCGAGCTGTTGTAGGTGGCCCCTGAACCAGAACACCTGCGTGTCGAGCGAGACGGGGGTGATATCCAGCCCCTTGCCGGCGAAGGAGGAGCCGTTATTCGCGGTCGCCGAGATGATGGCGAAGTTGGCGCCGTGCTGGAAGTCCGCCGGGGCCGTGCCGACCTGAATGGCCATCACATTGGGCAGCCCAAACTCTCTGCGCTGCAACGCACGCCAAGCACGACTTGTTAATTAGCACTGCTTCTATGCTGTGCATGACATCAACTATAAGAAAGACAAGGCAGGTAAACGATCGAAAGGCATTCGGTTTGTTGGAGCCCTTTGGGAATGCCTAGGTAAGCGACGGGTCAATGAGTTGCAACTGCAACGTCTTGCAACACTAGATGAGTCATTGGCAGCATCTTCTTGCACCTACAGGGCTGATCTTGACACGAATTTATAGGGAAATATTGAAGGGAAGATTCGAGTGATGAGTTACATCAAGTGGTTTGGTCGGTCCAAGTGAGACGTGATCCGATAGAATTAGAATGGGAAAGACTTGCTTATACATAGCAAGCCATTGCACCTACACGTGGCGAGCATGCTAATTGCTTGCAAAGGAAGATAGAAACCGAGTCAAGGCGAGCGTATTTTGGTAATTTACCAAACATAGGAAACTTCGTTGGATTAAAACTGCGGAGCTAAGGAAAGCATCAAAGGTTTAAGACATAGCGGATTCGGGCTCATATGCTTTGAAAAGCGTGTATAAGTAAAACCCGTATTACGTAGGGTTAATGGGTTTTCCCAAAATATGTTAGTGGATAGTATCACTTAGGGTTAGGTGTAGGCTGGTTGTCTCATCTATTTAACTGGTTTGGAACGAGTCTTGCAAGCTAACTATCTACCATCGAAGATTCTCACATTGTGTTCTAGGGTTAGAGTTAGAAGAGTGAGTTCCATGGTGTGCTATCTTGTCCTTTAGGTAGAGTTACCAAAAAATATTTATCCCAAGTAGCAATATATTAACTTTGTTCGTCACTTATGGTGTCTCTTTGTTTTTGTTGATTTGCTCTTGCTGTTATTTGTTTTGATCTCTTCTCCCCCGTTCTTAATCTTGCTGAGTGCCAAGGACCTGTAAATGATAGAAATGACTCATGGAGATCAAATCCTATCCATCTAAGCACCATATCTTTAAGGATTTTGAAATTGTCAGATTTTGCTAGGTTTTGGATTATTCTTGAGGTTTCTTAATTGCAAAGTTTTTGCTTCGAATCTTTATGAGATTTTATTTGCGACAATATGTGAAAATACATCTAGAGCTATCTTGATCATCCTCTACCTACGAACAATCCATATTCCAAGTTTTTGGTTTTTGCCCTGCAACTTTGCTTATCTTTGGGAAAGATAGGAACTTTGCAAGGATTCATGTGATTCTTAGATAGAATATGTTCGTAAGACCATAAGCAAGGTGTGTGTGCAAAGTTTCATTGCATTTGGTCATGAATTTTGGGAGTTACACCAAAAGTGATTTGAACTCGAGCTGATTTTTTGTTCTAGAAATAGGAAAGCGGTCAGACCGTTCCTTGGCTTTGTCAAACCAGCCGCCAGTTAGATTGCTGGCTTGCCACTGGTCAGATCGAAAGGATATAGCTGGTTAGATGACAAGAGTGTCACCGATAAGACCGTAATTATGTGGGCAGTTAGACCAACCAGGTGCAAGAGCTAGACTCTTTAGTTTTGATATTGTTGCCTTGTTCTTGATCTTTAATTCTGATCTTTTTGACTTTGTAGCTATTGGAGTGAAGAATTTGAGAATTCTTAGAGAAAAAATTGTGAAGCACTATTCACCTCCTTTGTTGCTATTGCGATTCTTCACACATACAAGCATTATTGTGAAACGATGAACTAACCAAGAACCACATACTACTTTTGTAGCACCCTAGAAATCAGGATTTCAAAAACAAAATCCATCTTATCCCCCCTCTCTCTCTCTCCAAAACCCATTGACAACTCTCTCTATCCCTATCTTAACTCTTTCATCTTCCCTATCTCCATCTCTATCCTATATCTCTCTCTCCCTCCTGTAGAGGGGCTATCCCAGAGTTTGGGCTGGCAGAGGTCCAGCCAGATCTTGTCCCACACCTCATCTGCTCACAGGAGCATGAATTGGTCAACCGAACCTCAACTCCTCCTGATGCCATCTCGCAAGCCTCCCTGGGTGTGATTTTGTGTCGAAGGCGGCGGTTGCACTTCCCTGTGCATACGAAGAGGATTGAAGTGAGTTCATGGTCACACTATTGTGCCTCTCAACATCAACTTTTCAAGATGAAACCGCTAGCAAAACATAGTCAACATCTCCAATTTGGCACTATTAACATATCAAATTACACTACAGATTCGTAGTAATCTAAGCACCTGAAATCTAATCCACTGGGAATCAAAGAGGGAAATCTCAACATAATCGCTCATGGATAAGCAAGATCCCAGCTTTTGTCAGTGGGCACAACTGCGTGGATCAAAGAGAGGAGATGGCTGAGAGGAGAGGAGATGACAGTAAGCAGGTTGGTACTATGGTGGGAGGGCTAGTGTGAGTGGTCGACAGCCCGCAACTCGTGCTCATGGAGGGCATAGCAGAACGCTGCTTTCCACGCCGCCACAAACAGTGGCTTACCTGGGGGTGGTAGCCCAAGCCAATAGGAAGGGGCAGATGGGTCTTTTCTCAGTGCATTTTAGGGCAAGAAAAATTAAATATACTAGGATACACCCACAGTGGAAAATCTCAAGTATTTGAGTCATAGTAGTGACAAATTATAAAGAAAAAACTTAAAAATAGCAAATGCTAAATCATGATGCATAAGAGTGGTAAATCCTCAATTTTCCCTTACTAAAAAAGGAAGAACCTGACTTCTGTCCCATATTTTTTAAGGAGTTACCGTCTTTTCCCCAAATTTGATATAAGGAATACAATATTACAAGAACAGTTTATTAAACGTATGTAATATTTTGTTTTAACCTTGTGGAATTTCTAGTATTTACACAAGTAATTTTAAGTTTTACATATATAAAAACTAATGTCAAGAATGTAGCGATGTCTGATTTTACCACATTGATATTGGGAAAATCAATTTAGTAAGGGTACAAAGATGTGTATTTAGAAAATTATACCCAAGTAAGACTGACAAGTCTAGGGCCACTTGTTAGTGAAACAACTATGTTGTCTCAACTTGCATGATTTTGCAGTGTTATGAAACAATTGTCCTGTTGGGAAGATTACTCTTCGAGAAACAAGTTCCGAAACAGAATCAAGAGTATATACAGAGCTCTCAACATTGTTTTTCTTGTCAAAAGACGCCACAACAAATTTAAGACCTTATTACAGCCCATAAAAGTTAGTGAAGCTAGTTGGTTTCGAACACAACAATCTGTTGAAAAACTGATTTCAAACGTAACAGGATGCATTTCTTCATTCTCAAACAGACATGAACACACGGGAAAGTATTTTTCCTGTTTTCATTTTGCCTTTGAGCTCGTTGGACGTAGCTAGATGTGCTAGCGACACAATCGCATCAGGTAAAAACATGAGCTGCCAGGGTAAATCAGTCGTCGTCCTCATGGTCGGCCAGAAGCCACCGACCATCCTCGCCTTTCACCATACATTTGTTCTGTACCACCCACCAAGATGATGGAACAGAGTACTCATTCTTCAGTGCATCTTCGTGTTTATTCACCAAGGCAATGTCTCGATCAACCTCCAACCTGAACCCTCCATTGCCCCCCTGCGTCCCGGCAATCCCATGCATGTAGCACTCCATGTCATGCCATGTTAAGGGGTTCCCGGGGGCCTTCAGGTAGGGCGATTCCCCTGTGTCGATCATAAGCTCTGTGCCAACATCGCTGTATCCTCCTAGTTTTGGCCAGCTTGGGACGACATCAGGAGAGTTCCGGAGACGGAGCAATCTCAAATCTGCTGCACCGTCAAATGCTTTCTGGAAGTCGGAGTTGCCTACTCTGGGGCAACCGAAGACGAAAGCGGACACCGGGCAGCTACTGTTGTAGCCGTTGGAGACGATGTCGGTGGCGTTGATGGTTGCAAGCGCAGCGCCAAGGCTGTGGCCTGTTACGGTGATGCTGGTCTCCTCGTGCTTGTACAGATCTTGTAGCCTTTTGAGCTCGTTCAACACCTGCTACAAGCTTGTTAGCTTGATTGATAAAAGCTCCTTCCACACGACGAGCGAAATGAAGCAGCCACATCGAATATGCACGATCAAGGAGAAAGGGACGCATGCAGGAAAAACACTTTTAGCATCTACTTTGTTAAAACTGTCGTGGCTCCAGCGATCCAAACTTGTCTTAGAATGCACTTCAAAATGTGCATCATTCTATGTTGCACACCCACCTACTCCTACGTACACTAAAATGTGCACCAACAACGCATAACAAACAGTGCTATTTAGTGAAGTATAAGCGAGCCATTGATCCTCTTGCTTCTTTCCTTTGCTGCACTTCAAAATGAAAGAACACCTAAACTTCAAGAGCACACATTATTAATTTATTATAAACAATATTTCTGCTTTAGATCCTGGGGTTTAACTTGCACAAAGATTAATAGCACTCTACTTCGGAAGATGAGACAATCTATATTGGTTTTGTTGATATACTAATGCTTGAACCAAGAATAACATGAATTACCTGATATCTTGCACTCTGTTTGTTGTACTGAGACCCTGGGTCAGCACTCACGTAGACAGACAGCCACCCTCCATGAACACAGGGTTCATCAGCGCTGCTTGGTCGAACTATTTCTGAAGCAGGCACCAAGGCAATATCAAGGTCATCCATCCATTCTACAATCCGTATTGTCCCACGCCATGCAACCACAACATCCCGCCTCCCGAGGACCTCCTTACCCTCGTCAGTGGCCACAGCAACAAACCCCATCCAATTTGACTGCTTGCTCCACGCGGCCTTTGACAGTGACTTTATCATGAACCCGTCAGGCAGGCTGACCGTACACATTGCATATATGAACTTTGTAATCTCATACAAGTTAGGGTTAGATACATCCACCCTACTGAGGAAGTCCTTGCGGCTGAAGAGGCAAGACCCGGCGTACCTTGATCTTCTCTCTGTTTAGCCCGGTGTAGGCTGCCTGAGAGAGCTCACCGTAGTTGATGATATTCTTCCGGAGGTCCACGTCGAGAGGATCAAGTAGTCCCTTCCAGTAATTCACGCCATTGAGTTCTCTCCATCTTCTGGCAATATTTCCAAGCCCTCTTAGAGAGCTCACCTTTGCCATGTGTGCTTCTGGTTTGTTTTGCTTGGTTTCTTACAAGCTACAAGAGCCCTCAACTTCATATTCCACTTGCATATGTATATATAGGCATGATGCTAGACTGCTAGCTTCTCCATTAAATCTGCAGTTCAATATGCATGTAGAAGAGGAGATCCCCTGTCATTCTCTTACCATACCAATCCACCGCCCAACTTGGCAACCATCCATCCTGGATTTCGAAGCATAGAGAAGCTTGCACGGATCAAATTCGAATAATGCCTAAAGGAGAACTGCATCATTCTATTCATGACACCTGGCACTAGTCGAAACAAATAGGGAAGGCAAAATAGAGTGCTCATTCTATTCATGACACCTGACACTAGTCGAAACAAATAGGGAAGGCAAAATAGAGTGCAGCATGTTAGTTTTGATCTAGGCCAAACGGCCGTAAGAGGGAGACGTGGGGTATCCACGTCCTCGCGCCCTGATGGGGGTAACTGTTTTTTGGTTACGGTCTCCCGTTGCAACAGCGCAATATAAAAGGAGGGGTCCCGGTATCTCACGTGACAACTCTCGTTCCCGTGAGAACCAAAACCCCGTACAAAATCAAAAGGGAAACCGATCTACTGTGCGCTGCTAGCAACGGGAAGGCCGTCGCCGCCTCCGCAGGACCTCGCCGGATCACATGTTCATGTGCTTACTTCCCTACGCGCCCATGTGCTGCTTTCCTTCTTAGATCATGGGCGTTCCCATGTGGTTTCTGGCTTGGACGCTTCCCACATGCACTAGCTGATTCCCCATGTGGCTTATGCTCTTCCTTCATGATCCCCCTTGGATCATGTGTCTCTTGCATTGTTTCCTCTCTATGCGGTTCATGTGTGCACCCTTCTTCAGACGCCCGAGCAAAGCCATGCGCTAGGGCCTCCTTCTCTCTCCCTTGGACAGCCTCTCCTCCCTCCCTCTCGGCAACACTTAAATTCACTTTTTCATTGCTAAAAACAGCACTACTTTGCAGAGTAACTTCAGTTTGCAATGTTAAAACACAACTCAAAGTAATAAATGCTACTTGGTGCCGCATCAGGGTCCTCCGGTGTGGGCAGTGTTGGGACCTGGGGCAGTATTGGCCGTAGTTGGGGCCTGCCAACTGGGGACCAAACCGTGTAGTCACGTGGAGGAGTTAAGTACAAGCAAGCAGTTGGGCAGGTGGAGTCATGCAAAGCAGAGGGGACGCAGGTGGATGCTAGAAATGTCGATGCTTCTAATGATTTAGATATGGTTCTCTCCTTTGCTTTGCATATTCGTTGCATAGGAATCAATAAGATGTTCCAATTTGGTAATGATGCGCTTTGATCATGATACATTAGCGGCCATTCTTTTGAGCATCTTTGTTTTGCCATGGAACTCTGTACTGCTAATGTTCAGAATTCCACCACTAGTCCTAACATGCATGCCTTAGGGAAAATAACTTGCCGGGTCTATTACATTTTGTCTACTGGGTGTAGCGTGGTTGTTTCCCCTTTTTGTCGCGCCCTGAAGATGGCTCCGCTACATCCTTCTTCCTATCACTCTTGGTCTTGAGAGCTGCCTCACGAGCTTGAAGCTCTTCCTCCTGACGCTTGATGGCTGCTTCACGTAGACTTAACTGCTCCCGCCTCCTTTGCAGCTCATCCTCCTTGCCCTTCAGACGGATTTAGTCTACCCTCACGCGGCGCTCTTGCTCAAGCCGCATCTGTCGTTCCACCTCGCGAGCCTGAGTCATCTTGACAAAGTATTGTCCTTTGTTTTCCACATGCACTGCCCGGTTACCTGGCCATGCCGGCGACACCCGATCCACCCATTCGATGAACGTGCAAGCCTACGTGTGGCGTGGTAGATGTCATGGATAAAGTTGAAAAACAATAACCAGAAACAAATGATTTAGTTGTCGTCGTTACCACGAAGTCGTCATCCAGGTCTGGACACTTGAAGAACCTACGGCCATATTTGGCTCGTTGTACTCGATCCGTCCAGACGCACAACATCGTCCGAAAGCCGCAATGGCACTTCGGGCGCTCATGCCACTCCGGCACTCCAAATGGGTCGGACCTCCAGGAAGACATTGTTGTGTAGTAGTATTGAGATATCTTGAGGAGGAGATGTGGTATGGAAGACATAGGATGCCTTAATGTAGGCAGGTTATCTGGTGCAGTGGGCATAGTCCATGGAGAGGATCTTTTCACTTTTCCTGGATTCCAGCGAAGCAATAAATGGCTCTATGTAGGCTTTTCAGAGACTATAGTCTCGTAATAAAAGTGGCCCCGTCTCGTCTTGTATCTGCGTAAAGCAGGCCACTCGTCCCCCTCACTGCACAAAGCTACCGAGTCTTGTGCTGACACTACGTAATGACATGATGACACCTCCTCGGGCCTTTTCCATCCGCGTGCACAGTAGGGGCCCCCGTTACTATCCGGAGGTCGTGAACACGTGTCAGCTGCGTCATTAAGGCATCCAGCAAAGCAATAAATGGCTCTATGTAGGCTTTTCAGATACTACAGTCTCGTAATAAAAGCGACCCCGTCTCGTCTTGTCTCTGCGTAAAGCAGGCCACTCGTCCCCCTTCGCACAAAGCCGCGAGTCTTGTGCTGACACTACGTAATGACATGATGACACCTCCTCGGGCCTTTTCCATCCGCGTGCACAGTAGGGGCCCCCGTTACTATCCGAAGGTCGTGAACACGTGTCAGCTGCGTCATTAAAGCATCCAGCGAAGCAATAAATGGCTCTATGTAGGCTTTTCAGAGACTATAGTCTCGTAATAAAAGCGGCCCCGTCTCGTCTTATGTCTGCGTAAAGCAGGCCACTCGTCCCCCTCGCTGCACAAAGCTGCCGAGTCTTGTGCTGACACTGCGTAATGACATGATGACACCTTCTCGGGCCTTTTCCATCCGCGTGCACAGTAGGGGCCCCCGTTACTATCCGGAGGTCGTGAACACGTGTCAGCTGCGTCATTTTCTTGGTCCCCCGGCCCCTACGTAGATAACTCTTTAAATCGAACGAAGCCCCAGCCCTTTCTCCGTCGTGCAGAAACATACCATGTCGGAAGTCGAGGGTCCAGTCGGATTTGGGTCCCCGAAGGAAGAACTCCCCTTGGAAAGGAGGGAGAACTTCGATTCACAGTACCGCCTGATACCAAGCCGGTGTGCTCAACCTGAATGGCGAAAATGCAGACACAATAAGGACGCGATTGTGCAGGTCTTGGATGGCCCAGTCGACGGCGGGCGACGTTTCTTCCGATGCCCACACTCAGGGGTAGAAATTGCTAATAGTACAATTTTCATTACTACTTATGGATCCTCCTTGTTAACCGTTCTTTCTCGCAGATGGCGAAATGCGACTTCTCACGCTGGATCGACCCGCCTCACGAACAGTATGTTGCCATGTACGTGAATACATTATGGGAGCGAATATTTGAGTTGGAGGAGCGAATCGAGACTCTCAACGAGGAGAACAACGACCTCCGCCAGCAGATGCAACGTGAGAGGGGCAACGAGGAGGTCGTGAACATAAGAAGCTCGTACGATCCCAGATGTTGCTGCACGAACCCTAGCTGCATATGTGCGTGCCACTACAACGACGGCCAGCCACGTCCGAGGCGTCCACCTCAGCAATACTCCATGTGGGTGCCACGAGGCTCGTTTGGTATGTAGGCAATGAGGTGTATGGTTGTTCTTGCCTATGTTGCTAATGTTTTATGCTATGTTGTACCTTGTGTTTGTTGTTATCGTGTCGTCTACTGCTGGAGAGTTCATGTATGTGCATGTAATGCAATGACAGTACTTGTCATATTACAATGATGCCTTAATTGTAGTTAAAATAATTTCACAAGCGCATGACAATCTTTAACACAACAATTGCATAAATGATTGCATGAAACCATGCGACGTTACAACATCTCAATTACAAAAAATCATTCCGAATACATTATATCGTGTTAGTCAGAAATTTAGGAGCCACTGTAAACACAAATAACACATGAATATAACATATACACGTATATACAACAAGTAGCTCATTACAAAACCCGTCACTGCCTCCTAGCCTTACCCTTACCAAGTGCGTCGCTGCCTGGAGTGTAACGGCTAGGCTCGCGGCGGCGTCTGTGTGGTAGAGGCTGAGTCGAAGGCGCGTCAACGAGCTGAGATGGGCCTATCTCATCGTAAGTACGCTCCACCTCGTCCTCGTCATCGTGGTGACCGCCCTGGGCTGGGAAAGTGTCACTCGTCGTGGGGGACGAGCTCTGAACTGTGGACCCTTGCCGCGTCGGTGTTCAGAAGTCTGGTCGGAGGCACGAGTACGTCCCTCGCCGCGCCTGTCCTGCAACCACAACGACCAGCCGCACGGCGTAGCCGACCTGCTAGCCTTTGTCGTCCAACATTTTGTTAACCAACAAGATACGAAGAATATAGGTGAACAATTTTGTGAGTGGCTTTGTCAAAGCTTACCTCTAGAAAGCTACGCGTCCTGACGTAGCCGACTGTCCTGAAGAAACTCTCTATGTCCTGTACGGACTGCTTCAGTGTGTTGCCCTGCAAACAAGCACAAGAATGGATATTTGGCTATATATAGAAGTTTTTATGTCTATTGGAATATAAGCAATGAGATTGAACATTACCACTCGGTCCAGGATCGGTGCCGTCTCGACCTGCGTCCCAAGTCGAGTAGACTGATCGTAGGCCGTGTCTTCGTCACCGGAGGACTCAATGTCGGCATAGTCATCTTGAGTCCATTGTCCCTTAAGCTTGGTCCGCGTCGAAGCCTAGTACCAAACTTGGTACCGCCGGAAGTGCGCGTTGCTGTGCGGCTCGTCGTTGTCGTCCACGTTGTCCTAAAAGTGGCCCCACTCCTGAACGTACACGTGGTGGTGCTGCTCGAAGTCTGTGACCTTCTTATGTCGCTGACGATCAAATCTGCATGTCACGTAACCCAATAAGTAAAATTAGTGGAAACTCTATGCGATTAGAATCCAAGGTTACAATTGAAATTGCATGGCACTTACTTGTGCAAGGCCACAGACGTGGAGAACGCGCTCGCCACCACAGTGCCTCATACCAAACTGGCGTGCTACTCTCTGTGGCAGGTGATACTCAACAGCATAGAAACAGATTAGGGGGCACCTGATCCTGTAGAGGGCCTCGTCTATGCTTTGCATGATCTGGCGAATCGAATGGCCTCCACCTCTTGCTTGGCGTACGGCTCCCACTTAACCTGCATAGCAACAATTAACTTGTAAGGTACTATACTAACAAATGAAAATCATGATACCAAATGGAATTAACTTACATTGGAGGCCGTGAGCGCATCTAGCTCGTTCGTGAACTCTAGGTAGGCACGCTTCGTCCTGGCGTAGGGAACTGAGACCTGGTCCCAAAGATATGCAAATGTCGGACGTCGATGAAGAGGAACCTCTGCGAACCATGGACGAGGAGGCAAAACCGTGGGACGACCAACTGGTAGACGACACCACATCCACAGCTGGAGGAGGTAGAGGCAACCACCTACTGACGACTTCGCCGAAGTCCGACGACACGCCTCGCAGAGGTGGCGGTAAAGGAACGCCAACACCCCGGAAGCCCAGCTGTACTGTCCCGCCATGTCCCAGTCAGTGAGGCAATGGATGTACATCCACGACGCGCTGTCCCCCGTTCCGTCGGGGAAGAGAACGCAGCCAAACAAGTGAATGATCCATGCCCTGCAAGTATATGTAAAATGATATTAAATCAAACTAAGTGCAGTGACTGCAAGTATATGTACAATCAGACGACGAGTTGGGTCGATATCCACCCCTACCTGCAGTAGTAGGCAACTGTCTGCTCGTCCGCACCTTCAGGACACACTGCGAAAGTCTGCCGGAGCCAGGTGATTGGAACTCCAGAAGTGCGATGGCCTGCCTCAGCTGGAAGCTCTCTCCCGAGGAAGGCCTCTACTCGGGCTCTCCAACCAGTAGGCACGCACGGTCCGATCACTGGACGACCGTGAATGGCGACACCAAGCATCTTCTGAGTGTCCTCGAGCGTAATAGTCATCTCACCAAAAGGGAGGTGGAAGCTGTGAGTCTCCGGCCTCCACCTACATGATACCAAAAAGAGGACGACATGTCAGAGAATTTGAGGCGCACATAGCCGATAAACAATGAACATGCAAGTGGAGCAATGGTTTAGGAGAATACACACAACCAAAGGCGATGATGGCCGGGGTTGAAGTTGGGCAACCCATGACGAACCTGGTAAGAGATGACGTCTAGGCCAGCCCTCTCCAGGAAGGGAGTGTACCTCTCGTCGTACCGCATGTCCAGGAACCCGTCATGGGTTCGAGGACGAAGGATGGGCAGCTCCTGTATAGAATACACAAATTTTTTTAGTTAATCCATCAACTTAAATCATTAACTGTACAAGAAGTGATGAAGGCAGTACCATCCCCTCCGCGGTGAGCCGTCCTCGGTGGTTCTTCTCGTAGTACGGGTCTAGCAGGTGCAGTTGCGCCATCCAACAAAAAAAATAGAATTTGTCAGTCCAACATAGAAGTAAACAAAAATTTTAACATGTATAAATTATGGAAATAATAAGAAATTAAACAAGAAACACCGCAAATTGCATATGGGAAAACAACTAGACGAAATATGAAACATAACTTACAACAAGCACTCGCACCTGACTAAGTGGCCAATGGCATGTGCGTGAATTGTGGCCAAGTCTACCACATCTGCTACATTGGTTCTGCTCGGGGTCAGTAAGAAAGGGGGTTGCTCTCCCTCGCCTCGTTCTTCCTGGAAGCTGATCCATAACCATCTTGTGTCTCGTCCTCTTCCTCGTTCCACGTTTCTTCCAACGGCTACCCGGATCCGCAATTTATTTGGGCCCGGTGTATGGTGGCCACTCTCCCTCATCTCGGTAAGGCTCGAAACGGGGAGACCACGTAAGCACAAGGTTGTCAACACTGAACTCCCGAGGTATCTTGCTCTCGTAGTCAAAGTTGCGATGCCTTGCTGCTGCCACATAATGAAAACATAGAAAGTGGTACTGCCTCGGTTTACCACATGTGCATGAGAAAGCAATAAGGACAACCTTATGCCTCCTCGTCGGCCGGAGCTCTCCATCGGTCGTTGTACCACCCCTTTCTACAACCTCGTAAGTGCCCGTGGCGTTGTCAAAACAATGTACCTCATGTGCCTCAGCCCTCGCCTTTGCCTTTTCAAGGTGCCGCTTCGGTTTTGGCGCCCATCTCACTTGTTTACTCTGTAGCGCCATTGCATGTGCATGTCTTTCGTTGAACCAGACAACAAGCTTGTAAAAGGTGAATGATACGATAGCATTGACAGGCATACCACGTATACCCCTAAGCAAATTATTGAAGGATTCGGCCATGTTGCTTGTTTGAAACTCGTACCTCCAGCCACCATCATCATGAGCCCTTGTCCATTTGTCGACATCTCTCATCAATCCCGTCAACCACTGTCTACCTTCTGAGTTTGTTGCAGTATTAAGCTATTCCAACTTCTCCTGGAAGAACTTGACCTCAAGCATTCGAGCGACCTCCTCGAACAGATGAAAGTTATCCTTCGTACCATCTTTACGGAGTAGATTCTCAGCAAGATGCCGAGTACACCAACGGTGGTGCAAAGCTGGATACCCCAGATCCGCTTCAGACGGCAGCAAGTATGCCCCGTGTCTATCGGATATGACACCAACCTCCCTACGTGGCCGACCACGTGCCTCCGAACGAGCCGCATGAACCATCCACACCGTCTTTGTTCTCCTCTCAACTAAAGCAAGCGCCAAAGGAACCAACGCGTTGTCCGCGTCACAGAAATGGCTATCGGTGTGCCCGGTACTTGCCAAGAAGAAACGTCGCGCCAATGGAGAAGACGGACGACAATGCCGAAAGGCCTCGATGGATCGAGCAAAGCACCGTAAAGCACGGAAGAATATCGCATCCCATCTTGAGTCCATTCATTCGGTTTCGGACGTACTCATAATGCATGCCTGGATTAACCGCTTTGATTGCATTGAAGAGTCTTGCAATCGCAAGTACCCATCTTCCCAGCCCCATATATCATCTTCCGGATCGTTGCTTTGCCCTCCATGCTTTCCCATATCTTATCTCAGATCCAAATTTCTCCTTAACAATCCCAAGCAAGTGTCTTCACCTTCATATTGGGTTCTCCCTTTACTATGTGACACAATGACTTGGCAATAATTGTAGAGGTCAATCGCCGATGCTTCGCTTGAGCTCGCCCGGCACAAGTGTGTGGGCCAACGATTCTTGTGATCTTGAACTTTCCGTGTCCTTCGTTTGCTAGCACAAACCCTCCATTCACATATTTCCTTCTACTTTGCTTCGTGTACCTCCGCTACACATAAGAATGCTTCACCTTGAATGGCCTTTTACGAATCATCAATACTCCTGCAGCCACCTTTTCAATGCAGACATGTCCTCAAACACCATGCCCTTTTCAATTGTCATGCTTGACCCGCCTCGGGAGCATCTAGCAACTCGTCATCCCTTCCTTCTCGCATAAGCCTCATGAGAATGCCAAGATCGCTGAATTCATGAACGATGGATCCGGCGAGAATAATAACGTCTAATCAGCTCAATATCACTTTCGGTCAGCTCTCCAAAAGGACGTTCATCATCAGAATTAACGGCCCTTGCGATCTCGTAAGGGTCTAGATCATCCACAATTTGAACATCCACACTGTTGGAGTCCCTACAGACTTCTTCAACGTTGCGGATGGAGCAACGGAGGAACACCCACATTATCGTGAATGTCTCCCGCATCATAAGCACGAAACGATGGGATCGAGACAAAAGAATGGAATGATGGAAAAGGCTAAAGTGTTGCTCGACACTTCTGGGATGATCCGAGGGCCGCCACGACACATTCAACTCGAGCTGGTTGAGAAATCTGAACCTCGTTCGGGGCAGATAGAGCATCGGGCACCTCAGGCACTTCTTCCACATCCACCGCAAGGTCCGGTAACGGAGGGTCAAAGGGTGCCTGATCACCTAGTTCCGGTGAATAACCATCAGGGGTGGGATCAATGGACACCTTCCGCACAACAAGGTCCAAACATTGGAACTCATTCCTCATAACCAATTTGACATATTTGTCCCACTGATCCTCACAACCAATTAAGATCAACTGCATTAGAATTGTGTCTTTCGAACCGAAGTGAAGTAACCCCTCAACTGTGATGCTCTCCTCGTTTGCATGACAATGTAGCTCCTCCTGGGCCCTAGCAACCAACTCACTAAACGACGGCCTATCACTGAATATCAGAGGCACCCTTTGCATTTCAACAAATCGAACATTTCCATAATCATCACTTGTCACACTGCCTCCATGATATAGGGTGACTAGGTTGTCCATCTACTTCATACATAAAACATGTTGAATGGTTACTATGAATAATAGAAGGTAAAGAATGATACACTATATCTTGATCATACAGACAATGAGTGAAAGAATCAACATTAAAAAATATCCACACATATGGAACAAGCACTCTAGCAGTTCTAATTCCTTGATTTATATGGCGATGTGGGCAATAATAATATCGATTAGGGAGAACCTTCCTACACTAGAGATGGAAAGGCGGATTTATCATACCAAATAGAGAGTTAGAATACCTCTTCATATAGCAGAGGTTGCATGTTAAGTGGCAAATTAGAGGTTCCACAAGATCTCATTAATTCACAATTGAGGAAACATCGAGGTATGTTTAAGGCCAGAATTCAAACCCATATCATTGTGATCAACTTGTTTAACCCGTTTTCTACTACATGAGCCCTTTTTTCCCATGAAGAAGTATGTTTAGTATTATACAACATTTCAACACATGAGGAGTTCGAATTATAGCATTTTATAAGAATATACAGAGACGATGCATCTTAAGGAGATGACATAATACAAGATCTAAAATAATGAGTAAATGCTAATAAGATATGCTCATAGAGACACTGGCTAAGAGAAAGGCATACATAAATAACATCTTGATATCTTCGTATTAGGTATTGGGCACCTTCTCAATAGTACAAAATGTTCATGTGAAAAATGAAAATTTGATAACATATGCTATCCAAAAACTTGTGTAGATTTTGTTTATCTCCAATATCTTATGCAAAGCAGAAATTTGAACATGGTCCTAGAATAAAAACACTACCTCCTTTGTTATTACATTCCCTACTTTGGAAGAGAAAAACCCAAATAAGCTATACTTATTAAATCAGTTCATACTTCATAACAATATTAGTCATATAAAAACAATGACCTACATCATCGATCATTCAAAATATGCATGGCATACTATTTCCTCCACTAATCTTTACACATGATGTGCATTTCACAACAAGACGACTACCTTAATACCTTTCCAAACTTCCAAGTGAAAAGGAAGCACTCGAAGTTTTGCCAAGGCGGGAGGCGGGCGACGGGCGGGCGGCGGGAGGCGGAGGGGAGGGGAAGGAGGGGGTCCGGGAGGGGGGGGGAGGGGAGGAGGGCGGCGGGAGAGGCCGGAAAGGGAGGGACGTGGCGGGGAGGCCGGGAGGGGGAGGAGGCGCGGGGAGGCCGGGAGGGGGAGGGGGGCGGAGGGGCGGCGAGGGGTCGGGAGGGGGAGGGAGGCGGCGGGGAGGCCGGGAGGGGGAGGGGTGGGCGGAGGGGGCGGGGGGGGACGCCGGGAGGGGAGGGAGGCGGCGGGGAGGCCGGGAGGGGCGGGGGGGTCGGGGAGGGGGGGAGGCGGCGGGGAGGTCGGGAGGGGAGAGGTGGGCGGAGGGGCGGCGGGGGGACGCCGGGAGGGGGAGGAGGTGGCGGGGAGGCCGGGAGGGGAGGAGGCGGCGGGGAGGCCGGGAGGGGAGGGTTGGGCGGAGGGGGCGGCGGGGGGGACACCGGGAGGGGGAGGGAGGCGGCGGGGGGAGGTCAGGAGCCTCGGTGGGCGGAGGGGGCGGCGGGAGATCGGGGGGGCTGGGGGATTTTTGCTATTTTTAGGTTTAGCTAGCTCGGCGCCAAGATCCACGGCGCCGAGGTCGGCGCCACTACCCACGGCGCCGAGGTGGTGCCACCTCGGCGCCACGCAGGACGGCACGCTGGAGCGGGTATGCGACCTCGGCGCCACGCAGGACGGCACGCTGGAGCGGGTATGCGACCTCGGCGCCGTGTCCCACGGCGCCGACCTTTGGGTCAAAAATGGAATTAAAACTGCCAGGGGTCTAAATGTGAATATTTTTCAGAAAAAAGGCTAAAATAGAAAAATTTCAGGAAGGCAAAATAGAGTGCTCATTCTATTCATGACACCTGGCACTAGTCGAAACAAATAGGGAAGGCAAAATAGAGTGCAGCATGTTAGTTTTGATCTAGGCCAAACGGCCGTAAGAGGGAGACGTGGGGTATCCACGTCCTCGCGCCCTGATAAGGGGATAACTGTTTTTTGGTTACGGTCCCCTGTTGCAACAGCGCAATATAAAAGGAGGGGTCCCGGTATCTCACGTGACAACTCTCGTTCCCGTGAGAACCAAAACCCCGTACAAAACCAAAAGGGAAACCGATCTACTGTGCGCTGCTAGCAACGGGAAGGCCGTCGTCGCCTCCGCAGGACCTCGCCGGCGACAACCCTCTGCACCGACTCTTCCTCACGCCTGCATCAAGCAGGCACGGGTCTTCGCTCATGGCGTTCATCGGCGACCGTAAGTTCTCTCGATTCCCCGTTCTCTAGGTGTTCTTGTGTTAGGCTAGCAGATAACGTGACATGCATTAAGATTAAGTCCTACATTTGGTATCAGAGCACTGCTAGCCTTCCTAGAATCCTAGATTTATTTCGGTTAGCATTTAGAAGGAGGGGATCGTGAAATCTTTTGCAAATCCTGACGAAATCCCCAAATTAAACCCTCTGTTCAAGGCAAAGAAACAAAAAAAATAAATAAATAAGTAAAATCTTGCCTTGGGTGTGAGCGCCAGTGCGCCTCCCCACTGCTTGGCGCTGCGTCGCTCTATTGGTTCCCCGGCCGCCTCCTGGCCCCACGCGCCACTGCTGCCCCGCCGCGCATAAAGCCGCTCGCGCCAAGGCTTAGCCCCGGCCGCCGCAAGCCGCGGCGCTACCTCTGCGCTCCTCTGCACTGCGCCGACCAGCTGCGCCCGGCGCCACGCGACTACGCGGCCGCGCGCTGGCCGCGCAGCCTCCCGTGCCGCCTCCCGCCTCAAGGCGCTGCGCACGACCTGCGCCGCCTCCCGGCGCAGAGCCACGCCGCTAAGCCCGCCAAAGACGCGCCTCCCTCAAGGCCTCCGCTCAGCAGCCGCTCCTCCTCGATCCGCTTTTGGGGAGGCAGGTGATCGTGCATGTGGTGGAGCGTTTTTTTGGGGAAGTTTTTTTTTTACCAGTCAATGCTGAGATAAGGTTTGGGTTAAAAAGAGAATGCTTTGACCAATAGTGTCGGTGGACACTTTTCAGATTGAGAAAATTTTAAATAAGGACCCCCTAAAGCTTTAAGAAATTATGTGTTACGTTTTCAGCATATATATATATATATATATATATATATATATATATTATGCATGTTTTTTGGATATATATATATACATGTACACATGAAATTATTTTATGGTGTATATTCTTACGCTGTTAAGTTTATTTTCAGTATATATATTTCATGTATTATGATATGCCTCATGTTCTTTAATTAATTGTTATTTGATGTCTCTCATGCAATATATTACTGGATAATGTCTTTAAGCTGCTGAAATATTATGCTATCTTTTCCGCTGCATGATGTTCTCCCCTAATTGAATGGAACCAACGAGAAATTCAATTAGAGGGGTATAATTAATTTTTTACGTGCTATTACTTTTGGACCAACGTTAATTGTAATAGCATGTTATCGATTATGTTCCTTTTTGATATGTTGTTTTGGCCATGCTATTACTCTTTGATCAACGTTAATTGTAAATTGCATGCCCTAAATCATGTTAAATTTATCGTCTTCTGCCCAACGGTGATACGAAAAATTATTATGAGCATGTTGTTAATCATACCAACGTAAGATTAACTTTTCATGCAAATCGATTATGTGTTTTTCCTAATGTAAATTTTTAAATTTTTTCAGTTTCTTCTATTTCCGCTCAAGTTAATGCAATTGAGCCACTTAATGGTAGCAACTTCCAGAAATGGAAGTTCACCCTTATGACGACATTTCAGCTCTTGGATCTGGACTATGCGTTCAGGTTCGATGAGCCTGTCGCTCCTAATGAAGGGGACGACAAATTTGATGATAAAATGAAGGAGTACAAAATTAATGCTGAAAAGTGGGAGCGGTCTAACCGCGTTTCACTTGCTGTAATGAAAAACTCCATCAGTGAGACTATTAGGGGAGCAATCCCTGAAAAGGAAAGGGTGAAGGACTACTTGTCCTCTATCGAGGATCATTTTAAAGGATCCTCCAAATTTTATGCTACCACACTGATGCACAGGCTCATGAACACTAAGTACAATGGTACTGAAAATATCCGTGAGCACATTATGACCATAATTAACATTGCTGCCAGACTTAAGACAATGGACATGGCAATTTCTGACGGCTTTGTTGTCCATTATATTATGATGTCTCTTCCTAAGTAATTTGAAGCTTTCAAGGTGAACTATAACACCATTAAAGACAAGTGGACAATGAGCGAGTTGATCGCCAATGTTTCTCAGGAGGAAGAGAGGCTCAAGGCTGAGGGAACTGATTATGTTATAAATCACATCAAATCTTCAAATAAAGCCGGTCCCTCTAGAAATAGAGGAGGCTACGAAGGAAAGGAAAAGAGGGAGCAACCCTACTCCCCTTATAAGAAGCCGCAAAGATCCACAAAGATCCTAAAGCGCCTCAACACGCCTGTGTCCCGGGAGCTCAAATGGACAAAAGAAAAATGATGAGTACCACTTTTGTCAGTCCAAGGACCATTTCAAAAATAATTGTCCTGGATGGCTAAAATGGCTCGCCAAGAAAGGTACTTATGAAATTACTTTTGTTGATGAAGCATTTTATGCTGATTTTCCTATAAATTCTTGGTGGATTGATTCGTGCCATCTTTGGCACGCTATTTAATTCCTTGCAGGGATTCCATATGTTGAGAAATCTCAGAGGGGAAAGAAGCCTAAGAGTGGCTAATGGAATAGAAGCTGAATTAAAGCTATTGGATCAGTTTCCTTAGTTTTGAATAATGGTTTTGTAATGAAACTTCATGATGTTCTTTATGTTCCCTCGATGAAAAGAAACTTAATTTATGTTTCATTATTGGATAATGATAGATATTCATGTAATTTTGGACACGGACAGTGTCTTGTTTATTTCAATAATGATAATGTTGGTCATGCCATCCGACACGACAAGCTTTATATGTTATCCCTGCAAAATTCTCCTACATCCATGAATGTATGTGATGAGAATAAAAAGCGTAAGCGAATTGATGAGACTTCGTCGAAATTGTGGCACTGTCGTTTGGGCCACATTTCGAGGGGAAGAATTGAACGTCTCATTAAAGATGAAATTCTCCACCCTTTAGACTTTAATGATTCGGATGATCATTGCCTTGATGTATCAAAGGCAAGTATGTAAAGCAAATAAAGAAAGGTGCTACTCGAAGCACCAGGGATTTTGGAATTAATCCATACTGACATATGTGGTCCTTTCCCTGTGACATCAGTGGATGGTTATAATTCTTTCATTACGTTCACTGATGATTACTCACGTTATGGCTACATCTATCCCATTAAAGAGAGATCGGAAGCACTTGATAAATTTAAGATATTTAAGGCTGAAGTTGAAAATCAGCACAATCTAAAAATTAAAGTAGTGTGTTCAGATCGCGGGGGAGAGTATTATGGGCGACACGCAACTTATGGGCAGGTTCCTGGTCCCTTTGCCAGGTTCCTACAAGAAAATGGTATAGTCGCCCAGTACTTAATGCCTGGTGATCCCCAGCAAAATGGAGTAGCGGAAAGAAGAAACCGCACGCTTATGGACATGGTTCGAAGTATGTTGAGCTACTCCACTTTGCCAGTAAAGTTATAGATGGAAGCATTAAAGACCGCTGCACACATACTCAATCGGGTTCCCAGTAAATCAGTACCTAAAACACCCTATGAATTATAGACTGGGAGAAAACCAAGTTTGAACTACCTCCATGTGTGGGGTTGTGCAGCTGAAGCTAAAGTATTTAACCCACAAATTGGGAAATTAGATCCGAAGACTGTGAGTTGCCATTTTATTGGCTACCCTGACAGGTCTAAAGGGTATCGATTCTATTGTCCAGATCGTACCACAAAATTTGTAGAGACAAGACACGCTGTGTTCTTGGAAAATGATGGCATCAGTGGGGACTTGGAGCCCAGGAAGATTGATCTTGAGGAGAAGCGGATTTATGTTCCTTCACCACTAATCCGACAGACTGATTTTCCTATGCCCCAAGTGGTTGTGCCCCAAGTTGTTGTGCCCACAGTTGATCCTGTAGTTGCAACTCCTATTGCGTCTCCAGTTAATTCTGTGGCTACCCCTCCTGTTGAGGGCTCTGAAAATACTAGTGCTGTACCTAATGATGAGTTTTCACAGCCCTCTATGACAGTTAATGAACAGCCTAACGAGTCTACTATTGTACCTGTCAGGAGATCAGAACGAGTGAGGAGATCTGCTATCCCAAGTGATTATGAGGTTTACTTGAATGAAGATGATCTTGGGAAGATGGATGGATCCTAACTTTTATAAGGAAGCTATGAAGAGTAAGGATTCATCTAAGTGGCTAGATGCCATGAAAGATGAAATTAAGTCTATGGGCGATAATGATGTATATGACTTATTAGAAATTCCTAATGGAGCCAAAACAGTAGGCTGTAAATGGGTCTACAAAACCAAACAGGACTCTAAAGGGAATATCGAAAGGTTTAAGGCGAGACTTGTAGCAAAAGGGTTTACACAAAGAGAAGGCATTGACTATAATGAAACATTTTCTCCTGTCTTGACTAAAGATTCTTGTAGAATCATAATGGCGCTCACAGCACATTTTGATTTAGAGTTGCACCAAATGGATGTTAAGACTACATTCCTGAATGGAGACTTATATGAGGACGTTTAGATGACACAACCGGAAGGTTTTGTTGTGGAAGGCGAGGAACATTTGGGATGCAAGTTAAGGAAATCCATATATGGCCTGAAGCAAGCTTCTAGGCAATGGTACCTTAAGTTCGATGAAGTTATAAGGAATTTTGGATTTAAGGATAATGATGTTGATAATTGTACATATGTTAAGCTCAGGGGGAGTAATTACACCTTCTTAATCCTTTATGTGGATGATATATTATTGGCCAGCAGTAGTGTGGACATGCTGCGGGAAACTAAAAGATTTCTTTCGTCCAATTTTGACATGAAGGATCTCGGTGAAGCATCTTATGTTCTTGGTATTGAAATTCACCGAGATAGGTCCAAAGGAAAATTAGGTTTATCACAAAAGGCATACATTGACAGAGTACTAAAGAGATACAATATGCATAAATGCTCTGCCTCGCCTGCTCCTATTGTTAAGGGCGATAAGTTTGGGAAATTTCAATGCCCAAAGAATGACTATGAATCTGATCAGATGAAGGCTATACCTTATGCTTCTGCTGTCGGAAGTATTATGTATGCTCAAGTATGTACACACCCTGATTTAGCTTTTGTTACCGGGATGCTTGGCAGATATCAATCAAATCCAGGATCGGACCACTGGAAAGCCGTTAAGAAAGTCCTACGCTATATGCAAGGCACTAAAGGTCACATGCTCACATATAAAAAATGCGATAACCTTGAGGTTGTCGGTTATTCTAATGCTGATTTTGCGAGGTGTAAAGACACTAAGAAGTCCACATCAGGTTATATTTTCACCCTCGCAGGAGCAGCGATATCATGGAAAAGTGTGAAGCAAACACTTACTGCATCGTCGACAATGCAGGCTGAATTTGTGGCATGTTATGAGGCTACCGGGCAGGCTGTATGGCTTAAGAACTTTATCCCGGGATTAAGAGTGGTAGACAGCATTTCCAGACCACTCACTTTGTACTGCGATAATCAACCCGCAGTTTTCTATTCGAGTAACAACAAGTCAAGTGTGGCTGCCAAGCACATTGACATAAAGTATCATGTTGTGAAAGATAGAGTTCATGATCAAACAATTAAGGTTGAGCATATTGGAACTAAATTTATGCTCGCGGATCCGCTCACAAAAGGCCTACCACCCAATACTTTTCGTGATCATGTTGCCGGCATGGGTTTATTGGAGAGCCTGTGATCCTGGAATAAGAGGACCATATAAAGTAATCAACTCCCATGAAGTATTATGTTATCTAATTGATATAAAATGAAGCACTATAAGTACTGATGTCCAGCGGTACTTAATTGACTGTTGTGACGCATCACTTTGATGTGAACTTTTATTGAGAAAGGGCTTATGATGTTTAGCCTTACGATCAAGGGGGGAATGTTAGTTTTGATCTAGGCCAAACGGCCGTAAGAGGGAGACGTGGGGTATCCACGTCCTCGCGCCCTGATCGGGGGGGCTAACTGTTTTTTTGTTACGGTCCCCCGTTGCAACAGCGCAATATAAAAGGAGGGGTCCCGGTATCTCACGTGACAACTCTCGTTCCCGTGAGAACCAAAACCCCGTACAAAACCAAAAGGGAAACCGATCTACTGTGCGCTGCTAGCAACGGGAAGGCCGTCGCCGCCTCCGCAGGACCTCGCCGGATCACGTGTTCATGTGCTTACTTCCCCACGCGCCCATGTGTCGCTTCTTCTTAGATCATGGGCGCTCCCATGTGGTTTCGGCTTGGACGCTTCCCACATGCACTAGCTGATTCCCATGTGGCTTATGCTCTTCCTTCATGATCCCCTTGGATCATGTGTCTCTTGCATTGTTTCCTCTCTATGCGGTTCATGTGTGCACCCTTCTTCAGACGCCCGAGCAAAGCCATGCGCTAGGGCCTCCTTCTCTCTCCCCTCCCCGCCGCCCCTCCCCCCCGCGCCCCGCCCCTCCTCCCCCTCCCCGCCGCCCCCTCCTCCCCCCCCGCAGCCTCCTCCTCCTCCCCCCCGGCCCCGCGGCGCCGCCGCCTCTCCTCCTGCCGCTGCCTCCTTCTCCCTCCACCTCCTGCTCCGGCGCTTCGACGAGGTGCGTGCTTGCTTGTTCGCCGCGTGTGCCCGGAATGGTCGAGGAGGTGCGGTGCTGACAGGTTGGTTCTGTTAGAAAGTGAGCAGAACAAGCATGCCTACTCTATTGCACTTGCCGCTATCAAGATTCAGACCACCTTCAGGGGTTACCTTACCTGGTAATGAACTGCACTTGTGGGACAATTTTATTTGCTGTTGTTACCTCTATTGATGTCCTTGCACTAGCAATACCCAAAAAAAAAGTTAATCAGATGTTTTGATTGGTGCGGGTCTCTGTCTTGAGCTTCCATTGGCATTTGAGAGCATGCACATAAGTCAGCAGCCTGTTATGGATTAAGATTTTGTAAGATATCCGATTTGGTTGGCGAGAGTTGTTTATCGATGCATCAATCATCATTATGTGCTTTGTCCATTTCGGAACACCACCAAGATTGTGCTTTTATTGGTCATTTTCAAACATATTTTTGGCTGATGTTTCCAATGTTGTTACACATAAGACTATGTTGATGCTGATATAATAGCTGAAAAAAAGTCAAAAGTGACACAGATTACATTGAACTTCACAGGACTTGATAAGTTATATATCTTTTGTTTAATTCTTTTTTATGTGACATTAAGTGGTTACTAAATTTGCAAAAATTTAATGCTTTAGGCAAGGAGAGCATCATGGCACCGAGAGGCCTTGTGAGGTTGAAGTCGCTAGTTGATGGAAATGCCACAAACGTCAAATCGCCCACACCTTGCATTGCACACAAACAATGACAAGAGTTCAAACTCAAATTTACTCTAGAAGGGTGAAGATGGAGGAGGAAAAACAGGCCTTCAAAGGCAGCTCCAGGTTAAAGCATCAAAGGGAACTTGAGAAAATGAAGGTGAGCACTCCATTTGATATAATCCTTCTAAGCTCCTAATTTCATCTTTAGTAACCTTTTCTTGTTTATATTCTATGAGTAAAAATCGCTAATGGAATCTATTTTGGGCATTATATATATTTTATATTTACATAATTAGTTAAAACATAACAGTCACATTAACACAGATTACCGTAATCATTCTGCAATAATAGAATAAGACAGGTTTGACATTACAAATTCTGACATTATAATAGAATAATAGAATAGAGCGGTGTGAAGAGCGGCGGCGCGGGCTTGGCTCGTGGCATCGGCGTGCGGCTCGCGGTGGCATGCAGAGCAGTGGCAGCACGTAGAGGCGGTGCGCAGGCAGCGATGTGGGTAGGAGACGCACAGCACAGCCTGGTATTATTTTGGCTATATTTGGTACTTTGGTTTAGGCCTCACTTAGAGCTTTGTACAGGGCTTCCAAATTTCACGGTACAGCCCTGGATGAACAGTGTCTCCTGCACAAGATTTTACTCTGACGAATGACGCAAGTGTATAATTGTATATTTAATCATGGTTTGCAGTCTTTGGATCATTCTCGAACTAGAAGCATCCATTGAATCATGTTGACTAACCAAATAATTTGACCGTAAAAATCTTTACTACACATGTTTATTAAATCCCTGTCTCCTCACCGGAAGAATTACAGACAACGATCATGCAGCAATTAAAATTTCTGTTCAGGAAGGATGTAACCACCGTTTCACAACGTAATTGACAGCATGCATCCCGGAAGGTTGCTGTATACTGAGATGGCGTATTCTGATAGACCGCATTGAACACAAGAATTAGGTAAGGAAAAACAAGGTGACCTTAGCAGCCACTCCATTCCACTGAGGATTTCCTCCTTTTTTAGGTTAAGACAGGTCTAGCTGGTTCAAGGTTTTTGCATTATAGAAGTTCTCTTATCGTAGAAGCTAATTGTACAACTCTAAAAAGCTATAACATGGTGAAGCCACAAATACAGCTCAGCTATCTGCCTGTCACTCCACTCTACCATTAAGTCTTGGCATAACAATTTCCGGCAGACATAGCAGTGGCTCGTCAGATACAGCTAGTCCTACTTTCAGTTCACATCACATTGTTCAACAAATATCCAAATAAGGATAGAACAATATCTCATCTTGATTTGAACTAGGTTTTGCTGCTCTATGTAAAATATAGAGGGTGATATCTCTCACAAAGGCTGAATCCTCCAAAGCTTGAACTAGTTGCCTTTGCAACAGTGGAGAGAGATATTATGCATCATGTGTTTGCCAACCCATTTTGACCTTTTCGCGAACAGAATGGAACCATCATGACCCAAGCACAAGTAAATGTTCCATCCCTCATGTCAGGCTACGCTCATGTGAATCAAGAAATATGCACCATTGATTGCTGCCATAAGATGATATCATAAGTTCCTCTAGCTTTTCAGTGGATCTGCTGCACATTCTATGAATATTGCAAAGCAGAAACCCCAGTGCCATGCGAAAGTACAGCATTATGATGCCAATTCTTATATCCAAGAAATATTTTATCCAAAATACTCGATTTTTTTTTTTGCAAAATTTCCAAAGAAACCTAAAATTGAAGCAAGAACTTTTCCATTTTGCCAAACCCACATATCAATATCCACTTTACGATTCATATCAGCCACTGAACTCACATAGATCCGTTTATCGAGGAAATGTACTCCAAGTGAAAGACCCTATGATGAATCCATATGAAACAAATTGTCCAAGCAGAACAAGATGAAAGAGAAGATCAAAATACATGTCACCAGAAATCCCCACAAGAGCACACCCCATCTTCCAACCTGTGGAACCGACGGTTATCCCTGAGAATCACAACCCTTCCTGTACACTTGCTGAGATACTTAACTGCATTATGGCAATCATCACACACCCGTAAGTTCTTCATAACTCGGATTGGCACACCTTCCAGAACAATCAGAAGCCCTAACCCCATTGCTAGCCTTTCACTGTGATACCTCACTGTTGCCCGCTTCTCATCCTTGTCCACATCCTTAACCACTGCACCAGTGTCTGCCACATAACCAGCTGCCTCCATCTTCTCACCAACTTTCTGCAGCACGTTGTACATTTCTTCACTTCTTGGATGTCTCCTGCAATTTGACACAAAGGTATGCACCTCGCCTGCAGCTTCCAGCCAGCTAAGTCCAGTCTCTTTCCGTACACCTGCGTCACGCATTGCCTTCCTCGCAAGTGCTGCATCAACATGCCTTCCTGCAGCTGCATACGTGCTTGACAAGAGCATGTGTGCACCGGAGCTGCGGGAACCTGTCTCAAACAGCCTCTCTGCAGCAATTGCCGCAGTATCAGCATCCTTGAACATGCGACATGCCATGAGTGCACCCCAAACAGACTCAGGTGGTTCCATGGGCATCGACTCAATAAGATCCAGTGCTTCACTTATACGTCCTACACGACCAAGTAGGTCAACCATTGCAGATGCGATGAGCACTGTGTTCCAAATCCCAAGGTTTCTCTCAGGCGCTGCACTAAATACCTGGTAAGCACAATCCACAAGGCCACACTTTGAGTACAACGAAACAAGTGAGCTACCCACAAACGGTGATGCGTCAAGTGATGTCTTTATAGACCGGGCATGCACCTGAGCCCAAAGCTCAAAGAGTGTCGCCACAGCGCGCACACGAACAATGCATGAAATTGTGAAGTCATTGACCTGCACAGCCTCCTCGAGTGCTAAGTGGAAGATCCCCAGTGCAGTAGGATGCATCCCAGCATCAGCATACCAGCAGATGAACGCGGACCATGAGACAACATTCCTCTCCGGCATTTCATCAAACGGCCGGCGGGCGCTCGGAAGGCGCCCGCACTTGGCATACATGCCAAGAGCCACCGACCCAACAAACAAATCGCTAGCGAAGGGCATCTTGAAGGCAAGGCCCACCAACCTCCTACCCCACCCCTTCCTCCAACACTCACCGTCCTCCGGCACCGCCTACCAATCTCTTACCCCACCCATCGCCCCCACAGCCGCCCACCACAGGATCACCGCCCTGGCCTCCCTCTATACCCGGAGGAAATGGTAAACCCTAAGCGTGGGGGGCAGGATTCTCCCCTCGGGCTCACCAGCGAGGAGGAAGAAAGGATTACCGGAGAAGAAGGTGAAGATGATAGCATATAAATCATTGCGTACATTCAAATATGAGAAATCCGATTGATTTCCCTCTAGATTGCCAGAGAAGAAGGTGACGATGACGACATATAAATCTTTACTCATATTCAAATATGAGAAATCCGATTGATTTCCCTCTAAATATCATGCAAATGTTGCCGTTATTTATTTATTATTGAGTAAAGCAGGGTTTCCTCGTCGTGCAGGTTTCCAACAAGGGGGGATCGGCGTATGGTCCGTGGAGCACGCCGGTGGCAATAACTTCGTACGCCTCCTCCGTCGAATGCGCGCCGTCCCAGCTCACGAACCTGGCCGGGTCACCCCCAAATGGTGGCGTTCGAGTTGCACGGGCTGATGGTGTGGTAAGTGCCGTTGCCACCGCAGCATGCAACTAGAGGATTCGGAATCCCTGCAACCAAATTAAAATTAGCACTTACTGCAGATTATTTATGTGCACTTAAAAATTCTTTAAAAAATCATGAGGGCATAATAGTCAGCGTAGATGAGCTTCACGCCCGTGTTAAGCGGCTTAAGCCTGTCGATCTCCGCCTGCAGAACCAGGTTGTGGCGCTGGGAGAAGTCGTTGTACCAACCATTACTACAAAAAAAAATTATATTAGACGTCACAACAGACAGTTCATAAAAACCGTCTGTATTAAATACAATTACAGACAGTTTTTATCAAAAATCATCTGTGATATTGCCAATATCATAGACGGTTCTTACTTAAGAACCGTCTGTAATATGGCAATATCACAGACGGTTCTTATTTAAAAATCGTCTGTGATATATTTCCCGCCCCACATACCTCTAAAATTTCATAATTTCTCGCTTGAGTTCGAGTATAATTCCGTTTTGACACACCTTTAGTAAAACAGCCATAACTTTTGCATACAGTGTCCGTTTTCGACGTTTTTGTACTCGTTGAAAAGATAACGACGAGCCCGATAAAAAAATGACCTGCTTGCGTCAGTCACCCTCAAAGACCCTCAAAATTGGCCATTTGTAGCCTCAAATTCGAATTAGAAGTTTTTTATTTCTGTTTTTACAAAAATTTTCGATCTTCTCTTCAAATTTTAGGGTTTGTCTCAACTGCAAAGTTGTAGATCTCGTCGAAACTTTTCAAATGAGTATATATAAGCTATACAAAACTTTGCTATTTCATACTTTAAGACTAGTTGTTTATATTGTATCGGTATATATATAGCCAATATCACAGACGGTTCTTAATTAAGAGTCGTCTGTGATATTTGATATCACAGACGACTCTTAATTAAGAACCGTCTGTGATATATCTCCCGCTTCGCACATCTCTAAAATTTCATAATTTCCCGTCTGAGTTTGAGTAGAACTCCTCTATAAATACTCACCTGAATCCATCCACCCCCTCCCTTCAAATACGTCTGTGGGGTTTAGGTCTTCATTGTTTCTCGCTTCTTCCCTCCATTGTTTCTTCAAGTATTTGATTCTGTGGGGTTTAGGTCTCCATCGTAGCTTCCATTGTTGATACTTTGTTGGGTTTAGGGTTACCTGGGAGCTTACAGTAAGGCAGCTGCTAAGAAGGCCTACCCGAGCTTGTGATGGTGGATTGTTCTCTGCTATGTTGCTTTTATTCTTCTCTTCATCGTAGCGTCTATTTTACTTCCATTGTTTTCTGCTATGTAATGGTGGACTGTAATCTTGTGATGTTGTAATAGTGGATTGTAATCTTATGATGTTGTAATGGTGGATTGTAATCTTGTGATGTTGTAATGGTAGATTGTAATGGAAATAAAATGTTCTCTGCTATGTTTGATATCGTATTTGCTTGTTTTCAAAAAGCATAGCTAACATTTCCTGAGGCTAAATTAAAAATAGAAAAAAATTTAGGTATAGAATGAACTATCATAGACGGTTTTGTAGTATAAACCGTCTGTGATCACACATCACAGACGATTCTAAGTTTAGAACCATCTGTGATAGTGTTTTTCACAGACGGTTCTAGTTACAAACCGTCTATATTGTATTTATCACAGACGGCTCACAAACCGTCTGTGATAACTTTCGATTATTACTGACCTATAAATCCAGACGGTTCAAAAAACTGTCTGTGATGACGTTTTAGAACCGTCTGTGACGATAATTTCTGTAGTAGTGAACGGAGGCATCCATACTGATCATACTCCGATTTGTCCTGGCTCTGGAAAGCGCTGAGGTAGGAGGGAGCACAGCCTCTCAGCATGTTCCCAGGCACGACGATGGTCTTGGCGCCAAGGCAGATAAGTTCCTGCCGGTTTCAGGGCATGGTTTTAATCTCATCTGAGTCTACAACTTATTGCGAGATGTGAATATGCTATGGTAGTTTTTATTACTAAAAGGGGATAAATAGGACAGCGGATAAGTAGGGGACCTCCCTTAATTGGGAAAAATCCGCCTCATTCTTACCTGGATGGCACAAACGATGGTGCCGACGACATCAGGGATAAGCAAGCAAGCTTGGTCGCGGGGTCAGCCGCTGAAGGACCAGTAGTTGTAGTCGTTCGCTCCGATCCCGCCCAGCAAGATGAGAGGCTCGCGTAGAATCTTCTTGGAGTCTTTGCAGCAGTGAATTAAAAAAGAAACCAGTTTAGCTAGTTGTGTGGTCGAGTTGGGCCATGAGTGCAATAACGAACATAGGTTAGGGACTTCAGGACATTGCCAAACCTTTGTAGAAACTCAAACCCATGTTTCCAAGAAGAAATAGGTAGAGCAATGTGTAGGACCGCCAATGACAATAGAGGAGGAGTGAATGATACCTTCTCAAATTTTTTCTAAGTATTAGAAATCTTTTATTCCAGAGCTAGAGAGCTAACAATATTATATTTCACAACCTACAACCAAACACTGAAGATGTACAACATTGCACTAGACCGGTTTGACTGGCCACAGATCGACGGGCAGACCAGCCTCAAGCCTACGGTCTGACTAGTCACCACTCGGTGATCTAATTGGTGGCAAGCCAATAGTCTGACCGGGCTCAGAAGTGGTCTGACTGCTCCCCTGTTCTCAGAATAAAAAATTGGACTAAGTCCAAACCACTTTTGCTGCAAATTGTAAAATCTATGATAAAATAAGATCAAACTTTGCACAAACCTTTCTGAGTGTCTCAAAACTTATTTCATCCAAGGATCAGGATGATCCTGGTCAAAGTCCCAACTTTTCCTCAAAACATACAAGATTGCATCAAGATTGGGTAAATCTCAAAAACTTGGGATATAACTTGCTCATGGGTTAATATCAGCCAAGATGGCTCTAGATGTGTTCTCATATATTACAACAAGCAAAAACAATTGACGGTTCAAAACCAGAACTCTCAGATCAAGATTTCTCAATAAGACCTCCAAATCAAGCAAAACCGTGCAACTTCAAGAACATGCAAATCACAGTACCTAGACGGATGAGATTTGATCTACATGAGTCATCTCCATCTCTTATATGTCATTGGCACCAGCTAGATCAAGAAGGAGAGAAAAAAGGCAAAGAATTAACAAGAACAAGAGCATATTAACCAAGACAAGATGGATTCATGAGAGATGAACAATCTTAATTATATTGCTATTTGAGAATAAAGGATTTATAGTCACTCCATGAGGAGGATAAGAGAGTACACCACAACACTCATTCTTCTCTCTTAAACCCTAACTCAAGAATGGTTAGCAACAAGCCTCCATCCCACTCCACTAATGGAACATTCTATTTTTCAGAGTTTATTTGAAACTTTTAAAAGAAAATCTACCATTTGGATTTTTTTGGATTTAATACAAACTTAAAATAAATTTTTAATAATTAAAAGGATCTAATATGGCTAAAATAAACATTAACATTTGCTAGAAGTATTTTATTTGGGTTTCACATTATTCAATTTTAGCATGATGAATCAATTTGGTCAATTCTTTCAATTTTTTCTCCCTAAAATCAATGAGAACTTGAATATTTAGGACTGAATTGAAGCAAGGTTTTAGTGGCACTATTAATTTTTAGTTCAAACAAGATAGAGTTGTAGCAAGATAAAATAGTAGAACCTAAAGCAACAACACATATGCCAACATAATCATTGCTAGACTTGAGTGTCATTAGCTCATCCTTAGCATCTATGAGTTGACTGATAATAGAAGAATGAGCAATTCTAAGCTTATCCAACTCACAATGTAAAGCAAGGCAAGTATCACATTTTTTTAGCACCACGAATTATAGATTTGAGCCTAACAATTTCTAAGTTCAAGTTGTCAATCATGAAATCCTGATTCTTGATTTTCTTAGCTTTTTTTCTACGTTCTCTTTTAACTCAAACAAGGGCATACTCCATATCCTTGGTCGAGGGACATACCTCATGGGGATCAATGTAGAGAGTATCATTGTTGATGATGTTACCGGTGATGTCATCGTCGGCTATAAAGCACATGGCGGTGAAGTCATGGTTCTTCTTCTTGCCTCTGGAGTCATCCTTGTCGTTCTCTATCCCTGAGTTCATATCACTCACATTGATAGTCTCGAGAGTGGCAAGGATCTAGTTGATAAACTTGTAGTAGTTGGTCTTCTTGGGCTTCACGTCGCGAGCTTAGAGCACTTGGCCCGAATGTGGTTCAGCTCACCACACTCAAAATAAGTGAAGGGGCTAGTACTCTTATGGTTCCTTATATTGTGATAACCTTTTGTGAATTTGGTATATAGGAGTACTAAGTCCTCCTCTGAGAGTGTCTCCATCTGTTTGTCATTCAGAGAATGCAAGGTGGACAAGGAAAAATTAGAAGAATCAAAGTCAAAAGAACTAGAAGAATTGCTTTGAGTAGGGTCGACTATAAGAGCCATTGACTCTATCTTGAGGAGATATGAGATAAAGTCAATCTTATACGTCTTCAACCTCGAGTAAAGCTTATTCATGATAAGCTCACTCATGATAGCGTTATCATTGATAGATGTACCCAAATATTCAATATCTTGGGCACCAAGAACTTGACGTGCATTCTTAGACTCAGTAAGTCAAGCCAACCACATGTAGGTTGCTAAGAATCTTGGTGAATCTAGCAAACAACTCATCCAAATATTCACTAGGCTTTTGCTCAAACTTAAAGTATTTTTTTGAATTGATTCTATCTCACTTTCTTGATCACTATGGAGTACTTATAGTGATCAGTGATGTTCATCCAAATCTCGTGAGCAGATGCCAAGTGAAACTACTATATCAAATTCAGATCTACCAAGCCCTTTAATCAAGAAGTTGCGCGTCTTGTTGTTTGCCTTTACATCCACAATATTTGTTGAAGTGACATGGTCATCAGTAGGCACAAATAGGGTCTCTTGACTTTATCCTAAATTGGTTGCCTTTAGGCTTGAATGTAGGCTACCATATGTGCCTTCCAATAGGGATAGTTAACTCCATCAAAGACTAGTGGGTTGGTGGAGTACTTGTTTAATATCATGGCTCTAAGACCAGTTGAGATCTACCAAAAAGAACTAACCAGACTCTAACACTACTTGTAGGACCGCAATAGCAACAAAGGGGGTTGAATGGTGCCTTGTCCTATTTTCCCCAAGTACTAGAAATTTTTTTACTGCAGAACTAAAGGGCAAATAAGATCAAATTTCACAGTATACAACCAAACAACAATCCAAAACAACAAAGATGCATGAATACTGCACCTAACTGGTCTCATTGGCTACTAGCCGAAGATTAGACCGAGCCCAGGAGTAGTTAGACTCCCTCCTATTCCCAGAATAGAAAATCAATACGAGTCCAAACTACTTCGCATTGTCGCATCCTAGTCACCATCGAGGTTGAGGAGGCACACGTGCGGTAGGCACCACAAAATGGGCATGTTTTTTTCGGCTTCTCAAAATGGTTTTTGACTTTTGCTATAGTACCTAACTTTCAAGCGGAATATTTTTTAAGATGGAGTCTACAAGTTAATTATAGTACAGGTTAAAAGCCCAACATCTATACCATCCAAAATTGCAAGCGAATATCTCTTTCTCTGTAAATCTATTGCAAACAGCTAAAATATAAAAATTCCAGTCAAAAGCCATAAGCCGTAGCCATATCAAACAGGCCCAATGTGTCTTCAAAGGATAGCTACTTGTACAATGTCGGTGTGGCCATCTCTTCGCATTTTGTTTCCTGAGAACAGGTTGTCCCTCATGCAACGGACGACCTACACACACACACTCTCTCTCTCTCTTCCAGCTAGGATTTTGCTGATATGGAAAGGGGAAAAGATGACTGAAGTTATATCATTGTATATGCCCTAACAAGTTAGTAGAACATAAATGCACACTACAAGAACATGCAATTATTCCATGAAGGAAACCTCTTTGACTATTAAAAGTTGATCCTAGGGATCGAACCCTAGGCTTATTTACTCGAAGTATAGATATGTGTATGTTGAGTGAAAAAACTTATGCCTACACTCCATGAACCCTATTGTGTGTAGTCGGATGCATGTGCATGTGTAAGTGGTGTGTATAGGGTGTGCCTCCTCCCTTGCGCTCATAGAAAAAAGTCAACCAATCACTTGAGCAACAGTCGCCCGTGATGTGCCGTACACTATATACTAGGGTTTTAGCTAGCCTTCTTCTTTCTCTTAGAAGAAAGAAAGAAAAATTATTTTCTCTATTCTCACATAATTAGCACTTCTGATAAATTTTTTTGTCACAGGTACTTCACCCATTGTTTTTTTAAAAAAAATGGGACAGGAGCGCACTGCGATCAATTAAAAGGAGGGAGTTTACAACACCGGCCGAAGCTGGCCTAGCGCGAGTCCCAGGTTAACCTACAAGCAGAAGACCAAAAGCGGGGGAAAATACCTAGGCTGCTTTGAGGCTTAAAGAAGACCCTTCTCCTTTGTTCAATGGCCTCCTTAGTTCTTGCCACCAGTTCTTGCGCCGTGGCAGACTGATGTTAGAATATTCTCCGATTTCTTTCTTTCGAAGTGTTCAACATGGAGCTGATATCCAGGCCGTTGAAGTCTCCCTTGAGCTCTTTTGGCTTGTATGCTGTCGTAGTTCGATGGTTGAACCTGTTGGAGGATAGCTGCAACAAAAACCCCAAACCCAAAATATTAACCTTAATTTGCCCAGCCCACGATGGGCTAACCGGCTAATCTCGCCCCTCATGGGTCACGGCCTCGCGTCCGTCTATTGCTCTCCCTCGCGCAGCCGCGCTCAAAGTTTTCGGCGGCGCGGTTCGTGCGAAGGAATTTCTGGATCCGCCGCCGCCGGGGGAATAGCCCAAGTAAGATTTATCAAGGACTTTTTGTTATTTCTAATTAGAGAAGCATTGATGCAAGGCGATAATCATGTATAGTTTAGCAAGCTCGACGGCAAATCGATGTCAGACGACGTATGTGCGTCGGCAAAGCCAAGAGAAACGCCACCTTTTGCATGTAGCAATTCCTTTTTTCATTGGTATGGCAATTTGATACTATTAGAAAACCAGGGATAAGGGTTTCCGTTTAAACGGATTCTTTCCGTTTAAATGAGTTCCTATCCATATTGGGCACCTCACCCTCTCCTATAAATAGAGAGCCATATGGCCAATTTTGTACACCCCAATGCATATGAAGCAATAAAGAAAGACCAGGAGTTCTCTCTACCTCTCTGTGTTCAATCTATTATTCTGTGTTTCGGTGATTGATTCGTTCTTATACTTAGCAGAGAAATCTCTTGGACTGGTCGCCAGCGAGGGGTTTCTCAACACGTTATCAGCACGAATCACTCCGGTGAACGAAGGTAATCATCGAAGCACTTAATAGATTGGTTTTCTAGATCGCTTTGAATTTGCATTTTTTTTCTTCGCGTTCTAGATTGATTTTCTACGGTGCAAATCCGCTCTAATCTACCGTGAGCAGACCTGAAGTCGCCGGCACAATATCGATCGGTAGATAGCGAAACGGGGTAGATGTTGATTGCACTGTAGAAACGATGCAAATCCGCCCTAATCTACCGTGAGCAGACCTGAAGTCGTCGGCACAATGTCGATCGGTAGATTGTGAAAAGGGGTAGATGTTGATTGCATCGTAGATTAGAAACGAAAATTTTATGCATCTTTTCTGTTCGATAATTGCACAAAAAAGATTCGCAAGGGCGGCCCGCATGGCCACCGCGCTGATCGCGCACCGCCTCTCGGCATGAGGCAACACTCGGTCGCCGTCACACCCGCATGTGCACCAACACCGGCCCCGCGACGGCCGCCGTTGTCGTAGTCGTCGCGATCGCCCCGCCGCGACGCGCCGCGACGGCGCGCCACTCCGCCCCACGGTGCCACCGCCGCCGCCCGGCCCGCACACGCGCTTCGCATGGCACGCCACCGCCGGCCTCAAGACGCGCTTCGCGACGGCGCGCTGCCGCCGCGACGCCCGGCTTCTCGCTGCGCCGCATGCGCCCGCCACGGTGGCCTCGGCTTCGCGCCCGACGCGCAGATCGCCATCGGCGCCTCGGCTCCTCGCTTGCGCCAGATGCGCGCCGCGACGCTGACGACTCTCTTCCCTCCACTCGCTGCATGCGCGCGACGCCGATGACACCTTAGCCCCGTTGCGTGCCCGACGGCGCATCTTCCGCACCGCCGACCTCCTCGCTGCTGCGCGCGCGCGCGCCGCTGCCGCCGGTCTCTCGCGACCGCCCCCACCACGCCGCCGCGCCGCGCCGGCAATGCACTGCCCGCGCCGCGCATGGCCGCGCGCGCGCCCCGCCTCCACCTGCGCGCGCCGCATCGCCTCACCTGCGCCGCCACGCCCGCACGCCGCCGCCCACATCTGCGCATGTCCTGCACGACGGGCCGCCGCAAGCCTCGGCTGCGCCACCCCACGCCGCGCGCCGCTCCTTCCGCGCGCGCGCGAACGCGTGAACCTTGGGCGCCGCCGCTGCCGCCGCGCATGGCGCCGCCCGCCTCCGCGCGCCGCCGCATGCCGCCGCCACAGTGTGAACGGGCGAATGGGCGCATGGGCGAGAATGTGCCAAAAGTAGGCCGGGCAAAAAAAAAGGGGGGGCAGGGGCCGGCGGGTGAAGGGTAGCCCGGGGAAAATTTGCAGTACGCCCCTCGAAAATTCTAGAAATTACGTAAAATTTCTCTAAATTGAAAATTTTACGTATAGACCCCCAGAAAATGCAAAATTTGCTGAAAATTTGTATTCTAGCATAAAAGGGTCTTGGGAACCCGAATTTTGCATTATTTTCAGCATTTGAAGCTTGTTTATTTATGCCATTATTGTTTTATATATTTTCTGTATTTATTTACTGTTTTTGATTAATTGTAATTATTTAATTGCTTTTAATCACTGAAAATTAGCAGTAAATTATGGAAAATATATAGAGAATTATGGAACATTACGAGAATTTATTGTACCATTTATTTACCTGCAGTAAATAATTTTATGCATGTTTACCTGAAGTAAACTTATATGTTCCATTCATCACATGTAGATGACTGGCATCACGAACCGGGAGTTCGAGGAGCTTGCCTAGCATGGCAAGAACTATCTGACGTGGGCATCCGATGTCGAGATAGTACTTGGAGCCAGGAAGCTCCGCGTAGCTATTGGGATTGGCGGACGGCATGACGCCAAACCTACACCTGAGGAAAATGATCAGGCACTTCATTTTCTCAGGCACCACCTCTGCATTACTCTCAAGAATGAGTATATGGCGGAGAAAAGCACGCTAGCACTCTGGACCGCACTCAAGAAGCGGTTTGAGAGGCTAAAGTACACCATTCTTCCTTAAGCGAGCAGAGTGGATCGGATGAGGTTTGCCGATTTCAAGACGGCCGGGAGTACACCGCTTTGCACAGACTTGTACCAATCTTCAACTCGTGGCAAGCGCATCACGATGAGCGTAAGATTGAGAAGACCCCGCCCACCTTTCACCCCAATGTCAGACAAATCCGCCCGCAACTATCGCCAAGACGGCTACAAGGAGTACGCCGAATTGATTGATATGATGCAGGTTGCGAGGCTCGTGACGAACTTCTCCGCAAGAATTACGCCTCTCACCACCAGCAGCTCCACTGGCCATGAAGCCAACGCTGGAAGCTACAAGGTGCGAAAGCCCTTGATGAAAAGAATGGGAAAGAAGGGTAAGACTGTTGCCGAGAAAGGCAAGTCAGATGCTCCAAATAACAAAAGGGCTAAGGAGAGTGGCAAAACCTATGGTCAGCAGAACCAAGGTTGCTACAAGTGTGGCAAGTGAGGGTATTGGTCGCGGGTCTGTAAAGCACCGCAACATATCATTGATGCTCACCAAGCCCAAAAGAAGAATGGCAAAGGGCAGCCTGAAGCTCACTTTGCAGCAGTTGAGGGGGAGCATATTGAGCAGTTGCCTAAAATAATGGAGGTTAAGTCCATCCCGGCAGCAGCACCCCCTTACGACCTAGAGGCAGCCACCTCCATGATTTCTCTCGAAGAGAACATCACTCCTGAAAAGATAGCCGAAGAAGTCAATAACTTTCTAATTGATTCCGTCTGATGCACAGAATGCATGAGACGTTAATTGTCATTTATTTTGCATTAAATGATCTTGCATGGATGGTACTTTATTTTTGTCTTCTCGTAATGGTTGAATGATTTTGAAATAATTCATTCATTTATTCAGTTTATAATGGCATGAACACGTGTGGCTATATTATACCAACATTAAGGCGCTTGCGCAACTGCATAATCGCTCAAGATGATTCGAAACTCAACTATTCTCGCTCGCATGACAGATTAGGCCACCTAGGTCTTAGGATGATGAGAAATATAATTAACAATTCTCACGGGCATAATATTAATGTGAAGAATTTCCTGAATCATGAAGATTTTGTGTGCCCTGCATGTGACACCGGGAAATTAATCACTAGACCCTCCACTCTGAAAGTGAGGGATGAAGTCCCTGCATTCCTGGAACGTATCTAGGGAGACATTTGCGGTCCTATCCAGCCCATCTCAGGGCCATTTAGGTATTTCATGGTGCTCATTGATGCTTCCTCAAAGTGGTCATATGTGGGTTTATTATCCACAAGAAACCATGCTTTCGCCAAATTGATCTCGCAGATCATTCGCATCAGAAATGTGTTCCCTGATCATCGCATCAAGTCCATTAGAATGGACAATGCCGGATAATTTACTTCAAAGGCATTTGATGATTATTGCATAGCGATGGGGATTGCAGTTGAGCATTCGGTACCGCATGTCCATACCCAGAATGGTTTGGCAGAGGCATTGATCAAGAGAATTAAATTTATTGCCCGACCACTTTTGCATAATTGTAATTTGCCAGCTACATGTTGGGGACACGCAGTCCTACATGCAGCAAATCTCATCAACTTTAGACCATCGGCCTACAACATCCATTCACCTATGCAACTAGCGTAAGAGTCACCACCGAAAATTTCTCATCTCAGGAGGTTTGGATGCAAGGTTTATGTACCTATACCCCCTCCGCAGCGAACTGCAATGGGTCCTCTCCGTAAGACTGGGATATACGTTGGTTATGAGACTGAATCCATAATCAGGTATTTGGAACCCATGTCAGGAGATTTGCATACCGCCCGCTTCGCTGATTGAATTTTTGATGAGGATAATTTCCCAACATTAGGGGGAGGAAATCAACCCTTTCATGAAAAATGTCGGGAAATTACGTGGGAAGCCACGAAAATTCCTGCACATGACCCACGCACTAGTAAAGCAAATAGAAAAGTCCAGAAGACAATAAAAGTCCAGAAGACAAGAGAAGTCTAAAAGATAATTGATTTGCAAGCATTAGCGAATCAACTGCCTGATCACTTTAGTGATTTGAAGAGCGTGACTAAGTCGCATATGCCTGCACGCACTGCACCGGAGAGGGTTGAAATACCAAAGAAAGCGTATAGTATCCCCAATCTCGCCCGCAGGCCTCAAAAAAAGAGGACGAGAACTCCGGCTCCTCGAATCCTAAGTAACCGGGGACGCCTGGCGAAAAAGGATAAGAAGGACTTATCACAGCCGATCACCGAAGTCCCCCAGAATGAGAAAGGGAGCCAGTTGAGACCTGACACAAGTATGACACCTCCAGTAGAGGGCATACCGGATCTGAATATCCCCGTCGGTATGGATGTGTGCGCACACATCGGAACCGAAAAAACTAAAGAGACTTGGCACCGCAATTGAAAGAAGCGATGCGCAAGATGAAGCTCCAGAAGAAGCAACTCATGAAGAAATAGCTATAAATTATGTGCACACGGAGAGTCCTCGAACAGACAACGACCAATGTCGATATCTACTTCAGAAAGAAAATTGCCACAATCATTGATCTTGATCCCGAGCCTGCATCGCCGCTTAATGTAAGAAAAGATCAGATTGGGAAGATTGGAAGAAGGCAATAGCAACCGATTGCTATCTCTGAACAAAAGAGAAGTGTTTGGGCCGTGATGTCGCACTCCTCCCCATGTGCACCTCGTAGGGCACAAGTGGGTATTTGTTCGAAAGAGAAATGAAAGAAACGAAGTAGTGAGATACAAAGCAAGGTCAGGTAGCACAAGGTTTCACTCAACGTCCCGGAGTTGATTATGAAGAAACCTACTCCCGGTCATGAGTGGAATTACCTTTAGATACTTGATCTCAATGGCGTTGAACTTGAATTTAGAAATGAAACTGATAGATGTTGTAATCATACCTTTATGGTAACTTGGATTCAAGATTTATATGAAAGTCCTCAAGGAATTCTCTCCGAACCAAGACAGAGCAAATAGAAATCAGCATGTGAAGCTTAGAAAGTCATTGATGGATCAAGCAATCCGCGTATGTGGTATAATCGCTTAGCGACTTTCTCTGCAAGAAAGGCTACACGAACAATGAAGACTGTTCTTGTGTATTTATACGCGATCCTGCATGGATTCTCAGATAATCTCGGTGTATGTAGATGATCCGAATATCATCGGGACAAAGGAAGATATAAAAGAAGCAAGCTCCTACTTGGAGTCGAGTTTGAAATGAAAGATTTAGGCAAGACCAAGTTCTGCTTAGGCCTGCAGCTTGAGCATGTCCCTGGAGGAGTTTTGGTACATCACCAACTTACACCTGTAAGGTGCTAGAAAGATTCGGCTTTGAGAAAGCATTCCCATCAAAGTACCGATGATCGGAGATCTTTACAGCAAGAAAAGATCCTTTCCGACCTAGGGAAGAGGGGAGGAAGTCCTCGAGACCGAATTCCCATACTTGAGTGCGCTTGGAGCACTCATGTACTTAGCAAACTGCACTAGACCGGATATTGCCTTTGCCGTGAATCAGTTAGCAAGGTATAGTGCAGAGCCCACCAAAAGGCATTGGCAGGGCATAAAGGACTTCTTCCGATATCTCCAAGGAAGCAAGGACCTTGGATTGTTCTACAGAAAGAATCAAGATCTGAACTTGATTGGCTATGCAGATGCCGGGTACTGTCGACCCGCATACCGCAAAGTCACAAACAGGCTATGTATTCTGTGTGGTGGAACCGCACTTCTGGAAATCGCCTACAAAGTTTTGTAGCTACCTCGACGAACCACTCGTAAATAATAGCGCTGTATGAAGCCGCACGTGAATGCGCTTATTACGCCAAATGGTTCACCACATCCAAAGAATATGTGGATGAACATTGTGCAAACCCCACAATTATCTATGAAGATAATGTCGCTTGCGTTGCACAAGTACAAACGGGCTTTGTGAAGAGTCATCTCACAAAGCATATCAACCCCAAGTTCTTCTATGCTCATGAATTGCAAAAGATAGACGAGATTAAAGTACTGCACACTAAATCTTGTGAAAATCTAGCAGATTTATTCACAAAGTCCCTCCCCGCATCTAGTTTTGAAAGGTGCGTGCGAGGGATTGGTATGATAAGACTTACAGAAGTGCAGAATTCAGGGGGAGAATTATCTCAAGCTCGTTAGTGAATCTTGATCCTGAAGATCAAGTACCCAAAGAATAAAAGTCCTGAAGGTTAAATGAAACTGGGTGAATTGTACTCTTTTTCCCTTGACGAGTTTTCCTGAAGTTTCTCGACCAAGGTTTTTAATGAGGCAATTCGTGCAATCACAGCATAACATGCATCATGTACTCTTTCTCCAAATTTTTCCCACTGGGTTTTTATGGAGTTTTAATGAGGCATGAGTATGTCGGATGAGTGCCCAAGGGGGAGTATTAGGAAACCAGGGATAAGGGTTTCCGTTTAAATGGATTCTTTCCGTTTAAATGAGTTCCTATCCATATTGGGCACCTCACCCTCTCCTATAAATAGAGAGCCACATGGCCAATTTTGTACACCCCAATGCATATGAAGCAATAAAGAAAGACCAGGAGTTCTCTCTACCTCTCTGTGTTCAATCTATTATTCTGTGTTTTTGTGATTGATTCGTTCTTGTACTTAGCAGAGAAATCTCTTGAACTGGTCGCCAGCGAGGGGTTTCTCAACAGATACAAGGGAAGTGTAAAGCAGCTGGAGGTGATTCCAATTTCTCCATTATCCCCTAGATATCAATTTTTTTGAGAGGTGATTCCATGCTCTCCTAAATAGTGAATTGCACAAATATTAAAGCACCTTTAAATAATTCGTTTTTATTACCCTAAATAATTCGTTTTGTTAATACTTGATACAAGTATAAGGATCCCAAGAAACCTAACAAATCTCAGACTAGCAAGTGCCCAACGGGGTGTCCGCGTACTTGCCGTTCAACACCCCATCGGCAATGGTATTGTACATCTTCTCCGTCATGTGGACGCCGTCCCAGTTTGCGAAATTGGCCGGGTTGCCCCAGACACGCGCCGTACTGTCGCACGCCTTGTCGGTGTGGTAGCGGTCGCTGCCGCCGCAGCATGCGACAAGGGGATCAGCGATACCTGCAGTCCAACGCAGAACAAGGAGAAGTAAACATCAACTGAGGAGCGATCTGTCCATGGAGTTACAGGAACCGAGGAGCAGTACTCACCAAAGTTTTGCGGGTTCTGGAAGATTTGCATGGCGGCCCCGTAGTAGTCGGCGTAGATGATCTTCACGCCGGGGTTCTTGGACTTGAGCTGGTCGATCTCCTGTACCAGCGCCTGGTTGTGCGCCTTTGAGAAGTCGTTGAACCAGCTGAGGCATTTGAACTCGTCGTAATCCGCAGGGTTGTTGCTCTGGTAGGCGCTCAGGTACGCCGGCACGCACCCGATGGGGAAGTTCCCCGGGACAAGGACCGTCTTCGCGCCGAGATCGATTACCTCCTGCACGGCGGTGCCTATGCGGGCAACGACGTCGGGCATGTACTGCTTGGGTGTCTCAAGAGGTTTACGGGCGAAGAACCAGAAGTTGTAGTCGTTCCCGCCGATCTCGCCCACCACGACGAGGGACTCACTTAGGAGACTCTTGGTGGCATCTGGCAAATAATAACAATTGACCAAGAACACGTACACAGACATGTTATTACTGACTAGATGTAGCTTTTGATATATATATATACACACACGTTGATCGGTGCTAAAATGAACGAAGCATCCGTGCAGATATGCACGTATATATATTATGTTTACCGACTCCCGGAGCTATCCGTGCGAGCACTTTCTTGAACGAGTCGAGCTGCACGTCCAGGCAGCTGGGCGCCGGCGTGGTGAAGTTATACTTTGTCTTGAAGTAGTCCGGGGGCAGCGCCGTGGAGGCCAGCACGGCGAAGTTGGCGCCGGTTGGAAACTGCCCTGATCCCTCCTCGGGCATGCTTGGTGGTACCAGCGGCAGGTCGAACGCTTGCGCTGAAACAAACATGCATGCACGGATATATGCACCCAATTTAGCTCGATCATGAGTAAATTACATGCGAAATGGACAATTGGCACGAGGAAATACACACGCACTCACCGTAGAAATCAAGGAGGACGCGCCCATCGCAGATGCGGCCAGTGGGACGGTTGAAGTAGGTCATGCCATACGGCAGCTCCTTGCATGGGGTTGGCTTGTTGCCGGTTAAGTACGCGAAGTTGCCGGTGTCGATGATGGAGTCACCCAAGCTGAAGATGCGCTTGTAGCAACGACACAACCCTAAATGGGCGTTGAGCAGTAGGACAACAGAGAGGAGGACGAAAGACAGGGAAATGGAACGGTGATGGCACTTGAAACTCCCCATCTGAATACTACTGCTGCTACTTGTCTACAGCTTTGTTAACGAGATCTAGTTTTCGTCTTGCATTCCACATGATCCTTTGACCCCCTTATATAGAACTTACGTGATCGAATGTATATCAATATGTGTCAATTTTAGTAAGTAGTGACATGCCAAGCTATTATCCCACCAAATCTCCAAACAACTAAATGGTTGGAGATAAATGGTCAATATATCACAAGGATTGATTTTGCAGTGTTGGCGGAAGAGATTTGATTTTTATGGCACTAATCATGCATTATATGAATGAAAATCAGCAAGTAAACGCGTTTGGCGCTGTAGTTTTTAAACGTTGCATCAGAGGATGAAGGAAATGAGATGCTAATTGTGATCGATCTTTTTTAATGGAATTTGCATGGACAAGCCAATCAATACTATTTTAGTAAGTAATAAGACGTGCATGGATAATTATGGTTCGATTTGATTTGTTGCTAATCTTAACCATCTAACTTATTCAGCAGATATATGCAGTAAGGTACTATGAAGACACACTATGGCTTATGAAGACACACAGTACATAAAGGCAGCGCTCAATTTAGCTTCTAACTTCTAGCTTCTTGTTTTTTTACTATTCATTAATTTTATCTTTTTCAGTTTTTTTATTTTTGGGCTTTTTTTACCTTTTTCTGTATTTATTTGCATTGTCTGTGATAGGCTAACATATTTTTTATTTTTATATTTTTTTAAATTTAATTATGTCAAATAAGCTAACTCAGGTACAATAAAAAAACAAATCAGTTATAGTAAAAAAAGTCATAAGGTAATGCCATTTTGAACACCCTAAAATCAACATTGGTTCAAAAAGTAAGTACTCTTTACATTCACTTACTGAAGATCTCAAAACTGGAGCACCTGCCCATAGACTGAAGTGATTTCTGCATAAATTATCTATGGTGGTTTACATCCTATGATTTCTAAACATGGAAGGGGCTTTGCCAAAAAAATTCATTATAGGGGAGAAGAAAAACAAGTGTCAAAATATTACACGCCCAAATTGTGAGCACTACTACAAAGTGATGGACATCACAAACAAAGGAAACACCATTTGTAAATGCCCACCTATGTACTGTAGCAAAACCTGCATGCAAAAAACCCAAGATAAGTCACACAATGCTTTTCTACCAAGGGTAGGCGAGGCTTCTTGCCATGTATTCTTGGACTCAATAAGCAACCTAGGTGGTGTTGATTGCCTGATGTTGGAAAAGTCTTCTATGCTTTCCTTACAAAGGTTCTGCCAAGTATAAATTGCTACACAAAATTTCCATGCATGTTTCTTCATAATTTGTCTAGTTAGCACTTGCCACCAATCTTGATCCTTTTGGAGATCTGATTGTCTGACTTATGGGGTGAAGCGTAACCAGGTTGACAGTTGCTCCCAGACCCATTTCGCAAATGTGAAGTCTTCACACAAGTGAATATGGATTGTGCCATCTTGTTGACATAAATAACATATCAGGTCATGGGGCCATCCCCGAATAGCAAGGTTATCCATCATTAGTATGTTGTTATGCATGAGTAGTGGTGGACCTAGGACTAAATTTTAGCTAGGGCAAAGTCATCAGCGTCCAATTAGCCACTAAGCAATGTATGATCTCTTGCACAACCACTAAGTAGTACATGGTGTGTATTATGGTAGTCAAAGTCACCTGACACAATAGTGACAACAACCTTAAAAGTGCTCGCCGCAATACCCAAAAGAGATATAAACATCTAGTATCAATATGTGACATAAGCTGCACGTCTTTACTACTTTACCATCAAGTATCAGTAATGTATCATGATCAAAGCGCATCATTACCAAATTGGAACATCTTATTGATTCCTATGCAACGAATATGCAAAGCAAAGGAGAGAACCATATCTAAATCATTAGAAGCATCGACATTTCTAGCATCCACCTGCGTCCCCTCTGCTTTGCATGACTCCACCTGCCCAACTGCTTGCTTGTACTTAACTCCTCCACGTGACTACACGGTTTGGTCCCCAGTTGGCAGGCCCCAACTACGGCCAATACTGCCCCAGGTCCCAACACCGCCCACACCGGAGGACCCTGATGCGGCACCAAGTAGCATTTATTACTTTGAGTTGTGTTTTAACATTGCAAACTGAAGTTACTCTGCAAAGTAGTGCTGTTTTTAGCAATGAAAAAGTGAATTTAAGTGTTGCCGAGAGGGAGGGAGGAGAGGCTGTCCAAGGGAGAGAGAAGGAGGCCCTAGCGCATGGCTTTGCTCGGGCGTCTGAAGAAGGGTGCACACATGAACCGCATAGAGAGGAAACAATGCAAGAGACACATGATCCAAGGGGGATCATGAAGGAAGAGCATAAGCCACATGGGGAATCAGCTAGTGCATGTGGGAAGCGTCCAAGCCAGAAACCACATGGGAACGCCCATGATCTAAGAAGGAAAGCAGCACATGGGCGCGTAGGGAAGTAAGCACATGAACATGTGATCCGGCGAGGTCCTGCGGAGGCGGCGACGGCCTTCCCGTTGCTAGCAGCGCACAGTAGATCGGTTTCCCTTTTGATTTTGTACGGGGTTTTGGTTCTCACGGGAACGAGAGTTGTCACGTGAGATACCGGACCCTCCTTTATATTGCGCTGTTGCAACGGGGACCGTAACCAAAAACAGCTTACCCCATCAGGGCGCGAGGACGTGGATACCCCACGTCTCCCTCTTACAGCTGTTTGGCCTAGATCAAAACTAACATGCTGCACTCTATTTTGCCTTCCCTATTTGTTTCAACTAGTGCCAGGTGTCATGAATAGAATGAGCACTCTATTTTGCCTTCCCTATTTGTTTCGACTAGTGCCAGGTGTCATGAATAGAATGATGCAGTTCTCCTTTAGGCATTATTCGAATTTGATCCGTGCAAGCTTCTCTATGCTTCGAAATCCAGGATGGATGGTTGCCAAGTTGGGCGGTGGATTGGTATGGTAAGAGAATGACAGGGGATCTCCTCTTCTACATGCATATTGAACTGCAGATTTAATGGAGAAGCTAGCAGTCTAGCATCATGCCTATATATACATATGCAAGTGGAATATGAAGTTGAGGGCTCTTGTAGCTTGTAAGAAACCAAGCAAAACAAACCAGAAGCACACATGGCAAAGGTGAGCTCTCTAAGAGGGCTTGGAAATATTGCCAGAAGATGGAGAGAACTCAATGGCGTGAATTACTGGAAGGGACTACTTGATCCTCTCGACGTGGACCTCCGGAAGAATATCATCAACTACGGTGAGCTCTCTCAGGCAGCCTACACCGGGCTAAACAGAGAGAGAAGATCAAGGTACGCCGGGTCTTGCCTCTTCAGCCGCAAGGACTTCCTCAGTAGGGTGGATGTATCTAACCCTAACTTGTATGAGATTACAAAGTTCATATATGCAATGTGTACGGTCAGCCTGCCTGACGGGTTCATGATAAAGTCACTGTCAAAGGCCGCGTGGAGCAAGCAGTCAAATTGGATGGGGTTTGTTGCTGTGGCCACTGACGAGGGTAAGGAGGTCCTCGGGAGGCGGGATGTTGTGGTTGCATGGCGTGGGACAATACGGATTGTAGAATGGATGGATGACCTTGATATTGCCTTGGTGCCTGCTTCAGAAATAGTTCGACCAAGCAGCGCTGATGAACCCTGTGTTCATGGAGGGTGGCTGTCTGTCTACGTGAGTGCTGACCCAGGGTCTCAGTACAACAAACAGAGTGCAAGATATCAGGTAATTCATGTTATTCTTGGTTCAAGCATTAGTATATCAACAAAACCAATATAGATTGTCTCATCTTCCGAAGTAGAGTGCTATTAATCTTTGTGCAAGTTAAACCCCAGGATCTAAAGCAGAAATATTGTTTATAATAAATTAATAATGTGTGCTCTTGAAGTTTAGGTGTTCTTTCATTTTGAAGTGCAGCAAAGGAAAGAAGCAAGAGGATCAATGGCTCGCTTATACTTCACTAAATAGCACTGTTTGTTATGCGTTGTTGGTGCACATTTTAGTGTACGTAGGAGTAGGTGGGTGTGCAACATAGAATGATGCACATTTTGAAGTGCATTCTAAGACAAGTTTGGATCGCTGGAGCCACGACAGTTTTAACAAAGTAGATGCTAAAAAGTGTTTTTTCCTGCATGCGTCCCTTTCTCCTTGATCGTGCATATTCGATGTGGCTGCTTCATTTCGCTCGTCGTGTGGAAGGGAGCTTTTATCAATCAAGCTAACAAGCTTGTAGCAGGTGTTGAACGAGCTCAAAAGGCTACAAGATCTGTACAAGCACGAGGAGACCAGCATCACCGTAACAGGCCACAGCCTTGGCGCTGCGCTTGCAACCATCAACGCCACCGACATCGTCTCCAACGGCTACAACAGTAGCTGCCCGGTGTCCGCTTTCGTCTTCGGTTGCCCCAGAGTAGGCAACTCCGACTTCCAGAAAGCATTTGACGGTGCAGCAGATTTGAGATTGCTCCGTCTCCGGAACTCTCCTGATGTCGTCCCAAGCTGGCCAAAACTAGGAGGATACAGCGATGTTGGCACAGAGCTTATGATCGACACAGGGGAATCGCCCTACCTGAAGGCCCCCGGGAACCCCTTAACATGGCATGACATGGAGTGCTACATGCATGGGATTGCCGGGACGCAGGGGGGCAATGGAGGGTTCAGGTTGGAGGTTGATCGAGACATTGCCTTGGTGAATAAACACGAAGATGCACTGAAGAATGAGTACTCTGTTCCATCATCTTGGTGGGTGGTACAGAACAAATGTATGGTGAAAGGCGAGGATGGTCGGTGGCTTCTGGCCGACCATGAGGACGACGACTGATTTACCCTGGCAGCTCATGTTTTTACCTGATGCGATTGTGTCGCTAGCACATCTAGCTACGTCCAACGAGCTCAAAAGGCAAAATGAAAACAGGGAAAAATACTTTCCCGTGTGTTCATGTCTGTTTGAGAATGAAGAAATGCATCCTGTTACGTTTGAAATCAGTTTTTCAACAGATTGTTGTGTTCGAAACCAACTAGCTTCACTAACTTTTATGGGCTGTAATAAGGTCTTAAATTTGTTGTGGCGTCTTTTGACAAGAAAAACAATGTTGAGAGCTCTGTATATACTCTTGATTCTGTTTCGGAACTTGTTTCTCGAAGAGTAATCTTCCCAACAGGACAATTGTTTCATAACACTGCAAAATCATGCAAGTTGAGACAACATAGTTGTTTCACTAACAAGTGGCCCTAGACTTGTCAGTCTTACTTGGGTATAATTTTCTAAATACACATCTTTGTACCCTTACTAAATTGATTTTCCCAATATCAATGTGGTAAAATCAGACATCGCTACATTCTTGACATTAGTTTTTTTATATATGTAAAAACTTAAAATTACTTGTGTAAATACTAGAAATTCCACAAGGTTAAAACAAAATATTACATACGTTTAATAAACTGTTCTTGTAATATTGTATTCCTTATATCAAATTTGGGGAAAAGACGGTAACTCCTTAAAAAATATGGGACAGAAGTCAGGTTCTTCCTTTTTTAGTAAGGGAAAATTGAGGATTTACCACTCTTATGCATCATGATTTAGCATTTGCTATTTTTAAGTTTTTTCTTTATAATTTGTCACTACTATGACTCAAATACTTGAGATTTTCCACTGTGGGTGTATCCTAGTATATTTAATTTTTCTTGCCCTAAAATGCACTGAGAAAAGACCCATCTGCCCCTTCCTATTGGCTTGGGCTACCACCCCCCCCAGGTAAGCCACTGTTTGTGGCGGCGTGGAAAGCGGCGTTGCTGCTATGCCCCTCCATGAGCACGAGTTGCGGGCTGTCGACCACTCACACTAGCCCTCCCACCATAGTACCAACCTGCTTACTGTCATCTCCTCTCCTCTCAGCCATCTCCTCTCTTTGATCCACGCAGTTGTGCCCACTGACAAAAGCTGGGATCTTGCTTGTCCATGAGCGATTATGTTGAGATTTCCCTCTTTGATTCCCAGTGGATTAGATTTCAGGTGCTTAGATTACTACGAATCTGTAGTGCTTGTCCATGAGCCATCTCCTCATTTTCTTCCGTACCTTCATGCCTATATACCACTTTCTTGACATTCTCAATCATTGTATCCCACATCTCATAAATCAGATGAAGGCATGGTGTGTCAGTGTCTGCCACACGTATCATTTCATAGATTGGCTCAGTGAATTCAACAATGTAGTTCACCTTGTCCCACCACACTTCATTGAGTACTAGGTCTCTAATAACCACTGCCATCCCTCTATTGTCATCTCTATATGTCTCCCATTTGTCACTAATCACCATGTTTTGGAGAGCCCTCTTAATCAAGCAAAACCGCTTCAACATAACTACAACTGAGGCAAACCTCATTTCAGCAATAGCAAGTAACTTCAGCTTGCTAAACTCTTGGAACATTGATAGCCTCATGCCATGGTTCATTATAAAATTCTTGATCATATTAGCATCTGCAGCAATCTCAGTTATCCAATGGCACTCATGAAAGACTACTTCTTCCTCATCATTTCTTGGCATTTTAGCAGCACAAATACTCTTGAGAGCAAGGTTGAGAGTATGAACAACACATGGAGTCCAAAAATGATGAGTGTACTTCTGTTGAACAATCAAACCCGCACCTTTGCAATTTGTGGCATTGTCAGTGATGACTTGGACAACACTTTTTGCACCCACTTCTTCAATAATAGCAATCAACTTTTCAGAAATGTACTCCTTTGTCTTTACCTCGCCTTCTGCATTGATAGCTCGCAAGAACATCGGTGCACCCTCAGAAATAGCGAGAAAGTTAATGAGAGGTCGCCTCTGTGCATCTGACCATCCATCTGAATAAATGGTGACACCCTTTTCAGGCCATGTGCTCCGTGTATGCTCCATTAAGGTCTCAATGTGAGTCCTTTCTTGTTGAAAAAGTGTAGTCCTTAACTTGTTATACCTAGGTGGGACATAACCAGAAAGGTTATGGTTTACAGCAAAGCTATAAGATTGTTGAAAATGTGGATTTCTTGCTAGATTGAAAGACAATCCTGTAAATTTGACATAACCAAGATTAGTTGAATGCAAATGTTAAATTGGATAAAATTAAAACAATGATTAAAAGTTGATTGCATACCTCCAGAATAAAACATCCTAGCAATTTGTGCATCCAGCTGATGGCGCACATCCTTGGCCCAAGCTTTCTCTAATGGTGAAGGAGGTCCCCTTCGCTTCTTATGCCCCAACATAGATGAGTCCAAACTTGATGAAGAAACACTAGCACTAAATGTAGCACTACCAACAGTTGATGGTGGCAATGGCACATTTCTTGCCCTTGTTTTTGTTTGTTCATCCTCAGCCTTTGCAACTTCACTTTTAAGTTGAGCAAGAATAGGTACCGTCACCTTAGGACATATCTTGCACCCACCGTTAGTAATTTTCAACAAGTGCGCTTTGACTCTAGAGTAGCTACTAGTACCAACATATTTGCAATACTTGCATCTCCATTTCACATTTCCTCCCCCCTGACCACCCCTGTCTAGAACATCAACATGATTCCACAATAGAAGCTTCAACCTAGTGCTGGTATTTGCCTCCTCTCTAACACTAGAATTAGCGGCTTCCATTTTTCTAGAACGATGAAACAAACAATCAAGCACATAACAAAATCAACAACAATCATCTAATGATATTGACATATTCTAAATCAAACCTCGGCAGTCGGCAGTCGGCACTCGGCAGAGATGAGGGAGAGCGGCAGAGCGCCGGCGGCTGGAGGAGGCGAGCTGAGGGAGAGAGCGCCGGCTCCCGGCGGCTGGAGGAGGCGAGCAGCGGGAGAGAGCCCCGGCGCCCGGCGGCTGGAGGAGGCGAGCTGAGGGAGAGCAGGCCGGCGATGGGGAGGAGAGCTGAGGGAGAGAGCGACGGCGCCGACGGCTGGAGGGAGAGCAGGCCGGCGATGGGGAGGAGAGTTGAGGGAGAGAGCGCCGGCGCCGGCAGCTGGAGGGAGCGCAGGCCGGCGATGGGGAGGAGAGTTGAGGGAGAGAGCGCCGGCGCCGGCGGCTGGCGATGGGGAGGAGAGTTGAGGGAGAGAGCGTCGGCGCCGGCGGCTGGAGGGAGCACAGGCCGGCGATGGGGAGGAGAGCAGGCCGACGATGGGGAGGAGCGGCGGCGTTCGCGATGGGGACTGGGGGCGGCGTTCGCGATGGGGAGACTGGGGAATAGGGGCAGCGGCAGGCGTGGCTAGGGTAAGAAGCCACCGCGTCTCCTCTGGCGGGCCGGATTGCCTGGGCCGGCCGTGTCCTGGGCCGTGTCCGACTCGTTTATTTTCCGTGTCCGACACGTGTCGGAAATTTCAGTAATTAAAATTTATTCAAAATTCGGCCGATACGCCGCCGACACGTGTCCGAGCTGTGTCCGTGTCGTATCCGTGTCGGACACGGTATCGGACACGGATACGGCTATTTACCCATGTGTCCGTGCACCATAGGGGCTAATCTCGCCCCTCATGGGTCACGGCCTCGCGTCCGTCTATTGCTCTCCCTCGCGCAGCCGCGCTCAAAGTTTTTGGCGGCGCGGTTCGTGCGAAGGAATTTCTGGATCCGCCGCCGCCGGGGGAATAGCCCAAGTAAGATTTATCAAGGACTTTTTGTTATTTCTAATTAGAGAAGCATTGATGCAAGGCGATAATCATGTATAGTTTAGCAAGCTCGATCGGGCAAATCGATGCTGTACGTACGTATGTGCGTCGGCAAAGCCAAGAGAAACGCCACCTTTTGCATGTAGCAATTCCTTTTTTCATTGGTATGGCAATTTGATACAAGGGAAGTGTAAAGCAGCTGGAGGTGATTCCAATTTCTCCATTATCCCCTAGATATCAATTTTTTTGAGAGGTGATTCCATGCTCTCCTAAATAGTGAATTGCACAAATATTAAAGCACCTTTAAATAATTCGTTTTTATTACCCTAAATAATTCGTTTTGTTAATACTTGATACAAGTATAAGGATCCCAAGAAATCTAACAAATCTCAGACTAGCAAGTGCCCAACGGGGTGTCCGCGTACTTGCCGTTCAACACCCCATCGGCAATGGTATTGTACATCTTCTCCGTCATGTGGACGCCGTCCCAGTTTGCGAAATTGGCCGGGTTGCCCCAGACACGCGCCGTACTGTCGCACGCCTTGTCGGTGTGGTAGCGGTCGCTGCCGCCGCAGCATGCGACAAGGGGATCAGCGATACCTGCAGTCCAACGCAGAACAAGGAGAAGTAAACATCAACTGAGGAGCGATCTGTCCATGGAGTTACAGGAACCGAGGAGCAGTACTCACCAAAGTTTTGCGGGTTCTGGAAGATTTGCATGGCGGCCCCGTAGTAGTCGGCGTAGATGATCTTCACGCCGGGGTTCTTGGACTTGAGCTGGTCGATCTCCTGTACCAGCGCCTGGTTGTGCGCCTTTGAGAAGTCGTTGAACCAGCTGAGGCATTTGAACTCGTCGTAATCCGCAGGGTTGTTGCTCTGGTAGGCGCTCAGGTACGCCGGCACGCACCCGATGGGGAAGTTCCCCGGGACAAGGACCGTCTTCGCGCCGAGATCGATTACCTCCTGCACGGCGGTGCCTATGCGGGCAACGACGTCGGGCATGTACTGCTTGGGTGTCTCAAGAGGTTTACGGGCGAAGAACCAGAAGTTGTAGTCGTTCCCGCCGATCTCGCCCACCACGACGAGGGACTCACTTAGGAGACTCTTGGTGGCATCTGGCAAATAACAATTGACCAAGAACACGTACACAGACATGTTATTACTGACTAGATGTACCTTTTGATATATATATATATACACACACGTTGATCGGTGCTAAAATGAACGAAGCATCCGTGCAGATATGCATGTATATATATTATGTTTACCGACTCCCGGAGCTATCCGTGCGAGCACTTTCTTGAACGAGTCGAGCTGCACGTCCAGGCAGCTGGGCGCCGGCGTGGTGAAGTTATACTTTGTCTTGAAGTAGTCCGGGGGCAGCGCCGTGGAGGCCAGCACGGCGAAGTTGGCGCCGGTTGGAAACTGCCCTGATCCCTCCTCGGGCATGCTTGGTGGTACCAGCGGCAGGTCGAACGCTTGCGCTGAAACAAACATGCATGCACGGATATATGCACCCAATTTAGCTCGATCATGAGTAAATTACATGCGAAATGGACAATTGGCACGAGGAAATACACACGCACTCACCGTAGAAATCAAGGAGAACGCGCCCATCGCAGATGCGGCCAGTGGGACGGTTGAAGTAGGTCATGCCATACGGCAGCTCCTTGCATGGGGTTGGCTTGTTGCCGGTTAAGTACGCGAAGTTGCCGGTGTCGATGATGGAGTCACCCAAGCTGAAGATGCGCTTGTAGCAACGACACAACCCTAAATGGGCGTTGAGCAGTAGGACAACAGAGAGGAGGACGAAAGACAGGGAAATGGAACGGTGATGGCACTTGAAACTCCCCATCTGAATACTACTGCTGCTACTTGTCTACAGCTTTGTTAACGAGATCTAGTTTTCGTCTTGCATTCCACATGATCCTTTGACCCCCTTATATAGAACTTACGTGATCGAATGTATATCAATATGTGTCAATTTTAGTAAGTAGTGACATGCCAAGCTATTATCCCACCAAATCTCCAAACAAATATATGGTTGGAGATAAATGGTCAATATATCACAAGGATTGATTTTGCAGTGTTGGCGGAAGATATTTGATTTTTATGGCACTAATCATGCATTATATGAATGAAAATCAGCAAGTAAACGCGTTTGGCGCTGTAGTTTTTAAACGTTGCATCAGAGGATGAAGGAAATGAGATGCTAATTGTGATCGATCTTTTTTAATGGAATTTGCATGGACAAGCCAATCAATACTATTTTAGTAAGTAATAAGACGTGCATGGATAATTATGGTTCGATTTGATTTGTTGCTAATCTTAACCATCTAACTTATTCAGCAGATATATGCAGTAAGGTACTATGAAGACACACTATGGCTTATGAAGACACACAGTACATAAAGGCACCACTCAATTTAGCTTCTAACTAGGGGTGAAAACGGATCGGATAGTTTCCGACCGATCCGGACGAATACGGATACGGATTGTGTCGGATCGGATTTTTTTCGGATAATTCTCGGATCGGATACGGATACGGATTTTTTTTATCGGATACGGATACGAATATGAATACGGTAAGCCTAGTATCCGTCGAATACGGATACGGATAATCCGGATAAAATGAAACCGGATATCCGGATTTTCTAGAATCTCCCCATTTTCTTATTTCCAAAATCCGAATAAAATCCAAAAGGCTCTAGAAAATAGCAATTAAATCCCAAAAATTCACCAAAAATACCAAAAAAATCCTTGAGACCTAAGGAACACAAATAAAATATTTTTAGCTCATGTTAAAGTTTAATTTAATTATATTAAATTATTTTAAATTCTAAAAATTTATTTTAAGCTTGATTTAATTCCAGAAAATTTATTTTTGAAAACATGGCTTTATAAACTCTAGAAAATCATGATGTTACAAACTATTTATGTATTTTTGTTAATTGTGGATGTATAATTTAAGGGGTTTTCATGTTCCGATAAATATTTGTAACCGTATTTGTTTCGATTCGTATTCGATCCGTATCTGTATTCGATATTATTCGTATTTGTATTCGTATTCGAGTTATCCGTATCCGAAAAAAATATGAAAACAAATATGGTAGAGACATTATCCGTCCGTATCCGATCCGTTTTCACCCCTACTTCTAACTATTGGTTTTTTTACTGTTCATTAATTTTATCTTTTTCTGGTTTTTTTATTTTTGGGCTTTTTTTTACCTTTTTTCTGTATTCTTTTTCATTGTCTGTGATATGTTAACATGTTTTTTTTCTATTTTTTCTATTTTTTAAATTTAATTATGCCAAAAAGCCAACTCAGGTACAGTAAAAAAAATAAATCAGCTACAGTAAAAAAAGTCATAAGGCAATGCCATTCTGAACACCCCAAAATCAACATTGGTTCAAAAAGTAAGTACTCTTTACATTCACTTACTGAAGATCTCAAAACTGGAGCACCTGCCCATAGACTGAAGTGATTTCTGCATAAATTATCTACGGTGGTTTACATCCTATGATTTCTAAACATGGAAGGGGCTTTGCCAAAAAAATTCATTATAGGGGAGAAGAAAAACAAGTGTCAAAATATTACACGCCCAGATTGTGAGCACTACTACAAAGTGATGGACATCACAGAGAAAGGAAACACCATTTGTAAATGCCCACCTGTGTACTGTAGCAAAACCTACAAAAACCCAAGATAAGTCACACAATGCTTTTCTACCAAGGGTAGGTGAGGCTTCTATGTGCCATGTATTCTTGAACTCAATAAGCAACCTAGGTGGTGTCGATTGCCTGATGTTGGAAAAGTCTTCTATGCTTTCTTTACAAAGGTTCTGCCAAGTATAAATTACTACACAAAATTTCCATGCATGTTTCTTCATAATTTGTCTACTGAGCACTTTCCACCAATCTTGAACCTTTTGGAGATCTGATTGTCTGCCTTATGGGGTGAAGCATAACCAGGTTGACAGTTGCTCCCAGACCCATTTCGCAAATGTGAAGTCTTCACACAAGTGAATATGGGTTTTGCCATCTTGCTGACATAAATGACATATCAGGTTATGGGGCCATCCCCGAATAGCAAGGTTATCCACCGTTAATATGTTGTTATGCATGAGTAGTGGTGGACCTAGGACTAAATTTTAGTTAGGGCAAAGTCCTCAGCGTCCAATTAGCCACTAAGCAATGTATGATCTCTTGCACAACCACTAAGTAGTACATGGTGTGTAATATGGTAGTCAAAGTCACCCGACACAATAGTGACAACATCCTTAAAAGTGCTCGCCGCAATACCCAAAAGAGATATAAACATCTAATATCAATATGTGACATAAGTTGCACGTCTTTACTATTTTACCATCAAGTATCAGTAATATATCATGATCAAAGCGCATCATTACCAAATTGGAACATCTTATTGATTCCTATGCAACGAATATGCAAAGCAAAGGAGAGAACCATACCTAAATCATTAGAAGCATCGACATTTCTAGCATCCACCTGTGTCCCCTCTGCTTTGCATGACTCCACTTGCCCAACTGCTTGCTTGTGCTTAACTCCTTCTCCACGTGACTACACGGTTTGGTCCCCAGTTGGCAGGCCCTAACTACCGCCAATACTGCCCCAGGTCCCAACACCGCCCACACCGGAGGACCCTGATGCGGCACCAAGTAGCATTTATTACTTTGAGTTGTGTTTTAACATTGCAAACTGAAGTTACTTTGCAAAGTAGTGCTGTTTTTAGCAATGAAAAAGTGAATTTAAGTGTTGCCGAGAGGGAGGGAGGAGAGGCTAGCCAAGGGAGAGAGGAGACCCTAGCGCATGGCTTTGCTCGGGCGTCTGAAGAAGGGTGCACACATGAACCACATAGAGAGGAAACAATGCATGAGACACATGATCCAAGGGGGATCATGAAGGAAGAGCATAAACCACATGGGGAATCAGCTAGTGCATGTGGGAAGCGTCCAAGCCAGAAACCACATGGGAACGCCCATGATCTAAGAAGGAAAGCAGTACATGGGCGCTTGGGGAAGCAAGCACATGAACACGTGATCCTAGAGGAATTCATGCGACCAAAAGAGAATCAGCGTTATTTCTTGAAGAGAAGGAAAGAACCAAAAAGAAGAGCAAGCCAAGCTGAATATGGGAGTCGTGCTAAACCAGGATATCTAAGCCAAACCTGAGATAAGCTAGGGATTTGTGTGTTCCATAAGACAAGGGAATGGCCACATGGGGCTGCATGGGAAGTGGGAGGCATGTGATCCCAGAAAGACCACGTGGAGACTGGTTGGGAGATTGGTTGGTTGGCTTGGGAAAAAAGAAAGCGGAGAGGAAAGAGATCATGATTTGGATTTGCTAGCTAGCAAGGCACATGAAATCCGGACTCAAACCGTTGCACATGTGAGAAGGAAGGAAACCAAGCCAAACAAGAAAAGCAAGATGAGCCAGGAGAGGATTCAGGAGAGGAGCCAAGCTAGGAGAAAGGGTGAGCCAGGATAGAAGTCATGCGCAAGAAAAGGAAATTGTGTCTCACAAGGAAAGTATCAACAATTATGTTGGCTACGGATTGGGAAGATCCCAATTCGGATCAACCTTTGAAAACAACTGAGTTATCCTTAGGAGTCCAAGTTGCGTGCGTTTGATTGTTGGTCGAGCCAATTGGCCAATATTTTTAAGTTGTATTCAGTTTTATAGAGTCCGTATGAAAACCAATCGATTTAATTGAGAAGTCTGGTTTTTATGAGAGGTGGAATCAGTTTTTAAGAGAAGAGTCCAAATGCAACATGCTAAGCACGAGTTGGAGTCAGGCTTAGCCCAAGCTTTGTGCATATGCGTGAGTTTGAGTAGAGAATGGCCTTAGGCTATGCATGTGTAGCCAGGTTGCATTGTGAACCTATATAAGGCTAAGGGGGCCAAACCATTAGGGGGAGACTATATGTATTATCTATGATATAGAATTAAGAAATAGATACAAAAAAATCACCATGGTTTTGGTGGCTATTGATGGTATGTGTTCTTCAGATTTCCATTTATGAATTGTTCTTGGTATGTTGAATTCAATTGTAGTGTTGGGTTTTGTTTGCTGGAACTTCAGTTCTACTATCTTTTGTTCACGTGTTGTGGTGTGCGTGGGAGAAGGTTTACATACGAAGGTGGTGCTGTTCTTGGGTGGATAAGAACCCTAGAGCAAAGAGAAGATGACTAGCAAGGAGTACTGTGTGAAAGATCAGGACCAAACAATGTGATCCCGCTAGCTTGCTAGTTGGATCCACATTAGGTGGTATCAAAGCACCCATTGAACATGGTACGTGTCGAATTTTTTTGTTGTTCGCAGTACAAGATGATGATGGAGCATGATCGATGCGTGCTGAGACTACCAATGTACATCATGCTGTTGTTCGCTAAGAGCACTCCGAAGGACTCCTACACGTGTGTGGAAGACTTGGAGAAATTTTTTTGTTACTCTCTTCTAACAAGAAGATAAGACTAGCCAGGATGACATTGATCAGTAACACATTGCGTTGGTGGATGGATATGTAGCGGAATCAGGACCGACAAGGCCTTCTAGTCTGCACTACATGGGAGGAGATGGAGGTGTTGACGTGATGCCAATTTACATAGTCATCACGTGAACACAAAAAAAAGACAATGAAGAAGGTGATTACTGTTGTTATAGCCGAAGAAGAAGAAGGAGAATTAGGGTTTACATGAACCCCAATTCACCCATCCCACAAAGAAGAGAAGCCTTGCTACCATGGGTTGCCAACCGCAACAAAGAAGGGAACAATGGGAACCCTAGGCACAACTATGGAGGTTGCTGCTGCTAGTAGTGATTCAGCAACAACAAAGGAAGAGGTGAAGCTACCAAGCAAGGGTAATAAAAATTTTTCCACCCCAACCAAAAGGAGGACAAAGCACCATCAAGTGGGCTGAACATCCAAACTAAGAAAGTGCAAAGTGACAACATTGACAAGGTGGCAAAAGGGTAACGTTGGAACCTTTTCAAAACCCAATGCCAAGTCAAAGGTAAGTCGTGTATACTGATCATCAACAGTGGAAGTTTCACCAACATGATTAGTAAAGATTTGGTATACACGTTGGGACTATCTATATGGAGGCACTCTGAACCTCACTATGTGAAATGATTGAACATGGCAAAAGGTTGAAAATAACACACATGGTGCATGTGTCATTTTCAATTGGTGACTATGTTGATCAAGTGGAGTGCGATGTTTTGCCACTGGAGGTGTGCGGCTTGTTGGTGTGTTGAATCCAATTGTGGTGTTAGGTTTTGCTTGCTAGAACTTCAGTTCTACTATCCTTTGTTCATGTGTTGTGGTGTGCATGGGAGAAGGTTTACATACAAAGGTGGTGTTGTTCTTGGGTGCACAAGAACCCTAGAGCAAAGAGAAGGTGACCAGTAAGGAGTACCATGAAAGATCGGGGCCAAACAATATGATCCCGCTAGCTTGCTAGTTGGATCCACATCAGACCTACTCCGCCATGCGGTAAGCACGCGATTGGCCAACTAACACCACGACCGCTGCCACCCCAAGCCCCTGATTGCTGTACACTTAGCCGGTCTTCGTTTCCTTGCCTGGGTCCCAACAGCTACGCACTCATGCCCTAGCTGTCGCGCGCTTGTGCCTTACTGTCGGCTTGCCACTCTGGCCATCGCCCGTTGGCCGCCGTCGTCGGTCCATCGCTGCTCCCTCTAGAGTTAGGAGGTGGAGGAAGATCCGTGAGGTAGGAGGGGAATGGGCACTACTCGCTCTGTCTCGGTGGGGTGGCTGCCTCTTGGCTCTGCCCTATTAGCCTTCTACTAGGCTGACCAGGCTAGGCCTAACTCAATAAAGGGGTAGATCACAGGCTCACAAATGAAGAAAACGGTGGCATCAGACGTTCTATTCATTTTTTTACCTTGATTTGGTAGTGGGCAGTCTCCTCGCCAATGTCTGGTGGGTGCTGGGTCTGGCTGATGTGGGAGGGGGTCTGGCCGGCGGGGTAGCTTGAGCGACCGCTTGACCTCGTCCGAAATGATGACATGCCTATGTGCATGAGTGGTGTTGCTAATTCACATATGCACATTGCAACACGTATGTGCGTTCTAACAGCGCTGATCGGATTCCAACAACTTTGCACTACATGCACCGCCGCGTGGCGTTTTGACAGCAATGCACGGGTGTCGCGCGTGCCACCACCATGGGGAGCCGGTGCCCAAAGATTTCCTCCCCGACTTCGGTGCCTCACCGCTCACCACCCACCAGCTGCCACTATCAATAAAAAAGAAAAAAGAGAGAATTCCAAATACCCCCTACCTGTCACCTTCTTTTCCACTCTCCCCCTACAACTCAATTTGGTACAAAAGCCCACCCTGTCAATTTAGGACTTGCTTTATAGCCAGTGATCCAAGAAGGAAGATGTCCATGTTATTCTCTGTGGGATGTGGAGCTTGCGGACTACCAGAAATAAGAGACGACATGGGAAGAGAGTGTGGAATTCTATCCAATCGATACAGTGGGCAAAGGAAACTGTTTTTGATCTCTCCTGAGTGAAGCATGCGTCTAGTACTACAGTTATAGTGTTTGTTCTCCGACTGATTGGTGTAAATGCGATGTTGATAGAGTGTTATATTACGAGGAGAAGCGAGGGGCTGTGGGTGTTACAATCCACGATTCTCAAGATAACTCCCTAGGTGCTGAAGCTCTAAGCTCTTTGGTATCCTCAAGCGATGAGTCCTTTGTTGTTGGAGGCCAACACTTGTCACGATGGAGTCAACCTGGCAATTCGGAAGGGTTGTCACTGTCTAGTGCTGGAGACTGGTAGTAAATCCCTTGTGGAGTTGTGGTAGAATCCGATCAGTTTCAGATCAAAGGCTACACCAATCCTGGCGGACATCTGGGAGCTGAGCAGATTTTTTTTGTTGAGTTTTGTTTTGTCAGTAAACGTTGTAATAATGCTGTGCATGTAATTGCGAAACACGTTTCTCGTACCTGGAGTAGAGGTGAAAACAGATCGGATACGATCGAATGTCTTAAATATGAATATGGATCCATATTTTTAAAGACGGATACGAATACGAATTTAAACATTCTTGGATACAAATCGAATGTCGTAACAAATACGAATTCGAATCAGATATGTACTTAATTCAGTCGAATACAAATATTGTCCTAAGAATGTTGTAACCAGCCGGTTTTTCGGTTACCGGTTCAAATTTAAATTTCGACACTTAAAATTTGACGGTTTTTTCAGGTTTTCTGGTTATTGGCCGATAAACATAGAAAATAGATCGAATACGAATCAAATACTAATGTTCTCAAATACGGATACAAATATGAATATTTTCGAATATAAATTTTAATTACCATATTTACGTTTTCTCATATATAAATATCGGATAAAATAGATTATTCATTACCGTTTTCCACCCTACTCTGGAGCGGTGCTCTTGGCTCTCCAGGCACCAAGCTTCGTGCCAGAGAGATTGTTTGGGGGCTGTAATCCTGCTCAAAGCTAAGAAAAAGCTCCCTTAGCCTAAAAAAAGTCAAGTTCTCTTCCAACTTCACCCCTCCGCCTGAACGGCCTTCAAACTCAAGGATCCAAAGGTTCCCACCCACAAAATTAAGCTTTCGACTCCCAGGTTCAAAGAAATTTCAAAATCAAACCAACAAAAAACTTTCAAATCTTCCACAATTTTCAACTCAAAAAAGGTTGAAGCTCGGGGGGGGGGGGGGGGGAGGATAGTGGTGGCGCAAGAGCTCGGAGGTCCTCGGCGGCCGTACTGCAAGGGCGACGGTGGGAGCTGGTTATGATTAGGGTTTGGCGGACGGGAGAGAAGACAAGGAGCCGCCATGGTGGGGGTGGTTGGGGGAGGAAGAGAGTGAGCGGAGGTGTGGAAGATGCGCCCAGGCCCTTGGCGGCGCAATTGACGGCATTCAAGGCGACAGCGCGGCGGCCATGGATGGGCTCGCGCGCATGGTGCGAGTCGGTCGCCTTCTCATTCAGCAGGTGCGCTCGGTCGCCTTTTTCATGCGGTCGGGCCGTGTGCATTCCAACGCACACGCGTCTAATAGCAAAATCGATGCATGAGTATACAAGTGAAAATTTTGCATTTGTGTTCCACGTTGGCTTTCCAAAGAAAATAGTTGTTTTTCGTTGTCGCATAGAACCGCGTTGGACACTATTAATCCTGTAACATACAGGTTAAAAGTGCAGAAGTTGCACGTATTTTTTTTAGGTATTTGAGAAGGAAAAAACCTTGAATCCATAGTTTTTAAAGGAAAAATACTCATTTAATCGATTACATTCTTTAAAAGGGATTCCCTGTCGTATCACGGTTCTCTCTTTTCTGAGAGTAATAGAATGTGTTGTAACATTTCATCGAGGCCGAATTTGGATGGGCCAGGGTCGGGCGGAATCCCGGTCCATCCATGTGAAAGAGGGTGTGCAAGGTTCTCTATTGCTATGTATGAAAATGAGGGATAACTAGAGTAATAAGAATAATTGATAAAACTCTGTGCCTAGCTAACTAGCTATGAGAAGAGAAGGAAAAACAGAATCCAACCAATCACTTCGGTATCAGCATTAGGCCAAAATGTCATAGTCGTTACATGTTTAACCATAGTTACAGAATTACAAGTCGTAGATGACCTTGTGTCCAACAGAAGAGCCGAGTTCAGCAAGATGTGGACACGAACTGGTAATGGTGGAAATTGGAGGCTGAGTGTACGAACCTCTTAGCAGGCCATTTGCAATGGCCTTGTATACAGCTTCTGAGGGATGCATGCCATCCCATGATCCATACTTTTGTGGGTCATCACATAGCTTGTATTCTCCAACACCACATCTTGAAGTCATGGACACACCATGAGGTCCTTCCCCACCGCAGCAAGCCGCCAAAGGATCCTCAATCCCTGATTTGCACTTATAGAAATGTTAAACAGTGTGTCAACCAGAAAAGGCTGTTCTTTTTTCCGATACTATGTGCTTTCCCATGTTTCGAAACAAAAGCTATGTGCTTCTAGACTGCAGCTTGTTAAATCTGAAGCTCAATCCAAGTGATTTGATGTTTGTTTGTACTGTACATGATATATTTAAGGATGGGTAACATTAACAATAGGGATATGCAACAGAAGTTAAACAAATGCTAAATGATGTTACCGAATAAAATCCAGCTGTACTTGATGTTACATTATGCTACTTTCGAGAGCTTCTGATATGTCATTTGATAATAATTAGTACCAGTATTTCACTAGAGACCTAATTAAACAGGGTCCTAGTTGACAATAATTTTCCCCACTGCTAGGTTGTGTTTCTGTCTTCTCAGGAGCTAATGCTATCCAGCTCCTTTCTTCTAGTCACTTCGCTTTGTACTGTGAGCAGTGGAAGCAGGAAGAAACCAAAAAAAGCCTAACATCAACTTTCTGTGAAGTAGACATCCATTGATTTGTTAGCAATGCAGAAAGTTGTGGAGGGAGTACGTTTGTAATCTCTTCACATGACGTGATGAGAAGTGTTTGAATGAGGGGGTTGTTTAGGGAAATTTTGGTACTTTTCATATTTTAAAATAATCCCAACAAACTCCCCCCTACCCAAACAGGCCTGGCTCACTTGATAAACATATGGAGAGAGACATATCATGTTTAGCTGTTATATAAGCATAGAAAAAGAGTTGCTTTATTTAAGAAGGCACTAGCTAGTGACCGGCACATCTTCATTAGCGAAAAAGCCTTTTTTTTCTTGAGTCCTACAAAACTAAATTTCACAATAGAAAGTAAAAGGTAAACCTCCGAACTCACCAAATTGTTCAGGGGAAAGGAAGATCTCCATAGCAGCTCCGTAATAATCGGCGTAGATGATCTCCACACTAGGGTGAAGCCTGCGCAACTTGTCCAGCTCATCCAAGAGAAGTTTGTTGTGGTACTGTGAGAACTCGTTCATCCACCTGAGGCAACCCGTCTCTGGCTCGTAATCTTCCCTCTCATCACTCTGGAATATCGTGAGGTAGATTGGGACGCACCCGATTGGGAAGTTACCAGGAACAACCAACGTTTTGGCTCCCAAACGAATCAATTCCTGCAAACTCAACTTACTTGAATTACTAACTACATACTTATGTACTGTTTCTTAAGTTAGGAACTCAATTAAAAGTAACAATGACGACGACGACGACAATAACAACAGCAGCAGATGGCTCACGGTGACTGTAGAAGAAATTTTGGCAATGACACTCGGAGTGAAGCTCCGAATCTCCTCAAAGGGAACCCCAGAGAAAAAAGGTAGGTTGTAATCATTGCCTCCAATCTCTCCAACCAAGAACAGAGACTGGTTCATCATGCCCGTGCAACCTGTGTAATAAAAGGGGTTCTGAATCACTGTGTAAAGATGATATATCGTAGTATTGTTCAGAAAGTATCAAAATTACGGCGTTCTACGGTAGTAGAACAGTCAAACGCTCACCGTAAGTGTACTACCATTCATTTCTGATCCCAATACAGCTCAGATTTAGCAGTACAATCTTTCCCATAGCAGAGTAATAAGTCATTTCTAGTCTTGTTCTATCTATCGTACCAGTTAGATCGGAAGATGGACGGCTCGCATGGAGTGCTGCAGCACGCAAGACACAGCCAAGCGACTACATTGACGAATCGCGATTGCTACAGTGTTCTGCAGTACAGCCGGTACTGTGCTGTGCCATTAACAATTCATCTCGTCGGAATTGCTTCATGTGGACCAAATATGTCATGATTTCCGACTTCTACCGACAAAACAGTACTCGGTGGTGATTCGTTGAGCAAATAATTGAAGGCTGCAGCTTCAGCTGACCTGCTTCACAATGACTGATGTTGACGTCAAAATGGGCTGTCTACCTAGTCGCATCTATTATACATTAAGTCACCCACTCAAGGGTGATCGGAATAGCGATGGTTTTTTATTTTTACTGAAAAAACAATGTAGCTGAGTTGGTTTATTGAGTATAATTAAATTTTAAAAAATTTAAAAATAAAAATGACACACTAATCTAGAGCAGACGATGCAAAGGAATATGAGAAAAAAAAGCAAACAAAAAGGGGAAAAAAATAATTTTACTGTAGCAGGTACTGTAGCTACAGTACCTGCTACAGTGAAAATATCGCCACCGCTAGCGACGGCATAAGCCATCCTAAGCGCAGCCTTAGTTCTAAAAGAAAGAAATAATCTTAGAAACATAAATTGGGAGAAAAGGAAAAGATCTATGCCACTTGTTTTATACATAGATATTATGTTTGTATAACAAATATAATTATATTTTAATAATAGATAGTAGAGTTATATACAAAAGATAATTATATTATAATATCTAACTATGCAATTACACAAGCAACTCTACTAGCTAGTTATTAAAACAAAGGAAAAAGAATCCACCATGTTTGCTCTTAGGGCTAGAAATTATCATGTTAATAAGAGGAAAAAGAGAAATATCTATATTATCGATTGTGATGGGCCCAGAATTTCATATTATAACGGTGTAGATTAAACATCTATAGATATAAGAGTGGTTACAGTTATACGAGGAGCACAAATTGTGTTTCTATTGTAAACATTAGGGTTGTATAGAAGTACAACTCTATATTTAAATATAAATATATGTATTTGTAGTATCTACCTCCCCAAATTACAAAGGAAATTCCGCTAGTTCAACTAATGCCATCAACTAATTTTCAAGTCACAAATGCATAAACTTGCTCTTGTTGTTAACGATGAATTACTTTGCCTATATCAACATTCACTGGTGCAGTTCCTCTTTGGAAGCATGATTTCCTTTTATTTTGTCATAAAGCAAATTACAGAATATGAGTATCATTCATAGGATTTGGCTCTCGCCCTTGTTTGTTCCAAACAATTCAAGTAGTAGTACTATCTTTCCAACATTCCAATCGCTCAACCTGGTAGAGAAGGGCACAAGTCAAAGCGGGGGAAGGAGAAGGCAGTGGATTAACATACCGGCCAGGTCGCCGGGGCAGAGCAGGTCGAGCATGTCGCGGAACCACTTCATCTCCATGTCGAGGTGCACCGTGTCGGCCATGGGCACCCCTCTCTCCCAGAAGAAGTCCGGGCTCAGCGCCGTGGCGCTGCCCACCGCGAAGTTGGCCCCGCACGCGTAGTCCTCCGCGCTCCGCCCGCTCCAGTACGGCCGCACGAACGGCAGCCCCAGCGCGGCCGCTGCGGCGCAGCGCACAACCACTCGCGAATTTCAAATTGCTACTAGTGCCATGCTGGTAAGTTGATCGACCGAGGTGGGTGGTTGTTGCTAGCGTACCGATGAAGTCGACGACGAGGCGGCCGTTGGAGTAGCGGCCGGTGGCGCGGTGGAAGAAGGTCTCTCCGTAGGGCAGGCTGAGCGCGGGCTCGCCGGTGTCGTTGCCGAAGAGGAAGGGGTAGTTGCCCGTGTCTGCCAGCGAGTCCCCGAAGCTGAACACCCGCGGGTAGCACGCCGGAGCCGGCGCCCCACGCGCCTGCACCGCGGCCAGTAGCGCCACCGCCACCACGATCACCATCACCGTCCTGGCCGAGGCCGAGGAAGCCATGCCTTTTTTCCTCTCTCCCGGGGGCTTTCTGCTCGAACGGACGGAGGAGAAGTGGACGCCGCGACTGCCACCATTTCACCAACCTGGTCCAAATGGCAGCGATCGCTTTCGTGTGTGCGTCCCATCTTCACCTGCCACGGCGGTGCACAGTCTGGAGTAGTACGTCCAATGCATCTACAGTGCACTCTTTTCTGTGCACCAGATTCATGCGCGGATGGTAGGTGGAGTCACCCTTCGCTTTCGTTTTAATGAAAAATGGGGGAAAACACAACTCAGCATCTTCCCTAAAGTCAATTATGCTCCAAGCAAGAGATACAAGCAACACGATGAAAAATCCCCCCAAGATAGAATTTTAAAAATGAAGATCGTGAATTTATTCTTCACAAATCTGGGTAAGAAAGGGCAATCCCAACTCTCCACCTTTGCCACGTCTAAGGCTGTGCTCAGTTGCATTTTTTTTTATGGTTTTTAGCTTTTTTTACTCTAGTTAGCTTATTTTATATTACTAGTAAGGTGCCCGTGCGTTGCAACGGAAAACCAAATAAAAGTGATGTATACTATCAAATATCTCAAACTGAATAATAAATATCAACCTTTTCTTACGTCATCATGTATGCATATACAGGGCTCATGTTATTGTTTGCATATCAACACAAATATCAATTATTTGGCTCATTGGAAAATTAAAAATATTTGTAGTCCATGTAATTGTTCACTTAATGTTTATAAAAGCATTTTTAGACAAAACACAGGAGATGGCAGAATTCAGTTGCCTTGTAGCGCATCGTAGTTCCTAAAAAGAACATCCGAATATAAATGGGTTAACAACTACTAATGAACTACGAATGTATGCAATGCCTATATATCAATGCATGCCACATGCAAATTCCAAATATTAACCAAGGTTCCAAATTTATTAACAAATCTTATTATCACTTACTTTTCCTCTTGCAAGTTTGCAGAACCTTGAACATTTCTTCTTCAGCCACAGGACAGACCTGATAAGATATAAATCGTGATAATATTTACTCAATGTAGGAAACAACCGACTGAAACAAGTAGGCAATAATAGTGTGCATTGAGAATTACCTTTGGCAAAAGAACATCTCATTTGCCGCTTTTTCCTTCCTCTTTGCTTTATTGTGTTGTTGAGAACCTAGATTTCACGAGTCTATTAATGATCAATGCAACACGAAGTGTCGTGTATCACAAATTCACAATTAGTTGGCGAGAACAAGCATTTACCTTGGCACGCTAAGTGCCGATCACGATCAAGTAGATACGGAGGAAGAGCACCCTCTTGAACATCATCATTGACCTTTTGTCGAGAAGTTAACTCATCGTGCATTTTTAGGCTGCAAAGAAACAATTGACAATAAGGCCCCATAAATGCGACTGCAACCAAAAAGGCAGAATCTACACTCATAGACTAAAGGAGCAACACAACTGTGAACATGTTGAGCAGAGGGGAAAATCTACCTAGCCTACACAGGTAATTGGTAATATGACAGGGATGAGAAGCTAAACAGCAAATGTTGATAGGTTATGTGATTAGTGGTATATATGAGTGATTAAAATTTGAACCTTATAGCCGTCAACACTATATAGCCTGTCATAGAATCATGTATATGACAATCTTGATGCATTTCATTTTTACCATGAGCATGAACCCATGTATCTACTTCAATAGTATCAGGGCTGAAGGAGTAAGAAACTAATTCAAAACCTGTAAAAGCATGCATGTACTACCTAGGGTTCATGAAGGGTTTCAGAGTATGCATGTAGAGGATGTCACAAACATTGGCTACAAACAAGCGTTATTCCCGAAATAATATCTAACTCCTACCGCGAACTCAATTCAAGCAATGGAATACTATTATGCGAATGTTGCTTGCTGCATCTGCGGGAATCGCGAGAATTTCGCGCACTAGGGAATCGAAACCGCAGATACAAAACGCAAGCTTGAAGTTATGCATCGATGACGAAGAAGTTACAGGACACTCAGGTTCACCTACTCCCACAATCTCTGCCATATAGTGCACCTTTGCATATAGGGCACCAGATTTTAATTCAACAAACAAAAATTCCCAAACAAGAGCATCCAGATGAAACAACCTCAAAGCAAGCAAAATTTTGTTGTTTTGTTTATCATACGTAACTAATATGAATCAAGAAACACAAAGCAAAGCAATCGATCTTAACTTACCTAACAACGATCGATTATCGACTCAAGGCTATACAAAGAACACTTCCTATGAAGCAATCCAACAAACAGATAGCATGCCAAGTGAATAGGGAAAGAATTACCATTGAGATGAACCAGATTAGGGCAAAGGAGACGTCGAGGTGACTCGAGTCCGTTAAGTCGCTGCGCCAATACTCGGGCGCATGCCATGAGATGATCGTAACTTGAGAAGGAAATCAAGGAATGCCAGGGCAAGAGAATGGAGCGCGTCGCATCGGTACGGCAATCACCCGCCACTTGGCATACAACTCTCGTCGCTGCCCTTGCGCATTTCGCCGCCACCTCGTTGGCCTCCTCCTCGATGTCGTGCCGCGTCCGGTAAGACCCGGCGGATCCAAGTAGGCAAGGACCAGATCGCCGTCGCCATCCTCTCCTGCGGCATTCCCACCGCCCATCGCTCGGATGCGCAACGTGCGAACGAGGACAAGGCCCGAGCCGCTGGTCGGGAGAGAGGCGAGGGAGAAGAATGGTGACGATTCGAATCGGGAGGAAATCACGATGTGGCTGGGAGGAGGGCCTACACTCCTTGTAGAAGAGCTCGTCTGCGGGCAAGCTGCGCCACCGACCATTGGGGAAGGGGGCGGGGGGAGGGGGAGGAGGGGGTGGCGGGGCCGACGGGGAGGAGTAGGGGCGGCGGGGGAGGGGGGAGGAGGGCAGCGGGAGAGGGGAGGAGGCGGCGGCGGGGGCGGATCTGCGAGAGGAGGGGAGGAGGGGGCGCGGAGAAAGGCGGGAGGGGGATGGGGCGGCGGGCGGCGGGGGTGAGGGGAGGCCGGGTGTGCGCAGTGGGGACTGGGAGGACCGAGAGAGAGGCGGCGCTACGTAGGGAGGAGGAGGCGGGGCGGCGGAGGGAGAGCGAGGCGGCGCGGGGGGGGGGAAGAGGCGTGGGGCGGCGGGGAGAGCGAGGGGGGCGGCGGCAGCGCGCGGGGGTGGGGGGGAGGAGGCCGCGGGCCACGGGGAGAGCGAGGGGAGGCGTGGGGCGGCGGGAGGAGCGAGCGAGGAGGCGTGGGGCGGGGGAAGAGCGAGGTAGGCGTGGGGCGGAGGGGTGATGTTGGGATTTTAGGGTTTAATCAGATCGTGTGGCTGAGAAGAGAGGAGAAAGATCGAATGGTTAAGAAGTGAGGGAGGGTGGACGTGACGGCAGCCACCAACTTCTTCTTTTTAAATAGTAAAGATAGTATATAGTAGCTTTTTTAGTGTAATTAAATTTAAAAAATTAAAAACAGATTATTCTATTACGGACAATGCAAAGGAACAGAAGAAAAAAAGTAAAAAATAAAAAAAATAAAATTAAGGGATAATGAACTAGAAACAAAAGACCAGAAGCTGAAGTTGAAACAGTGGGACCAACCCTCCACCCGGGTAAGAATTTGCAACGGCACTCTTTGGCTCTTGTAACGGTCTGAATCTATCACAAAAAAATTCTTGCAATGGAAAAGAATAGTCTGCAAAGCATCTTTGCTTGTCACCTAATCAACATTAAAATCTTAAGGTAGAATGCCCCTTTCAGAATAATTAGTCGGTGTGCACATGAAATTAAAGTCGCCAAAAAGGAAAACAAGAAGGAAAAAATTGCATCCCTTGGATTGAACTCGTCTAAGTAATATTTCATTTCACTCATAATTGTTTTTGGCCATACTTTCTGTAGGACCGGTTATGGTAATCACAAAGGGCAAATGATATCTTCAAATTCAATCTCCCTAGATGATATTCTAAAACCTTTAATCCACTAGTTATTGTAAACTAGAAAGATCATATTGGCTCACCAACAAAAAATTCACCAAAGCACGGAAGCAAAACGGAGTTCATTTCCTCATGACTAGTCAGACTGGTATGGACAGAGCAGTTGGATTGGCTAGATGCTAGCGGTCTAACTGGCTGTCAATCTAACCATTGGCGTGGAACGGTCCACCCTTGATAGAGACTAAGAAATCAGTCCGAACCAAAAGGGTGTTATCATCCTCAATGGTGAATAATGGGGAGATACTCAAAACTGAGGACCGATCGATCGAACACTGATCGACCAAGTTCAAGGACAACGCCCTTCAACATAAAGAAGTAGTTGAAGCATTGGAGAAGAAGAACCAAGGTAACTAATCAGAAATTTGACCAGCCTTATTTTGACTTATTAGTTGATTTTGACTAACTTTGAGTTACTTGTGCAGTGCACACTTTCAAAGTTCAAGAACTGGAGAAAGCTCTTGGTTCTGAAGAGGAGAAGAGGAAGAAGGTCGAGGGATCTCTTCAAGACAAGATTGCCCTCTTCAATAGCATGCTTTCCGAGATGGGGCTTGGAAGCAATTGCACTCTCCTTAGAAGAAACAACCGAAAAGGTGAGTTGTCTTGGTCGACAACTTGAACACCTTTAAAGTTTGTTGGTGACTTCTCGGAGTAACCATGAGCAGACTATGAGGAATGCTATTGCTCATGGAGCAAGTTTTGCGTTAGCAAAGCTTAAAAATGCCAACCCTAGTCTACTTGAAGGAAGAAACTGCTAAGTTCTTTGAATAGATGAAGCCCTTCAAAAACCAAATAATAGAAGAGATAAAAGTTGGATTCCCATCAGATAGCGGCCAGTCTGGTGGTTTTGAGTAGATGTTTTAGTTAAAAATGTAATATGAAATATTCTTATATAAAAAACTTACTTTTATTATCAATTAAGCTTATATCATTTTCTCAATTTAATTAGTGCTCATATCTTTTCTAGCCCCTGATTGCTTGGTTAGTAGTAGAACTTACTAAGAAAGTAGCAGACCAAGAATAAGATGTATTTTATTTCTGATCGGTGAACTTCGATTATATTGTGGAAATGATCTAGTAGTTTCTAGAAAATTATATTGGACAGGGCCAATGAATGATTTCAACTAGTCTTAGATACTATTTCCATATTTGAGATACAATGTAGTCCAAAACTCGATTGCATAAGACTATGACATAAACCTAGTTGACATGATGATAGAAAACTATGCAAGAATGTATGTAAGAGAAAAGATAAGTGCTTTTATTTGTAAATGCTATTCGAACTGGTTGTAAGATAGCTGAGGACTAAAGGCATGAGCAAAACTTCCCAAACATATTCACTCTCGAGTTCCAACTGGTAACAAAGATCATAGGAAAAAAAACCATCACTAAAAAACTCCTTCCAGTGGATGTGATCACGTGTAGAGAGGAGAGATTTTGACTAGGAGGTTTTTTTTGTGTCTCGACCAAGTTTAAACAAGAGAGGAATAGAATGTAGAAGTAAGAAAGATAGCCTTTGAGCCCTCGAGCAGTTTAGTAACTATGTCAGTTGTTTGTTTGCCTTTTTAACTTGTTTTCCTTTGAGGAAAGAGTGCAGATTATCATAAGAACATCTCTGTGAAGGTCACGATAACAATCTGCATGGCATTTAACTAAAATGTCAAAACCAATGAAGTAAAAAACATCCCTTAGAAGGGGTTTAGAGAAAAATATATTTCTCTAAGTAGTTCAAACAATAATAGTATGTGACTAAACTTAGGATAATGAAATACAAATAAAAATACTCATAAAAAAGAAATAAAACAATGTAACTTTATTGAAATATGAAAAAAATACAGTATACATAGAACTTTCACAATTGATCAATGTTTCAGGAATTAGAAATAACACGCCCATATGACATAGCCAATTGTACCGAGCCTAGTCTAGTGACTTTAACCACAGTGTAGGGACCTTCCCATTTAGGTGAAAGTTTGTTGCAGTTTGTCTAGCTCTGAATTTTCTTGAGAACCAGATCTTCCACAGCTAGGCTACGAGGTTGTACTTTACAACATGGTACTTTCGTATGGCTTGTTAGTATACTGCCGATCGTATTAAGGATGTATTGCATTGTTCTTCGAGGAAATTTATGTCATCGATCTATCATTCTGCTTGATTGTTATCATTATAACGATCTATTTGACTAGAGTCAATCTTTAATTCTAGAGGAAGCATACAGTCGGGCAGTTTTTTACTTCTTTCTTTGTGGTCAGAGGATGCATCTATTCAATGTCCGCTATATTCTCTGGAATTGCTTCTAATCTAATAGCCAAAACTAGGAAACAAGAAGCTTGCTAGAAAAGACTTCAAACACACACTTCTCTGGATTTAATTTGAGGTTATGTCTTCTTAAGTTAAAGAAAGTTTCTTCCAGGTTGGAGATATGATCTCCAATATTGATGCTTTTTACGACCAAGTCATCGACATAGGTTTCTAAGTTCTTACCGATTTGCGTGCTAAAGGTTTTCTGCATTAGCCTTTGAAAAGTGGCACTAGCATTTTTGAGACCAAATGGCATTGTCACATAACAAAAACTTCCATATGAAGTGATGAAGGAAGTTTTCTCTTCATCTTGTTTACTCATACTAATCTAGTGATACCCAGAATATGCATCTAAAAAGCTTAATAACTCACTACCCGAAGTAGAGTCACACAAGTTGATTAATGTGTGGAAGGTGAAAATCATTCTTTGGACAAGCTTTATTAAGACCTATGAAATATACACACATTCTTCATTTCCTATTACTTTTCCTAATGATTAAAGGATTGACGAGCCACTCTGGGTGGTCAACTTCACGAATAAACCCAATCTTGAGGAGCTTGTCGACCTCCAACTAGATTGGTTCCTTCTGATCAGGTGCAAACCACCGTGGCTTTTGCTTAACTAGTTTCTTGTCAGGCCAAAGTGCTAGCCTGTGCTCAATCACCTCTATGGGGACTCTAGACATGTCAGATGTCTACCATGTGAATACATCTGAGTTTGCTCAGAAGGAGATGAACGACTCTTTCTATTTAGGATTGAGTCCTACCCTAAGCACTAACTTTTGAAAAGTTGCACTTGCATTCTCAAGTCCAAGCAGGCCTTCACAGTTCCCGATGAACTATTCTTGTTGAGAGATACCTCCTTCACCTGGCTGAAGGGTTTTGGAGCCAACTTTGACCTGAGTGTTTTACCTCTATATGAGATGGGTTAGTATTCCTGGTCGATAATTAATCGACCAGTTTGAGGGACTTACGATCATAGGCGTAAGCCATTTTTCTATCTCTTCGAACAGTAATTACTCCTTTTGGTCCAAGCATTTTAGGAATTTTATGACCATAATGCGTGGCTATCAGGAATTTGGCCAATGTCGGTCGACCAAGGATCTCGTTATATACAGTTTCAAAGTTTACCGCATCGAATGAGATTTTTTTCCATTCGAAAGTTATCTGGACTTATAAATGTAACTGGTAGGGACACTTATCCTATCAGCTTGGCTGAGGATCTGGAACTATGCCATAAAAGGCATACTTCACAGGCTTCACTTTTGACTTAGGAATTTGCATTTCTTCTAAAGCTCTTGTAAACAAAATATTGAGAGAACTACTCCCATATACTAAAACCCGATTAACCTTGCAATTATTTATGATAGGTTCTATGACAATAGAGAATCTATCTGGTTGAGTCGAATGAATGTGGCAGTCTTCTTAGCTGAAGGGGATGGTTGTCTCCAATCACCTGGATAGCTTGGTGGTGATCGGTGCTTCGGTGATGTTCACCTTTTACTCCACAGTCTTCAAATGACGTCTTGACTCATAGGAGGAGGATCCATTGAAGATCATGTCAACGGTGTGTGTTGTGGCTCCTGATAGTCCATTTCTTCGTCGCTATCTTTGTCCTTGTTGGAGCTCGATTCTCTAATCTCCTAAATGGAAGGGAAAGGACCCTAACCTAAATAAAAGTCTTTCAGCTACTTTTTCCAGGCACAACAATTGCGAAGATTATGCCCTGCCACTTGGTGGAGTAGACACCATTTCTTATTCTTCTTGGATTCGTTAGTCAGAGCTTTTGTCTTATTTCAACCAAAATAATCCTTTTTGTTCTTAGTGTACTTCTCTGGAATCGTAAGAACCTCTTTAGCGTTAGGTTTGCCATTCTTCTTACCTTTGGAAAACTTCTTGGGCTTCTTCTCTTTCTTCCCAAGGCAAGATGAGAAATCTTTTCTATTCGTCAATGGCCTTATTCCACTCAACAGCTATGTTAGCGGCTGCATACTTATTAGCCATCTCGAATAGTTTGATGATTGTCCTTGGAGGGTTCATTTCAATGTCCTCCATAAATCACTGGTTCCTTAATCCAGTTTTGAACGCTTGGATAACCAAAGAATCTATGACCTCTGGGATTGAGTTACGAACCTTACTGGACCTCGTTATATACTATCACACGATCTCATTGGGTTCTTGCTAGATTCGGTGAAGATCATCTTCCTTCTTAAGGTGGTCGTACGTCCCTTGGAAGTTAGTGATTAGCAAGTAATAGAGCCGCTCTCAAGTATAGATTGATCCTACCAGTTGTTTAAGTAACCACGTCCGGGAAGAACCTTCGAGAACTGTCGGCAAGTAATTTGCCATCATGTTTTCGTCACCTCCAACAACCCTAATTGTAGTGGTATAAATCTACAAAAAATTCTAATGGATTTTGCTTTCCATCGAATTTCTCACGATTTGTTGGTCGGAACTTTTTCGGTAGTGCACCGCTTGAAGGCCTGCTGAGAAAGTCTAATAGCGTGTTATCATATCATGGTGCCTTCTCTAGAAAGGAGCCAAATTATAATCAGTCAGAGACCTGTTCCTCCGATATTCGTCATGGGGGACTAGTGCTCCTATCCGATCGTGGACACTCACATTGTGTCTCCGACTAGATACATGGTTTAGATGATGTCAGAGGTCATCCGGACTATATCCCTAATGTCGTTTTTCAGGACAAGGGGGAGGAGTTGCTTCATTTTTAAAGAGCTTTCTCCCCATGTGACCTCCTTGACGAAATCTTTGGGATGGTTTTGGTCTTGCTTATGGATCATTATCAACCGACCATGCTGGCTTCTATCATGCGGATAATCCGTGGAAGAAGTCCGTGTGTAACTTTAAGAGCGTCTTTGCTCTCAGTACATTTCTGTCCAGCGCATGGTCTGTTGTAGAATCTCGGATACCTATCCTACAACGTGAGCATATCCTGGGGTCTCTGCCAAAGTAGGATCTGGATTGTTTACAATATCATAGACTCATTGTAGGTTCTAGATAGTTACTGAAGGTCTCGATGTGTGTTTGTCGGATGAAGGGGTATGACAACTCAAGCTTCGCCTCGAGTTCCCTGCGCATCCAACGTGATTTATCAAGCATGAAGGGGTAGAAGAGGCAGATTAAATTATCGATGTCCACCAGCTCTATTGTTTCCATTCCCTCTGGGCGATTCAGGAGCGTTTGCACCATTTCGACTAGTAGGTCATGGGGGAGTTTGTTGTGGAGAATCTGGCATGGGATTTGCAGTGGTATCTTCGATTACACTAACTTCATGTTTTCATCATGAATCTCTTGACGAACTCCGATCAAAACTGAGGGAGAGCCTTTCATCGCTTCGGCCAGTAACCTCCATGATGGGGAACAATTAGGGACAACCACCTCTAGAAGGCAGTGTGGTGGACTCAACCTGATTCGGTAGATTGCGGATCGGATGATGAGCATTATTACCTTCTCCTGGCTTCTCATCAGAGGCAACTTCATTGACACCACGACTAGGTGCCATTCGGCTCCTGCTATATGTAGAGTTGTTGGCAAATAGCAATTGTCCACGATCGAATAGAGAGTACTTTGACCCTCAGGTTGTGGTGTTGCGCTCTTGTCGTCGTGTTTGCCAATCGAAAGTATCGGGTTTGCCACATTGCTTGGACATTCTGACAAGGTTGAAACGACTGGATCCCCAGGTGACGCTAATGATGGGGGCGACGTGTCTTCTTCCATCCAGTCGATCTTGTTAGTCTCTGGGATGGGCAAGCCTGGGATGGAAAATAACGATGAGGAAGCGTTGTCCCATGGCGCTGATCCATGCATCCATGTCAAGGTTGGCGTAGTTGGCCAAATTGAACTAGTTCTCCTCATCCTAAGTCCCTGCCATGATCACATAGGCCATGTTGACAGGAAACGAGAGATGATGATGCTTGCAGACGAAGAAGACTTTAAGGAATTAACGCCTTCTTCCCTACAGATGGTGATAACTTTTGATGATCGAGTCATCGATCTTACGAAATAATATGAGAAAGATGATTGGATTAATTGAAATGGATCAGCAAGAGAAAGGGGATGATCTTTATTGCTTATGAACTGGTTACAAAAAGGCCTACAGAGGGAGACTAACTAGCCCTAATCTATCTTGCTCTCACTGCTCAAAGGAAGGTTCTGATTGCCTGCCAATTGATCATGTATTGGTTATTTGATTATGGATCGAACTCTCTCTGTTTTCTCTCGTCAGCCTTTAAATTCTGTTGAAGGGGCATGAATTATCCATTTGAGAAGGCGTCTTCTTGAATCAATGCATTCGATCGGAGGGAAGGTTGCTGTCAAAGAGAGATACCCGAAGGTAATTGCTCTTCAGTTGTTGTCGGTGAGAGATAATTGTGTGCCACAATTGTATAGCAGTTGCTATCAGTGACACATGGTCGAAACATCGTGCTATTTGGGCTGGATAAAGCATGTGTTTTATCTGTCACATGGAAGGAGTTACCTGGAAGTGGGTCCTCAAAACCAGTTCATGAATCCTCAAGTGATCTGTTTGTCGGGCAGAGTGTAAAGTAATCCTCCGACCAGGATACTCGAGGAACAGCTATAGAATGCTTACGACCATGAGATCTTAGGGCCCTAATTAAGTATTAAAACCGTATTTAATAATTTATCAAATCCTCATCACTTTCATAATTAAATAGTAGTAAAAACTCTAGCCACACAAATATACGGACCACCGTGCTAGTTGTTATCTAAGCAATGGTTGAAAGATTTGTACCGATTCCTGCAGTGTACCGTACAAGCACAGCCGCGAAAGCACAGATAATAATAGTAGGAAAGGCTAAATTGTGTGATGAAGCAACAGCAAGAATTACCAAGGAAAGCACCACGAGAACAAAGAAAAGACTCTGAAAAGCTACAAACTTATTTTCTGTTTTTTTGACAGAGCATATACACTCGGTTAACCAATGCATTAATCGGAAGAATGGATTTGTTACATTTACAACAATGGAACCGACGAATTTCTTTAGCACGAGTACCTCTCGGTTGAGCAAGTGCTTCGGCACAAACGAGATGACGTCGACACGAGGAATCAGGCCTTCGAGACTCTGATGTAGTTGCTTTTTCATCCCGTAGTTCTGTTTCTCATTCCGATGTCTATTCTGTCGTCGTTCCTGCTGCAGTTTTGTTTCCTCTTTGTCACTTCAGCAGCTCGGGGCATTCTTCTAGCCCGAGCACACCTGTAAGATACGACCTTGCTTTCCTAGTTCCCTCTTAATTGTATTGGCAGAGCTCCCGCCCTTCGTTTCAAAAAAGAAAAAACAAAGGAAAAGGAAGCAGCAACATTTCAGCCGCACCAGCCAGGCAGCCAAGATGAGCAAAGGATGCGGTTATCCCCTCTTAAGCGCTAATCATAGCACTATACAGAAGGAAGGACGCTAAGAAGTTAGAACCTAACTGTACACAGCTATAAGGATGAAGATACCTTGAAAATGAGGGAGAAGCAACAGAAGAACAATGTATAAAACCTGTGCCTATAAAAAGAGAAGGAAAATTAAAAGCCAACCAATCACTTGGGCAACAGCCGTGATGTGTAGAACAGCACTGCAGTTCTGTAATTAGGCAAAAATGTCACAATCTCTACATCTTTAACCTTACGTATTTCTGTAATTAATTATGACAAAAATGTAGTTACAGAATTACAAGTCGTAGAGAACCTTGTATTCGACAGAAGAGCCGAGCTCAGTAAGTTGTGGACATGAACTGGTGGTGGTAGCAATTGGAGGCTGCGTGTATGAACCTCTTAGCAGGCCAATTGCAATGGCCTTGTATGCAGCTTCTGAGGGATGGAATCCATCCCATGATCCATACTTTTGTGGCTCATCACACACCTTGTATTCTCCATATCCACAGCTTGAAGTCATGGACACACCATAAGGTCCTTCCCCACCGCAGCAAGCCGCCAAAGGATCCTCGATACCTAAATAACAGTTATAGCAATGTTGAACAGAGGATCAGCCGGATAAACCTGTTCTTGATGAATCCATGCGTTTCTTTCTTGGAGCTTCTAAGGCTTTTAGATAGTTCATCTAGTGAAACCAACCGGCTTGTCAAATTTGAAGCTCCCTTATGTTACCGGATGAAACCCAATCGTGCTTGATGTTACATGATGGTACTTTTGAAAGCTTCTATTGTGTCATTTGATAATATTTGTTAAGCTTATGTTATATCATTTGATATTATTCATTACTAATATTTCACTAGAAATCCAATTAAACATGCTCCTATTACATGGTCGGATATTTGCATTTGCCCCATGCTAGATTATGTATTTCTGTCCTCTCCAGGGCTATGGCTATCCATCTACTTTCTTCTAGTTATTTTGCTTTGAATTATGAAAAGTGGAAGGATGAAAAGAAAAATAGCATGCCATCAACTTTCTACAAATTAGTCCTCCGGCGATTTGTTATCAATGCAGACAGTTGTGGAGGAAGTATACTTGTAATCAAGGTTCTAAAACTCGGTAACCGGTACTCGCTCGGTCACCTCACCTTGTAGTGATTATACGGTAATCGACCTTGTACTCGGCCTTATAACCGGTTTTTCTATTTTAATAACGAATTTATATATGTATAATATACATATAAAATCAATGAAATTGAGATTAAGTGATTAACAAATGCATTCTACTGTAAACTGCAAAGTAGTCTTGCTATCAAACTTGTGCAAAATAGCATTAACATGTTCTCAAATGATATTGGTGAAAATGTTTTAGTGGAGACTAAAATGTTGTACTTCTTGTCACAAAAATATTTCTACTAAATAGAAAAAACATTGTCTAGATAGATCTAACAAAGAAAAACTAGAAAAGGACATCCAACATAATAGCTACTAGAACATTTCATTAATTTGCTTCATCTTTTATTAAATGTCTCATTGGACATAAAAGGGCAAAGGTAGTCTCCACAGCATCACATCTATGGTTCTAAAACTAAGTTCCAACATAGAGAGAAGACAACTCAACTTCACAACATGTGTGGAACTCTGCTGGGCTATAGGCTGAATTGAGTGTGGGGTTTATTACACTGGACTGGCCACTCAGCGATTACATGGCCTAGTAGCCGATTACACCCAATACTCGCCCGGTTATACCGGTTAACCCGATTAGCTACTCATTTTTGCCTACTCGTACTCATGAGGGGACCTAATCCGAGTACTCGGCCGAGTAAACCTAGTTTTATAGAACCATACTTGTAATCTCTCTCCATGTTGTGGTTAGATTAAGCTTGCTTGATAAAAGCAAGGAGGGAGACAAATCCTTCATAGTTTTTGTTATATGAACATAGGCTATGGATTCCTTTGTTTGAGAACGCACTAGGGACTGGCACATCTCCGTTAGTGAAAAGTCTTTTTCTTGTATCCTACAAACTAATTTCATAGTAGAAACTAGAAAGTAAAACGGCAACCTCTGAACTCACCAAATTGTTCAGGAGAAAGGAAGATCTCCATGGCAGCTCCGTAGTAATCGGCATAGATGACAGCCACACCAGGATGAAGCTTGCGTAAATTTTCCAACTCGTCCACAAGAAGTTTGTTGTGATACTGTGAGAACTCATTCATCCACCTGAGGCAACCCGTCTCTGGATCGTAATCTTCCTTCTTATCACTCTTGAATATCATGAGGTACTTTGGGACGCACCCGATTGGGAGGTTACCGGGAACCACCAACGTTTTGGCTCCCAGTCCAATCAATTCCTGCAAACTCAATTCACTTGCATTACTAAATATATACTCCTGCACTATTTCTTGAGTTCCCAAATCAAGATGGAAATAACAATGACGATGACAAAAGCAGCAGATGACTCACAGTGATTATAGAAGAAATTTTGGCAACAACACTCGGAGTGAAACTGCGAATCTTCTCAAAGGGCACACTAGAGAGAAGTGGTAGGTTGTAATCATTGCCCCCAATTTCTCCAACCAAGAAGAGCGATTGGTTCATCATGCCTGTGCAACCTGTTTAATAAACAGGGTTCCATATCTTAGTTAAGTGTTAAGAAAATACCAATCTTATGGCGTTCTACAGGAGTTGAACATTCACAGGCTCACAGCAAGTTTACTAGTACTATTTATTTCTGAACCATTACAACTCAAATTTAGTAGCGTAAAATCTTCCCCTAGCAGAGCAGCAAAAAGTTTACTACTATTCACTTCTGATCCCATTACAGCTCAGATTTAACAGTGTAATCTTTCCCCTAGCAGAGTATTTGATTTCTGGCCTTGATGCATCATGCATCACATCAGTTCCAGGGATTTAGTAATTCATCTCATGGAGATCACTTCATGTGAACCAAATATTTTATATTTTCCTATTTCTACCAACAAAGTTGTCTCCTTTTGGAAACAATAATGCAGTGGTGATTTGTGGTGCAAAAACTGAAGCAGCAGAAAGTTCAACCACATCTTCCGCAAAAATTTCTACTGTCAGACAGGAGACAGCAGCTTCAGTTGAGGTTGATGATGATTGGCATGGACATTAAAACGTACCATGTGGCAGTAGTTCAATACAACTAATGCCATTCACTGGTGCATTTTTTTTCTTCGGAAGCACAATTTTTGTTTAATCACAAAGCAAGTAAGCGCAGATGGCCACTCATAGGGTTTAGCCCTCCTTTCTTTGTTCCAATTCAAGTGCTCTTTCCAACACTCGAATTGCTCAATCAGGAATTGGATAGGGTGGAGGAAGCCCAACACGAAATTACGATACACTGTTACCACCATACGCCGTTATTGAACTTTTGAACTACAAGACCATAGTACTACTACACAAAAACCCTAGTGACCTTGATAGCACATACTGCTCTTACCTAAAATCATTCACCACTTCTGAAATAGAGACACTGTTCCTCAATTGCTTCTACATCTTAAAGTAAGTAATTGGTCTGGGAAATTTTGCTTTTCAGTTTCTAGCAAACTTTATCCTTCCCTGTCAGTAGAAAGCTTATAAAAGGTTGTGAAAAAGAGTGGCTGGGTGCCTGTCAACTTGTATTGGAATGACAGAAACCTAATGCTTCTTTGCTTCTCCGCGCCCCACACACACCTTTCTCCCTACATCTCCAATCAGGCAAACCGCAAACGCCCCCGTGCAGAGCACCTTCTAGAAATTAAAATTTTTCTCCCCCCGCCCTTCTGAGCTGCTACTTTCCCCACCTACCAGGCTTCCACTAGGATTTCATTTCCACTAGGATTTCATTTCTTCTCCCTGGTTGTAGAAAAGGTCAGGTCAAAGTGGGGAAGGAGAAGGAAGCAAATCAACATACCGGCTAGGTCGCCGGGGCAGAGCAGGTCGAGCAGGTCGCGGAACCACTTCATCTGGGTGTCGAGGTGCACGTGGTCGCCCATGGGCACCCCTCTCCCCCGGAAGAAGTCCGGGCTCAGCGCCGTGGCACCGCCCACCGCAAAGTTGGCCCCGCACGCGAAGTCCTCCGCGCTCCGCCCGCTCAAGTACGGCCGCACGAACGGAAGCTCCAGCGTGTCCGCTGCAGCGCACCCACGCGATTCCAAATTTCAAATCAGTACCGTGCGGCTTTCGCCAGTTGATCGATCGATGGATCGACGGGGGTGGGATGGGTGTGGCTAGCGTACCGATGAAGTCGACGACGAGGCGGCCGTCGGAGAAGCGGCCGGTGGCGCGGTGGAAGAAGGTCTCGCCGTAGGGCGGTCGGAGCGCTGGCTCGCCGGAGTCCTGTCCGTAGAGGAAGGGGAAGTTGCCCGTGTCCGTCAGCGAGTCACCGAAGCTGAATAGCCGCGGGTAGCACGCCGCCGCCGCCCTCACCTTCACCGCCGCTGCCACTACCGCCGCCGCCGCCACCGCCAAGAGGAACCCTCCTCGCCCGGAGGCAGAGGAAGCCATGCCTGTTCTGTTCGGGGCGGAGACGAATCCTCTGTGCTGACATACTTATAATCGCAGGGGTGAGTGACCACGCCTTTTATAGACTGACGCGGCTGCCGTCACCGACACCAAATGCACAGGAAGGAACCCTGGGTCTGACCCCATCTTCTCTCATTGGAGACCCTGTCAGATGGCTTCCACGTGTACGCACGAATCTCTTCACGTAAAGGCCATCTCCTTCCCCCCTCCCCAAGATCCAAGCGCAAGCCACTCTCCTGCTTTCTCCATCTCCCTCAAATCCGACTGAGCGCAAGCTCAAGCCCTCTCCTCCTTTTCTTCCCCCCAAATCCGAGCACGAGCGCAAGCCGTCGCCGGCACCTCCACGTTGTTGCCCCGAGCCGGCACCTCCACATCACCTTCGCATCGCCTCCCCGAGAATCCTCATCGTCCCCCACCGGTCCACGCACATGGAATCCGTCCGCCGCCGGTGGCACCTCCACGTTGCCTCCCCGAGAATCGGCATCGGTACTAGTCAGCACCAAAACATCTTAATTGTTCATAGAACCAAAAGTAGTGCATATAAGCACCAAAAGAGTTGTTTTTCATACAACCATTTATAAGAACATCTTAATTGTTCATAGAACCCAAAGTAGTGCATGTAAGTACCAAAAGTAGTGTTTTCAACAGATGCATGGGACTATTTGTTAACTTCCCCCATCCTCAAAATCTAATCTTATGACAGAAGTATTTTCATGATAAACTCCAAATAGCATATTGGTAAATTCCCCATGGATGGTAGGAAGAGAGGACTCTCTAGAAGGCAATGTATCATCAAGCATCGCATTTGGGTTTGACAATTGTGTACAAGGTCCTACATATGAGAAGCTCAGATATTACCACCGAGTATTGTAAGAAAGATAATACCATGTCCAATTAAATTTACCTTTTTCAACAGTTTTTGATGCCTTTTTCTTTCATTTTTCAAAAACACCTCTTACTCTCTTTGACTTTGGACCTTTTTGTGTTCAGGAACTTTGAACGGTACAATTGCTTCTCTTACATCTTCAATGCACTGAACATAATTACCATTGATGCTTACACCAGACAACATATTTTTCTAGTTGAGAAGCTTCTAAACCATTGTTGAAATATGTCATACATTCTCTTGAAGCCTTGCACTTCAATGCAATTGCCATGGCCTTTCGAGAAAGATGAGTAGATTCGCATGCTAAACTTTGTTCCTCACTCCGGGTATTACAAGAAAAGGTTCATCTCTTTGCATACTTTGTCCATCTATTCAATATGTATTAAGGCGGTAACATGAAAATATTGTTGAAGTTAAGGACACGAAAATATTTCAATGTACTTTTTACGCGCACGTGTAACATAATTGTTGCAGTCCTTTTGCAAGAAAGGTACATTTTCAGCTTCACCAGATATTTGTTCATAGAATTTGAATACTTCGGCCGGTTTGATTCCTACTACTCTCATATTATCAACCATACACTTGTCAGCTTTTGATAGACGATGTTATGACATCAGCATATGAGCCTTACTTGGACTAGCTAGATAATGGTTATGTTCAAGTGTCACCTTTTGCACTGTCCAAAACCTGTCTTGTGAAATGTTAAATTGGAGACGAGCCTTACAGCCTATGTGTGTGTGTTGGCCCGTTCCTTTTTGGTTTCATGTCTAATATGGCTGCTCCTTTCTCCTTCGTTGCTACAGACAAACACTTTGGAACCCAATGTGACATCTACTCACAACCTTGAGTGGCTCCTTCGTATGCTAAATCCAACTGTTCTAGCATATGAATTGTAGAAGTTATATGCATCATCTTCGGATTCAAACATCATGCCAACTTTTGCCACATTTTGAGAGGACGAATTTTGGTCATCAACCTACAATGAAGCCATAACCTCTTATATGAATATCATAACAGCACTCAATTTTATTTGAAGAAAAAAGAAAGTAACAAGGAAAAAATTTTCAAATTCGAACTATTGGATTTAGAGTTCATTGATCACATAGGATCTTCTCAGTTCAGAGCTAACATGTACAACATTGCACACAGAAGATTGTACTAGTTCATTGATCACACAAGTAATTCGGAGATAACATGTATTGGATTACATACCTTGAAAATCACAGGATCGCTTGTTGATTCCTCCGTAATGGGAGGGGCCGTACTGGTGCCCGGCGAGATCGGCAGTGGGGGGAGCCCTCTCGTGCCAAGGTCGCCGCCCGGCAGATGCAACCCTCTCAGCGGCAGCGGTGCGGATCCTTGCGCGACGTAGGGGATGTCGGTGGCACGGTCGGTAGGGAGGGGGAAGGGGCGGCGCCACCAGAGGCGGAACGCCTCCACAGGGAGCCCTCTCCTCCTCTATGCATATCGGGTTGGGAGGTAGGAAGACTTGTAGCTACACTCGATTTTTTTTGGTGGGGAAAGGGGAAGGAGGCAGCTAGGGAATGGGAGATGGCCTTCGTGCAGAGAGATTTGTGCGTGCACGTAAAGGCTATCCGATGGTGTCCCCATTGAGAGCAAAAATGGGGCTAGACTCAGGAGTTCCTTCCAAATGGACAGGAGCCTAAGGTGGCCAACTGTCCCATGGGCCCAGGGAATCATGGGCGCATGCGTCAGTCGGTCAGCACGCATTGGTCGCCCTCGTTCCATCGCTTTTCGGGGAAGGCAGTCACAGCAACAGCACTACACGGTGTGATACATTACTACAGAAATCATCATCACAGATAGTTCAAAAACGTCATCAGAGATGGTTTTTTGAACTGTCTAAATTTATGGGTCAGTGATAATCGAAGGTTATCACAGACGGTTTATAAGCCATCTGTGATAAATATAATACAGATGGTTTATAACTAGAACCGTCTGTGAAAAACAATACCACAGACGGTTCTATATATAGAGCCGTCTATGATATTCTTCACAGACGGTTTATACTACAAAACCGTCTATGGTAGTTCATTCTATACCTAAATTTTTTCTATTTTTGAATTAGCCTCAGGAAATATTAGCTATGCCGTTTGAAAATAAGCAAATACGATAGCAAACATAGCAGAGAACATTCTATTTATATTATAATCCACCATTACGATATCACAAGATTACAATCCACCATTACAATATCACAAGATTACAATCCACCATTACAATATCACAAGCTATGTCTCTCGTCCCTGATGCAGCTTGGGTAGACCTTCTTAGTGGCCGCTTCACTGTAAGTAGAAGAAAACAATAGAGAGAGGAAGTCCTAAACGTCACAAAGTAGCAACACAAAGTTACAGAATCAAATACTAGAAGAAACAATGGAGAGAGCCCTAACCACAAAGAGATCGATTGAGGAGGAGACAGTAAGGAGCCTAGGGAGATTTTGAGCACATAAAGGGTAGAGGATGGGTTCAGGTGAGTATTTATAGGGGTGGGAGAGGTGGGACGATCTATAGGGTGTGAGTTGGTCGATTTCTATTGGCTGAAATTGGGTTGAGGAAGATTGACGGGCCAAGCGGTCAGAATTTATCACAGATGGTTCTTGATAAGAACCGTATGTAAAAGCATCATAGACGGATTATTAAGAACTGTCTGTGATATTGGCTATATATATACCGATACAATATAAACAACTAGTCTCAAAATATGAAATAACAAAGTTATATATGGTTTATATATACTCATTTGAAAGGTTTCGACGAGATCTACAACTTTGCAGTTGAGACAAACACCAAATTTTGAAGGGAAGATCAAATTTTTTTTTGGCAAAAACAGAAATCAAAAACTTGCGATGCAAATTTAAGGCTAAAGATGGCCATTTTGGGGGTCTTCGAGGGCGACTAGTGCAAGCTGGTCATATTATTTGGATCGGGCTCATCGTTAGCTTTCCAACGAATACAAGAACGTCGAAAACGGATACCGTATGCAAAAGTTATATCTGTTTTATTGAAGGTGTGTCAAAACGGAATTTTACTCAAACTCAGGCAGGAAATTATGAAATTTTAGAGATGTGTGAGGCGGGAAACATATCACAGACAGTTCTTAAATAAGAACTGTCTATGATATTGCCAATATCACATACGGTTCTTAATGGTGAAGTATCACATACGGTTTTTATTAAGAACTGTATGTGATATAAGAACCGTCTAACCGTCTGTGATATTCCGCAATATCACAGACAGTTCTTATCAAGAATCGTCTATAATTGTATTTAATACAGACGGTTTTTATAAACCGTCTGTAATAAAATGTTTAATATAAATCTTTTTATAGTGGTGATGGGAGATGAGACCGCATGGAGTTTACGAGTTGAAGTGCACGTACAAAGAAATAGTACATTCTTTATCGTGTACACAGTATCGTAGGTACGGCACGGCAGCGTACCTGACTTGGTGGATCTGGAAACGGGGCATGGACATGGTACAAAAATACGTACTCTTAACAATTTACTCTTCCGTATATTGGACAGTGCATTTTTCCTTTCCCTTTGCTTGGGCCTTGGGCACAGCATAGTACGCAGTACAAGTTTCGTGCCTCAGCCTACAACGATCAGTGAAGCGACCACGTCTCCACAAGTAGCGACACGCAACAGCCATCAGATGGCATCCTCTATTTTTAGACTGTGCAACGTTTCTGACATGTTCAGTTATTATGCGGCGAAACAACTAGGTGTATGAGATAGATCTTATTTTAAATAGTGATGGCTTTTAATTTTTAGAAGATAAAGTTATTTGAAATATATTAGCTTCTTATCAAAAAACCGTTTAGAATATATTAGTTTCTTAATACAGTTCTTTTAAATCAAAAGCCAAATACCATAACTTTAGAACATAACCTAATAAGGTTGGTGTTTCAATACGAATCGACCTGAGTGGTATCTGGTATGTATCGCCTATTCTTTCCTGCTATGATACTAGCCCAATACTCTGGAATTCGGTGGTGTCGTTTTCTTCTTCTTTTCTACCCAAAAGAAAAAAGAAAACTATTCTTCTACGTTTCGAGTTCGAGAGGAGAACTTATGGCAGTCGTCGAGATTGTGGATATATACAGCGATAAAGTGAAATGCAGGATTGCGATACCAGCCTCACTGAATTAAATTAACGTCGTCTCTGTCGCGTCGTGTGTGGTCCATGGAAGAGGAAGGGGGCACCATGCAGGACCGTTTCTGATATTTTGGAGGCTCTAGGACGAGATAAAAATAGAGATCTTGAGATGTTCCTGAGATCAACAAAACAATTAACCTTAAAACAAAATCTTCAATCCTTCAATTGATACGGAACTTTCTGTTTGTCACCAAACACAACCACATACACTGAAAATCTAGAGTTCTAAGCTACCAATCTTAAACCAAAAATTTTCTTTGTATAATTGGACTGAAGAGCAAATAAATAAGATGCAAAGTAGTTAAGCCGAGCTAAATATGATCTTATGAGCGAGCATTCATTCATTTAGCCATTTATGACATGTCGAATGAGATGTTTCCAAATTGAGTTGGACACTTGGACCGTCTAGATAAATTCTCAGTATAGTTGCTAATTATCTTCTTCATATTGTTGCTAGTGGATGCCTAGAAGTTAACGATATAAGCATGTACCTTCATATACTTCGGTTGGTCCTTCTAACTATGAGTTTAAATAAGTTATTTATATATATATATGTATATATATGTATATATATATATATGTATATATATACACATATACATATACACATATACATATACATATACATACACATATACATACACATATATATATACATATACATACACATATATACATATACATACACATATATATACATATACATACACATACACATATATACATATACATACACATACATATATATACATACACATATATATACATATATATACATACACATATATATATACATATATATACATACACATATATATATATATATATATATATATATATATATATATACATATATAAGAATCCCTCTTCCGTAAAATAATTCGGATGTCGTGATCTTATTCTCGACAAACCAAGGTAGAAAAATCCAATCTGAACAGCGACAAAACGAACATAAGAGAACTTGTTCGCACAGAAGGCAAAGGCAATTGAAATGGAAATCTTTCGCTTTTATAAAGGAGCAAATCAAATAACGTCAGACATAATTTCTTGCCGTGAAAATAATAATCTGCAAAGTAACTTCGCTTGTCGCCTAATCAGCACTAAAGCCTTAAGGTAGAGGCCCCTTTTAAGAGCAATGCACGGAAGCAGCATCACTACAGAAGACATGACACGTGGAGAATTGATCTTGGAAGCAACTAACTGAAGAACACAGCTACAGGAACTCATCGGCAGTACAGCTTCATAAGCAGGTTTACTCCACAAACGCCGGTTGAACATTGTTGCAACTTGCAGGCTGATCATGAGCTCACAGCGACAGTTTTACACCAAATAGAAGCGTAGTTCACAGGACTACCGATTAAAAGGCACAAAGTGCATAATCACTTGATTGTTTAATGTAACGATTCAAAACCTGACACAAACCAGTTCCTCTGGTAGAAGCTTTGTCTTGTTTGGCGTTAAGCCGCCCGATTCTTATTGCAAAGCTCAAATCCTCCATACCCGCATAAAGGGGCAGAAAAGCATAAACCCGAATTATGACCTACAGGTTTGAATTGCTATAATCTGCAAAATGGCCTAACTAATTCTCGTTTGCAAACTTGATGCCCTTCTCAATTGAGGACTTGAGCTCGCCCTTGAGACTTTCCAACCCTTTCTTCTCAAAGTCCGACAGCTGGCCCAACCCAAGCACCTCCTCGACTCCATTCTTCCCGAGCCTCACCTGTAACATCACGGGAAGCAATGTAAATACTCTAGCAGCCAGATCATGAAATTCCATTCTATGACTGAAGCATACGATTTCTAAGGTAAACCAATATCGCAGTGTCATGGTACAATCGCATTACATTAAGCAGCATATACCAACAAGTAGGGGTGAGAAATGATAATGGATAATCCGTTTTATCCGATATCCGTATACGAGAAAACACGAATGTGGTAAACAAAATCCGTATTCGAAAATATTCGTATTCGTATTCGACAATATTCGTATCCGTATTTGAGAATGATCGTATTTAAGAACATTTGTATTCGTATTCGAGACTATTTTTGTTCTACCGAGATTTATTACAGAAGTTGTAGGAGGATATTCATATTCGACTGAATTAAGTACATATTTGATTCGAATTCGAATTCGTATTCGTTACAACATTCGATTTGTATTCGTATTCAAGAATATTCGAATTCGTATTCGTTTTAAAAATATAGATTCGTATTCGTATTTGAGACTATTCGATTGTATCCGATCCGTTTCCATCCCTACCAACAAGGTGAAACAAGTTAACTTGAACATAGTATGGTATAAAGCAAACTCTAGCAAATCTTAGTATAGGCATAATTTTCTGCAACATCACAGTTCTTGCAGAGCTTTTTTTTCAAAGAATTTTGTCTCAAACTAATATATGAAAAAAGAATGCCGATAGCTGTTGATTATTGTGCACAGGAAAAATAGAGTTGGACTACAATACAGAAAAAGTATGTCAAAAGGCTCTTCTGCCGCGGTACTTGGAAGCAATTCTAGTGGCATATCCTATTGGCACACTAGGTACCACATGAAAAATTTTCAGCAATGGTCTCATCTGCACCACAATGTAATGAAATCATTGTTTTAAATATTGCGCTATAGCGGTCAAGGCACCCTGAGCACTACATATTTGTTGTTGCGGTTTGGCGCAATATCGTATATATATTGGATCGATACACACACTATCCACTATAAGTTATATCTGCACTACTACCCAAGAAAGTTCAAACTACCTCTGATATAGGGATGCGTCTCTTGATATGCTAAGTTTCATTAATACCAGCCTTCCCATTGAATAGGCTTCCATATCCCCACCTAATTCAATTAATTAACCTTCTATATTCTCACAATCTCCGGCTTTGCTAGTTAATAACATTCCATCTCCTCCTCTACACATTGGAAATTTCTCTCTCGTCAGAAGAGGAGGGAAGGGCCCAAGCACACCTAAGAGCTCAAACAAGACAAGCCTAATCTTGATCTATTTTTTTGGTATGATTTACCAAACAAGACAAGCATATGTTATCAAACGATAACGAGAAGCCAAGCAGTAAATACAGATTCTCTATGTGGACAGAAAAGAAACAAAAGGGACATTAATTTCCCATTTTCTTCATCACAGGATGAAGATTAATCAACAAAACACTACATGGCTTTTATGATTTTGATGTTATCTTAGATATAGACCTGTGAGATTTGATATTTTGAATGTTTTATGCAAATTATGGTTGAGACTTATAGTTTAAGATTAAGTATCTTTATATTCAAGTGTTTTATAGCTCAGCATGTAGCGCCCGCTATATCTCTGATATACGCTATTTGCTATAAAAATAGTCCATCACTACGCTTCCGCAACCCGCTAATTAAAACCTTGAATGAAATCAATGCAATACATTGCAAAACAATGTCCAAGCTAGCAATTCCGTTAATTTCGACAACTATTGCCATGAAATACTCAAATACATCCCAAACATCAAAGGATCAAAAAAGATCTAACTACACAGCCAGTCAGAAAAGGATGCTAGCCTACCCCATTTCACCAAAAGACAAATGAGGTACCCTCAAAGGATCGAAGCTGTCTTAGCATATATCAATTCATTCTATAAAATTTATAAAGATGCATAGTTAGATCCTGTTCATCTTCAAACATTTCTTTTAGTCATCAAACAGAAAGGAGGATGCAATATAAAATCATAGCACACAAAACAACCACTGCACAAAATATAAAGAGATTTTTTTGCCACTGAATCACACGGCAACCATCAAGATTTACTTGACAAAATCATATAACAGACCACAACTGCAACCGACAAAACCATTAGTGAAATACACACGTACCTTGGAGGCAAAGAAGGGCACATCTGTGACGGTTGATTGCACGTAAGAACATTCAACAATATTAGGAACTCCATTCAGACCCTTCAAACATGCATCTGCAAAAACAGCACCAGCATACCTGCACAGATATACCAAATCTATTAGTAATACAAGTAAAAACACCACAGTATGTTTGCCAGAAAAGCAGCAAGAGATCCTCAGTTTGCACAGTTTTCTTCTTTTTGACTTACGCCATCGACAAGGTTGCAGAGCCCTTTCCAGCCTTAGCCTCAACAACTTCAGTACCACCATCCTGTGTCCTCTTGGTGAGAGCCATGATGTCTTCATCAGATAGCGCATTAGTTGCAGGGGTTGCCTATTTCAAAATAAAAAGTTCCTTCAGTTAGGTTATCAGAGTTAGTGGTGACAACACAAAAGTACACAGTTCAACTGCTTCACATTTAGGAACAGCCAAAAAAAAATTGGACATAGATAGGCCATCTTCAATTTCTTATTTATAATTTCAAAATGTGTTGTTTACATTAGACTGAATTTGCTAGGAAGACTTCTGTCCAAAAAAATATCTTCTGAATTATTTGCAAGAATAATAGAATATGTTTGGTTTTCATGCATAATAAGCCTGTGAATTTTACATTCGATTATCTGAGCAGATGGACAATAAACTAGTTACTTGGGATGTTTTGCTTATAGAAGACAATCCATAATATGATACAATCAAATGATAATATGTTAAACATTCCATTTCTGATTTTACAACCTATGAATGTGGGTTACTATTGAAGATGGCATGAAAACATTGATTTGTACAACAAAAGTTTATCAAATCTCAATACCTGTGAGAACAGTGGCAGGATGGTGATACCTGCATGACCACCAACAACAGGGACATTCACATCTGCAAAAGAAATCACTTCAATTAAGGAACAGAGACAAAATACTACAACCATACTATTTCATTCCCCAACAGTCAAGTAAATCGAAGACTGTTACCAGTAACTGGTACATTGGCCTTCCCAGCATAGAAAGTCTTAGCACGAACAACATCAAGAGTGGTCACACCAAACAACCTCTTCTCATCATAGGTACCAGCCTTCTTGAAAACCTCAGCCGCAATTGGAACAGTAGAGTTCACAGGGTTGCTGATCATGTTGACAAGAGCCTAAGATACAAAAACAAATCAAATCTGCAGCAAGTTGTGTACAAATCAAAATTAAGTAGCAAAAAATGGAAGTTCACTAGTTCAATGTTTCATATACTGATTTTCCTGACACAATATACACTGAAAATGGATATATATATATATATATATATATATATACTATTATAAAAGAAGGAGTTGGTGGTTGCCGAAGCCTCCTTTTGATTTTAGCCATTCGATCTGATAAATAAAATCCGAACTATCCACCCCTCTCCTCCTCCGCCGCCTCGCCTCCTCCTCCTCCGCTCTCACCGCCTCCGCAAATCCACTCCCACTCCTCCGTCCCTCACGCCTCCCGCCCGCCGGCCGCCTCGCCCGATCCGCGCTTGCGGCCTCCTCGCCCACACGGCGGCGGCGCCTCCGCCTCCCACTCGCGCCGCCTCGACCCTCCTCTCCCACCCGCCGCCGCCTCCCAGGTCGTCGCTCGCGCCCTCTCTCGCCCACCGCGCGCCGCCCGCCTCCTCCTCCCACTCGCCGCCCGCCTCGGCCTCTCTCTCCCACTGCCCCGCCTCCACCCAGGTCGCGCTCACGGCCCCTCGCCCCGCGCGCGCGCCTCGCCTCTCTCTCCCACCCGCCGCGCCTCGGCCCTCCTCTCCTCCCGCCGGCCGCCTCGCCAGATCCGCTTCGCAGCCTCTCTCTCTCGCCCACCGGCCGCCCCCATCCACCTCCCCATCGCTGCCCCAAGGCCCTCTCGGCTACCCTCCTCCCGCGGATCCTTCTCCCATCGCGCGAGTCCTCTGCGCCTTCCTCACAACCGCCGACCCCGCCGATCTCGCCTCTCCGTCGCCACCCCTACCCCGCCTCTCAGACTCAAGGCGACCACGCCGACCTTCGGCTCTCTCGCCACCGCCACTCCTGCCCTACCCGACTCATCGCTCCGTGCGCCCGACTCCTCTTCTCCTCCTCCCAACTGGTGTGTGGCTTCCCGAGCGAGCGGCTCTCGGCCATCTCCCGCATCCTCAAGGACTTCGACGCTATCGCACGCGCCAACCCCAGTGCTTCCTCTCCCCCCGATTGCCGCCTCAAGTGAAGTCTAGGGTTTCGGACTTGGGCGCGACACCCCTTACGATGCTCTTCATCACGCAAGCCTAGGAGGAGAGAGCTAGGGAAGAAGAAGAAGCTAGAAGCCTCGGATTGATGCCTCGCGTCGGCTTATCGGTCACCGAGCTCTCGCCGGAGGAGGTGAACATGTACATCGAGCTCCCAGGCGTGCCCACCAAGCTCTTCCATCGCGCCATCCAGCCGCCACATCGAGTCGGCATCCGTGGCAATCCGTCCTACCTCAACGTCAGTCGGTGGTTTCCACTCTCTTCCAATTCGATTCCACTCGAGCTCATGCTAAAAGGTTGATATTTTCTTGGGTTTTGTTTGTGTGTTTAGGGGATTTGATTTTTTGGGTTGTTTTGCAGCACAACCTGACGCACCCCATGAAGGTCGATTCCTCATTCTGGACGATAGGTATGGTTCGGTTCTCTCACCCCATGCAATTATTGGTCTTAGAATTGTTCCATTTTATACGAGTGGTGTGGAATTTCTGTGGAATACTGTGGCCTAGACTATGGACTAATTTATATGTATATCTTTTTGTGGTGTCAATGCGTTGTCTGATTGTGTGTAATTTGTAGATTATATGTTGGTAGCTTGGCTTGTTTGACTTTTTGGAGAGATACATTTTTCTGTACTCATAGCAGCATTGCTTTATTGTGTGTACGCATGTGATTCATGGCATGATTTGTCTTGCTTGTAACATGAATTTTTATGCTATTTAAAATTTAAGCTTTAACTATTTTTCCACGATGGATTCATAACGAAAAATTTGAGTCCCATGAATAATTAACTCATAGATGTAGGCATAGTTTTATATTAAAAAATGGATGTAGGGAAACTCATATTAGTTTGTTTGAGACTTTAGAATTTGCGTTATCAATTATTTAAGATCCGTTTACAACGCACGGGCACTTGACTAGTATATATATATATATATATATATATATATATATATATATATATATATATATATATATATATATATATATATATATATATATATATATATATATTGGAGCTGATTGTCTGATTCTGATGACACAATATACTTATAATTTCTTTTTTGTTAAAATATGGAATTAGCGATTACAAGCTATATGGTTCCTCATTCCAACAAGTTTGACATATGACTAATACAAAAATATAAGCACTTAGGACAAATTAATATGTATACAAAGATAGCAATAACAGAATATATACTTAAGAGATATAAAGATAGCAAAAAATTCATGAAGAAACCAGGGTAACACTGATCTACTTTTTGCTTGTCCAGGATAATATACATGACAATGGACATGCAAAAAAAAGTTTTGCATCGCAATTCACAAAAAAAAAAAAAAAGCTTGGCAACCGGATTATCTAACAAGAGATCTAAAGTGAGTGTGCCTGAGAAACAGCAGACATGCTGAGGCAAAAGTTTGGTGATTTCTTCAGAAAAAAGTATTGTTCTTCATGTTTTTAATCAAATCATGATCACTTTTATATTTCAATAGATCAATCATCAACGCAGTGCCCACATTTTCAACAAGCACTAGATGGATCTGCAGGAGACCGCACCCGCGGAAGCCAGAAGAACAATCAACCACACGAGCTAAAGATCTAGAGTGCATGAGAGACTTAAGAATCTTACATTGGGGCAGTACTTGGAGATGGCGGTGCAGAGGTTCTTAACGATGCCGGCGTTGATCTTGAAGAGGTCGTCCCTGGTCATGCCGGGCTTCCTCGGCACGCCGGCCGGAATGATCACCACGTCGGACCCCTCCAGCGCCTCCCCGAGCTGGTTGTCCCCCATGAATCCCTTCACCTGCGAAAATCCAACCCAAGCGCCACTAGTGTTAGACAGATCCGACCGAACTGAGAGCTGCGCGGCGTGGGCAGCGGCTGGCGAAGGGCGAACGGGGATACCTGGGAGGGGGAGTTGATGTGGGAGACGTCGGCGGCGACGCCAGGGGTGCCGGCGATATCGTAGAGGGAGAGGGAGGAGACGAGGGGGTTCAGCTTCATGAGGAGGGCGAGCGGCTGCCCGATGCCGCCGGCGGCGCCGAGGATGGCCACCTTCCGCTCCGGCTGCCCGGAGGCGGAGGAGTAGCTGCGGCGGCGGAGGAGCTGGGAGGCGGATCTCATCAGCGACGGCCTCATCGTTGCTAGCTTCGGCGGCACGTGGGATCTATCTGGCTCGGAGGACGAGGTGAAGGGAGAAATGCTGAGGGGGCGCGTGCCGTAGTATAGCGGTCGATGGGACTTCTGGCGTCTATCCTCTGGTTTATGATTTTTTTCGTTTTTCGTTTTTTTATTTTTTTTTCTTTACTTCTATGTGCTCGTACGTTGCAACGGAAAACTAAATAAAAGTGGTGCATACTATCAAATATATACCCGTGCAACGCACTTTGATAGTATGACCGGAGGCCGAGGGGAGGGCGGCGGGGTAGAGGAGGAGCGATGGGAGGAGGGGGCGGGGGGGAGGAAGAGGAGTCCGGAGGGGAGGGGGAGGAGGGGGGCAGCGGTTGGAGGGTTTTAGGGTTGGCCAGGTGGTGGGAGGGGGAGGAAAGATCCGACGGTCCAGATTGGATGGAGGCTTCGGCAACCACCAACTCCTTCTTTTATAATAGTAAAGAAGTAAAGATATTATCTGATATAATTTTTTTTCTTTTTTATATTTAATTTTGTAAAATAAGCCAATAATAGTTACAATGTAAAAAAATCATAATTTTCGGCTTATAAGCCACTTAGAGCAGTTCCAATGCTGTAGTTTCTTACATTAATTAAACTTGCAACATAAGCATTTTTATGACGTGGCATACTAATTAAAGAAGAGAAATAAGGAAATCGTTTCTTTATGAAAAAACTGTTTCGACGCGTCATCCAAGGCGAGAAAACCAGAGAGAGATGCGCTGCAACGAACCTAGTTTCTTATATAGTGTCTTAGAAGAAACAGCTAATACGTATGCAGGAAAGAAGATGAAAGGATTGATCACGATTCGATCTGGTCTCACACGAAGAAATGATGAATTAGAGCTGTAGTTTGTATCATAGTGTCTTAAAAAACTAGAAACTAATCATTGTTTTAAGCATTGTGACTGCCCTTAGAACACTATGTTTTTTTTGGATTTGCTGCTTTGACTTTTACCTTTTGCTATAGTAATTAGATTTTAAATAGTGTGTTTTTTTAAGACAGAATCGTTAATTATAATAGACATTATAACAACTTCAGTTATACTGACTAAAATCGTATACTACAATCTCTCTTCATATACTCTTTTGTGAATAGACAGAATTAAAAAAATATATAAGCTAAAATCATAAACCACAGTATAAAAGAACATTAGGGAAAGGGTTTTGGTTTTCCAGGAAATCTTTTTCAAATCAACTTTTCTGGAATTTCTTTTTAGTCTTTTGTTTTTAAGAGACTTTTTCTGGTGTCCTGGTAACCTCTTTTTTCTTGTTCCCCTTCCTTTTGCTTCTTTTTTTCTTCAGAGAAAGTAAGCTCTACATCTCGCAAATAATAGTAAGTACGCTTGATGAACAGCAGCAATCTTTGGGCAGCTCCATGTGCAAATTGCCATGAAGAACACAATAAATCCCGACCTAGTCGGTCGTATAGCTCGACAACTGTCTGCTCTAGAAGTTCCGACAGCAAACAACAATTAAACAAGGCAATGATTTCTTCCACAAATTGCGCTCACTTTCTCAACTGAAATGGCATCAACATGATGCCGTATAGCACGACTAGAACATATGATGTTTAACAAGCACGACTGACTTTCCCATCGAAAAATTTTGTATTAAGACTTCTATATCGTGCGTCGACTCAACATGTGAATCCAGATGCAGCAGCAGCGAGGACAAGGTCAGCCATTATCCAAGAGCTTCATATCCATCAAGAGCTTTGCGAGCTCCCACCTTACCAGGATGATTGAGAACTCAGTCCTAAGGGAGTACGAGGAATCAGTCGCCCATAACCTCACTTCCGACTGAATGCTCAGAGGCATCAGTAACATCGCCCAGCTCTTCGCTCTCCCCGTCGGTTTCCATAGCATCAACTTCGGATTCTTCCTCGTCAGTGTCCTTGTCCTCATAAATTATCGGTGGGGCTGCCACTTCCTCGTCAGTTTCATCATCAGCAATCTGGAAAATACTTGAATTATTTGCAGTGCTGAAAACGATCGTGCTTTTTGGAGGAAGGAAACTTACCTCGCTGAAATGGTAATCTAGGGTGGTAGAGAGTTGAAGTGCTGACTGGAAGGTTGATGTTCTTGCATCAATAAGCTGAAAAAATGCAGTCAGTAACAATAGTATCCAAAAAATACACATGACGTATAATTGCTATTCATGTCTGCACTTGTGCACTCAAAAGAACTGATATTCAAGGCAGACCGAAACTCCAGGAATTTCCTGAGGCAATAGTCTGTTGCAGACATCTAAATGCAGCATCATTCAGGGGGGCCACAATGTGATCTTAATGAGAAAATTCTTGTACAGCAGTTGCTGCAGCTGGAATAAAACTACCAACCTGATAGAGTGAATTGAGCAACACCAGAGAGGACTCGTGAGATACTATGCTGCTCATGTGTCGGCTAAGTAAAATTTGCAGCCACGGGAGCAAACAAACCAGTGTTGCACCCCTGCGGAGGGGAAAACAAGATATCAAGAAATAAGAAAGGGTCAAAATGTGATAAACAAATTTGAGAGTTACACCAAGACTGAGCATGTAAAATTAGCATTCTTTGAGTAACCTAGGACAGTCCAGCTAAACAGGTGAAAACAAATTATGTTATAACAATCCTAATGCAGTAGTTTATTCAACTCATAAATAAGAAGTGTACAACAGAATGAGGAACATAACAAGTAGACAACACAATGGTCAATGGCATTGACGTCAGGAGCTTGATGCAATGCTCATCCCGGACATACAAAAAACTGATACACAAACAGTATCTTGTTTGTAAGTGGACATTCCAACAAGGTTTGCTTGCAACCATCCTTGTAGAATATGATTAGTGGTGCCCACCAGCTTCAGAAGAAACAAATAGGACACAAGATGCCAGAGAATACAAGTAATTCCCCACCCCACGAGCACCCAAGCATGCCAATAAGTGAGCACGCATGCATGCAAAACAGAAGGATGACTGGAATAAGGAAAACTTTACTATAAAAAGGAATTACAAGAAACTAAGTACTTCTAGAAATAGAATATTCTAGGCATACAAATAAAAGACTAAATCCAAAGAGTTGTAAGGCCCAAGTAGTCCACGGTATACATGGATATATAGTTAATGGTGCATGTGCCCATGAAGGCAGCATCACTCTCAATGAATTGAAGCTCTCAATAATCTATATTATATGCACCACATAGCTTGTCCCAAACAATGTACTAAACTGACAAAATACGTCCAAAACATTTTCCTACCTAGATTGTATTTGCAATACGAAGAACCTGAGAAGCTTTACGACATCCGCTGGCGTTAAAAGTGATATTGACTTTACAATGACCTGCGGCAATAAAATTATCAGAAGAGGAAATATTCTTGAAATTGCATAACATAGCGAATTCCTGACTGTAACAGCTGCCCATAACTGAAGGTTACCGCTAGTGGAGTGATGGGTCAAACAGCTTGAGAGAATTAGTTGGTTATGGGGAAAAACAGACCTCATTAGCTTAGTAAATGAGTTCTAGCCAGGTTTGATTATTAAGGCAGCCTAACTAGGCTGAATAAGACCAGAAAATTAGTCAAGAACAGGACAAAGGATGAAAGGAACTTTCCATTCCTTCTAGGTTACCAACACATGTGTGATGGATGGTACAACTTTGGGTTCCTTAGAACTTACACCTTTTTCTTTTCGCTTTTACTTAATATGAAGAAGCTCATTAAGTATGAAACGTCATAAGACAAACCAGCCAAAGGAACCATGGCCTAAATTTGATCAAGCTCAGATTCGCACAAACTCAGCTTAATTATTAACAAAAAGAAACCACCTAATGTTTGACTCAGCCAAGTGTGATTGATCACGAGCAGTTTGCAGGTTTTTCCATTTATAACATAGAGAATATTCATGACCCCGAAAAAATAACATTTGAAGTGAAAAGTCTGTAACATCAACTAAACTTGTTTGATCCAAACAAAAGTATGTTGAATTTTATGAAGTGTTGACAACAGATATGAAGTTCAAAGAAAATTTTCTTTTATAGTATGACCTGGTGAAGACAAGGGGCAACAGAGGCTTTGACCAAACATTGCACAGAAAAGAAAACAAACCATACCTTTTCATCTCTATTGTACAAGCATTTCAGCAATTCAGCATGATCATCAGCACGCAGAGCTTGCTTCAGCAAAATATGGACTGAATCTGCGCTTGGTGGTGCCATAGAGGGTGACTGCTCTTTAGTAAATTCAGACTTGTTGAGCAAATTCAGACTTGCCAGTTTTTCCTCCATAGTTGGTTCATCGAGATTATACTCTGGCTTTCCCTCCTTGATTGTGTCTAAACATCCCAACAAAATACAAAAGCTAGTGATAAAAAATATGGAAAATGAAGGACACCCATAACTTTGCTATTTCATGGTTTAGAACACTCAATACATGTGATAATATCAGGTTTGGGCGGTAGTTAAACATAATAAGGGTGTGTCTCACCATTAGTAGAATCCAAAACAGATGCTGTCCTTTTCTTTGCTCTCCCTTGATGAGTGAGGTTTGTAATCTCCTGCAGATCAGGTTCTCCAGACTCTGTGCTATTTACTAGTGCCATAAAGAAATAAACAGTTAGAGATCAATAACAGGCAGCTAAATGAAGTACATAATTTTTTACTTCAGTAGCATATCTTATAGTCATAGATATAGTTGTAAGCAATTATGGAGACGACTTATAAAAAAATGTGAACAGATAAAAAAATGCCAAGACCAAACAAAAGTGGCATCACAGAAGTCAAGTGTCATATCATAAAAGGTAAGTTAATACCAAAAAATGTGAAAGAATAGTGCTTCCATGCTGTCCAAAAACTAAATTGGTGAAAGCGTAAGATAGTGCTGTTAGTATTGGAGTAGTGGATGGTTGCAAATGAAACCCTCATTTTGCTTTTGAAAAAAATGTGCTTTTTACTTTTGGGAAAAGCACTGAAGCACTTCCCTAAGTCATAAAATATGATAAAATAAACTAGTTATAGCATATGCTAATAAAGTATATAGGAGTGGTTCATACTTCTTTATCAGTTTATCACACCAAGCTGCAAAACATGTCACAAGTGCTTGCAAAGTGCACCGCTTTTCATCAATAAAACAATAATGCTTATGAACAAGGTTCATAAGAAAGAAATGCAAAGTGTAGACAAGCTGCTGTCTAAGCAACTCATTTGATCTGGCAAGAAAGAAATGCAGTTGTCACTGTAGAGAAACCTTAAACAAGGTTCAAGCACAGCGACTCAGAAGAATTGTGAAAAGAACAATCATACGAATAGATCTGTTTTAAGACTAACCATATTACAACTTATGAATGCTCACAAAATATCCAGTTGAAAAACTGATACATTTTAGAGATCATAGAATTTGTTGCAGATATCTAGACACAGGCAACAGTAAAAGCAGCTCTTACCATTGCTACAAACTTATAAAAGCAAATGCAACTCACAAGCGAATATCTAGACACAGCAACAGTAAAAGCAGCTCTTATGATGGCTACAAACTTGTAAAAGCAAATGAAACTCAGAAGAAATGATGAAATACAGCCTCTGCAGTAATGCAATAAAGGCCATTTATCAAATTAACTTGCAGGAGTACCAAGATAGTTTTATATGCACTTGACTATTGACTTTACTGTGCTAACAATGATGAGAAGAGCAGCAACAGAAAGATATGGGCAACAAACCATTAGCGCCTTGCTCCATATTCCTTTCTTGCAAAATCAACATATCTTTCGAAGCTAATGTGTCATATTCCACAACCAAGGTGATATCCTTGCAAGTCTCACCCAATTCTACAACCTTGAACTGTAAAAAGTCTGGTGAACCAAACACAACATGAACCTTAATTGTGTGGTCTTCTTTGGCATCACATAATTTAGCTGAAATAATCGGGATACAACCCTTTCTATCAAGTGAATTTTTGACCGAAATTTTAGTGGGCAGTACTTCGTCTTGGGAGAGGGTCTGTAAATGCCACACATAAGCAACACCTTTCTTCGATACTGCAAGAACAATCCCCCCATCTTCATATGATGTGCTCCTTGTACACTCTACTGTCTTTGGCTGGGTTTGCATTGCAAAAGAGGCTGTAGAAACGATAGAACAACTATCATGATCACAAGACCAGACTTGGACTTCTTTATTATTGTCAACGCAAGAAACCAAAAAATTTGCATCATCTGACACAGACATCAGCTGGATAGGAGCCTGCAATCACATTTGCATTAATAAGAGTTGAAAGCTTCTTTCATTGCATGACATATTACTAACCCACCTCATGAGGTGTATTAACAAATAAAATGACGTACAGCAGCCAAAGGAATCTTCAAGATTTCCTTTTTGTCATGCACACTAAATAATCTTGTTGTCTTACTTGATATACCCATAAACTTCTCATCTGCAAAATACAGCGTTAAAAATTAAGTTTAAAAAATACACATAGAAGTGATAAAATAAAGAATTAAACACTAATGAACAAAGAATGATGTATTTAAGAAAGAGTGGAAATTAATTCATTTTAGCTCCAAAACATTGGATAAACTAAATCCATTTGAACACTACCCAATTCATAGTTGAAAGATGCAAAAGAGATAATAAGCTAGTGTTCTTCCACATGAGTTTGTTCTTAGTATCATTACACATTATTTGTGGGGAAAAAACAGTATTGTGCTTTACTAGCAATCCTCATAAGTGCTCTACAGGCTACTTCACTACAACACGTGAAGATCAATAAACAATGAAAGAAATATCACCACTGATATCCTTTCTAATGTATTTAAAACTTTACAGTACTTCAAGAATAAACCATCCATGTTGGTGAAAATCCTCTCGTGGATACCACGAACATATGGAACTTTAATAAAAGGATCCTTTTAAGGATGCATTAGGTTAACTGTGAACAACAGATGAAAGTAAAATTGCACTCACCATGAGAAATTGTCATAGAATTAATTGACTTGTTCGAAGCTTTAAACGTGTCTTTTGATTCTCCAGTGCGAGAATTCAATTCACATATAACTCCATCTGTGCCAGCAGTATAAAGCACACGCCCATGTTTTGAAAAATGAAGAGAAACAACCTTGCTAGTAGAAAGAGAAAATGCGTGTTAATGTAGGCACGGAAGTTTCACAGTAAAGTTATTCTAAAGGTATCTTGACCTAGCTTAGATTTCTTCCACAATCTAGCTATTAGGCTCTTCTTTAGAACCACATAAGTCAGCTTATGACATAAATCAGTAAAACAGCTTGAAAAATTTTTGCTGATGGGCTACAGCCTTGCTTGTAATAACCCAGTTAAGCTCATGCTGCATGTGCAAGTGTGACCAACTTAGCTTTCTCATTATTGACCTACTGATGCTTTACCTGGACTTACTTAGGTGAGAAACTGAAGCTTAAGCATCTCGCAGAAAAGAAAGAAAGAAACTGAAGCTTAAGCTAGGACAGATAGGCCAAAAGAAGATTTGATTCAAACATAAAGCAGTTTTTTTAAGCAATTACTAAGGCAATGAGCATAGTCAGCGTGAGAGGCTTACAATACAATTAAGAAAAAAAGAAGAAGTGTCACGTGATGTTAAGAATGTTTAAATAAGAGAATCTTTGTTGCAGAATGTACTGATTGAGAAGGTATCAGGCATTCATGTTCAACAAGGCATAGAAGGATGCCAAACAATTCTAGATGTTACCAAAATGAGTTTGGAGGAAAGTCATAAACAAAAGTTTAGCATTGTGTTATGCTTTCAATTGCATGACAAAACAATAGAAACAGCGTGTCATGGGTGTGGGCATTGGGCCCACCCGGTTCATTATTAGAAAGTAGAGATTAGTTTCTATTTAAGTTAGAGATTAATTTCCATCTATTAGAGATATGATATTACTATTAGTTTCTATTTGTTAGAGATATGATTGAGAATAAATTCTATCTGTTAGGAGGAACTCATCTATATAAAGGGGCTGCCGTATACTATTGGAACCAAGCAAGACATAACAAAGTCATTCTCATCTTTAGTCTCTTCCTCTCCCTCTACGCCGACGCCGTCCGGCCATCCTCTCGGCGGTGTTTACCCCCTATGAACTAAGGTTCATAGCAACTTGGTATCAGAGTCAACACCATAACTTTTGTTGCCGAGTTAATAGGTGACAAGATCTTTGCTAGCTATGAAAAAAATCCTCGCTGGACTAAAAAATATAGAGAATATGTTGAAAAAGATGATGGCAACAAAAGAGAAGGCATAAGCAGTTGTTGTTATGCGATCTGCGGTGACACAAGGGGCAAGGGCAAAGGTGGTCGTGCCACAGCAACGGCGCTGCTACTGTCGCTCCATCTAGCAAGGGCAGCTATGTGTCTTCAAGCGGCAACGATGGTGTCCGCAGCTGCCTCATCATATTTGCCGTGGCAAGAAACCTTTCGTCCCTTACAGATGAAAGAGTTACGGTGGCCTTCCCCTCACCTTTCCCGGACCATGGCCCAACTCAGTACGCAGCTTTTCACCGAACCGCGGCGCGGAGATAAATGTCACGTTGCATCCTCCTTCCAAGCCGCAGCCGCATTGCCTACCACTCGCGGTCCGCGCGCCCGCTCCTCCGACGCTTCATCCTCGACCGCCTCGCCACAACTATCGCCACCTCCAAGTCCGCTCACCGCCACTTCCACAAATCCGCTCTTCCAGAACCTTCTCAGCTCGCCACCACCAACCCAAGCAATGGCTGCAACCGGATCAAAGGCCCTCGTTGTACTGGCCGTCGCGGCCATCTCCATCGTCTCCGCCGCAGACGCACCGGCGCCTAGCCCATCGCCAACGTCGGTATCGCAGCGTCTTCCCTAGCCGCGGCCCTCGTCGCCTCCGCCGCTGTTGTCCTCTTCGTTGGGCAACCGCCGCCATGGGGGTTCTTCTCGCCGCCGCTGGATCCCTCTGGGACCAGATCTGGATACGGCTCGTGCGCGTCACCTCTCTCGGATCCGGCCTTGCCCCGCTCGATGCTTGCCACCATCGCCAACCTCAGCCCAAGCTTTGACTTCCTCGGTTGCAATGTAGCCGACGCCTCCCTCTCCCTCGACGGCACCGTCACCGCCATCGCCACCCTCCGTGCCCTCAACATTTGCTCCAACACCATCTTCATCCACATCACCAAGGGCCTCCTCGGCTCCAACCTCAGCTCCTCCACCGCCGTCTCTGCCAAGCCCGTCAAAGCCCTTTTCAGCTTCCAACTCCACCACGACGACTTTGTCCTCGCCGGCCTCAAGTCCGAGAAAGCAGTCAGCGGCTTCCACGCCGACAATATTGCCCCGCCATCCTCGGCGGCTTCATCCTCAACTGCAACTACGACCTCAGAACCATCGCCGCCAGTCCCAGATCCCTTTCCTGGCGCGGCCACAGATCCCGTCACCGACCCTGGAGCCATTGCCGCCGAAGCTAGAAACCTGTTGGGTTTCGACCATGTTGAAGCTTCGATCTCAATGTCGTAACTCGTTTACAACCACATTCATAGTTTCGACCATGTTCAAAATAAACAGAGAGAAAAAAAGGAAAAAAATTCTTTTGCAAGCGTCGTTTAGCCGAAAGCACTACACTTCGTCGACGTGGAACTGCAACCGTGGCCACCGCCTAGCAGCTAGAGGACGAGCTGCATGCCCGGGAGGAGTGTAATGTCATGGGCGTGGGCCTTAGGCCCACCCGGTTCATTATTAGGAAGTAGAGATTAGTTTCCATCAATTACAGATATGATTAGAGATATAATATTTGTTTCTATTTGTTAGAGATGTGATTGAGATTAAATTCTATCTGTTAGAGAGCGCCCATCTATATAAGGGGGGCTACTGTATACTATTGGAACCAAGCAAGAAATAACAAAGTCATTTTTTGTCTTTAGTCTCTCCCTCTCCCTCTACGCCGACGCCGTCCGGCCATCCACTTGACGGTGCTTATCCCCTACGAACTATGGTTCATAACACAGTGTAGAAGAACTCTCATGAGTAAAGCAAAAAGTCAACAACATTGAGCTCAAATAAGAATTCACTTACCCAGTGTGACAAGCACTATTCCATATAACACCAGTAGGACCAATAGCCAACACTTGGCCATTTGTAGTGCCAACAGCAACAATAGTAAGGCTTCCATCCTTTTTATGCTGAAAAACACCTCCAATTAAAAACTGAAAGAATAAGACAGCATACGAGACAACACCTAAAATCACCACACAATACCTTCTTCTGAACAGAGCAACATGCAATGCAAATGTATGAATCATCTGGGGCTGCAACTGGATCAGTCCATCCTGTTACCATTTTTCCTCCTTTTGTATGCCACACCTTCTCAGTTAAATAGTACAGGTGAAGAACTGGAATATGTTGGCATATATCGTAGCTACAATCTCACGTACTTCCGTTAAAGTTTCCAGCAGAAAAAAGATGCATAATATAATAATAAAGAACAAGAAGCAGTGGATCAAAAGAGCATAAATACATTTAAGTGAGAACTATTTTCAAATAGGGCCTTGCTATAATGTTCCTAGCTAGAAGGGACCCCCAATGAATGGATTCACTGGATCCAAAAATTCCAAGTATTAATCAACCAATACCATATAAGTTCCAGGTTTCATGCACTGATGAACCAGAAAGAAGTTGCACGAAGTGACAAATAGAAGATGGCAACTAAGTAATCTAGAAAACATCATTTGACACTCAAAGCATAATTCGAACCAAACCTTCCCCCAAGTACCCAATCTATGAATAGTCAGTATCATGTAAGTCTCACCTTTTTGTCCTTTTTATTACGAAAGGAGGCCTTCATACCCCCAATACCCATTTTATAGAATCGAAAGCAGCGACCTTACTGCAACTCGCAACATATTTTGGCTTCGAGCACTCTCTACAACCCGCCGATACGCAAATTGCTCAAAGGGCTTCACAACTAATTATTTGCAAATGACAGAGGCTTAAGGTGTTTGCTGGAAGAAATCAAATAGCGATACATCGCAAAACAACCACACGGGAGAAACCATCTTTACCCAATAGCAACCGTCAATGACCGTAAACAGAACATTCGAGCCTAATGTCCCACCATACAGCAATTACTGGCATGTAACGCTACATCTCAAGCAAAGCACATCATCCCGCAGCAACTCAAAACACTCCAGAGCAGAAGGGAGTATAAATGATGGGGGGTTTAGGAGAGGGATTTCGGGGGAGGAGGCAAAGCGAGGACCTGGACTCGCCCATCGGAGACGGCTGCGAAGAGCTCGCCGTCGGGGGAGAAGGCGAACGCGTCGGGCGGCGGGGGCGCCGCGCTCTGGGGCGTCTTCTCGCCTGGCATGGCTGGGAATAACGGCGCGGGGCGGGTCAGCTCGGATGGGAGAAGACGGAGGCGAGGGTTTTGGTTCGAGTAGTTTCTGTTGTCCGGACTCCGGAGATGTTGGGACGCCAATGGATCGGCCGGACCGATTGGCCCATCCATTATTCATACTCCCACCACTGTTAGGCCGAGATCTGTCTCTAAGGCTGCTGGGCCTACGGCCGGAAATTAGTCGTCTCGGACGACATGGCCCACGTCTGGGATAGGCCGAGCTTGAAATGTTGAGTACATGCTTTTTTAGCACTGCTAGGATGGTCTCGCTTATGGGTGCAAACGGGTTAGATTCACGTAGGTATTGTTAATATCGTATTTTTACTTATGTTTTTCTCTAAATTTAGTGTCGGGTACTATAAGGTCGGTTGGATATAAATATGAATTCGAAAATTTTGAGATTTTTGATACGGGACCGTCAGGACATATACACGACTGATTCCAACTAGAATGGATAATATAGATAAATAATACATAACTTCAACTATTTAACATGCGTACACGATGATCACACTATCACACGACATAATAGCCTATTACACTTCAAGCTTTCAGCATCTTTACTATTATAAAAGAAGCAATTGGTGGTTGGTCCGTCGTCACTCATCTCTTCTTAACCATTCGATCTGATTACGAGATTAAATTTGAACCGTCTCTCCTCACCTCCCTCCCTATTCCTGCGCGCCGCCTCTCCCCACACCACGCGCCGCCTTCTCCCTCCCCTCCCCTCCATGCTGCGTCGTCGCCTCCACTCCTCCCCTCCCTCCCACCCCGCGCGCCGTCGCCTCCAGCCTTCCCTCCCACCCCGCGTGCCGCCGCCTCCTCCCCACCTCCGCCTCCGCCGCCTCCTCCTCCCACCCGCGTCGCCGCCGCCGCCTCCATCTCCCACCCCGCGCGCCGCCTCCTCCCCTCCCTCCCATCCGCGACGCGGCCTCCTCCCCCTCCCTCCCCCCGCGCCGTCGCCTCCAGCCTTCCTCCCACCGCGCCGCCGCCGCCTCCCCCGCCTCCGCTCCACCGCGCCTCCTCCCACCCCGCGTCGCGCCGCCTCCTCCTCCCCTCCCACCCGCGACGCGCCTCCTCCTCCTCCCACCCACCTGCGCCGCCGCCTCCTCCCCCCACCCCTCCGCTCCGATATGGAGAAGAGAAGGAGAGGAGCGTAGGTTTCCGTTTCGTCGCTCGTGCTGCTGCTTGCGGCCGCCGCCGAGCACTCGAGAGCCGCGACGAGGGAGACCGGGGATGGAGATCACGCGATCTGCCGCCGCCGCGGGCTGCTCCAAGGAGCACCAGAAGATCTATGCCGACTGGTTCTCCCTCGCCGACCCAGGTAGGTCGTCTCACTCTCGCTCCCGCATCCTCTCCAAAACCCCAAGCCCTGATGCTTACTTGCTTCTCCGGTGGCCTCTCTGCAGATGGGGACGGCCGCATCATGGGCCCCGACGCCGGGAAGTTCTTCGCCATGTCCGGCCTCTCCCGCGCGACCTCAAGCGGTGGGCGACCACCCCTGCCACTACCCGAGTCCTCGGGTCCCTCGCCGCACCGCCGCCTCCTCCCCACCCCGCGCCTCCTCCTCCCCAGTCCGCCAGCAAGGAGAGCCGCTCCGCCGATGCCGCCCTCCTCGAGGAGCAGGTGCACCAGATGCCCCGCAAGCAGCGGGCTGAGCTCAGCGTCGCCTCCCCCGCCTCCTCCCTCCAGGCACCTCTCCAAACCCTAACATCTCCTTATGCATAGATTAGTGTTCTCCGCCTTTTGTCGCCGCTGGGAGCTCTCCTTCCGGCCACGGCGTACTCATCATCTCCGTTCTTCTCTGAAGATCCTGCCCCTACAGAGGTTAGCACAAAAAAAGAGCCTGGCTTTGATTTCTTTTGATAATGCAAAATGGTAGCACCAGATGATTTCGTTCCCATGCTTTAATGAGGAGTAAGGTTGGATTTTGATAATCAATTTTTTGCCCAAGTATTTATGTCCATCGGAAGGTTGTGAATTGTAATCAATCTTTCATTTACAAATTATCTTGATCTCTGTGACGCAGAGGCGAGCGGCGAGGGTGGGGGCGACGCGACGGGCTCTAGCTATCAAATGTGACCGATGTAGTGTCTTTCTGTTTTCCGGTAAGTTCAGGTAGAGATAATGAGAATTCTTCTTGGAATTGGCTTTTGAATGATGATATATATTTTGTACAATTGTAGTTGACTCATAATTTCTCCAGTTATAGTAATTCATGCTTGATTCGGATTTTTGTAGAGGAGTCCTCGTGCATGGCTTGTAGATTATCCAATTCATGCATGCATGACCTGCACCTCTCCAAGAACTTCCTTGATTATCTTTAATTCATATTTGGGCTTCCATTGTAGGAGTCAAGCATCTTAATTTGTATTGATATATTTGGGCTTCCCCTAGGATGTGTGGATGCATAGTGGTGTCCACCACCTTGTGTGACATGCTTGCTATGATTGATGCACAGTGTACGGGGAATACGCGTACCAGTGGTACGACGTGCAACATATCACGTAGTGGATCGAGAAGACACTGCCGTTCTCGCTGCTTCGCTTCGTCGTCTTCATAAGGCAAGATCTCCAAGGTTTGCTACACATGGTTTTAGTTCAATTTGTAGTCCGATATGGTGGGCTTTAGCTTTGAATCCTACATGAGTCCAATGTGAAAAATATTTATAGCTGGTCTTGAGAGTTAGCTGCCTAATTTAACATAATTGGACATGCTCAATTATGGGCTCTTGTATTAGCTGGGTCTTGAGATTTAGCTGGCCTAACTTAACATAATTGGGCTTAACAAAGTTTTATTTTTAGTATGAACCTTAGCAATAACAAGAAACTTATTCAAACCGAGAACACATAATCAATTTTCAATTACAACCACACTCAAAAGAGCACAAGTCACCAATAGATTGAGAAGTTCAAGTGTGCTCTTTTCAAAAGAAATTATGTTAAACTTGGACCTATTAACAATAATGATCTTTTGCGCAATCCAAAGATTGCCCTTTTGTATTCGAATTATGTCCAAATGATTGCTCACGAGTTAGAGAATAAATATAATGTTCAAAGATGCCACAAATGCCAATCAAAGTGAATAGTGAAACAGTTCACTTGTCTACCTAAACACCGGACAATTATCGTGGTTTGGTCACGCTAAAGTAAAAGCAAGTTAAGGGCATGAAGTGCAATGCCTTAGACTTGACCCAACTTTTAGGGTTAGATCGATGGCATCTATCTTTTGTTCTGTACTAATTTCCTTTCTTGAATATTTGCCACATGTTGATTTGAACCTTTGTTTGGAAACACACCTTCCTAATAGGGCCAAATCAACAATTGAGGATGATGCTTGATCCATTCGTGTATATGCAACTGCTATTTATGTTGGATGTGTTGTTTTGGCTCTAATTTTAAAATTTTGCTCTTTTGATTAGTGATATCTCAGCTGTTATTTATTTCGATTAGTAATACATTTTGGTGCAAAGTTGCGAACTTGCGATGCCCCCACTAGCGTCATGTCATGGTAAAGCCTCTTGAGGCTTCTGCTGACATTCAAAAGAGCTAACAAAAAAGTGACTTGGCACTAGCACATTATTGACATATGTTCTTGCTCTTTTCTTTTGTTTCTACTGGGTAGTAATGTGCAGAGCTGCCAAACTGCATCATATATGGTTATGGCAATAGATGAAAAAGGTAAAGGTTAGAGCAAGTCAGTAAAAAATTGATGTGCTTTGCTTGATACATGTTTTTCAAAAGATAAAATTGAGGGATCATGTTTGATAATATGTATTACAAAGTTGATATTTATTATTCAGTTTGAGATCATATTTGATAGTATGCATCACTTTTATTTGGTTTTCCGTTGCAACGCACGGGCACCTTACTAGTAAGTCTAAAGTTCAAACATGAGTACACGTAAGTACACAATGATCACACTATCACATGGACGAGTAGCCCACTCGCGTAACAATATATCTATAAAATATCAGTAAAATTCACTTTTTTCTAAAAAATATCCTTATTTTTGCATAATTATTTAATTTCAACCCCCAACCCACACACATTTTTGCCCTTTCCTTCTACTTCTTTTCCTTTTATCTTTTTCTTGTTCCCTCTTCTCCTCCGACTATCTTTTCCTGCTTCTTTCCCCTAATCCCCCTCCCTCAGTTTCTCCTCTAGCTCCCCACACACCCAATCAAGCCGCCCCTCCCCCAAACTCAATGCCCTCAGCTCCTCCATGCACCCGATGGAGTAAATATATTGGAGAGAGTATAAAAAAAGCTCAAGAGTATTGAAAGAACATCCAAGAATGCTAAAAGATCTCACTTGCTGCTGGTGGGGGTATTTATAGCCCCACCCACTAGAATAACCGTCGGAGTCAAAATCCCCAAAAAATAAGAGTTGCGGCACTACAGCACCCATTGTTCAACGCCTATTTGAGGTTATTAAATGCATAGAAATTAGCCGTTACTTCAAATATCGGTAGGACCACCCTCACAAGACCCGGTAGTACCGATCACGCAATAGTAGCAAACCCAAGCTGCGGTAGTTCTAATTTTTAGAGGAGAGAAAATGCTCCAAAATATACTTCTTTGAAAATTAGCTACCACCTTATAAACTTCGGTACTACCGAAGTCTAGTAGTTATGCCAATCACACGGTCATATCGTTCTGTGGTACTACCGGACAACACATGCGGCAGTATAGTTTCAAGGAAAACCAAAAGAATACCTCTCTAAAAATTATCTATCAGCATGTAAAGGCTGATAGTACCGAGCAGCAATACTACCATTCAAAGATGTGCGGTCATACCGGTTTTTCAAAGGATGTCCAGAGAGAGTTCCAAAAGAATTTCAAATGCATGCATATAACATTGAATTGATCCAAGTGGCACAAGTTAAGGTTCAAGCTTCTAGCCATGACCTCTCTTAATAGTACAACACTATTTTACAAACCTGGTCTTTTCATCCAAACACCATGATCGCTAAAATACTAGAAAGAGTTCCTTATACTATATTTTACCTTTGCCTTAGAGCTTTATCTTGATCCATGTCACTCTTTGATCACTTTTGCATACCTTTTTCATGACGTCATCAAAACTCCAAGACTAAACATTTTAATCATCTCAATAAATATGTTAGTCTCTTTAATCATTATCGTCATTAATTACTAAAATCATTTTTAGAGACCTAAATGCTTTCACTTGGTCCCCTCCACCACCCTCCTTCCTATGTACGGGTGCCAAGAGCCCAAGGCGGCCTATGGCAGTGGTGGCCAAGCGCGATAGCGACCAAGGTAGGCTGCGGCGTGGCGGCCAAGTGCGGCAACAGCCATGACCTGGTAAGTTGGTATGTTAGGGTTCATGGGAAGTCTTTGTGGGCTAGGTTGGGCTTCGGTGTTGCTGCTATCGCTTTTTGAATAGAATGGATAGAAGTATTTCCTAATTTGTTATCGAATTCGAGGTAAACTATCTGATACCGATTCCGATCCAACTATATACTAAATTCCCTCGGCCACGACCGGATTTGGCACCGAACCGCTTAGGGTTAACCCAACCCCCTTTGCATCCCTAGTCTCATTTTTAAAGGCAAAATTAGCTCTTGCACACTCTACTAAGTCTATAGCAATTGCTGAAATTCACTATATAATCACGATTTGTCTAAAGGACACTATAAAACCCTTTTGACTAAATTGAGCACACATGTCAGTGCCCTCACACATGACTCACATAGACACGCACGCATAGATCTCTCAAACTGAGTGCTACCACCTCCTAACCTCCTCACACACGTTGCATGCCTCGCAACAGGGAAAACTTTTCAGGAAAGTTTTTTCATCCCTCACCGATAAATCTAAAATTCGAGAATTTCAAAAAATTTTAGAAAAATTGTTTGAATTTTTTAAATTTTGAATCTGGTTTTTAAGTAGAAATGGAAAACAGAAAAATAGTGTTGGTTTTGGGGTTTGAGGAACTCAAGACCTAATGCTCACCAACCACCAACGTTATCACTAGGCTAGCTAAGTAATTCTTATCTTATATTTGGTTAAGGAATTAGTCAAAATCCAAATTTTGAGCCGCAATTCATCAGTTTTGTAGTATTTTTGGACCTTGTCGAGAAAACCAAAATTTGATGAAATTTGACCGAAATGTTTTCCATGCTTTGCGTTGGAAATGTGGGCAATATTTTAATTCTAGATTTTACTAGGAGGCAAATATCACAAATAACTAATGATGCATAAAGCAATGCTAACAACAGGCGAAACATTGTACTTCAAAAATATATAGAAATAGAATTTAAAATAATATCAAAGTCGATCAATCACATGAACGACTTATTGTTGGGCTTGATGAAGAATAGGAAGTAACGCAGGCTTGATGCAATGCAGAACATAGACGACGCAGTGAAGCAAGCGGTCGTGCAGATGTGTGCTTCCCAAAAACCTTATTGCTGCATCCGTGCAGGTATTCACGGCAACAATGGCTCGGAGATACCGCTCCTATAAGTTCAAGTTCCATTAAGTTGGTTTTGGCGATAATGATAAATACAATTGTGAGACTAATATATTTATTAGTTATGATATCATATGAACCAGCTGAGGTGGTAGGGAGGGTGATGTGGCGTACACGTAGCGACTGACAGGGATGATTTGCTGATGTGGCAGCCAGGTGGCACTGACGTGGCTTGAGAGGGTTTGGGGCTGATGTGGCATGCCACGTGGATGACACGTGGCTGCCACGTGAACTTGTGCCATTAGATGGCATGCCACATGGGTGCCACGTGGGTGTGCGGACTGACACGGCGGGTGGTGCGCAGCGTGGCTGCCGTGTGGCAGCTCGGTGCTAAGGTAGGCCACCAACTGGCGAGGGACGGCGCATGGAATCCGATGGTCGCCAGCGATGCGGGTCTCGGCAGTGGCTAATGAATGGCGCAATAGAGAGGATATTACGGGGAGTACATTAGTGTACGGTAGGAGATGGTTCGGCGGTGAGGATTGGTGCTTGAGTCTCCGGTGAAGTGGCTCCTCCGGTGGTTATCACGGGCGGTGAAGGGATTATCGAGCTTCGCTGGGCCACAGAGAAGCTAATGGAGGTGGTGGCACTCCTTAAGGGTGGCCGATGCGGTGAGGATTGCTCATCGGAGTTCGGCGGGGCTTGGCAGAGGCGGGAGCATGGCACGGGGTTGACTCAAAGCTCAAGGTTGGTGATTGGAGGTGGGGAGGGGTGGGGTGGAGGCTGGGGGTGCTTGGTGGGGGTTTAAATAGGGTTGAGTGGGGAAGTTGGGCAAGATTTCTCACCGGAGATAGCGGCGACGGAATTTCAGTTGGAGGGAAAAAAGAAAGGAGGGGGAGAGGAAAGGAAAGGGGAGAGGAGATTAGGGGATTCGGTCATGGCGGCACACGGGGTTTTCAAAACCAGGGACGAACAGGGAAGGAAGGTTGAGGATTCGGCGGGCTTCGATCGCTGGCGTAAAGAAGGAATGGGAAGGAAGAGAAAGGAATGCCGTCATGTAGCGGAGACGACGGATCTGATAGGTGGTATTGAGTTGTATGCACCAACCAATTCACCCAAAAGCTTAAGCTAATGAGGAAAAATGGGCAATTCACTTATACTTCAACACTCGTCCTCACGTCTAGACTCTCTCAGGCTTAAAACGTGGAATAGAAGTGAGCTGCAATTATTTTCTTAATTGCGTTAACCGGGTCTCGAACTCAAGACCTCTTGGCTCAGATACCATATTGAGTTGCATACACCAACCAATTCACCAAAAAGCTTAAGCTGATGGGGAAATATGGGTAATTCACTTATACTTCAACAGGTGGGACCCACCTGTCAGTGAGAGGGAGTGAGGGAAAGAGGCAGGGTGTAGCGGGGTCTAGATGCATGACATGTGGCCAGATCGGGCGGCGTTGAGGCCGGCCTGGAGCGGATGGCTGCCACGCGTCGGGCGGAGAGGGAGGAAAGGCGGGACGGGCTTGGGCAGCTGGATGATCTCGAACGGTGACATGGACACATCCAGGCCATCTACGTGTCGCCTGAAGGGAAGAGCGGGAAAGTTTAAACTTTTGTTTTTCTGTTTTGATTTCTAGAAAAGCCTAGAAATTCAAATAAAGACTAGAAAATAGTAAGAAAATCCAAATAAATCCCAAAAATTCCTATAAATTTAGAAAAAGCAAGGGACCTAGATAAAATAATTTTAACTTGTTTTTACCATAATTACATAATTGGTTTTAATAACTCACTCTCTTTTAGTTGATTTTAAAATTTTAGAAAAGAGATTTTTAAATCCAGAAAAAATCCAATTAGATAAAATAAATAAAAGGCACAATTTTAGAATATCGTACTCATACCATCCCAATTCATAATTCAAAGAGTAGCTTGAACTCCACCTTACAAATTGGTCTCCCCCACCTTCCCTTATCAATATGGTACTAAACTTTGTATGCTTTAGAATTAAGAAAATAGGCCTCACTCTATTAGCCTATTCCTGATGTTTTGAAGCCTTAAAGATTAGAATTCACCATTTGGTTTTTCTGGATTTAATTCAAGCTTAACATGAATTTTAATTAATTAAAGGGATTTAATAAGATTAAATTAAACATTAACATTTACTAAAAGTATTTTATTCAGGTTTCTTGTGTCTCAAGAAATTTGTTTGGATTTTTTAGAGTTGTTCCGAGTTTCTTTTCTATTTTCTAGAGCTCAAATGAATTTAGTTAAATTTCTAAAATTGGAAAATCCTAAAAAAAATCAAAAGCCCTTCGATCCAATAAACATCAGCCGCCCAATCTTTCATGTGCCATGTGTCACTCATCCGAGCAGCCAGCTATTGTTCATCATCTTTTTTGGGAAGGACTGCGCTGCCATCTCGGCATCCATGCCTGTCCCGAACGCCATGCGGGACCCACATACATGAGCACTATTATGTAGACCCATGACTTGATCCTAGTCAGCACTGCCACCTCAGCTATTGTGCAAGCCTAGATGCCACATGTCGTCCACATGAATGCCACGTCAGCCAGCTAAGCACATCGGTATGCCACATCACCCGCCACGTCAGCCATAATAACCAGCTGTCAACCATGTATCCTGCCACGTCAGCCCTATCTTAGTCAGCCGCAACATTAACAAATGACATCATAAATCCCAATTTTCTCTAGAAAAATATTTTAGCCCAAAATTAAAATAGATGCTGACATCGTAAATAGGATTTTTTTCCTTAAAAATAATTCCAGCAAACCCAATTTTCTGTTTTCGTTAGATTCAAATCTTCCAAGAGTATGTTCTCCTCTATTCTAGCTCCGATTGATCCTATTCTTTTTTTTCTAAATTCATCTAAAATCGAGCTCTTCCTTTTTCTTTCTCCCTCGTTAGATTGCATCTTGATAGAGCTGAAATAAGATTTGAAGATACATAGCAATTAACTGAGCAAGACCAAGGTAAGTTATATCTTTTGATCATGTTGAACCTAGTTTTTAAATATATTATTTATTATTTTGTTTTAAATTATCATATATTACTATTTTATTATATAACATTGTACTTGGTAGTTATTGTCCAATTTGGTTAATCGCTCACTTGATATTTTAAATACCATGTTATTATTATCACCATATGATAGAAAATTATTTAGTGAAGTAGTACTAGTTGTCACAGGGTTGTACGTTTAATATATTTAGCCATGTTTAAAGTTAAGTCGGGTTCATCATCACATGTGAATAATGAATTAATTTGACTTAATGAGATATTGAATCATGGTTGTAGCCACAGTTATGAAATTTATGTGCAATGACATTGGTGTATCATTGGTGATTGGTTATACAAAATTAGTTTTCACTTGGACGAGTTGAACCAAGGCCCAGAAAGCAGTAACGCAAATCCATCAACTCAGGGGCTACAAGCAACCCTAATAGGAATGGATCCAGTACTAAGTCAGTTCATGGCAGTTTAGATGAACATTATGATGCAGAACATGAACACTGTGATGAATCGGTAGAACTAGAAAGCAGTTGCACCTCATCCAGCTTGTCAGCAATCAACGTTTACAGAATTCATGAGGACAAGACTGCCCACCTATTCTCGGTCTTCTAAGCCCTTAAAAGCAGATGATTGAATTAGTTTAGTGGAGAAGAAGTTAAATCTTACTCAGTGCACCGATCGTGAGAAAGTGCTCTATGCCGCCTACCAGCTAGAGAGAGCCACCGCAAAGTGGTGGGAGAACTACTGCGCTACTCATGAGGACCAAGACACCATCACATGGGCCGAGTTCACAGTAGCATTTTGTCACGCCCATATCTTGGAGGGGGTGATTGAAATGAAGAAGGAAGAATTCCGTGAATTGCAGCAAAAGAACATGTCAGTTAGTGAGTACCTCAACAAGTTCACTCAGCTAGCTCGCTGCGCATCTGAGGACGTTTGTAGGATCAAGAATAACCGACTGGAGGGGGTGAATAGGAGGTTATAAAATTCTAGCCTAATTTAAACAAATGATAACAAAAGATAACTAGGCAAGTAAGCTAAATGAACCAAGCATATTCAATTCTAGTAAACTTAAGACACCACTAGCAATTGATACAATCACTAAAGCTCAAGCACAAGTAAATACGATCAATATATCAAATTGCTAAGCAAAAGTAAATAGTAGAGGAAAGTAAAGAAATAATCACAAGGAGACACTCGATGTTTTTCCTATGATATCGAAGACTTGCCAGTCTTCACTAGTCTACGTTGAGGATAGCCCAAGCACACTTGGACCGGCTCCACGAATTAAGCCTCAGCTCTTCGATCACTAGTGATTGCTCTTGCTTCTCTCTGAAGATGGCGAGCACCAAGTCACTCACAATTTGCTTGGGCCTCTTCACAATCTTCTTGAAGAGATCACCTCGCGATCAACCTCCAAGTCGTCTAGGTGCCAGCAACCACCAAGAGAATAGACCAATGCTCCGCTTGACGACGCTCAAGTGCAAATAGATCAATCTAGAAATGAATGTACTTGAAAAACTCACAACACCTCAAAATGAATGCTCAAAGGTGAAAGAGGTGTGGAATAAATGCTCTAGGCTCAAGAATGTTCAATGTACGTTTAACACCTTGTCCTTGGCTGGTGGAGGGGTATTTATACTCTCACCAACCAAAACTAGCCGTTGCAAAAATTTATCTTGAAAAATCAGGGAAATCGGCTTTACTGTAGCACACAGTAACGGCTATGTTAGAGTGTCAGAGATAGCCATTTGAAAATTAGTGCAGAACTACCGCTGTTATACATGCGGTACTACTGCACTGCGGTAGTTCTGCATGTCAGCGTGGTACTACCGCACCGCGGTTGTTCCGCTGTGCTAAATCCGGTACTTTCGATTTCTGGCATATTTAAGTTTTTCAGGGGGTACTCTCTGGAATAAACATACCGCTTCAAAAGTCGGTACTACCGAAAATCGGTAGTTTCGTAGTACCGTGCGGTACTACCACACTGCGGTAGTTCCGCCGTTAAAAGTCCGGTACTAATGATTTCGGTGAGTTGAAGTGCCCACAAGGGTGCTCTCTAGAAAAACGTATCGCTGAAAATCCGGTACTACCGAGGTCCGGTAGTTTCGCAGTTTACATGCCGAAACTACCGCACTCCGGTAGTTCCGTAGTTACACCAGCGGTACTACCGATTTTACTGAGAGAACACAGTTTGTTTTTAAATATAATTTCATGTGCATGCATGATCTTAAATTGATCCAATTAACCCAAGAACATGCTGTCAAGCTACTTTCAATGATCTCTCTTAATAGTACGACATTTAACCTATAATCCGGTCTTCCACATTTTCTCTTAAGACTGGTAAAATTAAAAAGAGATCATATATTGCACATACCTTGATTTTGATCCTTCTTGATGTCCACTTTCAATGCAACTTGCTCTTGTCTATTTCTCTCATATGAGACTTTGTCTATTCAATTCTTAACATGCACGTTATTCCCATATTCATAAATAGTCATTAATTACCAAAACCAAATTTTAGGGGTCTAGATGCTTTTAATCTCCCCTTTTTAGTAATTGATGACAACACTCGAAAGTTTAAGTGAGATAAAAGATTTTAAATATACCACTTGTATGAGGACAAGTTGCATATTCTATTTTGACTTTTGAAAGGAAAATTGAATTTTTCATTTTCTCACAAGAGATTAAGTAATTCAATTTCTTTCTAAAATCAACTTTGAAAAACTACCCCTAAATATGTGCATAGATGAAATAAAGTAGAGACTGCACATGTGAACAGTAATATTGTGGGGTTTCTAAAACAAGAATTTTCAAGCAAGTACATGATATGCAAAGGACAATTTCACTTGAAATTTAACATAACATTGATAAACATAATCTGAAATAGAAATTGCATAACATAAAGAGTCATTACATCACATCACATAAGTTCATCATACACAAATAGAAATAAAAAGTCATTACATGGTTCATGCCATAGTTTATTACATAATAGATAGCAAAAGTAAAGCAAAGCTTGATCTTGATCTCCCCCTTCTTCTCCCAATTTTCTCCCCCTTTGGCATCAAAGTGCCAAAAATGGCTATTCTTGAGGTGCTTGAGGAGAAGCGGCACGGCGGCGGCGGCGTTTGTATTGAACTGGAACTATGGCGCCCTCAAGGGTTGCCATACGGTCTCCAAGAGTGGAGACGGCTGTTGTCAGGGAGGACATGTCACCAGCTAGGGAAGAGACATTGCCGGTGAGAGTGGTTATGTTATTTATCAAGGTAGTCATGCTACCATCAAGACGCATGACCGCAGAGTAGATCTGGGCAAGTGTCATCTCTTCCTCCTGTGCCTGCTGCCTAGAGGAGGAGGCCCCTAAATGCGCTCTGGGGTGCGAAGGCATGTAGATCGGGGGTCCCTCACAAGGCTTATATGGGTTGTGCACTCCCCTTTCCCTCCTCTAAACGGTCCAGTCTCGTGAATGATCAGGGCTATAATGTAAGGTGCATACTTAATCCTTCTGCTCCTATCATTCTTCGATGCATCCATCTCTCTAATGATGAGATCAACTAAATCAAATTTAGTTCCTATCATGATGTAGTTAATCACATTTCAAGCATGCCCTCGGATGGCATCAAAGTTGCCGCTCTTGGGGAGAATTGTGTGATTGATGATCCTGTTGACCAGACTTGGAATTAGATGCAGTCCATGAAGTTTGCCTGGCACAAATCTTTCATTTTGATCATAGTACTCCGCACATTGGGCAATGGGGAGCAGGGGTCTGTCAAGAACCTTCTCATGTGCACTAGAAAATGTATTTAGGGCAACCTCAAATTCTCCTTTATTGGAATCCAAGTAGCGGTCTCCTGTCATCCATGATATGTGCTCAAAGTTGGGAGAAATCTAAAGAGTGGTATAGAATTGACGGATTAGCTCCTCGTTGTAATCCGATTTGAGGGAGACAATGTGGTGTATGCCCACTTGCTGAAATAGGCGAAAGGTACCATCAAATTTGTCCAGCCCATCCAAATAATCCCAGTCCATGTACTTGTGGTCAGCAAATTTGTTGCGATTGTAGATCTCCTCATAGACCTACTCCTGGAACTGAGTGTGAAACTTAGGATTGGTGTTGTTCCTGGGGAGCACATACTGGCTGTGGTGTCTGAGAATAGCGTAGTCGTCGCTGGTCATGCGACGGATGTCCCTACGCTCACTGTTAGCTGGTCCCATGTCCACATCCTCATCTTCAGCCTCTGTCTCAGGAACCGAACTCTCTATAGGACTGCTTATCTGTAGCTCAGATTCTGTCTCGGAATCACTTGTGGTTCCATTGCCACTGCCTTCTAGAGTCCTCTCGGGCAACTCCTCATGAGCTGTCTTAGTAGGGGGCAATTCAGATACTTGAGGTCCTTGTCTAGAGGAACCTTGGCCTGCGCTTCTTTCCTCTCGGCAAAAATTCTTGGTGGCTTCCTTTATCTTCTTAATAGCGTTTCTTGTCTTGGGAGCTATCTTGAAATGAGATAATAAGGAGGTCAAGGATATGCTAGGAAGTATGGAAATTGGGTTGAAATTGAATGAAAACAATATGCTGAAATTTCAAGCAAATCGGTAGTTCCACCGTTCAATATGCGGTAGTACCGCTGTGCAGTAGTTCCGTTGTACAAATCACGGTAGTACCGCACTACGGTAGTATCGGCATATAAAGTGCGGAAGTACCGCCATGCGGTAGTACCGCGCTCTCGAGCGGTATTACCGATTTTCTTCAAATTTTTCTAGCGCAATTATATATGATTCTAAGTGATGTTTTTGGTGAATGTAATCCAATAGAAAGATGGTAAATCATCAAAACATCACTAAAAATAACATTTTGCCCGAGAATCTAGTATTATATATGTCTACATTTCAAAATTCCCAATTTGCACATAGAGTTCATAAGAAGAGATGAAACGAGAGTTTTGATTTAAAATACCTTAAGCCTTGGAGGAGTTGAACTCTAGTGATACAGAGAATAGCCCAAGAACGAAGAAAATCCCACCAAATTTGGAGATCGGGTGGAGGATTGGGGAGGTGTTCTTGGGGTTGCGAGAGAGAGAGAAAGTGTACGGGCACAATTGAATGTGGGAGAGAGAGGGAACGGTTTTGGGGAGGTATAGGGAGAGAATCCCGAAAGTAACTGCCCTCTTCATGAAAAATCGGTAGTTCCGCAGTTTACCCACCGGTAGTTCTGCACCCCGGTAGTTTCACACTTTTGCCTGCAGTAGTACCGCACTATGAACTGCGGTAGTTCTGATTTTTCTAGGACTTTCTAATTTTGAGATTGATTTGAGATTTTGTGCAAATGATCCCTAATTTTGCACTAAAATAAGAATCATTCAGAATTATTATGCATTAGAGAACCTATTTGAAGTCTAAAAAAATAGGAGATTTTAGCAAAAATCTTTGGAAAAACCATCTCAAAATGCTCAAATGATACTAACTACAAACAAAGACATGCAGCAAGTGTTCAAGCTATATTTGGGAAGTCTAAAACATTTAATTCATTTCTCAACTTACAAAACTGGCTTTCCTCTAAAGGTTTGGTGAAAATATCCGCTAATTGATATTCGGTTCTAATGTGACTAATCTTAATATCCCCTTTGCTCACATGATCTCTCAAGAAATGGTGTCTAATATCCATATGCTTGGTTCTTGAGTGTTGGACGGGGTTATTGGCTATTTTCACCGCACTTTCATTATTACATAATAGAGGCGTCTTGTCAACTTTGATTCCATAATCCATCAAAGTTTGCCTCATCCATAGCAATTGTGCACAACAACTACCCACGAAAACATATTCGGCTTCGGTGGTTAAAAGTGCTATGAAGTTTTGTTTCCTAGAGGACCAAAACACTAAAGATCTTCCTAACAATTGACAACACCTCAAGGTGATTTTTCTATCCACTTTGCAACCCGCATAATCGGAATTCGAATATCCAATCAAATCAAATTTAGCACCTTTTGGGAACCACAAGCCTATACTAGAGCAATGTTTCAAATATCTTATAATTCTCTTTACGGTCACTAAATGACACTCTTTTGGAGAAACTTGAAACCTTGCACACATGCAAACACTAAACATGATATCGAAACTAGATACGGTAAAATAAAGCAAACTACCAATCATTAATCTATAAAGCTTTAAATCTACCGACTTACTTCCTTCATTGAGGTCTAGATGCCCATTAGTTGTCATGGGAGTTTTGATGGGTCTTACATCTTCCATGCTAAACTTTTTGAGTAGATCCTTTGCGTACTTGGTTTGACTTATGAAAGTCCCATTCTTGAGTTGCTTGATTTAAAGTCTAAGAAAATAACTCAATTCTCCTATCATAGACATCTCAAACTCCCTGTACATCATATTACCAAATTTTTTTACAAAAATCTTGATTAGTAGAATCAAATATAACATCATTAATATAAATTTGACATACAAAGGATTCATCATATATAATCTTAGTGAACAATGTAGTGTCAACCTTCCTGATTTTGAATCTTTTTGAAAGTAGAAAATCTCGAAGGCGCTCATACCATACTCTTGGAGTTTGTTTTAGACTATATAGCGTCTTTGAGAGTTTATACACATGATTTAGATTCTTAGGATCCTCAAATCCAGGAGGTTGTTCAGCAAACACAAATTCGGTTATTTCACCATTTAAGAATGCGCTTGTAATATCTATTTGATATAGTTTAATATCAAAGCATGATACAAAAACAAGTATGATTCTAATTGACACAAGTCTAGCAACAGATCAAATATTTTATTATAATCTAATCCCTCAACTTGAGTATAACCTTGAGTTACTAACCTTACTTTGTTTCTTACCGCAATTCCGTTTTCATCTTGTTTATTACGGAAGATCCACTTTGTGCCAATTATGTTATGCTCCTTGGGTCTTTCCACCAAACTCCACACATTGTTTCTTGCAAAGTTGTTGAGTTCTTCATGCATGGCATTTACCCAATCGGGGCCATTTAGAGTGTCATCTACAACTTTAGATTCGAGAGAAGAAATAAATGAGTAATGTTCACAAAAAGAGGGTAATCTAGAGCGAGTTTGAACACTCTTACTTACGTCACCCAATATTTGATCTATTAGATGATTCTTGGATAAAACGTTGTGAACCTTGAAGGGTTGAAGTTACTCTTTCTTTTCTCTTCCGTCTTGAAGTTGAATGTTGTTTGTCGTGATAGAAGTAAGAGGTTCCACTTGTTTTGATGAAAGGGAGTCACTTGAATCTTATTTTGGTTTAATACTACCAATTTGTATGTTCTCCATTGCCTTCCTAAATCCTTTATCACCTATATCATCTAAATTCTCTTACTCTTCTTGAAAACCGTTAGTCTCATCAAATTGTACATCACAAGACTACCTAGTATTAAACATAAGTCAACTTAGCTATAATAAAAAATAAATCAGCTACAGTAAAAAAAACTATAATTTACCGTCATTTTGAACACCCCTAAACACTACCTAGTCTTGAACATGGTGCCATCGCCATTTCAGCAGCAGTTCCGTACTTCTATTTTCAGCACAAGATTTTGTATTTTGCCCTACTGTTTTCCAATTTTGCATTGGAATCTAGACTTTGCATAAGGCATTAAGGATTTCAATTAGGCCACAATCCATCAGTTTATCCTAGTAAAATATATGTCATCCATGATTCATGTTATAGGCTAATCGTATGTGTGGCATTCAGCAGAGGGAAATTCTGAACCCCCGTCTCGATCTCCTTCCAACCAGTATAATACTATAATCACTCCTTAATTCCTCATTGAGCGTGGGCTCTCGAGCGATTCCATCCTTCCAGTTAGGCTAGCTCCCATTTGCCATTTCACTCGGCTTATCGCCTCTCCCATATACTAAAGTTCATCTCGAGTGGTATGGAGACAATCATACGCCGTGTACGCTATTCAAGAGGAGGGTCCATACTAACAAACCGGGAATTTTTTTCACTTTTTATAGCAGATCAACTTAAAACCACCAGACAAAAAGGAACAAATCATGGGTTCAACATGCCAACTGGAAGCAACAGCACTGTATTACTCGTATAAAGGAGTTGGTTAAGTCAACCAATAAATCCACCAAGATCACACACCAAGATGTTCAGCCCATCAGATACATCAGAGAACATACAAGGACAACCTAAATCTAACAAGCATTGACCCTTCAAGGGCTGTTATATAAAGCAGTCCAAATTCCCGCATGATTCGCAAGAAATCATGATAATCTTCATGATCCTCTATTCGACAAGGTCGTCATCATCAGGGAGAGGCTGTGCTGCAGCAGCTACGAGCTCAGCTTCATGCCTACGGTAATGATAAGGGCAATGTTACGACACGAAACACGTCTAGGTTGTTACAGAACAAAAATTAACTTTGCTGCATTTCAAGATGTCAGGAGTGTGTGAGAGAGCAAAGCACTCACTGTTGCTGCATGGCCATATCAATCTGCACCTCTGGAGGCTTCAAAGCAACAGCCTCAACAAAGTGAAGGTTTGGATCCCTAGAAGTATAAATACCAGTAACAAGTTAACGCAACTGAACCTTATTGCATAGGGTATTGGTTAAGCCAACAAACATACAAATATACTCTTGCAAGGTAGAGTTGACGAAGTAATTACCCAGCCAGCTTCCTTGCAAGGTAGAGGAAGGGCTTCTCAAAGTTGTAATTGCTCTTGGCAGAAATTTCATAGTACTGCAAGTTCTTCTTTCTGTGGAAAGTGACTTGTTTAGCTTTCACTTGCCTGTTCTTCACATCAACCTTGTTACCACAGAGGACAATGGGAATGTTTTCACACACCCTGCAACAATCCACAATTGAATATTTAGTTAGCCTCTAACATAATCAGCATATAACCTTTTATCAAGACTATACTCTGGAAACAGACCTGCACAAGTCCCTGTGCCATGTAGGAACGTTCTTGTATGTCAGCCTTGAAGTTACATCAAACATAATGATGGCACACTGACCATGGATACTGCAGGACAGTTGAAATTTGAAGTATGTTAGACAAGTCCAAAGAGAGGCCAAGATAATTTCGAAGATGTCAGCAGACCATAATAGTAAAGGCAGAAAGGCTAGAAAATGCCAGCAGAAACAAAAAAAAAGGCAATTGCTCTTTAGTTATGTGAGAGTAAATTCAACACTGTCCAATAAATGGACTTAACAAGAAGAATCGATAACAGCATGCAACTGTATATATAGAAATTTACAAACTAGAAAGCCATATCAGTGAATTATTAGATTACCATATTTGCAAGAGCAGGAGAATATAATAGGAAATGCACTATCGGATCTTTAGACTAAATTGAGGCTATCGATTCTAACTTCTAACTGTGTATGTCATAAAATTGGAATAGTTCCAAAAGATGAAAAACTCGACATTTGCAAGATGAAATTATGAGAACATATAAGATGCAAAACTTACTTAAACTAAGCAAAGAACAGAACACTGAGCATCACAGGATTTATATGCATGGGCATTATAACATAAACGAACCACCAACTGAAAAGGTATTTATCACTTACTAGTAGCCATCCCTGAGGCCACCAAACTTCTCTTGCCCAGCAGTGTCCCAGCAATAGAAGCGGATTTTGCCACAGTTGGTGGTAAAATCCAGCGGGTGAACTTCAACACCAATGGTGGCTGCAATGTAAAAGAAAGTAAAAAATTTTACTACGAGCAATTTGTATTTTTCAAAAGATGATAGCAGGAAGACACCAGTCATGTGATACTTACGTTCATATTTCTTCTCAAACTCGCCAGTGAGATGCCTTTTCACAAATGTGGTTTTACCTGTAGAAAACAGAAGGTAATAAGATCTTGGAAACAATGATAGATAAAATTGAGACAAAAGTACAAATACGCAGCATTTCATATAAACACAGCAGGAGAAACGCCATCTCCATTAACAACTTAGAAGAAAAGGGGGCATCTCATACTACTGAAAAAGAATATGAAGTAGAGCTTCAATGCATTGTCTTAGCAATCTAGATTGTACCTAGATTTCTAAACCTCACATATATCACATAGAACTCCTAGTTAAAATGTCATCCGCACCACAGCACTAGTATAAGTTTGGGATTGTGAAACAAACTTTGTTGTTTTGAATCGGGTAATTTACACTTCTTCCCTAGTTTAACTGGTGAACGGTCTAATCAAGAATGTATCATTCACCACAACATTCCATGCATTCAGGATCAAAGTGTAAACCTTTTTCTCGAAATATGCCATCTTGAAAGCAACCAAACCTAGTGGCCACTTGAAAGCAACCAAAAAGTCCAAAACAGATCCGTGTTTAACACTTATTAATACAAAGGGCTTGGTACTGATAAACAGAACCTTGAAGTTCAATAGACCTTAGAAACTGAGATAAAAATGAACCAACTACAGTGTCGTAGGCGCCAAGGCAAGATAATATTAGCATCATCGCTCGACAATATAGGTCGTACCATGTATCTGAACCATCAAATCAGCCAGCAACAACAAAAAAATCCCTACAAGCGTTGCAGTTTCATCGATTCCCCCGTCCCCAACATTGAACACCCAACGCTCACACAAGCTAAAATCCCAAAACACCCTACGAAACATAAAGCCCCCTTTTTTCTTAATCTCTAACCGGATTTAATCGCGACTTCCATACGTGTCAACCACGAATCGCTATCCAGCCCATCAGATCTCGCAGAAACCAACGCCGATCAACACAACGGGCGCATAAAAAACCTCCTCATCTCTCAGCACACATAAATGAAAAACATATCACATAAAGCAAATATAGGGGGTTGGAGGAATCACCAGTTCCACCGTCGCCAACGATGACCAGCTTGAAGCTGGGATACTCCACGGCCTGCTGATTCGACAATGCCTGTAGCAAGCACGCGAAGTCACAGATCAATCAGATGAACGCCCCCAGTCTCTACGGGAAAACCAAACGAAATCCCCAAACTAATCGAATTCGATCGTGCGTGCTCACCATTTTCAGTCGTGCGCAAGACGACGCGCTTCCAGGGGAGGAGAGCAGAGACACCGACAAGACGTCTCTGGAGAACTCGAACAGGACTTGGGAGCGTTCGGAGGCGGAAGGCTTTATAAAAGGAATTGCGTTCTTTTTCTTTTTCATTCAAATATTTTTGGTTGGGGGATGGTTGCGGGGTGGGGTGGCTTCGGATGGACGCAGGAATCGCCGGCCGTTGGATTCCGGTCGGCGGCTGCGGATCGGGGTCCCGCCAGCTTTCCGGCCACGCGAGATTTCGGGCCGTCTGATCCGGAAAGGACCGTTTGGTCCCTTGCTTTGGTACACGCGCTCTCTTCAGACTGCACCACCTGGGGTGGCCTGTTCAGTAACGCTCTTTCTAGAAGGAGGGTGCTTATGTGTCAGAATATTCCCGGGTTTTTGTCTCCAGGATGCAACATTTTCGTCGGCACGGCGTACGGTGACTACCGGCCGGTTTTTTATTTGGTTTATAGCTTATGACTGGTTTATAATTTTTAGACTAAGAGCATATTGATATAAATAAAATCGTTATAATATATATTACAATCAATTTGTAGATCTTATTTTAAAAAATATTTTATTTAAAAACTAGTTAATATAAAAGGTAAAAAAAGTAACTTTTAAAAACTAAAAAAACCCTATAGTCGTCGTGACCTACGAGACATAGTTCTTATTCACAACTCATAAATTCAGTATATTTGTTTAAAGAAATTGAAAGAATCAAGAGAAACTTAGCAATACCTTATGTCAGTTCAAAACTTAGGTACTGTTCTTTGCGGCTTCTAAAAGCCGCTTTTGGCTTTTGCTACAGTAACTAACTTTTAAATGGAGTATTTTTTTAAGATGGGGTCTACAAGTTAATTGTAGTACACGTTAAAAAACTAATATCTGTACCATCAAAAATCGCAAGCGAGTATCTCTCTTTCCGCAATCTCTGTCGTAAACAGCCAGAAAGCTATTAGCCGCAGCCAAAAGCCATCAGTCGCAGCCAAAAAGAACAGGCCCTTAATCTATACCACCAAGCACTCGGCGAGACGATCTATGGGTGATAAGCCTAGGCCTTCGGGCTCCGGCAACTGGCAATTGCGAGCCTGCGATCAAGTAATACGGCAGATTTTATTTTTGCGCAAGATGGGACAGAGGGAGGGATGGAATAAGACACGAGTGACCAGGGTAATGCGATGTATGTGTGGTACGGTCTTTGTCTGCTATCTTCCTTTTGTACAGTGGCTTAGCTGGGCAAGTATCTTAGGCCATGCTTGTATCAACTGGGCTGCACTTGTGTATGCTAGGCTGTGTCCTATATCATGATTGGTGTCATCTTAGGTCTAGCTGCGGGAACGCAGAGTGAAGCAATGGGAGCTGGGAGGCCGAGAAGTTTAATATTTGAACTGATGAGGTGTTCTTTGATTTAGACTAGAGATTCATATCTACATTTGCATAGATTATACATATAAAAAATAAAATTAGATATGATGTCATGTATATCTCTTTTCATCTCTTTGGATCCGTCTGTAATAGCATGTATCTATACTTCAGAGGTCTTGTAGTTTTTGATCGACGGTTATTTACGCATGTGTGTAGTAGACACATCCGTATGTCCGTGTGTGATATGTGCTTTGAATATGAGTGGGCTGTACCCTTCGAAAACTGCCCGGTGCCAAATTATGCACAGCCTTCAGTACCGGCCATCAGTCGCAGTAGAGCCGCAGGTGGGGGCCAAGTGTCCACTGACCACTGCTCAACGGCACGGACCGTCTGACGGCCCACACGGCCGCATTCATACCTGGCTGCGTCGGCCGTTGGTGCTACGCGGACAAGTACACCGCACGTCGCCGGTCTAGAAAATTCCCGACTCCCGGCCAGGTTTACGTGGTGAGATTGACAAGGAGCAAATTTGGCATGTCCAACTCGGCAATTGGTCCGGCACACAAATCCTCGCCTGACTCGCCAGTGAGAGTTTTGTGGCATCGAGTGGGCCCAAAGTGGCCTGAATTTTTGCTAGGAACACGCGCTTTTTGTGCCGTCCGCGAGCGGAAATGCATCCTGCCACCCACCCCAAGGCCCATAGCCCATTAACGCTCGTGTTAGTACCAAGCCATAACGCGGGTGGCGGGTTGCACGCGCCCACCGGGCCATTTTTAACTAGGGCAAACCACCAGGGCGACGCTGGATTCCTCCATCTTTTTCCTTTCTTTATTTATTTTAATTGTAGTTTTTTGCTGAATGTTACAGTAGATTTTTTTCCCTTCATATCCATTTTTCTCCACTATTTTATTCTATTATTTTTTGTATCGTTCAGCTCATTGCCTTAACTTGTCTATCACCTAGGTACATGAAGGTGTTTACGCTAATTGGAGTCAGACGTGCATACTTGAGGCGATTATGAGTACAACTTTTCACTGTTATCTTCTAAAACCTTGTTTTGCCTCCGAGTAGGGTGTTGTTCCTATCTCTGAGGAGATTATTATTCTGATTTTCGAGTAGGTATGTGTTTCTATTACTGATTAGAACCATATTCCTTTCTCGTCTGGGACTCTTGTTTCTAAGGCTATTTATTTCTCTATAAGCCTCATGATAGAAAATCATGTACAACACAAGTTATCTACGCATGTAATATGTTAAGAGCATTATGTAACTTCTCCTCTATATAGTGATTTTGCCGATTGTGCGTCTGTGATTTTTGTCCAAGGATTTTTCATGTTAAATTTGTGTCGTGCTCCTGATTATTCTACATTATTTCATATTTTGTCATGCGTTCTATAACAAGTGGTATCAAAGCTTGGTTCTTCATCTGATCAATATAGGGCATCCTCATCATGGCGTTAATAAAGGATGACCGTTCGTTGTTGGATCGCGACACATGATTTTTTTCACTAGCAAGTCAAAATGCAAACTATTATATCACAGTTCGATTTGGATGATATGTTATTAGGAATCAACAAGATGCCTACTACATGTCCGTTGAGGACAGGCAAAGTAGAGATTGTAAAGCTCTCTCTCAAATTCATCTTCATATTTCTAATAATATCCTTCAGGAAGTTATGAAGGATATCACCGCTCTTGTGTTATGGCTAAAGCTAGAACATATGTGCATGACTAAGAATCTGACTAACAAGATACATCTGAAGCAAAAACTTTACTCACTCATGAGTTCGCAGAAGGCAAATCGGTACAAGATCATCTCACCACGTTTAAAGATGTAGTCACCGACCTTAAAGCCATGGAGGTTAAATACAATGATAAAGATTTAGATCTTGTTCTGCTATATTCACTACCTGTTTTGTTCTCTATGTTTAGAGATATAATTCTCTACATTCAAGATACTCTTACTTTTAAGGACGTTTATGAAGCTTTGATGCCAAAGAAAAGATAAAAAGTATGGTTTCGAGTGAAAGCTTGAGTTCGCATGTAGAAGGTTTGTCCTTTTGAGGCATACCAGTTGAAAGGTCTTCGACCAGTGATTCTAAAGGCAGAACCTTGAGTAGATACAAAGGTCATTTGAAGTCCAAGACCAAGAAGTTATGCTACTACTGTAAGAAGGGTGGACACGATATCTCCGAGTACTGAAAACTCTATAATAAGGAGAAAATGAATAATAATTCCAAGAAAGATCAATAAGATGATGAAGCTAATGCAACTATTGTCACAAAAGAATCTTCCGAATGGGAGATTCTTGTTGCCTTCTGAGGGCGTTGAATACCCTAAATCCTCGTATGTGTTCCAAACTAGTCCCATGATCAGTAGCTAGTACACACAATCACAACACTGAGATTATCTCCATACATATCGCATACAATTAATTTACAATAAAAGGAATAACTACGTAAGCGATGTATATAAAGTTTACGATATGGGGCCGACCGGCCAAATAAATGTAAGTATCAAAGAGTAAATCACAGAAAAATACAAGTAAGTAAACCAAAAACGTCCAATGATATGCCTCCATACCCACAGGCAACCGACAAGGATTAGGCGCTACAATGACCCATCGTGGTATTCCCTGGTACCGGGAGTAAAATAAGCATCGTCAGGCATAACTTCTTTCTAATTCTCTAAACAATAATTTAAGTAAGGTTAAGTACATTGTGTACTCAGCAATACTTGTAGTGTATTGCAACATATATATAAATGCAAGGCTAACAATGTACAAGGCTCTATGCTACAAGTTACTTTCAGCAAGAAGCCAGTTTGTATTTGTAGTATCGATAAGTAGTAATTTGCAGTAAGAATTTAAAGAGCAATTAATATGTAATGAAATAGCATTTATATAAAATTAATAAGAGTAAATATTAGCAATTCACAACCCTCCTTGGCTGCAAACATCAAACAATTCTTGGCCACGAGCATAGAAATGTGACACATACATCCCATCATTTTTAATAAAATTGTTTTGTCAAAATAAAAGGTAGATCCATAGTGGCTGCATCCAATCATACTCATGATCGTGAGTATAGCTATTCAAATAGTTTTTAACACTCTCGAGAGGTTGTGTAACTTTACCCACATGAGATAACCAAATACACTATCTGCAACTGCACGCCTCCTTGGACGTGCAACAAAAGTGATTATCATATAGCCTTTACATTATGCATACATTTTGGAAAAATTAACTAACGGAGGAAGAATAGGGACATGCGGCTATATGATTTCTGCATGATGGAGGATGGTTATTAAGAACCCTAACAACTTAGTATGCTCAAAAATGATTTTCTTCCATCAAATCTCATACTTTGATTACGTTTCTTAAGTTGTATTTTTGTCAAGCTTTTATTGTCATATCCAATTTTTGTGATGCCAAAAAATCCAAATAGTCTACAAGATACGTAAATATATTCTTAAACATCTAAGTAATATCATTGATACTACAAACTTTGAAATAAATCTAGCTACACAAATGCAGTGGCCACCCCATGTACAACAACTCTCATTATAACTTGTGGGGTACAAACGGAATATTCCTACCACTTGATCAGCAGTACGTTGGTGTGTGTGACCATATGTAGTCAAATGCGTACATTCACTCGCACGCCCATCCGGCCCCCCTCAAACATTTGATATTCGGCGCCAACGTTGATCGCCAACCAACTAGCAGCAGAGCAAAGCCAAGCCCCTCGTCACGACGAACTGTTTACGCGAGGAGGTGCAGACGCTGTCCGTACCCCCATGATACCACGCGCAGTCGCGGACACAAGGAGTTGCCTACGACTTCAGAGATCTTCAACGTGATCGACTAGGTTGGCGGGGAGCAGGTATTCGGTATTCCTGCAAGTGTGCGCCGCATGTCCCGAGGCTTATCTCGCCGGAGGCTACGAGATCGATCGCAAGAGTGGAGAGGATGTATCGATCGTATCATCTAAGCGTGGATGACGGATGACGGATGGGTTTATCGTTGAAAGTCGAGACTGCGGTCAGGCAAGGCCGGGGCGAGTACACGCCACGCGCGGTCCGTGGGGGCCGAGAGCTACTACGAGACTGCAACTCCTCTGATGCTAACATGATGTGGACCTTGAGGGCGGCCGGGCTGGTGTGTCAAGCTTGGCCTCTCGATAAAGACTCGGTAAATGAAGTTTACCGAGTTTGTACCCTGAGGTGTCTTGAATACTCCATAAGCCCATACACTAATTGGTCTCTGATCGTTGGGCCCATTAATCCTCCCTAACTCAATTCCAACCAATAGAAATCAACCAATCCACATCCCACAGATCGTCCCACCTTTCCCTCTCCTATAAATACTCATCTGAACCCATCCCCTACCCTTTATGCGCTCAAAATCTCTCCAGACTCCTTACTGTCTCCTCCTCAATTGACCTCTTTGTGGTTATGGCTCTCTCTATTGTTTATTTTAGTATTTGATTCTATAACTTTGTGTTGCTATTTTGTGATGTTTAGGGCTGTCCGAGAACTTAATTACAGTGAGGCCCGAACTTAATTACAGTGAGGCCTACCCAAGCTACTTTGTGGAGTTTAGGGCTTCCTCCCTCCATTGTTTTTTCTACTTACAGTGAGGCGGTCACTAAGAAGATTTACTCGAGCTGCATCAGGGATGAGAGGCATAGCTTGTGATATTATAATAGTGGATTATAATACTGTGATGCTGTAATGATGGATTGTAACATAAATAGAATGTTCTCTGCTATGTTTGCTATCGTATTTGCTTGTTTTTAAACGGCATAATTAATATTTCCTGAGGCTAATTCAAAAATAAAATAAAATTAGATATAGAATGAACTATTATAGATAGTTTTGTAGTATAAAACGTCTGTGAAGAACATTATAGACTGTTTTATATATAGAACCGTGTGTGACAGTATTTTTCACAGACGGTTCTACTTACAAACCGTCTATATTATATTTATCATAGACGACTCACAAACCGTCTGTGATAACCTTCGATTATCACTGATCTATAAATTCAGACGGTTCAGAAAACTATCTATGATAATATTTTTGTACCGTCTGTAATGATAATTTCTAAACATACTTATGGTGATCGGCCACTTTTGGTACGGACGATGGCTATTCGGGGGCCTGGAATGCCACAACTGAATTATACACTACACGGGCCTGAGCTCGACCGCCATGTTCATATGTCGACATTTCCTATATGTAGCGAAAACGACCTGCATAAAAAATATAAGTAAAAAAATCGCGTCATGTTTGCCACCGAGCTGGCTCAGCTAGGCTGATCCGCATGCCACGCGTGGTCTTCCAATTCGTCAGCTGGAGTTAACTAGTGCATTATTTCACCTGAACAAAAGATTTTTTGCGTACACGTGCACATGGAGATGCTATTTTTTGTAGGCTTCTGCTTGTCCATTTTTGGATTGGAATCACCTGGTTAACAGATTGATTCAAGGTCAGTGCCGTCTTAATTAAATAGCTAGCTCCAATACTGGAGTATTTTGCTTGCCTTGCCCTTGTTAAAACGATTTTGCACAAGCCAGGAGGCTAACATTCGACGGGGACCTATAATGTAATTCAACTTGAAATGGCGATAATGGAGGAAGCCAAGAGAAGCTGGTGACTGCCTCCCCTCCCCTGTATGCACGCGTGTAAATAGCAAGTTCGCATGGTCTTTCCTTCGCAATGATTGGGCAGCGGTTCCCAAACTCGATCAACCGATACTTGCGGCAATTGGCCATGCATCTTCAGTTCTTTACGCCAGCAAGAATACTAGCTCTTCTAGCTTTATTTCGTCTTCCATAGAGTACGCCTAATTCGACAAGCCTTCAAAAATTTGCCGGATCGTCTGATTGATTCTTTCTTCGAATTGGTTCTTGGCTATCCAGACAGATATATGCTAATATATATATAAGAAAAGCGAAGTATAACTGTAGAAGTTGATCGTAAAAAAATTATAACCTATGGAAGTTGTAAGCCATGGCTTTCACTGTCACACCAGTGATTTTTTATGCACATATACAGGCCCTGTTCTTTACGACTTCTAAAAGCCGCTTTTGGCTTTTGCTACAGTAACTATCTTTTAAATGGAGTATTTTTTTGAGCAGTGCTTCAATGCTTTTCTCTCTAATAAGAGTAGCACTAATCTCAAAGCAAATGAAGAGATAAGTAACATCTATCCACCATTCGTCATGCTTTAAAAAATGTGCAAATCACTGTTAAGAAAAGTATTGAAGCACCTCTCGTATTTTTTTAAGATAAGGTCTACAAGTTAATTGTAGTATATGTTAAAAGCCTAATATCTATACCATCAAAAATCATAAGCGAATATCTCTTTTTCCGTAATCTCTATCGCAAATAGCCAAAAAGCTATCAGCCACAGTCAAAAGCCATCAGCTGCAGCTAAAAAGAACAGGCCCACAGTCTGATGATGTATCAGCATGTGATTATGTCCTCATGAGGTATATATCGTTAGTTGCTCGTATAATAACGGGAGAAGATAACAAGCGGGAAGGCGGGCACCAGTCATGTTCATCGCATAGTGAGGGTGGTTTGGCCGTAGAGATCTCTATTCCTGGTGAGAAGAAAAACGACGGCCATATTCCTGGCGGGAGGATGGTTTTCACCGTGGCCCACACAAGCGATGGACTCTCTAAGTAGTACAGCAGAAAATGACTATCTGATCGCTAAGATAAAAATATCTCGTAATTTGCACATGGATTCTCGATCAACTGTCGTGTTTAGTAGTACAACGAAAACGCGCGCACCACAGTTGATCACCAACAGGATTGAGAGGGAAAGAGAAATGGAGGTGTGTGGTTGACAAGTGGGCCTAAGTGTAGTTACTATGTGGGAGCATGCATGCTTGCGTCCTTTTGTGCAAGAAAGCGTGATCGCATAACTAGAGAAGCCGAAAGTCAAGATAAGGCAGCGAAAGAGGGAGGAGGGACTACAATGATCTAGCGAGAGGGGGAGGAGGAGAGCGAGACGTGTGTTGGATCAGAGATAGAGCTGATGCAGAGTCTTAGATGTTTTGGTATGTCAATTTTAGCGTGATGAAAATATCGGCATGATTCGTTTTCTATGTAGCAATCAAAAATATAGTGCACTGCATCACCTGCAATTTCCGCCAATAGCTTTACTGATTTCCAACAGTTCTCAAGACGACCAATTTAGATGTCCAATAGCTCTGTCGTAAATGACATTACTGACAGTACACTCGCTATTACGGCGAACATATCCGACAGTCCTGTTGGCGTTCTTGACAGGATCCCACGCTGGCATACGCATCACCCATCCTCTCCGAATATTGGTAGTTACTGTTACTGTCCTCACTTGATGCTGATATTGCACACAGTTTGTGAAATTGAAACTTAATGTACATATTTATCAGCGCACAATGCATGGGGGCATAGCAACAATTCCTATGCGGGTGCTCCACACACCAAAAAAGATATTTTGATAAAATTACAATGGCTCACAGACTGCTGTATCATTGTCGGTTAGAATCCTATATGCAATGGCCATACCAAAAATCTGAGAAGTTTTTCAAACAAACAACTCATAAACGACTTTCAAAACCCACAAGTGGTATTATAGAACACTCGCAATAGGAGTATCTAATTCCTTTGGAAAATGAGAAGTGCTCCACTACGTTCCTCGGGATTCGGTCAACATTGTTGTGTGTAGTAGTTGTAACATCCCATTTTTGGAACAGTGACATTGCATATCCTGTAACAGCTCAAGAGTTCAGTTGCGGATAAAAAAGGCATCATGCTTACTCACGATCATTTAAAAAGAAGTAGTTTTATTAAAATATGACTTAACAATCAACTTTATCAATTTTATGGATGTCCAAGCCTAAAATTTGATTTACATTAAAAAGAAACGAAGAAAATAAACAAGATTAAGTACACTACATACTTAGCAAGTCACATGGAAAAGATATAAAACTAATATGTATGAAAATAAACAAGATTAAGTACACTACATACTTAGCAAGCCACATGGAAAAGCTATATAACTAATATGTACGGAGTTCAAATGGATAGTCGCAGGTTATCATACAATATTTGTGAATACAAGTTTATTGGTAAAGAACTTTTTCATTTAAAACAGTACTTAATTAATAGAAGGGGTTTATTATCTGTAACCCTAGTACAATTTTATAAATCTATCAACAAAATGCCAAAATACTTATTAGTGTAAAACATTTGAGTTCTTAATCTATCATAGTAAATTTTATAGTAATTAGTATGTAACATCCCAAAATTTTATTTGCATTTTATTTGAATTATTTGAATTTATTTGGATTTTATTTCAAATCCTAGAGCAACAAGACTTAATTTATCTATTTTCTAAAAGCCAAAAAGAGTTTATTTTATTTTTCCTACGTTTTTCTAGATTTATAGTATTTTTTGAGAATTTTTCTGAGTTAATAAAACTAAAATCCAAATTCCCATTGGGCTGACACATGTCAAGCCCAAATCAGATCCGCCCCGGCCAATCTAATCCTAACTGTCCGCATTCACTTACCCCTTTACGCCTCATCCGATGGCCAAGATGTGTTTCTTTTGCCACGTGTCCCTATCCCCCCTGTCCACCTTCACTTAACGCCTGACGGCCGGAATCCCTTCCCCGGGCCACGCATCGCCACCTTTAGTAATATGATAATAACCAGACAAGCATGAGTAATATTATAATAACCAGGTATGCTTTAGTGATATGACAATAACCAGACAAACATGAGTAATATGATAATAACCAGGTAAGCTTGATATCTGATAATAACCAGACAATCATGAGTGATATGATAATAACCAAGTAAGTTTGAGTGATCTGATAATAACCAGGCAAATATAAGTGACATGATAATTATACTCAATGGCAAGGTGGCAAGCAATCTGGAAACACGTGGTATGTAAAACGGAAAGGTTACGACTGTGAGGCACTTGCTATGAGCATGTCCGGCGAACTCGTTGCACGAGGGATCTGAGATACACAACTTCCCAAACATTTCCTCAAAGGGCACGTGCGAACCTACAAGATGGAACAGAGACAGATCAGATCAAAATTAAAATAAACTCATGGAAAGACGAACGGGAGTGCAATCAGTCAAAAAATTTGCGTTCGCTAAGCCTTTATCGTGTGAATCGCCGTTCGGCTGACCGAACGACCCATTCGGCTAAGCGAACCAAGAACCTCCCATTTGCGCTAAAAGAACATGCACAAATCGTGATTCAGTCGTCCCCACAGTTGGCCAAACGTGTCGGTACTACGTAGCGGCCAACCGCCACCGACGACCACCGTCGCCGCCTGGCCTCATGCCTTCGCCTGGCCTCACACCGCCGTTGGCCATTACCACAGCCGCCTACCATGTCGCCCTACCCGCGTTGCACCCAGCCACCCCTCAGCCAAGCCATCTTGGCCAAGGCCGCCGCCCGGTCCTGCTTGCCGCCATGGGCTCTCTGCGCTAGCTCCCTGCTATGCGCCACCCTGGCCCGCTATGCCAGCTCCCTGCTATGTGCTGCTTCTAGCACTACGCTGCCATAGCCACCGCCCCGCATTGTGACGCCCGCACGTCACTCGACCTGCATAGCCTATGCTCCTCGCGCCGCCACTGCGTTTAGCCTCTGCATCGCCCATCGTTGATGCGGCTGGCCTTTGCGCCGCCCACCGCTTTCGCGCCCAGTGCTGGTTCTAACATGGGGAGGGAGGGAGAGAGATTGAAAAGAGAGAGAGAGACATGTGATATGTAGAGATGGGAGAGAGATATGGATGGACAGATACGGTAGGCAGCGATATATATGGTTAGAGGTAGGGAGAGAGATAGGTGGATTTTTGAAATGCTGCCATTCCCTTCTTATTTTTCAGGGTGCTACACCAAGCCTCCAACTTACAGTCTCATCCAATGTTGAAACCTACACAACTAAGGACACAAACACACATATAGATTCTTACATCTGTCCTACTAGTAGACACCGGATCGACTTCTCCTCACGGCATGCTAATCCCCACCACTACGCCGAGAAACATCAAAAGGTTAGAACACATGATCTAGCAACCTAAATTCTGAAACAATCGAGGAGAAGAAAGTCATTCAGAACGTAGCTGCTATGGCGGCGAGGAGGGAGGTGAACCATCACTGAGTCCTCTCCAGAGAGGCACCCGCGCAGCAGTGGTAGGCAAAGGCGGCCGGCTGCCGTGCCCTGTTGGCCGCGGAGGCAAGGAGAGGGGAAGAGGGTGGTTGAAATAACCTAAAAGTTTTCAAAATCCAAAAATTTGCTTTCTTTCCAGATTTTCGGTTGCCCTTAACCTCCCTCTAATCCCCTCCCTAATCTTTCCCCTGGGCTCCCGCCTCTCCCACCCGTTGGCGCCTCTCTCTCTCCCGCCTTCTCCCTCCTTCGCTCACCCGCACGAAGCCGCGTCCTCCTCCCCGCTCGGTCGCGTTGCCCAGGCCGCCGGACATCCTTGCCCGGCCTTCGCGCGCACTCCACGTGCCCCGTCGCTTCGCGCCCATGTCAGCACCTGCCAGTGGCCCCCGCCGGCGCCTCCGTGTCCGTGCCCAACCGCCTCGCCCTCGCTCCCGCCCTGCGGTCGCTGCGGCGCCCTCCGTGCGACACCGCCTTCCGACCCCTCTCGCGTCAGCCGCCCCCCTGCCGTGCCACGGCCTGTCTCCCTCCCCCGCCCTGGTACAGTCCTCTTCCCCTTCTCCCGCCTGGCGCCTTTAATCCCCGCGCACCCCGCGAGCTCCCCTCTCCTTCTCCCGAGCTTTAAAACTCGATTGCTTCAGCGGGAAGCGCCGCACCACTCCCCACTTCCTCCTCCTGTAGCCGATTGAGCTCCCACTGCCTCTAGCCCCACTACCGCCGCCCCTGAGCCCGGTGAGCTCCTCAACTGTTCTCCCCCTCCGCTTGACAATAATCCAATTCCTCTCGTCTGGAGCAACCTCAAAACACCCCATTTGCATAACGAGCCATTTTTAGGAGCTCATTACTCCTCCGCCCTCACACTGTGCTCCCTCCCACCACCGCCGCCCCTCCCGTGGCCAGCTCCCTTGGAAGCCCTCCAGCTAACGCCACTGCCGCCCTTGTGAGTCCCGCACTCCCCAGAACGCGTAGCCGCCGCCGATTTGACCTGTTCATCGCCGATGATCTCCCTCGTCGCCAATTAGCTGAATCTCCCCTTCTCCCTCTTGCCGTCCCCTCTGGTCCTCTCACCCTCCCAAGCCCCAAAATGGGTTCCACTCTCGAAGGCAAACCCTCTGGTGCCCTCGGTTACCCCCGGCGATCTTCTACGCGCCCTTGCCGCCATCCCCACCGTGCCCCTGCCGTGGGGGTACTGTAGCGGCTGGAGGAGGAAGAAGACCCCCCTCCCCGCTACGTGGCCACATCTCGGCCATCTACCCCGATCGGTGCCATCTGTTCTCGAGCGTCGGATGGTCGTTTCCCCCGCCGCCGTCCGATCTCATTAAACGATGCCCCTCACCTCCGTCCGATCCCCATACCTCTTCGCCACCTCCCCCGCATCGGCACCGCCCGCTGCACCACGCGCCCTCCATCCACCCCGTGCGGGCGCGACACGCAAATGGGCCATGACCTCCCGGCCTATGTCGCCGCGCGCGCGCGCTCTCCCGCGGGCCGCACGGTTTGAATGGCAGAGCGGGCCGTTTCCCCGCTGGGCCACACTGTAGCAAGGAGGCCGGGCCGGTTACTGTTCAAAGCCTTTTCCCCCGATTTATTAATTTTCAGAAATCAGAAAAATCCAAATAAATCCTAAAAAATCACAGAAAATTCCAAAAGTCACCAAAATACACTATTTCACTCCTTTTGATGTCCTGAATCCATTTTTGACCTCCATTTCCCCAAATTCATCCCAGAATAATTCTAAAAATTCCACTTTGAATTTTTGAGCTTTCTTTTTCTAAATAAAATGCTTTCTTTTATTTTCTTTTGATTTATTTATGTTTTCATGTGTTTTTGCGCTAGTGTCGAGGATTCCGAAAGCGATGGTGTAGGCTCAAGATCCTGGAGTTTCTTCGTTCGAGATCGTCCAGATTAACGGCAAGTCGCAAACCCTTTGAACATATTGTATCCCACGTTATTTAATTACATTATTAAGTTATTTGCATTATGCTAGTTGTGAAATATTAGTTCAAAGTAAAATAAAATGGTTAGAATGACATGTTACGTAGTTAGTCCTACCACCGACAAAATGCCATGTTTAACTTGTAACCCCGCCTTTGTAACCCTAGAAATAATTATCTGTTAATCTAGATAACGGTAGGTTATTATTATCACACAAAGTTTTACACTATTAAGGTTGTGGCCGTGGGCCGGTAAATTTAGAAAACTCAAGCTAGAGTAGGGTGGTATGAGACACCGTACCCTAGGATGGTTGTACCGACAGGTACAGTTTAGGGTAAGGGTGTGTGGGACATTGCGAGACGATCTACGCTCACCGCTTTACCTAAAGTTGAGGTTGCGGACCTTGTGAAAATGTACGGATTGAAACCCTTATGCCGAGCAAATGACATAGTGACCGCTCGACCACAGGTGTTGACTTGTCAACCCTGGTTTAGTACTTGCTCAACTCAAGCAGTTCGCTGCTCCGAGAGAGTCGGGTTGCGGACCCGGCCAAGGGTTGAGCAGTGAAAGGACCGGGTTCCTTAACTCAGTCATGAGGGTTAAGGATGTATGTGGGTAAAGTTGGACGACTCTGCAGAGTCAATTAAATGATATTCGAATATGCCGTGCTCCCGGTTAATGGAGCCGTGTCACATGGGTGATTCCAGTTGCGAAGCTTAAGTAATTTTTGCAAGTATTTTAACTGGACTAGTGGATTAATTAACCTTTCGTGAAAACCCCTAATATCAAGGAGTAGATGTGTTTTCTTGAGTTTTCTAAAACTGTTTACAAAATAAAATTGCATCCACATAAAATAATACAACCAGTATACTCCCTTCCTTTGATAATCCATGCAAGTAGTTAAGTAGGGTTTCTTTGTGACTTGCTGAGCTGGTTAGCTCACGGCTTGCCGAACCATTCAGAGGATCAAGTTGCAGATGAGAGTTCTCCCGTCGAGGAAGCCCCGGAAGAACCTTTCTTCGATGAAGACCCTTGGCTTTAGGTCCCTGCCGCGCTCGAGCTTTCCTTGGAGTTTGTCTTTTGTATGGTAATATACTTTGGGCTTGCACGCCCCGCTGCAACTAAAACTGGGTTGATAACCCCTATCTTGTAATATATGCTGGACTTTTATTGCAAGCTTGTGATGGTTCACTCTTGCGCGACGTTCCGTACTTGTTCATGCGTGAACCGTACAGAAGGCCGTGTCCCAGGCGCCCTTGGAGACGGGGGCGTTACAGTGGTGCAGGGACAGGGATGGGAGGAGGGATAGCTCCATTGTTACTGATGAGGGGGAGCTGTTGCGCCGGAGGAGGATGCATCGCCGAAGTGGTAGGAAGAGGCGTCATCTAGCTAGGGCGGTGACAACATCTAGAAGACGAGGTTGTGCGATGCGCCGAGACAATGAGAAAAATTCCTGTATAGGCAGGCGATTATTTTTTCCCATGGAATCTAGTGAATTGGGCCAGAAAACCCTGTGGATGTGGACTCCCAAACAGACCACCAACATGACCTGGGGAAAGTTTCCACGTGGGTTTTCAATCCCGGGAATTGGCTGGGATCCCGGCTGCGATTAAGGTTCCCAAACAAGTCCTTATTTTGATGGAAAAAGTCTAAATTACTACCCCCAAGTATAGCTTAAGTCCAAATAACCCCCTAAAGAATAAAAAGGTTTACTTAACCCCCTGTGTTTGCTAAACTAGATCAAAATGCACCTTTTACCCATCTCCAAAAGTGGTTTTGCTGAGGTGGCTGGTTTTATTAACTAGAATTATGTTCCCTAGGCATTGCGCATGATAATGTTCTCACATATTTTTAGTTTGTGTCGTGCAGTATACTCATCGCGCTTGTGTACAGCGATGGTGCAATAAAAAAGGAGATGTAACATGTGAAATCTGTCATGAGGTGAATTTATGTTTAAACAATTTATCACATCTTTCCCCCAGTCACAATACTGAATTATTGTTGAAAATTATCTTACTGCAGCCATATGAACATGGGTACACCGCTCCCCCCAGACTCCATCCTGATGAAACTACCATCGATATAAGGCAGGACATCGAGCTTTTGTTTTATTCAATACATGAATGATTACTGTCTTCGATTTCTTAAGTTGTTTTGTTTGTATCACCAAGCGCATGTGAGAACATTATCATGCACAATGCCTAGGGAACACAATTCTAGTTAATAAAACCAGCCACCTCAGTAAAACTACTTTTGAAGATGGGTAAAAGGTGCATTTTGATCTGGTTTAGCAAACACAGGGGGTTAAGTAAACCTTTTTATTCTTTAGGGGGTTATCTGGACTTAGGTTATACTTGGGGGTAGTAATTTAGACTTTTTCCTATTTTGATTTATTCTCTGTTAATTGCATGGAACCAGGATGGTGGCAGATGCATTGAAGGTTTTGGTCGTTAGCATAAGTAGTGAATTATTGCAGCAGGGATGCAGTCAGTGCCAGTGTGCAATCCTTCATGTTTGCCATGTTCCGTCTAGAAATGTCACGAAGGAATTGAGAGCTGTAGATGTAGATATAGGATTTTGTTGGATTAATTGGGCTTGGTCCATTTAATTTAGCAATTAATCAAATGAAATTCCTAGGCCCACATGGAAAAACTGTTTAGTCCCATATGGAGAGTTGAATGGGAGTTACACCACTTTAAAAGGTGGAACGTGGTAACCCCCCTTGTGGAATTGGAAAGAGCCAACACACGCGCGCGCGCTTGCTCGCTCGCCTCGCCTCGCCACGCCACGCCACGCCACGTCGAGCCATGTCGTGCCGTGCGTCGCGGTGCGTGCGTGCGTGCGCGTGCGCAGCCGCAGCGTGTCGGTGCGTCGCGCGCTTTTCTTTATCTATTCGAAAATCATAACGCACCGACTACCGCGCAAACGGTTCGATTACTAGTGAATTATGGCTGCGCATTTTTGAGTAATGGCTACGCTTATTAGTGACTAATGGCTGCGATTACTCGCTCTTCGCTTTTGCTGTTACAAAACTCTCTCCACTCCATACGGGATGAAAAAGAGGATTCTGTTCTGCTTTTATGCTGTGCTAAGAAATCTCGGTCCGTAACTTTACGCAAAGAGTTCGGCGCAGTAGGCCTCGAAACTCCGTCCGCTCGCGCACTGCACGGGTAGACGGGCAATCAAGTTTTGGGAGCGCATTGGCGCGATCGCTCAACTGTGAAGAACGCCATCTACTTCACGGAGGTGAACTGTTCGCGAGATCGCACGGCGAACATCTTCCCGCATCACGCCTCGCCCCGCATCACGCCGATCGACTACATCGAATAGACCATCATGTCGATCGATGGTAACGGCGCCTCGGTGTCACCGACATCGCCCCGCCGAGGGTATGACATGAACACTTCTCCGTGTATTTATTTCGTATGTTATGAATTTGATAATAGGTGTTGTCGTTAGCTTGTTCATAAGCAAATATGAATACATCATTGTTGAATCACTCATGCTTTTGTATGTCATGTTTTATATGCTGAATTTATGGATTAAAATATGCGAAAATTGACTAAATATTCAACAATCCAAAAACTTGATAGGTCTTTTCGGTAGTTGGCTTTCTGCGCGCCGCTTAAGCCGCACCCTCCGCTTGATGGTTCAAATTTTAAGAGATGGCGTGCACGTGCGATCCCGTGGTTTATCGCCATGGAATGTTTTCATGTTGCACAAGGCAAGCCCACGAGCCTCTATCTCACGAGGATGAACGCAAGTTCAATGTAGCGGATAACTTGTTTCGAGGTGCACTTATTAACATACTGGCAGATAACATTGTGGATGTGTACATGCATTTGCCTACGGGCAAAGAGATGTGGAATGCACTTGAGGCCAAGTTCGGAGTTTCTGATGCTGGTAGTGAGTTGTATGTCATGGAGCAGTACTATGACTACAAGATAGTCGATGACCGTTCTGTAGTAGAACAAGCTCATGAGATTCAGGCGCTAGCAAAGGAGCTTGAGAACAATAAGTGCGAGTTACCGGACAAGTTTGTGGCTGGCGGTATTATCGCCAAGTTACCACCTTCTTAGTCGGATTTTGCTACCTCTCTAAAACACAAGAGGCAGGAGTTCAGTGTTACTGATCTCATTGGCTCTCTTGGTGTTGAAGAGAAGGCGAGGGTAAAAGATACTCGTGGCAAGAAAGTTGTCACGAGGAGGTTCTAGTGCCAATTTGGTGCGTAAAAGAACCCTCGGCTTTCCACAATAAGAAGAAAATAAGCCTATTGGCAAGCCCAAGGCTACTACCGAGTTTAAGAAGAAAAACAAAGGAAAGGGCGGTCGCTTTGTGTGCGTGATTCGCCATTGGGCTAAGGATTGTCCGCACCGCAAGGATAAGCAAAAGAAGTCCGCCAACATGGTTATTAGTGATGCCGAGGAACATCGGGTACGGTAATTATTTACCTACGCTTCTTTCGCTTGTCAATCACCCGAGTGGTGGGTTGATATCGTGCTAATATTCATGTGTGTGCTGATATTTCCTTGTTTTCATCTTATCAGTCCGTCGAGGTTCCTCCTTGTTGATGGGAAACGGATCGCATGCAGCTGTTCATGGTGTTGGTACGGTCGATCTGAAGTTTACTCCGAAAGACCGTGCACCAAGAATGTGCAGCATGTCCTCCATAAAGAAGAATCTCGCCAATGGATCTCTATTGTGTAGAGATGGTTTTAAGCTTGCATTTGAGTCCAATAAATGTGTCGTGTCTAAGTATGGAACATTTGTTGGTAAAGGCTATGAGAGCGGAGGCTTGTTCCGTTTTTCTTTGATGGATTTCTATAATAAATTTGTGAACCATGTGTGCAACGATGATGATGAATCTAATGTTTGGCATTCACGACTTTGTCATGTTAATTTTGGGTGTATGACGCGCTTAGCTAATATGAGTTTAATCCCAAATTCACTTTGGTCAAAGGTTCTAAGTGCCATGCGTGTGTTCAATCGAACAACCTCGCAAGCCTCACAAGGCAGCGAAGAGGCGAGGAATTTGGCACTGTTAGAACTCATTCATTCCGATTTGTGCGAGATGAATGGCGTGTTGACTAAAGGTGGGAAGAAATATTTCATGACGCTTATAGATGATTGCACTAGATTTTGCTATGTGTACTTATTGAAAACAAAAGATGAAGCGTTAAATTACTTTAAGATCTATAAAGTGAGGTAGAAAACCAACTTGAGAGAAAAATCAAGCGGTAAGGTCCGATCGTGGAGGAGAGTATTTTTCAATGAGTTTATTTTATTCTGCGAGGAACATAGAATTATTCATGAGAGGACGCCTCCCTATTCTCCCGAATCAAACGGGGTTGCCGAAAGAAAGAACCGCACTCTAACTGATTTAGTTAACGCTATGTTAGACATTGCGGGACTTTCTAAGGAATGGTGGGGTGAGGCTATATTGACCGCGTGTCATGTCCTGAATAGAGTTCCTACAAAGAATAAAGAAGTAACACCATTCGAGGAATGAGAAAAGAAGAAATTGTCTCTATCATACTTGCGCACCTGGGGATGTTTGGCCAAAGTTAACGTGCCAATTGTCAAGAAGCGCAAACTTGGACCAAAAATCGTAGATTGTGTATTTCTTGGTTATACTATGCACAGCGTGGGTTATAGGTTCTTAATTATAAAAACTGGAGTACCTGACATGCGTGTTGGTACAATTATAGAGTCCAGAGACGCCACATTTTTTGAGAATGAATTTCCTATGAAATATGATGTACCTAGCTCATATAGTCAAGAACCTATAATTTCCCTTGATTCTTTTGTGCCGATAGAACATGCTGAAGAAACACCTATGGAAAATCCTGAGGAGGATAACAATGAGGTTACTCGAAAGAGTAAGAGACAGAGGATTGCAAAGTCCTTTGGTGATGATTTCATTGTATACCTCGTGGATGACACTCCAAGAACCATGGAAGAGGCATATTCTTCTCATGACGCTGACTATTGGAAGGAAGCAGTACGGAGTGAGATGGACTCTATTATGTCTAATGGAACTTGGGAGGTCGTTGACCGTCCTTATGGATGTAAACCTGTAGGATGTAAATGGATTTTCAAGAAAAAGCTTAGGCCTGATGGTACAATTGAAAAGTACAAGGTAAGGCTTGTGGCCAAGGGTTATACCCAGAAAGAAGGCGAGGACTTCTTTGATACTTATTCACGTGTTGCCCGATTGACCACAATTCGAGTACTACTTGCCCTGGCTGCCTCTTATGGTCTGCTCGTTCATCAAATGGACGTTAAGACAGCTTTCCTAAATGGAGAGTTGGAGGAGGAGATTTATATGGATCAGCCAGACGGGTTTGTGGTAGAAGGTCAAGAAGGAAAGGTGTGCAAGTTGTTAAAGTCTTTGTATGGCCTAAAGCAAGCACCTAAGCAGTGGCATGAGAAGTTCGACAGAACTTTGACATCTGCTGGCTTTGTTGTGAATGAAGCCGATAGATGTGTGTACTATCGCTATGGTGGGGAAGAAGGAGTGATCTTGTGCTTGTATGTTGATGACATACTGATTTTTGGGACCAACCTCAATATGGTTGAGGAGGTCAAGGACTTTCTGTCCAAGAGTTTTGAGATGAAAGATTTGGGAGTGGCTGATGTGATTCTTAACATTAAGCTACTGAGAGGAGGTGATGGTGGGGTTACACTTGTGCAATCTCACTATGTAGAGAAGGTCTTGAGTCGCTTTGGTTATAGTGACTGCAAGCCTGCTTCTACTCCTTATGATCCTAGTGTGTTATTGAGGAAAAACCGAAGAATAACAAGAGATCAATTAAGATACTTCCGCATCATTGGCTCATTGATGTATTTAGCTAGTGCTACGAGACTCGACATCTCGCTTCTTCGTGAGCAAGCTAAGCCGATTTGTTTCAAATCCGGGAGATGATCATTGGCGTGCTCTTGAGAGAGTAATGCGCTATCTAAAAGCAACCGTGAGCTATGGTATTCACTATGCTGGGTACCCAAAGGTACTGGAGGGCTACAGTGATTCAAACTGGATCTCTGATGCTGATGAGATAAAAGCCACGAGTGGATATGTGTTCACACTTGGAGGTGGTGCTGTTTCTGGAAGTCTTGCAAGCGCACCATCTTAACGAGGTCAACCATGGAAGCGTAACTCACGGCATTAGACACCGCAATCGTTGAGGCCGAGTGGCTTCGCGAACTCCTTATGGATTTGCCGGTGGTTGAAAACCGATACCGCTATCCCGATGATCGTGATAATCGATCAGAATTATCAAGGTGAATAGTTCTAAGGACAACATGAAGTTATCTAGGCATGTTAAAAGGCGGTTGAAGTCCGCCGAAAAGTGAAAAACTCCGAGTGATAGCACCGACTATGTCCGCATAACTAAAAATCGGCCGACCAATTTACAAAGGGTCTATCACGTAATGTGATAGATAGTGCATCGAGTGAGATGGGCTCGAGACCCACATGAGTCATACCACGTTGGTAACTGTTCTACGTGATCGGAGATCCCGTGAAGTAGAATGGTGAAACAAGTCGTTAGTTGATCGGGAGAGAGACCTTTACAGGCCCATTTCTTCAATGATGTGCTTCTCTCCTATTCTCGTATGGCAGGTTGGTTTTTACCTCAATGTGATCCGAGTGGCTTATTTAGAGCAGAGATGTCGCCTACAGACATCTTAGAAGGAACACACCTATATGAGTTCGATCACTGGTCACGCCTATGAGATTTGGGTGATCTCTAAATACTCATGAATAGGCTTGAGTATGACTTATACGCTCCAACTAGAGGATGCTTTTGGCACCTAGTACTAGTAAAGGAACTGGTAAAGCTTGTTCGCACAAACTGTCAATTCAAGGCATAGTCCATTGTTCAGCTTGTGGATGAGTGTAACTCCTTTCCTAGGTGGATGTTCAACTTAATACTCCATCGAAACACCGGTATATCAAACAACAAAGAGATCGAGAACATTTCTCGTGTGCCTTGAAATTTGGTGGGGATTGTTGGATTAATTGGGCTTGGTCCATTTAATTTAGCAATTAATCAAATGAAATTCCTAGGCCCACATGGAAAAACTGTTTAGTCCCATATGGAGAGTTGAATGGGAGTTACACCACTTTAAAAGGTGGAACATGGTAACCCCTTGTGGAATTGGAAAGAGCCAACACACGCGCGCTGCCGCTGCGCTCATTTCGCTTCGCCGCCTCGCCTCGCCTCGCCGAGCCGTGCCGTGCGGTGCGGTGCGGTGCGGTGCGTGTGCGTGCGCGTGCGCGCAGGCGTGTCGGGTGCGTGCGCGTTTTTCTTTATCTATTCGAAAATCGTAACGCATCGACTCGGGCGCGAACGGTTCGATTACTAGTGAATTATGGCTGCGCTTACTTTGAGTAATGGCTACGCTTACTAGTGACTAATGGCTGCATTACTCGCTCTTCGCTTTTGTTGTTACAAAACTCTCTCCACTCCATACGGGATGAAAAAAGAGAATTCTGGTTCTGTTTTGTGCTGTGCTAAGAAATCTCCGGTCTAGAACTTTACGTGCAAATAGTTCTGGGCGAGTAGGCCTCCGAAACTCCGTCCGTTCGCGTACCTGCACGGGTAGACGGGCAATCAAGTTTTTGGGGAGCGCATTGGCGCGACTGCTCAATCTGTGAAGAACGCCATCTACTTCCTGGTGGTGAACTGTTCGCGAGACTGCACGGCGAACATCTTCCTCAGATCACGCCGCCCCGCATCACACCTCGATCGACTACATCGAATAGACCATCATATCGATCGATGGTAACGGCGCCTCGGTGTCACCGACATCGCCCCGCCGAGGTATAACATGAACACTTCTCTGGTGTATTTGTTTCTGTATGTTATGAATTTGATAATAGGTGTTGCTGTTAGCTTGTTCATAAGCAAATATGAATACATCATTGTTGAATCACTCATACTTTTGTATGTCATGTTTTATATGCTGAATTTCTGGATTAAAATATCCCGAAAATTGACTAAATATTCAACAGATTTTGCCATGTTCTAAGCTAGAGAGTGTCAGATACCATTATTTTCTAAGTTAGTAGAAAAAATTACATATTTGATTTTTTTTAATTTATCTAACTTTTATATTGATAAATATCGTACGTCTACGGTTAAATCGTAGGCTGTTGAAGGTGTGGATCCGTCCTGGAGAGCTGGAAGCGTTGGTGGCTTGGTGCGTACATGTGGGATTCCGACTCATCCGTTTCACAGGTCATCTTGGTCTCTTGCTGCCATGCATTAGCCGATAGGAGTTCAGAGACGGTACTCATGAAGCTTCCACTGGGATGGGCAGGCAAATGCAGTGTAACTCACTCGCACCTACCACCTGGCACCAATCTTGCCCACGTGTATGAAGAAAACACTGCTGTGTGTAACACTTTCGAAATTGGTATATGAAGAAATTGCAGATCATTTCATTCATAGCTAGTCATAACATGCAGCTATGGCCGATCTATACGAGTCTCTTACAAACTGATGGTAGACTTTTCAGTGACTTGTATAAATATAGTTTATTTGCATGTCATGCCAATTAGTTTAATCTCTTGGCCAGGTTCCACTTTTAAAATTGGCGCGTTAAAGAATATTGTCTGTCTTCTTTATACGCTTAATTTTTTAGATGGATTGATTGGTACATAAAACTTAATATGATAGCAGAGCCAAGAGATTTTGAGTTTAAAACCTAGCTTATATAATATTAAAAAAATAATTACGGTCTATTTCTATTCCACATCTTAAATCTAGAGGATCCTAAAAGTAGGGGGAGAAGGGGGTGTTAAAATATAGGGTGTTGCTTGCATCTAGACGTACGATGGGATGGTCTCCTCCTGGATAGCCTAACATTTGAGAATACTATACACAACAAATATGATTAATAGCTGCAACAAAATGATATCAACAAATACAACAAATAGGCATAACCTCAGTGAAGAATTTTGAAAAAAATATCTTGACCTCACCGAAATATACCAATAACCAATTTTATTTGGATATACACAGTAGTGCTTCTATACTACCTCAAAAGTACTAAACAAACAAATATGTGATGTTATATGATGCAATATTCTAGGTCTTCGTATGCAACAATTAAGAATAATGTTTGCAACAAATGGAACAATCGACCCAAAAACAATAAAAGATTGTCACCACAGCTAAAACAATCGCATCAAGATGACACAACAAATTGACACCCTTTCTGCAACAAGAAATAATTATAATGCAACAATCATTCAAAACTTATGTGACAGATAATTGTGAGAAGACACACATACAACAAATCAAAATGCTTCTTACAATAATTGCAAAAAAATATGCACAACAAATTGTGAAAACATCTGCAACATCCCCGCCAGACCTTGTCGCCAATGAGTTCAGATCTGGCAGAGCAAAGTCGCCCTAGCACCACCGCCTTGTCATTCCTCGACTGCCTGTCCTCCGCTCGCCGTCTATGAAACCACTTCCTCGGCCTCAACCCTACTAGATCTAGCAAGCTCTGCTCATAGCAGCAATAGATACGATGAGCCCCAACTGCTCCTTGGAAGGGGAGACCTCTTGTGTGCTCTAGCTGTAGCAGATGGCCATCCCCGAGCGCGAGCAGGTGCAACCTTGGACCGAGCGGACGGCAGTGGAGATTGGTATGCCAAGGTGGAAGAGCAAGCGACAACGTGGGAGCTTGGATGACCAATGGCACTTGAAGTTGCTATTCCTGGCGAATGCACAACACTAATTGCTGACCAACGTACCACTACTTGGTTGGAGCTCATTGCATTTGGGGGGGGGGAGTATATAGGGAATAGAAGAGAGAGATGGGGCCTAGAGGCCAGAGAAGATGAGTATATTAGGGAATAAGAGTAATAGTGGGTGTGTGGATGAGAACTGAGGATAGAAGGGGAAACACTCAAAGCTATGGTTTGCTTCGGATGTATGGATCTTATCATTATCTTAAAATATGTTGTATGCCCTTCCTTATGAGCTTAAGTTTTTGGATGATCTGTTCGATGAGGGAGTGAGCATTTCTTATGACTTGATGGTGGACTTCCATTTTGTTAAGATGGCCGGTAGTGTTCGTCAGTGACCTACACGCAGTCCATCCAATTTTCACGTGCGTTTGTTTGTACGTACGTGTAGCATTTCTAAGGCTTAGTGTTTTTGGGTTTATGCTTAAGTTTTGGCTTCTATTTCTACAGTAACTCACTGTTAAACGGTATGTTTTTTCAAGGTGAGGTCTACAAGTAAATTGTAGTATAATTTGTACTGAGTTCAGCTGTACCAGCTAAAATCGTATACGACTATTTTTCTTTGTGTACCACCTTTTATGAACAGATCAGAATATAAAACTATAGCAATAAGCCAATAAGTCATAAGTCATAGCCGCACTTGCAGACCATTCCATCATGGCTGTCTCATAGCATGCAAACTTTTTGTCCCTTTGAGGACAGCATAGCTGCAACTCAACCTGAGAGATACTACTATAGGCCCCGCTCGTTTCAACTTTTTTTCAGTTTCAGCTTCTAGTTTCAGTTTTTTTTCACTATTCAGTAATTTGTCTTTTTCTGAATTTTTTTAGATTTTTTAGACTTTTTTGTATTTTTCTTTTTTTCCTGTGTTCCTTTGTATTGTCTGTGATGGACTAACAAATTTTTTCTATTTTTACATTTTTTAAATTTAATTATGTCCAAAAAGCCAAATCAGCTACAGTAAAAAAAATCCAACTACAGTGAAATTTCAGCCAAAAGTCAGAAACCATCGCTAAAACGATCACCCCTTATGCGTGTGCTTGATGCATCTTCTGGGCAATGATTGTCTGGGCGTGATTTATCTGTCACGATGGTTGCTAAACTTTGGTAGCTTGACTGATTTTGCTGGCGGGCCAAAGCCAATTTGTTGATTACGCGTCTAGCACGATGTGGAATCTTCATTCGAATGGTACGAGGATACGTGACCTGGTGGTGAACTGAATCCACATCTGTCGTCCTGGCATTGCTGTTAGGTTCCATCGGCGTTTCAACATCCTTATAACCTTATCTGTAAAGATGTCGGCGTAATCCAAAGGGAAGTGGCTGACACGGGACTGGAAGCTCATGGGACACGCAAATTTGAAACAATCAACTCAGTATAGACATGTCATATTGTCAGTTTTGGACTTACATGTGCGCCAAACTTACATATGAAACATTGAAACAATGATTGCATAGAAGCGCTCTAAACATAATGCTATTCGAAAACACTACCACACATTTTTTGGTAAGGGCCACAATTTTTTCCGTGGTGCTACAGTTTTATACAATATATGCTACAGTGTTATGCAGTATTGCTAAAGTATTCATGTGTCAGCACCCCCTTAGCTTGTTATATAGATCCATCTATACCCTGTTATATAATAGAAATTTTCCTGGTGTCACATTGAGGCGGTTTATCATGAAAAATGACGCGTTTACAAGATAAAGACTATTTTTTATAGTTTATGACTTTTATTAAATAAATAAGATAATTTCTTCACTATTATTTTAAAATAATTTATTAACTTATGATATTCCTTTGTTGGCATAAAGGCTCGTGTAAAAAAACTTACCCGCGAGTCCGCCCTCACAAGGGCAACCCTCCCTCGCGAGCGAACGTGTGTCCATAAAAGCGCACCGAGCGCGCGTGATCCCGACCAACTCGCCCCTCCGTCCTCTTCTGCCCAGACCGTCGCCGCCCGCGGCACACCACCACCAGCGTCTCCTCCAACCCGCCAATATCATCAGTAATTGCGATAAAAGAAGAATAAGGGAAGATCCGACCCGCGATTACACGCCAGATTTGGCCTCCCCTTTATTCCCGCCGCCGCCGCCACCGGCGGGTGGGTAGAGCGCAATGGCAGAGTGGGGGTCCGCTAGGATGCCGGCGTGCGGGCCGTGGGGCGGCGACCGCGCGGGGGGCGCGCTCGAGAGGGAGCTGTCGCTGGACGGCAGCCACTACAGCATCTCCAGCGGAATCCTGCCGTCGCTCGGCGCGCGGAGCAACCGCCGCGTCAAGCTCCGCCGCTTCATCATCTCCCCCTACGACCGCCGATACAGGTTCGCCCGCCGCCGCGGCATCCTCGTTAGTCTCCGCGCCGTTTGCCCTCCTCTGTCTTCATCTCACCCCATCTCTATCTCTGCGCTGCTTTGTTTCAAAGCTTTTTTTGGGTGCATTGTTTGTTTCCGGTTTGTTGATTCTTTGCCCTGGCTTCTTTAATTTTGTTGATGGTCGGCAGAGAGCGAGGCGCAGGTTTTGCAATTTTTGTTGGACTAAATTTGTTGTTTAATTTCAAGTTCAAATCATATGTTCTTTGATTTTTCAATACTTTCCTGATTTGCTATTTTTTTTTACCTTCTTCTGCTTCTCGGTTCAGTGCCAGTTCTCTGTAGTTTATTTTGTGGAACAGAGAAGGAAAGCTTCGATTCTTTTTAGTGTTTCCCTGGTCCCTGGTTTGACTTGGACTGAATAATTGATTTGTTTGTGCCTTGCTTTTTATAGTACTCGCTCTCTCTGCTTTATTTTTTTGTTTGCTTTGAGCTGCTTAGGTCGTTTGTGACTACTTTAATTCTTCCTTCTTTCTGAGGGCATCTCTAATGGTGTTGAGTCAGCTAGCTATTTACATGTACACATCAGTATATATCTTATGTGGAGGAAAGAGAGTATGCAAAACACAAACAACTAGCTACTATTTCGTCTCTAGTCTATAACGCAAAACGAGACAACATCTATAAATGACTGTGTGTGTATGTAAGCATCAAATAGCTATCCTTATAGATAGCCCTTTAGAATGCTAGTTTTTAGTGTGTACTCTATAGATAATGTGAAATGCTTATAGATAGTACTTAGTTAGGATCATTGGAGATGTCCTGAAGAGAGGCAAGTAAAACGTGATTTTGATGCTGACATTTCTGCATTTCTTGTACTCTCGTTTTGCGGTTCTTTATGCAACGCTTCGTTGTCACAAGCGCTCGTTCACGGGATTCACATGGAATTTTTTATTTGTTTCTTGCAAGTATTGAAGGGACACGAATTAATGACTTGTTTAGTTACCGTGAGTGGTTTACTGAATTTTTCCAGGTTAGCTTTTGTTTCGCATCATTTACCACCTTTTGCGATTTTGAATTATTCTGTGTTATCTTTAGTTTATTATTTTAAACTACTGAGGATTATATGTTCTTACTTTTACTTAATTTATTTGTTATTGTTACAAAAAGTTGGCACCCACATTACATGAATCATCAGTTTTTCTTCCGATAGCTCTTTCTTTTAAAACAATAATCTTGTATATGGTAAGTAGTAACTTTAGTCACTGTAGTGCTTCTAGTTGCCAGCAATAGTAGAACTTACAGAAAGTATGCAGTAATGTTAAACAAAACGAACTTTACATAAAGAATAAATTGCTTTACACATGTACGCAGGGTAATTTTTCTGGTATTAGGGATATAGGACTTTACAATAGTTACATCAGAAGAAGAAGCAATTCTGATATCTAGTTGTTAATACTATGCAGATGCTGGGAGACTTTCCTCATAATTCTTGTGGTCTACTCTGCGTGGGTCTCCCCGTTCGAATTTGGCTTCATTCGGAAACCTACGGGGGCCCTAGCTGCAACCGACAATGTCGTGAATGCGTTCTTCGCAGTTGACATCATCCTGACCTTCTTTGTAGCTTACTTGGATAGAATGACCTATTTGCTTGAAGATAATCCAAAGAGGATTGCGTGGCGTTATACTACCAGCTGGTTTGTTCTTGACGTCGCCTCTACCATCCCATCAGAAATTGCTCGCAAGATACTACCTCCAAAGCTCAGGTCATATGGATTCTTCAACATGCTTCGTCTATGGCGTCTCCGGAGAGTCAGCTCTCTCTTTGCTCGGTATGTTGGTGATGATGCATGAATATAGAAAAGTCTATGCTCTATTTTCTGTTTTGAGGTCCTGCTCTTCAATTTAAATCTGATAGAATACTGTTAAAACCTATTAATTAGGCTTGTGTCATTGTACCATGTTTACGTCTTGTTAGTGAGAATAACTAGTGCTGCAAACTTCACCTCTATTTCTGCACTTGCTAGATTGGAGAAGGATAGACACTTCAATTACTTCTGGGTTCGATGTGCAAAGCTCATTTGTGTAAGTGATCTGGACATTATTCTCCTGTGAGTTTTAATAATCTTGAGGAATGACTTCTTATGTGTTTACCTTTTCATCTTGTAGGTCACACTTTTTGCTGTGCACTGTGCGGCATGTTTCTACTATCTTCTTGCTGATAGGTATCCCGACCCAACTGATACGTGGATTGGCAATTCCATGCCAGATTTTCATTTCCGAGGCTTATGGGTTCGCTATGTGACATCAATGTATTGGTCAATCACCACTCTTACCACGGTTGGTTATGGGGATTTGCATGCGGAAAACATTAGGGAGATGATTTTTAACATTTTCTACATGCTCTTTAACCTTGGATTGACTGCTTATTTGATCGGAAACATGACCAATTTGGTTGTCCATGGCACTAGCCGTACTCGAAAATATGTGAGTTCTATTTGTTTGACCTTTGGTTTATATCTTCATCTAACAGTTATTTTAATGTTCGATTCTAAATTCTTGTTTCTGTTATCTTTTGGACTAAAGAGGGATACAATTCAAGCAGCAACCAGCTTTGCACTGAGGAATCAGCTACCACCTCGGCTGCAAGATCAGATGATCTCACATCTTAGCTTAAAGTTCAGGACAGATTCAGAAGGTCTTCAACAACAAGAGACCCTTGATGTGCTGCCTAAGGCTATTAGATCTAGCATTGCTCAATATCTGTTTTTCAATCTGGTTCAGAACGTTTACCTGTTTCAAGGAGTCTCTAATGATCTGATTTTTCAACTGGTGAGGCTGTGTAATCCATTTTTTAGTTAGTTACTCCTTGATCGTATGCTTATCTAGTTGTTTTTGCATAATTTCTTGGAAAGGTTTCAGAGATGAAAGCCGAGTACTTTCCACCTAGGGAGGATGTGATTTTGCAGAATGAAGCACCAACTGACTTCTACATTTTAGTTACTGGCAGTGCAGTAAGAATACTGTTTTCGTCCTTTGTAATTTCCCAGCTGATATAGTTGTGTATGAGATTACAGTTGAAAAAGTAACTAATCTAGGCAATACTGATATCAGTGTTAACCCCCCCCCCCCCCCCCCAAAAAAAAATGTACGTAGTCATTCTGATAAATGTGCCACTTTTTCAGGAGTTAATGGAGCTGCAAAATGGTGTGGAACAGGCAAGTCTTATGTTGCTTTGATGCTTAATTGGAGGTAAACTTATGCATCAAATGGTCCTTAAAATAATATGCTGGTATTTGGTAATTTGCAGGTGGCAGGAGTTGCTAAGTCAGGAGATGTTGTTGGAGAAATTGGGGTTCTTTGTTATAGGCCTCAACTATTCACAGTTCGAACGAAATCCTTATGTCAGCTTCTGCGTTTGAATCGTACTGCCTTTCTCAGCATTGTTCAATCCAATGTTGGGGATGGAACTATAATAATGAACAACCTTATTCAGGTCTACTATCCATAATATTCTTCACAATTATCTTCTCTGTTATGGATATTGCACATTTGCAGACTATTATATTTTTCTTGTTAAGATCTTGAGCTAGACAATTGGAACTTTTTAGTACATCCCTAAATCCAAACCTTTCTGAAACCTGCATCATTTTGCTTAACAATATGTGAAATTGAAAATTGAATTCTCACAAAATCATTATATCAACTTAGATCCTGAAATTGTCGATTCATTTGACTATTCTGTGATGATTTTCCTTTGATGCTCCCGACCATGACCAATTATACTGAAAATGTTTCACAAAAATCTGTTTGATTAGGAAGAACTGTAATATCATGAAGGATTGTTTTTGCTTGATTGAGATTTATTATATTGGTGCAAGAAATGTAATATCATGAAAGATTGTTTTGAATCTATTGATATTCTTTTTTTGGTGCAGCTACTTAAAGAGCAGAAAGACAACAGCGTAATGATAGGCGTTCTGAAGGAGATTGAGAACATGCTAGCTCGGGGTCATCTGGATTTGCCAATTACACTCTGTTTTGCAGTAACTAGAGGAGATGACTTTTTTTTGCATCAACTTCTTAAGCGTGGTTTGGATCCAAACGAGTCAGATAACAATGGGCATACAGCTCTGGTCAGTATACTCATCAATGCATACCTTTGTTTTTTATTCTATAGATTTTTGTTAAGCAAGAAAGTGACAGTGTTCATTTTCATGATTAACAGCATATAGCTGCTTCCAAAGGAAATAAGCAATGTGTCAGGCTTCTATTAGATTATGGAGCTGATCCAAATGCCAGGGGTATGCCTAAAACTAGAATTGTGATAATTATTTACTTCTTGTACAGATATTAAATCATAATGAAGCAACTCTTTTGCTTGCAAAATTCCTCTGAAATTTATTACCACAACTTACCACCTAGGAAATTTTATTTACTACCATAAGAATGCTTGCTTCGTTCAGGATATTAACCCCCATCAGTCGTGAAGGTCATGTAGGTTTGGTAATACTCTCGCTGACATGCCTTTCATTCTTCCAATAACCAGATTCGGAAGGAAAGGTTCCTCTATGGGAGGCTTTGTGTGAGAAGCATGATGCAGTTGTGCAGTCGTTAGTCAAGGGTGGTGCAGATCTGTCATCAGGGGACACAGGCTTATATGCTTGCATCGCAGTTGAAGAAAACAACACTGAACTGCTTGAGGACATTATCCGTTATGGCGGCGATGTAAACAGGCAATGCAAAGATGGAACCACCCCGCTGCACCGGGCTGTTTGTGACGGAAACACTCAGATGGTTGAGTTCTTGCTGGAGCTCGGAGCTGACATTGACAAGCAGGACAACAATGGCTGGACCCCAAGAGCTCTAGCTGATCAACAAGGCCATGAAGACATACAACTCCTATTTAAATCACGGAAAGCGCCAAGGCAGCACACCTCAAATGGCAGGGTGGCACCTATGCTGATAGGAAGGTTCAACAGTGAGCCCTCAATGCAAAATGTAAACCATGAAGATATTGAGCTACCCAGCAAAGTTCTACCACAAAAGCTCCTCAGGAGGAAAGTCAGCTTTCAGAACTCCCTTTTCGGTGTCATCTCCTCTTCATCTCATGCACAACGGGACGCTGGCCGTCTACTGTCAAGAGGTCTTGCAGCAACAGATGGTCCGAATTGCCATCACAACTCACTCATCAGGGTGACAATCAGCTGTCCCGAGAAGGGGAACACTGCCGGGAAGCTTGCGCTCCTACCGCAGTCGATGAAGGAGCTTCTTGAACTAGGTGCAAAGAAGTTCGACTTCACGCCTACTAAGGTCCTGACAATTGAGGGCGCCGAGGTTGATGAGGTAGAACTTATCAGAGATGGCGATCATCTTGTTCTTGTCAGTGATGACTGGGTGCCAGATGTTGCGCAAATAAGACGTCAAAATGAGTGAAATTTATTAATGGAGAATTGTGTTTTTTTGGGTGTTACAGTAATTTTCAGAGAAGGTGGAAGGTTGAATCACCCGTGTAAAAAAAGCCAATGATTGACGATTAATAATTGGAAATCACTGAAAGTTATGCCACCATGAAGAGATGGTGAATTTGGCTTATGTCCACGATGTAAATGTATGATCATAATCATTTCGAAGTGATAGGATATATCTGGTTTGGAAGTTGTAGTCTGAGGGAAATGTAGAATTTTACAATTTCCGTTTCTTTTTTTAAAAAACAAGGCGGTCCAAAGAAAGTTTTAGGGTTATGCAGCTTCATTTGATTATTCTGTGTTGCAAATAATGCATCGAAAAATAGAGACAAGAGACACGGATTTTTATGTAGAAAACCCTTGCGAAAAAAACCATGGGTGCTTGAAGGCAAATCACTATAATGACGAGAGATTATAATAGAGAGCTTCTCTTGGAGTTTCCCTCGTTAAGCTTGCCTATGGACTACTGTGGTACATATATAGTGTGGGGGGAATAGAGTCTCATATGGAGAGGAAACCAATCAAAGTCCTACACGGTTACGAATTCGAATCACTTTTCAACAATCTCCACCTTGAGTTGAATTCGGATCATTTTTCAACAATCTCTACCTTAAGCCGAATTCCCTCCAGTAGTCGAAGAATGTCTTGAACTCCTCTAATAAAATCAGCATGTACACCTTGAGCATCGAAAGTCCAAAGAACTAGTGAGTAATACTAATTAAATCTGAGCAAAGCTCAAACTTATATGCAGGAACTGACTTTGTCAACATATCAGTTGGATTATCATGAGTACTTATCTTGCAGACTTTAATATCACCTTGAGTAATGATATCTCGGATGTAGTGATACCTGATATTAATGTGCTTTGTTCTCTCATAGAATATTTGATCTTTTGTAAGGCAAATAGCACTCTGACTGTCACAAAATATTGTAGTGCAAGATGTACTTCCACAAAGCTCAGTAAATAAATCTCTCAACCAAATATCTTCTTTGCAAACTTCAGAAATAGCCATATACTCAGTTTCTATAGTAGACAAGACAACGGTAGCTTACAAACTTACTTTTTAGCTGACGGCACACCCTCCAACAGTGAACACATAACCAGTAAGAGACCTTTCTTTACCAAAATCTCCAGCAAAATCAAAATTCACATAACCAACGAATTCATCTCTTGTCCTTCCAAACTGTAAATAAGCATTAAATGTGACCCGCAAATATATGAAAATCCATTGAACTGCTTTCCAATGCTCTTTTCCAGGATTAGACGTGTATCTACTAACCACACTTAATGATTGAGATAAATCAGGGTGAAAACATACCATAGCATACATAAGCGAACCAACTGCACTCGCATATGGGACTTTAGACATGTACTCCGCTTCATCATTAGATTGCGGATATGACGCTGAAGAAAGTCTGAAATATGCAGCTAAAGGAGTACTCACAGGTTTGCCCTCATGCATGTTGAAACGACGAAAAACTTTATCAATATACCATTTTTAACTTAGATATAATTTGCCAAGTTGTCTGTCTCTAATGATTTCTATAACAAGAATCTTCTTAGCTGCACCGATATCTTTCATCTCAAATTCACTGCTTAATTGTGCCTTCAACTTTGAAATTTCAGCCTTGTTTTTTGCAGTAATCAACATGTCATCAACATATATGAGCAAATAAATAGCTGAACCATTAACAATCTTCAAATAAACATAACTATCACAATTAGATCTTTTAAAATTCTGAGATATCATAAAGAAGTTAAATATTTTATACTATTGTCTAGGTGACTGCTTCAAACCATAAAGCTATTTCTTCAATTTGCAAATAAAATTCTCTTTTCCTGGAATGACAAAACCTTCCGGCTGCTCCATGTAAATGTCTTCTTCTAATTCACCATGTAAAAAAGCAGTTTTCACATCCATTTGTTCAAGCTCATAATCATGTATAGCCACAATGCTGAGTAAAGTGTGAATAGAACTACGCTTCACAACAGGGGAAAAAACATTTGTGAAATCAATACCTGGAATTTGACTGTATCCTTTAGCAACTAACCTTGCTTTGTACCTAACCTCTTCAGTTGGTGAAACACCTTTCTTTTTCTTAAAGATCCATTTGAAGTGAAAAGGTTTCTTCTTAATTGGCAACTTGACCAGCTCCTAAGTACCATTCTTGTTAAGAGATTCCATCTCATCATGCATAGCAGCCATCCATCTTTCTGAATCACTAGAAGAGATAGTTTCTGAATAAAATGAAGGTTCTGCAGTATCTTCAATTTCTTCTGCCATATTTAGACAATAAACCACAAAGTTGGCTTCTTCAATCAATTTCTTAGGAGGCTGAATGTTCCTCCTTTCTCTATTAACTGCTGTGGAATGTTGTGTTGGCGACGCAACAATAGATACTTCTTGAATATTTTCGTTGTTGATTTCTGGTGTAGATCTTGAATCAATAATATGCTCCACTTGCACGCTTGATTGGTTTTTAACAGGAACATCAATAGATGGTTTATCATGCAACATAGCAGACTCATCAAAAGTAACATATCTGCTAATAACCACCTTTTTAGTTTCAGGATTTCACAATTTATATCCTTTCACACCAGTTTTATAACAAAGGAAAATGCATTTAACTGCTCTGGATTCTAATTTACCATTGTTGACACGAGCATAAACAGGACAACCAAATATTCTCAAGTTTGAATAATATGCTGGAGAGCCAGACCATACCTCAATTGGAGTCTTCTTATTAATAGCCAAATTTGGTGATCGATTGATCAAATAACAAGCACTGAAAACGGTTTTAGCCCAATAACTCTTTGATAATCTAGAGTTTGATAACATGCAACGTACCTTCTCCATAATGGTTCTGTTCATATGTTCGGTCACACCGTTTTGTTGAGGAGTGCTTGGAACGGTGTAATGTCTTACAATACCTTTTGACTTGCATAGAGCTTCACATTCTCTTGAGCAAAACTCTAAGCCATTGTCGGTACGAAACTTCTTGACATACTTACCAGTTTGTTTCTCAATCATAATATTCTACTCCTTGAATGTGTTGAATACATCCGATTTATGCTTGATGAAATATTCCCAAACCTTTCTTGAGTAATCATCAATAATGGTCAACATGTAGCTTGCACCTCCAAATGATGGAACGCGGGATTCTCCCCACAAATCGGAGTGAATATAATCCAATATATCTTTTGTAGAGTGAGTCGCAGTGCTGAATTTCACTCTCTTTTGCTTGCCGAAGACACAATATTCCTAAAACTTCAACTTATCGATGTTTTTATCATCAAGAAATTCTCTTTTGTATAATTCCATCATTCCAACTGAAATAGTAGTGCCTCGCAAATGATATAAGTTGACAGCTTTCATATCACCTTTCATCACAACAAGAGAACCTTTGGTGACCTTTAGAACACCACCTCCATCGGAATAGTTGTACTCTTTAGCATCAAGAGTACTCAATGAGATAAGATTTATCTTTAAATCCGGAATATGATGAACATATGACAAAGTCCTAATGGTACCATCAAATATCTTGATCTGGATAGAACTAATGCCTGCAACCTTGTATGGTGTATTATCAGCTATCAACACGGATCCACTTGGCGTAGCTTTATAGGTAACGAACCACTCACGGTTTGGGCTCATGTGAAAATTACAGGCTGAATCAAAAATCCATTCATCGTCAATTTTGCAATTACCAGCAAAGGCAACGAGAACATCTCCATCAGAACCTTCTTTGGTGACAACGATGGCTCTAGCTTTATCCTCTTGTTGATCCTTTTTAAAATTATTATTTCTCTTCTCCTTGTTCTGTAATTTTCAGCACTCGGATATGTCATGTCCATCCTTCTTGCAATACGTGCATGACTTCCTGTTTATAGATTTAGATCTGCCTCTGAATCTGCTCTTGCTTCTGCTTCTTGAATTGTCGTATGAACTCTTCTCATGTTGCCTGCCGCATACAGACAAACCTTCTGCATACGTACTTGACCTACCACTAGGAACCATAAGTTTCATATTTTCTTTTGCATGCAGAGCTTCATAAACTTCACTGAGAGTAATAATATCTCAACTACATAGAATAGTATATCTAAAAGTAGACTACGAACTGGGCAGAGAGCATAGCAAAATAAAATCCAAATCTTCTTCATCATATTTTACCTTCATAGACTCGAGGTCAGCAACAACTTCCTTAAAAGTTGTTAGGTGGTTCAGCAATGAGGCTCCTTCCACCATCTTATGTGAATAAAACTATTGCTTCAAATGCATCTTGTTAGTCAGATCTATGGTCATGAAAATCTACTCTAGCTTCAGCCATAATGCGACGACGGATGTCTCCTTCATAACCTCCTGTAGAATATTATTTGATAGATGAAGATGAAATTGAGATAAGCCCTTACGATCTTTACGTTGCTTCTCATCGGTGGACAGTGTTGCTGGCATCTTGTCGATCCCCAAAAAAGTATCATCCAAATCAAGTTGTGATAAAACAGACCGCGTCTTAACTTGCTATAGAGAAAATCTCGTGTCACGATCCAACAGCGGAAGATCATACTTTAGAGTAGCCATGTGGAAGGAAACTAAATTTTACTAGTACGAATTTGTGTGTACCTAACAAAATTCTCACAAAGGAAAACTCCTGGTACGATTTTAGTGTGCACTTAGCAATTTTGATAAAAAAGAAAAAAAATCACACTAAGACACCAAATCGGACAGCAATTATTTTTCTTTGGCCTGGGGTCGCGTGCTATTTTTTCTTCTCTCTGTTCAACTTAACTTGCTGGCTTTTCTTTGGCGCTGATGTTTCTTTGATGTTGCTCCCTCCTGTGTTAGCACTTCTTTTTCCTCTACTGCTCACGTTGCACCAAGCATGGGACGAAGACGCACTGCGCCGACTTGGAGCCAAAACTTGAATTCGGCAACGTTGCTCCCGATGGAATTTTTTTCTCAAACTCTATTCTCCTATGCTCTGATACCACTTGTTGTAAATAATGCACAGAAAAATAGAGACAAGTGATACAAATTTTTACGTAAAAAACCCTTGCGAAAAAAAACTACGGGCGCTCGAAGGCAAATCACTATAATGAGGAGAGATTACAATAGAGAGCTTCTTTTGGGGCTTCCCTCGTTGAGCTTGCCTATGGACTACTGGGGTACATATATAGTGTGGGGGAATAGCGTCTCACATGGAGATGAAACCAAATCAGAGTCCTACATAGACACGGTTACGAATTCAGATCACTTTTCAACATTCTGGCCTACATGATTCTTTATATTTACATATGAAATGAACCTTCCTTTCAAACTAATAGTGCTGACAATATATCTGACAGCTTGGATCCGTGTGATGATGATTAAAGCCAACAACCTCCTAAATCCAGTATTACCTAAAAAAGGAAGGTGATTGTATTATTGATTTGTTGTTCATTGTTACATCAGTTTTTGGTAGGTCATGTAGTTATCTGTGGTCTCAGTCTCTCACAAGTCGAACACATGAATATGCATGTACTCTGTCTTAGAGTTGTTTTTTTAAACCAAAGGTAGGAGCTTTGCTATTTATTTCAAGGAAAAGAGAAATACATTGACCCTGAAGAGAAACAACAACAATACCAACACCAGACCTAAAAGGAGACCAACACCAAAAGGAGTCCCAAACTAAACTCCTACGAAAGCACCAACCGCCCCACAAGACAAGCACTTTATGGGGCAACGAAAAAAACCTACAAACAAACGAAGCCTAGGACTAGCTATCTACGAAGCAAAGAACAAAACTAGAGAACCACGACTCATGCAAGGGTTTGAGATGCAGCCGTCAACACCAGGATGCTTACTACAGCAGTAGCCACACCACAATTCACTAATGTAAACCCACCATGCCACATCACAACATTTACTATGCTAGCATCAAAACAACATCAGACAGCAACCACCAACATTACAAGCCACAACGAAAGAACGTGGGACCACATCTAGTACAAAGCAACAACAGGACAGCTTGCAAGAGATTCGAGAAGAGGAGGGGGCGGCCTCTCATCTCACATCGTGATTAGGATGCGCGCCATGCACAACTGACGGCCATGCAACGCACCAATGATGGCCTGCCTCAATCAAGGACCCAAACCAACTACTCATGGGGGCTCCACCGCAATCAGTCTACACAAAGATGCGATCAAACAATGAGCGCCCGCTCTCGGGTCTCCTCAACAAATGTTTGCTCCTCAAGACAACTGTACACCATGAGTACCCCCGATAATGTTTGCTCCTCAGGACAACTGTATACCACCAGCACCTCCAATAACGATATATTGACTAGTCCTTCTCTTAACACACATCGCCATATGTTGTGTTGCTCCCGCGTAGCGCTGCCTATGGCACACTACCATTGCCGCAATGCCCACCAAGCCACCTTGACACCAATCCAGCCAATCCCGACCCTGTCATGACACCCGTGTGCACCCTCGCGTGACCACGACTAGGGGTGCAATCAGATCGTATTCGAACAGATATTGCTTATACCATATCCTAACCCATTTTTTCCTAGCTTTGGTATCGAATACGGTCAGCCCGGATACAAATACGAATTCAGAATATGCAGATTTTTGAAAATGGTAACATCGGGGCGGATACTTGACGGATTCAAATCAAACAACGGATAATATAAACGGATAGCACGCTCATACAAAATGATACATTCAACATAAGTTCTTGGCACAATACAAGTTCAACATAAATGGTAAATGATATATAATTCGTTAACCAACAATCTAACATGACACAAATTGAACATAACGATTAATGGACCAAATTATTAGATGATGCATTGTTGAAAAAAAAATATGGTGATTGAAAGGGTGCATTAGAAATTTTCCCTTATGATAAATTTCTCACTGTTCCTAGATTTCCTACAATAAGGCATTGAAGTTAGTATACAACTTTCTCACTGTGAAATCGCAGTAAATGCGATAATATTGTTAAAAAAGCATTTACCAATATCAGTTAATGGAACATGAGAAAACCTATGCAAAATAATTGTTACACTAAACAACATTTGACATGAGTGCCTCTGTGCAAAATAACTGTTATCCGAATATTCGACCAGATAATTATCCGGTATCCGGATGCCGACACTATTCGATCAGATAGCAGCTCTCCCGATTTCGTTGCTAAATTTGACATGAACTATCCGGTACTGATACCGAATCCGACCGGATACCAAATTCCCTTCCTGAATCCGATGCTGACCGGATTCGGCACCGGATCGATTGGGATTAACCCAACCCATTTGCACCCCCTAACCACGACGGGCTGCACCAATAGTGGCTAACTCAAAGATGAGGAGGAGCGACCCATCCGAAGGATTTCAAAGGTAGGGACTCGTCGTTGGCCTAGACGTAGACGAGTAACACCGTGGCGCTAACCAAGGCCGACAGCTCGCCCTCACCCTACTGGGGAGGGTGGAGTGCACCACCTCCTCCCCTGCGAGACACCGCCTCCTTGACATTCCCCACCAGCACACCACCAATTTGGCAAGCCCCAATTGCTGTACTACCACATCAGCACTGGTGAGGAGAGGACACCCGGTCGACTGCCCAACACCCAAGTAGTTAAGGGCTAGTAGAGGCAGCGAAGGAAGCAAAGGAGCTCAGATCCGACGATGTGGACGACTAGATGTAACATCCCAAATTTTATTTTATTTCCTTTTTAAGTGTTTTTCTGGAACTTAATTGGATTTTTCTGGATTTTATTTCAAGCCTGGTTGTGAGAAATTAAATTGTTCATTTTACAAAAGTTAGAATAAGTGCATTTTATTTTTCTAAGTCAAATATGTAATTAATAATTTTTAGGAATTTAAAAGGATTTAAAAGTCTCCTTTTAAAGTTAAATTGTGTTTTTGCAAAATCTAAATATCAAATTAGGTTGAAAATATTTTTTTTATTAAGTCTAGTAAGGATCCAGATAATTCTCTGAATTTTTCTAAAATTTTTAAAATTTATTTGGTATTTTTCTGAGTATTTTAAAGCCTCCTAAGTATTTATGAAAATCAAGAAGGAATTAAATCCCAAACCTTACCCTCAGGTTGATAAGTGTCACTCATCGGGCCAATCCGCACCGCCGGGTTTAATTCAGGCCGTCCACTCTCACTTAAACCCTCTCCCTGCCTTCCTCTCGTCTTCAGCCGACACTAGTCGCACATTGGACCGGCCACCCCCTCCCCAATCTAATCCCCGCCGCTCCCCTTAACTTACTGCTTCACCCGCCTATCCCTCCCCTCGGGCCGACGCGTGGCATACCTCAGAACCGTCCGCTGTTGTCAAATTAAACCTCCACCCTCCATTGTCACTTACCCCTTTGCCCGAAGTCCCCCCGGCTCAGATTTAGTCTCAGTTGCCGGTTGGAATCTCGGTTGTCCCCTCTCACTTACCGCTTCACTCAGAATCTAGCGGCTCCGATCATCTTTCCTTACCACCCGTCGCAAATCCCGCCGCTGCCCTCGCCCTTTCCCCTTTTCCTCTCTCGCTGACCAGTGGGACCCCCTTGTCGGACCCGTCGTCCCCGCCGTTTCTTCCTCCTCGCGCCCGCCATTGCTGCCATTAGTGCCCTGCATTTTGGTTTCCTTCCTGATTTTCCTCCTGCGTGATTGCAAATTTAAATTCCCCTTCCACTACCATCGAATCAGGCATTATCTTCCCCATTACGCCCCTGTGCGCCGTCGCATTGATCTTCCCCGCTGTATTCACTCCGGCGTTAACGCATCCGGCCGTTACCCCCTCTCCTCTGCCTATATAAATCCTACCCGAGCCTTCTTTCGACACACCGCCTCTCCCTCGCCTCTCAATTTGAGCACTACAGCCCTCAGAACCTCGCCGTGCCCAATTTTCCCTTCGTCGGCCTTGCCGAATCCGATGAGCTATCGCCACCGCCTCGGGCATCCTCGTGCTACGCCACCGCCACTCCGAGCTTCAGTGGAGAAGTGCGCACATCCTTCGTCCCTTCCCAGAGCTTCTTCGACGCCGGAGCGCTCCCACCGCCGCCGACCTCCCTCCACCGCCGCTCCTCACCTTTGCCAATGCTCTTCGATCGCCCCCAGGTACCGGCAGACTCCCCACCCTCTTCTCTTGCTGTTGCGCCCCTTGGCCGGCGCCACCACCCGCTGGAGCGCCGGCAACCATTGGGTCCCGTGTCTCCTCTTCGGCCGGTGAGCCACGTCAGCCCGACGGGCTGCTGTGGCAGCCGCGTGGCGGCCAGGTGGGCGCCAGTCGGGTGCCACGCAAGCGTCCCACCACCACCCCACACGCGCTCGACTAGGTTGGCTTAGTGCCGTGAAGTGGCAGCCACGAGACAGCCACGTGGTGCCAAGTGGCAGCCACGTCACAGGCCACGTCAGCCCTTCCAAATTTTTTAATTAATTTCGAAATCCTCGCTGACGTCATAATCTCAATTTTCCTTTGGAAAAATAATTCCATAAAATGCCTGCTGACATCATAAATGCATTTTTACATTAAAAATAATTCCAGAAAACGAATCTTTTTCTTTTTTCTTTGTATTTAATCTTTAGAAGGCCATAGCTTCTTCATTTTAACTCCAAATTGACACGTTCAAATTTCTAAATTTTTCTAAAATCATGAACTTTTTATTTCTGCAATTTTTTTGAATTTTTTTGAAATTTGTTTTTGAATTTGAATTTGGTTCTTTGCGTTTAGATTTCGACGATTCGGGAGAGTTCGATTTCGACGACGTTTCGTAGTAGAACTTTGAGCAAGGCAAGTTACACCTTTGACCATGTTGATCCCAATATTTTAAATCAAATTATGTTGTTTTACTGTATATGCATGTGTATCTTTATTCAAATATAATTTCAAAGACGCTTTAAAATTTAGTTATAACTATGATCCTTTGAATATAGCCAATTTGATCTTGATTACACATGCCTTGTCACCTTAGCTAAAAACTAGTTGGTACAGTAGTATTAACTAGCGAATTTTTAGAAAATTGCTTAGCCTGGGTTAGAATGATTTAGATGGGATCAATTATTTCACATGAAATGATAATTTCTTTTAATGAATTCTTGACTTCGGTGAGTCAAGAAAGTTTATGAAATGATTTAAAATGAAAATAGAAAAGTTGGTTTAGACTTAGGCTATTGGTTACGTGGTGGGGTGCTGGCATGCTTCGTGTTTGGTGACACATAGTTGATTGTCGTACATGTAGGTGTGTAGATTGAGTCTAAGTCAAATTAAGAACCGTTTCTGTGAATCATTTTACAAAGTCACTTCATATTACTACAAGTCCGGTATGGGACGGACCTGGCTCTGTAATTTGTAAAATTTCAAATATAGTTTCGCTATAGGCTGAATGTGAGCGTGGCGTAGGCTACGAGAAGTCTCACATGGCACAAGAGGGGGTTCCAACTCGTGGATTCGAGTTATGATGAAATCTTAGTGGCAGCGTGACTGTTTTGGCTATAGAGCATTATAACAACCTTGATGTGAATTCTCCGCCGCACACCTAAGGCAATATGTTAATCGCGTGGTTCAAGCGGGAAGACACGTCTTGTGGGTAAATTTGTACACCTTTACAGAGTTTTTAATCTATCATGGATAGCCGTGTCCACGGTCATGGACATGCTGAGTAAGGTTTTCACAGATTAGACTTGGTTTTCATAAAACTTGGTTTTGGACATATAACAATGATTTTCATGGTGGTTCGGGTGGGATGCCCGTGGTTAGGTTAGTGTAGGTCGGAGTCTACACTAATGTTACTACTTTGTTAAACATATTGTTTCATATGAAGTATTAAAATTTAGCTTTTCATACTTACTTTATTGTATTTAAAATTTAGTATTGCTTTTCTACACAAGTTACCCTATTAAGCCTTTCCTTGAAATCCATTATGCATGCATCAACTCTGTTATATTTTCTGGTGTAACTTATGAGTACTTTAGTGTTCACCTTGCTTAAATCTGTTGCCAGAGTACGACTCCGACGATTACGGTGAGGACCTCGACGAGTAGGCCGTGTCTTACAGTCATTCGCCTGTGAGCAGGTTGGATGGGCTGTTTATCTTCCGCTATTTATCTTCGCTGTTTTATTCTTTGTGGCCATGTGCCTCTTTATTGTAAGACTTGGCCCTAAGGCCGTATCCTTGATTAATAATATTTGTGGATATTATGCATGATATACATCGTTGTTGAGTATCCTTTATTGTAAGATTTGGCCCTAAGGCCGTATCTTACAGAGGGGTTTGGAGTTGTTACTCCGGGTCCCGACACTAGATCTGGCCATACCAAGTGGATTCAGTAAGGAGCAAGCATGAGGACAAAAAAAAACCGCCGCCAACAACTGCATGGGGGCTTGAGTATGATAGGCAGGCACCGGCAGTGACCTCCGATGGGGTGGAGGAGCAGGCAAAGGAAAGGAAGAGGAGAGGGGAGACTGTTGCAGAAGGCCCCACCATTGCTGCTGCCGGCAGTAGTGCTGAGGGAGTGAAGCGGTGGGCGGGGCCTCTTGGTGTCTCGGTGATGTCCCCTTGAGTCGCTCAGGGGATAGCTCAAGAAGCCATGAGATGGTTTTTTTCAGAGTCATTATTTATCTGGGATAGAGAAGGGTTAAACAGCTATAGCCGGATGGTAACAGCAAGGTCGAGAGTATCAGAAGCAGACGTTGGAAAATTGAGTTGACGCTGTAGCCTATAAGGTCACAGGCTCACAGGGAATTTTTTTGTGGGGAACAAGCCATGTTCCTGGGAGATCTTCATTTACACGCCTCACCTTCCACCACTTGTGCTCATGGTCAGGCAAGAAATGTTGGCATGGGAAGGTAGCATCCAATGGCAATTGGCACATGAAAGTTGACCACAGAGCCAATAAAAACATCCAGAAGCTGTTCTTCAAAAAATAAAAACATTCAGAGACTAATGAATCTTACAGGCCCGGCTGCCATAACTGCATATCTCGGGCGTCTCAACCGCATTACGTGAACCCCTTTGCTCCCAACACAATTCAATGGAACAGGAGCACAACCCTGCCAGCCAATAATGAAGTAAACACAGCTGTTTAGAATTCTTTTGCACCGCTGAAATGATTTCAGTAATGTGATCTTAATGCTTTCTAGTGGCTGATAATGTGGCAGCTGGAGCTGGAGCGGACGCGAACTAGAAACACAGCAAGCATGTGCTGTACAGATTCAACTTGCTTAATTGAGATCATGAAACGAAACTGAATTTTCAAATTTTGCAAAATCTCGAATTCATGCTCTTCTTGGATTCTTGCCTCTCCCCAGCCATTCCCAGCCCTAAGCCGCCCGTGACCCAACCCAACCCAGCCCAGAACCACCGCCGAGCTCGCTGCTGCTGCTGTTTTCGCGAGAATCAGAGCTCATCCAAAATATCGCCGCAGCCTCCGAACCGCCACTCGCGCCTCCAGCGCCACCGCCTCCCACCGAGCCAAGCACTGCACTGCACTGCCAACCTCCCCGTCACCTCAGTCACCTCCCGCCCAGCGCCACGCCGCCCCATCGCTGCCGCCCACCCAATTCTTCCCTCCTGCCGATCGCCTCCTCACAGCCGTCTTGTCCCCTCTGACACTTTTGACTGCCGCCAAATCTTCTCTGACAGTGCCCTTAACTCCCCCTGCCAGCTCCCTCACCTACCCACTCCGGCCAGCCCCTCCCGCAAGCCGCCGGGATCAGGACAAGCCCAAACCGACATAGCTCGCCTATTTAAGCCCCGCGACCCCCTCCACACTCTAGCACACACCACCAGCAGGCATTAGCCGCGCCCAATTGCCCCCAAACTCTCCCCTGCCGCTGACTTCCAAACCTCCGAGGTGAGCTCAAGTTCTCAATTCGGTGATTTATTTCGTTAGAGCCTAATTGCTTTGTTGTGAAGCATCTCAAGACCATCAGGAACCCTTCTCCCTTCTCCCCCGAAGCTCCCGAAGTCCCCTCTGCCCTGTCCGCAAGCGCCGCCGTGCGGCCATTAGTGGCCCTCGTGGACAGCCCAGACCAGCCACCCTCCGGCCAAGCCGTTGCTAGCATTAGCTCTACCATGCTCCCTGGAAGCTTAAGCCAAGCCCGATCGACCCGAGAGCCCCTAGGTTGTCCCTGTGCCCCTAGAGACCCGAGCGTGCCCATGGCGCCGCTACCGGGCGCTTGTCGGAGGTGTAGGCGGCCATGCCCAAAAATGGAACCTCGCATTTCTCTACCCGCTCCCACCGCTGGTTTGTGTCGCGAAATCCCTAGCGAGCTGGGCCACCGCCGCTTCTTTTCTCTCGTTATCGCCCGAGCCGACCGACCGAGGAAGAAGACGATGACGTGGCGCCATCGCAGCCTCCGTCTCCCGAGCCATCCAAAGGCCGCCGTGAGCAACGCTGCGCTCGAAGCGCCCGATCGCAACGACGGCCGCCACGCCGCGGAAGCCGGTTGGGCGGCCGAGCGCCGCCCACGGCCGCAGGGCGGCGGTGGTCTGCCGCGCGCGAGGCAGCGCGTGGGTGGGCGGCGGGCCGGGCCGCGATTCCATCAGAGCTAACCCGCGCGCACAGTGCCGCCCGCGATGAACAGTGTACCCGTTAGCCCGTTACTGTTCATCCCAAAACCCGAAAACCCAAAAAGTGAGTTTATACTCATTTGAACCGTTTCGAGCCCCTGAGTCCATTTCCGTGGTCCGTTTCCCCATACCAACTCCCGTTAACCCAAAACCTTTAAATTTGGAGTTTTGTCCGATTTTATTTTCGTTTTTCCGGTCCAATTTCGTTTCTTTGAAAGCGGGCCTAATTTGTTTATTTTTGCGCTAGTCCCCGACGAAGCTGATCCATTGACGTAAGAGGTGGAAGTCCCAGTGCCAGCTCAAAATTTACCGGAGTACGAGTTAATTGAGATCCCCGATTCGCAAGGCAAGTTGCATAAATTTTCTTGATCATATTGAACCCACATTATTTAATTATTTGAATACGCATTATTTTATTACATTATTTTTACGCAATTATTTAATGTACAATTATATTCTGAATGACATGTTTTAGCTATAACCCACCACCGATAATTGAACCGATTCATATCTTGTTAACCCTGCTCATTTGACGAACCCTAGTACATAAAATATAGAGTTATTCATATCATATGATAGTTTAAGACACCATGATTTATACTGTTAAGTGACCCGACACTTGTCGGTAGACTTTGTAAAATAAATGTGGAGGATAAGGAGTAATCACGGGAAGCCATTAATTGGCCGGGTCCCCTGACCTTATCCTGAGAGGAGGAGGCATGATCGTGAAAGGTGCAGTACAGTGGTACTTACTAGTATCAGGAGATACTAGTGGAATTGCCTCGGCAAGATTTCAAGGACTAGACCCTTATGCCAAATGAAAAACATAATACCCGCTCAACCACAAGTGTTGATTCGTCGAACCTAGACTAGTAGCTACTCAGTTCGGTTGAATCTTTACTATTAAAGAAAAGAGTTGGTACCGTTGGGCCACAACGATAGATCCTCACAAAACGGGTCCCTCTTTCTGACTATGGCCAGTCGGATCCCCGAGTTTGTGTTGGTGCCTAATCTATCGGGTAAAGGCTATATACGGGACTGAGTAGACGAAGATCTTTGTTTTCTTAATTCAGTCATGAGGATTAAGAAATCTTGTGGGTAAAGCTGAGCAGCTCTGCAGAGTGACTTAAATGGTATTCGAATACACTGTGCTTCCAGTGAAAGAAGCTGTGTTTAATTGGGTGACTCCATTAATGAGGCATAAGTAGATTTTGGTAATATGTAAAAGTAAATGTTCAAGTTTATAACCCCAAGTAATTAAGAAGTTTACATTTGATTTGTTTTGAATCCAAAGCGTTTTATAAAGGCAAAACTGCATCTACACAAAATAATAGAACTAATATCCCATGCCTGTTGAGATTCCCCTGCATATAATTATTCAGTATATTTCCGTGCGACTTGTTGAGTACTGTGGTTGTACTCATAATTGCTAAAACAACATAAACAGAAATCGGTCCGCACGACGTTGAAGTTTTTGAAGAGGCTGAAGACGAGGGAGATGCCTTCGACGAGGTCGATATTTGGTTTTAAGGGTTGTTCTCCGCTCAGGCTTGCCTGTGGCACCCTTTTGGTTTATGTATTGTAAGGGCTGTCGCCCACAGCTAGACTTGGCTGTTTAAGCCTCTATATTGTAATAAAACTGGCTTGCACCCCTTTTAAGTACGTGTTGTCAATGAAGTACGCTCATATACAGTACCTCGCAGTTGAACAGTCCTGGGCTGCTGCGAGATGAACAGTATCGTACCGCCCCTGGGAACGGGGGTGTTACAGATCATTTTGAGGCACCATTACATGTGACAAAAAAATTAGGGGAGCTCTAGGAATTCTCTGAGTTTTTGGGCCAGGCTCCACTACTTTGCAACTAACATTGGCTCACACCAACTAGAGATCGTCTACTCTGTGTAGAGGGCAAAATTCAAAAAGAAAGATGAACAAGTATATGCTGCAGTCTTTGCAATGAATCCTCTGGTGTCTTGAGATGAATGGAGAAAGAGCTGATAGCAATGCCTTGGGACACTCATGTGGCAAATGTCCACATAGTGATATAGTCACTAGCCTCTGAACAAGTGCAAGAAGCAAAAAGAAGCAGATTATTAAGAATAGAAATCAGGTAAAATTAAGTCGATGGCAAAATTTATGGAGAGTACCTAATGGGAAAGTAATATAGACTATAATACAAAAAATGGAAGCAGATTACTACAATGAAGTGGTAGACTACTTACGGAATTTACAAGTTTTGAAGCCATAGATTGCACTGACTTCAGAGAAACAAGAACATTCTCAGAACCTGCTAAAACCAGAACATGGAGGTCTTCCACTGATCTTAATAATTCTGTAGGACCGAATATGGCAATAGAGGGGAGTGAATGGTGCCAACTCTATTTTCCCCCTAGTATTCAAGATTCTATACTCAAACACCTACAAATGTATAGAACATAGAATCTTCACCTAAATATCACTCCAATTGGCCAAAATCAACAAAACTTGAAACCAAACCCTTCTCGGCGGTCTGACCGGCGTTCAAGAGGCGGTCTGACCGCTCCGGGTAGTCTGATCGGCCTTATAACGGTGGTCTAACCGCTGCTACAGTAAAATCAGGCGATAAATAATATTTTCAGCCCAATTTCAAATCCGAAAACCAAGAGAACTTTTGATCTATAGATCCAAATGATATGAAATTTTGTATGAATGTTCTCTAGGTTATTGTGAACCTATTCCAATAAATGATCATGAAAAATATGACCAAAGATGAGACCTTTTTCAGTTTGTTGGGAGGTTGCACCAAAACCGAGTCAAAACCCCGATTTGTAAAAATAACTTGCTCGTGGGTAGATGATGGCTGAGATGATTCTAGATGTATTTTTACATGTCACAACAAGCTAGAACACTCAGAATCACTACCTAAAAACCCTTAAAACAAGAGGTCACTTGATGATATAAAAATCAACAAAAACTGGGGTTTCTCGTGAATCTTGCCATCAATGTGGCTAGATGGATGGAGATGGATTCCTAAGGTTTATCTCCACCTCTTACACGTTCTTGGCACAGCAAGATTACAAGAAGAGAAAGAAAGGATCAAACCAACTAAATCAAGGATAAATCAATCAAAGATGCACAATAGACAAAGAGATCGTCAAAGATGAATGATTACTTGAAGAGATAGGTTTTATAGCTACTCCACCTAGGAGAACAAAGAGCACACAATGTACTCAACTCTCTAACCCTAACCCTAGACTTGAGAGCACTTGAGAGATAGATTAGGTGATCAACATAAGTCTCCATCCCAATCCTTTATATAGAAGGCCCAACCATCTATTCCTAACCCTATTGAATATAATCCACTTAGCACAATGGGGGAAACCCGTTAACTCCAACCACACAGGTTTTAACTCACACAAGACACTTATGCACGACTTTCAAAGCGTATAAGCCTGAATCCGTTAAGCCTTCTCCGCTTGATCTAACTTGATCAAACCAGCATCCCCTTGACCTAAACCGCTCTCCAAACGCTACGCATGCGCTACAGTTTTGATCCAAGGCGGATTCCGGTATTTTGGCCAATCTTACCAAAATGCCCTTCCTTGACTAGGTCTTCATCTTTCATTGCAAGCAATCGCCATACTCGCCACGTGTATGTGCACCACTAGCTCGCCACGCGTCGCCAACTCTCTCCCGTCCCGATTCTATCGAGCCACGGCTCACTTGGACCGTCCAAGCCTCATGGTGCAATCCCACCGTTCGAACTCGTCTTCAACATTTCCCGCCTTTCTCGTGCCATACTTGAGCTCACCATCTCACCCGGCGTCCTCGATCATTCTAAGCCTCAACTCCTCCATGAGTCTAGCCCCGATCCTCGCTGTTGACCACGGTTGACTCCAAGCGATCCTGCATATCTAAAAACAAAGAAATCGTTTTCGAGCACAAGTTCTTCACAACCTGACTCACGTAAGTTGAGTATTTTTTAAATAGAGTACTTTTTAAGATGGGATCTATAAGTTAATTGTAATATACACTATAGTGACTTCATTTATATCGATCAAAATTGCACACGAGTTATCTGTGTCTCTATACTCTCTCTCATAAACATCTAAAAGTTATAAGCCGCAGCCATAAGCCAAAGCAAAAAAAAAATAGTCCCTTCATTTCAAGTCAGGTCATAGCTCGATGTTCACAGAAAGAACAAAAGCATGCATATTTAAAATTGCTCCTTCTTTTGCAACTAGGAAATAGGAACCCTATAGATATGCAAGAAGAGACACGCTTTTTCTTACATTAAGACAACATGGTTGGGTGAAAAATACAAGACTGTTTGTACTTGATCTGATGCTCCTTAAGTGTCTGTTGACCAAAGTCATTCCCAAAACTAGCTAAAACACCAATGGTTTGACTAGAGATTAAAAGGGAAATGTAACTCACTAGTAGTGTTTACCTTGTAGAGGTTCAGAACATCTGTTGTCAACTTGGTAGAATCAAACCATGCTCGTCGATTGATCACCTGAGTGATTTCAGTACGTAGAAGTGAGCGGACCATGTGCTTTTTCCTCAGAAGGGTATGCAGGAGTATATAAGCAGATGCAGGGATGACTTCTCTTGATAAGCTTACACCTATAAGAACGACTCCCTTCGCTTCAACCTGAGAGCAAACAAGGGAACATTTAATATGATTATTATAATCGGATAAACGTCCATCCAAAACAATATAATACGCTACCAAAGCTCGTAAGGCACAAAAATGAACATCAGAAGGCCGTAGGTCGGTTACCTTTCTAGAAACTAGAATCTCCATAGTGCTAATACCAAAACGAGATAGAGTAGCGGTGGTGGCAGATTTCTGGCCGATTAGCCTAATTCACCCCATAACCAAATTGTTCTCAAAAGGACGTGCTATTCGAGTTTCTCAAACTTGGAGTGATAATTGGGGGTGTTTGCAAATTTCAAATTTCCCTTATACGAACAAGGTACTCAGTACTTTCATTAATTGGAGATCTCCTTATATAATATAGGGAGTTTTACAAAAACCCACTCATAAGTTAGGGAGTTTATCAAAAACCCACCCGTATCTTAAATTTTGTCAGTCACACACCTGCAAGTTTGATATGGTTGCAAATCGATCCCCACCCAGAGCCAGACGACCAGCTGAACATCTGTTATGGCACTTCTGTGGCATTCCAGTGTGGAACCCTTTATAACAACTACACACTGATAGATCATCTGCCCCACGAGATCTGAAGTACTATTTCCTGCTTAACTCGATGACTCATGGGCGACGTAGCTAGGGTTTGAGGTGATGGCCACCACACGCTTCAGATCTCAGTAGTGGAGATCCATTAGGGGTGCTGTTATAAAGGGATCCATGCTGGAATACCACGCAAGTGCCACACCATACAGTCAGCTAGTCAACTGACTTGGGTGGGGATTTGAAACCACATAAAAGTTGCAGGTGTCGGACTAACGAAATTCGAGATGGGTAGATTTTCAACAACCTTCCGGACTTATCAGTGGGTTTTTGCAAAAATCATTCTAATATATATGTTCAGAAAAAGTATATTGATCAAAAAAATTTTGATCTGTCTCCTTCATTATGTTTTCTTCAAATTAAGTTGAAGTTAAATTATCTGGTAAACTAGTATTTTTTATACCTTGCCCTGGTCCTCGGTCTTAACCATTTAAATTTCCATTGCAATGCAGGAAGGCTAGGGCCAGGCATGAGTGAAACCAGAGTGATTCTAATCAATGGCTGCCAGGAGAAGCCTGCCTTTGGAACCTCAGTAAGACAAAATCTCAGCTATTTCAAAACGTTTTTAACGTTTTCTTTAATAAGGTTGATTTTAACCCTCGTACAACCCTGGTTAGGAACTATGCATTGCCATTCTTGTATATAAGTATTAATTGTATATATACTTATCTCTTTAATCCTACATACTTGGTGCCAAATATTTCCTTAACAACCTAGACAAAGAGAGTGATTTGACTATCTGCAGACCAAACCAATTTGTTAAAATGGCTTCTAATAATTTTTAGACTGGAGGTAGTGTATTCCGTAATCCAAGCTTACACTTAGCATGCATGCAATGCACAACTCCTCTGAAGGCGTACGTGCCGCAAGACAACGTGCTCATGTCGACGCTGTCGGTGCGGGAGGCCGTCTACTACTCGTTGCAGCTGCAGCTGCCGGACACGGTGCCGACGCCGGAGAAGCGCGCGCATGCGTGCGCGCGATCCGGGAGATGGGCCTCGGCGATGCCATCGACATGTTCATGGGCGAGCGGATCAGCAAGGGTGTTACAAATAATCTTAACTCTGAGTTTAAGATTGAGTTTAAGATAAAATTGAGTTTGTCTCCGTATATAATTTAAGTACAAGTTGAGTCATACTTAGAGTCTGAATAGATGTGCTAGTTAGACTATATATTGAGATACTTGTAGTCAGTTTAATTGGAGTGAGCAAATAAGAGAATATAGAAATTCAGAAATCCCCCGTGTTCTCTCAATTTATTTGTGATGTGTGCGTTTTCTCTTGGGGCAAAAAGTAACAATTAGTATCAGACTCTAAGAGAGAACAAGTCGCTGAAAAAATCATCACGACGATTTCCGTTTCGGTGCATCTCGCACGGGCGGCACTCCCGACACCATCAATTCCAAGCGACTCCAGTTTTTTTTCCGTCCATGCAAAGAAATCTCTAAAATCAGAAATAGCACGTCAAAGCGTAAGCGATAATTACGTCAGCAAAAAATTTTGATGTGATCAGAGTTACGAAGCATATTTTCTCGAAGTTCTCAAGATTCACCTCAAGATAGCTTAATTTTTTATCTATGTCCAAGATCATGTTACGTTCTTCAGGAAGTGGTGTCACCAGGGATGAGGCATCATCCAAGATGACGACAAAGGAGAGTTCCACTGTCACGTTGCATTATCCGATGCTCACAACGAGCAATTGGCAGCCCGTGTCCAGTATGGACAATCAAGATGAAAGTGTATATGAGGACTCAAGGAGTATGGGACGCGATCAAGAACGATAACATTGACGTGCGCAAGGATAAGATGGCATTGGCTGCCATCTATCAGGGTATCCCAGAGGAGACACTATTCCTACTGACCGAAAAGGAGACAACCAAAGATGCGTGAGAGCATTGAAGACGATACATCTTACAGCTGATCGTGTAAAGGAAGCAAAGGTACAAACTCTCAGAACCGAGTTCGAGGTGCTACGTATGAAGGAAATGGAGTCAATCAACGACTTCACCGTCCGGTTGATGGTCATCGCCAACAAGACACAAGTCCTTGGCGAGAAAGTGGAAGAGTTATATATGCTGAAAAAAATTCCTTCATGCTGTTCCCTCATAATTTCTCCCAATTGCTTCAGTCATAGAGCAATTTGAAGACCTAAAAATAATAACCCTGGAGGAGGTCATCGGTCGTCTTAAGGCGTATAAGAAACGCATCTCCAACAATCGTAACAACAACGAAGGACATGTTTTATTGACCCGCACCGAATAGGAGATCCAATCATCAAAGCATGAAGGCAAGAACACTTTCAATAGTTGAGGCCATCAGAATTGAAGGTTTGATAAGACAAAAGTGAGATGTTATAATTTAATTATTACGGGCACTTTGCTTCAGAATGCCATAAACCGATGAAAGAAAAAGCGTCTCTTGCCGAAGCGCTCAACGATGATGAATCAACAATACTCTAAATGATAAGATGAGTAGGGTGTTGAGAAGATGCGTCGCCACCTAAACTCAGGTAAACTCAAGTAAATTAGAGAGTCAAGATTAGGGCGAATTGTTACAAATAATCTTGACTCTGAGTTTAACACGAAGTTGAGTCCGTCTCTGTGTGTAATTTAAGTAGAAGTGGAGTCCTACTTAGAGTCTGAATATGTGTGCTAGTTAGGCTATATATTGAGATACTTATAATCAGTTTAATTGGAGGGGGGAGAAAAATAAGAGAATAGAGAAATTCAGAAATCCCCTTATATTCTCTCAGTTTATTTGCAATATGTGCGTTTTCTCCTAGGGCAAAAAGTAACAAAGGGCATGAGTGGCGGGCAGCGGAAGCGGATTGGGGTCTTGCTACTCGTTGGCGCCTCCGTGTAATGCACCGATTGACCGATGCTTGCCTAGAAAAGTCGTCCATGCTACACAACGGCGTGGTGGGAAGGCGCTCCATGCTCCATTGCTCATCATCGATTAGCCTCTTCGGGTGGTGTCCGCTCTGTTTTTAGTTAAAAATAAATAGTAGTGATTGAAAGAAATGATTTTTAGAAGAAGAGAACTAGTAGTGCAAAAAACGAAAAAGATATGTACGCGTGACATGAGCGAGATGAGTGTGGTGGGTGATATATCTATAACGCTCTGTCTTATCTCCAAAACGAGAGGAGTAAAGAAGCTGTTTTAAAAAACCAGATATTCGTATTGATTTTTAGTTTTTCTAAATAAAGATAGAAGTAGAAACCAATACGAACAAGATCTACCTAGAGCGGTCAGAACTACGGTTCCACACAAAACTTTTAATTCTTATTATAGACTCATAGAGATGTTTATCGACACTTTTTTTAATTTTACTGCAGGATTTAATTGAGATACGAAGCTCATGGGCATCAACAAGCAATGACATATACCAAAAGCAAATTCCTCGTTATACTGGGCACCACCGCAGCCATGTTTTGACTGCACAAAAAAATGTGAAAAGATGACAAGTACCTTCCTCTGCCTCCCATCCATAGCAAGTTGCTCTGTCAAAGCGTGACCGCTTTTGGCCTTTTACACGACGCCACAACCGTAGACCAGTAGTTTTGTTATTTCAATTTTGAAACTCCTGCATTATATTATTTGTATGCATGTGGACAAAATAAAGATGCAAACAGAATAGATAATTTTTATCTGACCGATCAGTCAAAGATTTGTAAAATAATCTAGAAGAGAAAATAGGTATATTAACACTATTCATATGATTCTAACTCTGAAAAAAACTTTGAAATAAGATACGAAGCAAGCCGTCCATCCCTAAATAGAAAAAACAATGGTCCAAAGTGAACGAGGAAATTGCACCGCAGACCTTAGGGAGCGCTCAAAGTACCGGCAGCGGCGGGCAGTGGCGTTCGGCTGCAGCTTCAAAGGTACTGTTCATTTTTTGTTTGTTTCTTTTTTTGTTTTTTGTTTTTTTTTGTGTTTTGTTTTTTTTCATATTTCTTTGTATTGTTTGTGATAGGTTAACATGCTGTTTTTATTTTTATATTTTTTTAAAATTTAATTATGCTAAAAAAGTCAACTCAGTTACAGTAAAAAAATCAGTCAGCTATAATGAAATTTCAGCTAGAAGTCAGAAGTCATCTTTATTCCGAACGCCCTCTAAAGCTGTACTTTTGAAGTTCCATGTAAGTCCTTGTACACGTATGAAAATCACCTTGGTGGGGCACCAGACTGGTCGAAAGTGCATTGTGGCAGATTAACTAGTAGGAGTTGGCCGAAAAAAAAATTAGTAGGAGTTCAAGGCAAAATACTCCAAGTTGCCTAACTATTAAATCAAACTAACTAAAGTTATTTCAAGCAATTTGGTCCATGTCTCTTTGAAGTTAGTAAAGATTTTTCCACAAGTATACCATGAGTGGAGTCACCATATCTTGCCTAAATGGCGTAAGCACGGACGTATTGATTGATAGCTCTTTGTAGACATAATATCAGACATATAAAGTTTGGCGAATGCTACGTAGATCTTTCATCCACTTGTATTCTGATAGATATAGTTTTCAACGACCAAAATAATTTCGTACTCGCAAGAAATTATACAATTTAGATATTTTTCTGTTGTGCTATATTGGAAGATGCATAGAACATGTGAATAAGTGGCTACATGCTTACCAACAGCCTGGTTTTCTTCCTTTAAAATTAGGATTTATATGTCTAACATAATAAGTTTGTGCAAACTTAAAAATATACACTTTTTTGTTATTAAACATCTTACAATACATATAGCTCAAATGAATTACAGTAAATTTTAATACACACTCAAAATAAATTAAATGTGCACCTTACAGTGTTTGATTGAAGTACAACTTCGAATTAAGACCCTAACCACAGTATTAATAATCAGCAGTACGTGCGGCACTACCGCATTAATTGGGCAAGACGCCGATCGACCTGATCTACCCAAGCCGTCTTTCCTTATGCCGCTCATGTGGCGTTTGCCTCGCCGCATCCCACTATGCCGGACACAGGCTAGATCGAATATTATCTGCACCCGAATTAACAAACGCGAAATATCACCCTAGATGCCCCTCTGCACTACTGATGAGTGAGTGACGCTGCTTTCCCGCCCTCTCGCTCGCTGTGGTCCTCATCCGTGTTATTCCGCCTCCACGTCGCGCCACGCCCACGCCGCGCGCTCCGGGGCACCCGATGCCGCAGCCTCTGCCGCCACTGGCATGTAGACCGCGCGGGGCCTCGGCGCTCACATGTCAGCGGCGGGCGCCCGGGGGACGCGACGCCCCGGCTGCTGAGTGTGCCGCCCAGGGCCCGTGCCGCGGGGCGCCATGCACGCACCGGCATGGCCGACGCACGCTCCCCAGCGCGCCCCGCCGCGTGCCGCCACATTGCCCCCCGCCGGCCGCGCCCCTATAAAACCAGCACCACACGCGGCGACTCCCACAGGCCACAGCTAGCACTAGCACAGCACCCATCAGCGACATTCCTAGCTAGCTAGCTGCTAGAACCTGCTGTGTAGTTCTTGGTAGCTTGTAATTCGCCTGCATCTTATATTTCCCATGGCACTGGTGTCGAAGGCCAGCTACCTCGTCCAAGACGGCGGCATTGCCTCCTTTGCCGTTTACGCTGCGCCGTGCGAGGCGTGCTGCGGCCCGCGCGACAGGGTGGTCGAGGTAGACGGCGATGACGACGATGACGACTATGACTGCGCGCCTGCCGCCTGATGAGTAGCTAGGTGTGCTTTTGGAACCGGGAAGCTAGAGTTCGTGCCGCTTACCTCGCTGTGCTGGCTAGCTAATATGCCTTAGCTATGCCTAGTTACGTAACTATATAACAGTCCTGTGCTTTTGATCTGTTGCAATGAACTGTTCTATCTTTTAGCTCATTACCTTACTATGCGGAGTGTGTGTATATCTATGTCGATGTTTAATATCGATTTTATTATGATTTTTTAAATTCAACGGAAGCTCTCAAGACTCTCGTATGATCATGCAGAGTAAAGATACAGAAATTTTTATACAAGTTCGAGTCTTCTCCTGAGAGAATAAAAACCCTACGTCTTATGTTACTATTACTGAGGAAAAGATTACAAGCGTGAATAATACGAAAAGTCTAGTACTTCTTCTAGAACTCATTCCCTTTCCCTCCTCCTTCAACATCAACTCTTATATCGGCGACGAAGTGGCAGCAGTTATTTCTTACCAGAAGATGCCTTGACACTTCGGGAGTTAACCGTTAAATAGTGGTTATTGTCAGAAAGATGTGGGCAACCGTTCGCCGTAGGACGGTTATTGTTAGAGAGACGTAGGTAAGATCGTGTGTGATTTTTAAGCATAAACGCACATTCTAACTGCTTTGTCAGACAGATCCGCTGTGAGGGTAGATTAGTCGAACATAAGAGAATATTAGGGAGTCGTAGCATAACTTACGACGAGATAGTCGTAGCAGATCTTACGACTAAGTAATCGTAGCAGAACTTACGATTACAGAGTAGTCGTAGTAAGACTTATAAGTACCATACGAAACTTCTTCCTTATCGTTAAGAGGTATATTCGGAGAATATGATGATGTAATAAATAGAGAATTATTATCGTTAAGGGGTATATTCGGAGAATATGATAACGTAATAAATAGAGAATTATTATATCCTCATCAATATATATATATATATATATATATATATATGTGTGTGTGTGTGTGTGTGTGGGGTGTCTAGGGGATACTCGGGTGTTTTTTAGGTTGGGAGCACTTAGATTTTTGGGCATTAGATCAATATCCAACGCCCCATATTCTTTTTCTTTAGAGGGTATGGGGCATCCGTTGGATAAAGATCTAATGTCCAAAAAAATCTGAGTGCTCTTAATCCAAAAAAAACACTCGAGTGCTCCTTAGCACTCCCTATACATACATACATACATACATACATATATATACACACACACATGTATATATATATACATGTATATATATACATATAGACATGTATATACATATGTATATATATATATATACATGTATATATATATATATGTAATAAATTATTATCGTTAAGGGGTATATTCGGAGAATATGATAACGTAATAAATAGAGAATTATTATATCCTCATCAATATATATATACATGTATATATATACATGTATATGTATGTATGTATATGTATGTATATATATACATGTATATGTATGTATGTATATGTATGTATGTGTGTGTGTGTGTGTGTATATATATATATATATATATATATATATATATATATATATATATATATGTATGTATGTATGTATGTATGTATGTATGTATGTATGTATGTATGTATGTATGTATGTGTGTGTGTATGTATGTATATCACATATACACATATATATACATAACACACACATATACGTGTATGTGTTGGTTTTGGGTTTACGCAATTGTAAAATAAAAACTATCAAGTATATTGCCCACTCTCTGTCAACTTATTTTTTTTAGATAAATTGATTTGTGTATGTAACTTAATAAAAACATCGTGTAGGTGGATCATTGCTCTCACCTGTTGCCATTTTAGTGTGTTTTGTTTAGTTTAGACCGAAGAGTCCTCGGGTTACCCAATTCCATTTAGCATTTTTTTTAGGAAAAACACGTTTTAATTTGTTTCTTTTAAAAAGCAGGCTATTACATCGAAATACTGTTTTGTTATCTGCTTTTTAATATACTATATAAACCTTCCTAATTTCTACAGTGTTATTGGCTAGATCCTACCAAGGTCATATGGAATTTAATCATTTATTGGGTAATTTATTTATTTATTATCAGTACTGTTCGATAGCTTTCATGCTCGCACATACGCTTCTGCATGTCGAGCATTTGGGCTGCTCTTGAAAAAAAAAAGGACAACCTAGGGAGATAACATGTGCACATGGAAATTCATAATATATTCGTACTTCAGCCCATTCTACTTTGGGCATAGGGCCGCTCAACTGAGCTTCTCATCGCCGCGTTCGGTATTTTTTCTATTGTGTGACGATTGCTAGCTACTATAGCTGATTTGTCCGGTTCTTTTTTTTTTCGAATTTTTGTGTTTTGTTTTTTTCGTATTACTTTGCATTGTCCGTTCTAGATTAGCGTGCCATTTTTTTTATATTTTTTAAAATTTAATTATGTCCAATAAGCCAACTCAACTACAGTAAAAAAAGGTCAGCTACAGTAAAATTTCAGCAAAAGCCTAAAGCCATCGCTAAAACGAACACTACATTAAAATTCTTGGAGTGATATTTTGGGTTGCTCAGGGCATCCGCGATGTAGTGAAAAAGCAGACGAATATACGTGGTGCAACGAAGTTGTAGGTTTTACAGGTAACGAACAATGCGCTTTTGTTCAAATTTTCATATTTATTTAAATTTGTCCAAATCAAACCAAACCATAAAGAAAATTTACTTCTGCAATACTACAACAAAAGTAGGTTTTAGCATGTAAAAGTGCGCCTTTACTCAGTTTAATTTGTAGTTAGTTTTCTTGCATATTTGAATTGAATTTTCGTTTGAACACCTTAATAAAATATACTTTACTTTTATTTTCCAGTGTCATGAAAGTACAATACTATACTTACTGCATTTATATTAGCATGATATGCATTATTTACTAATACAGAAAACATTATCATAGACGGTTGAAAAACGTCATCACAGACGGTTTCGTACGCCATCTGAATTGATGGGTCAGTAATAATACGAGGTCATCACAGACGGCTTTTGAACCATCTGTAATGTAAATATCACAGTCAGTTTTTAACTACAATCCGTTTGTGATAGTTGATTACCACAGACGATTTTTTGTAAAAATCATCTGTAATATTTAACTATCATAGACGGTTCGATATTAAAACCTTCTGCGACATTTACACAACACAGACGGTTTCCAGTGGAAACCGTCTATGATATTCTTTTCTTTTCCTAAATCTATTTTTGTTTATTGACTAGACTCAGGAATTGCTAGCCATACCCTCTAAAATAAACAGATCAACATATGTATATATCCAATTCACATCTCAATTCATTGCAAAAACAAAAACATCCATTTTACAAATCAGATAATTGAAATGAAATAAAATATTCATTAACAAATACACATATACAATTAAGGTCAATCTTATCCCAAACAAATTCATTCTACACTGTGAAACTCTCTATCTAATTTTATAACTTTAGACACAAAAAAGAACTCACACTCTCCTCGAATTTGTGCAAGGTCGCCTTATTCCGACGCAGTTGTAGAGATGGCGCACCCTGTCGATAGGAATAACAATGTCGTGTGTACATATATAACTTGATAAGTATGAAATAATTATTGCAAAATTGACAAACCTTAGGATCAGTGATCTTCGAGGAATCAAGATTAGTTGCATATGGCGGCAAACATAGAATCCACAGGTGTTGCCCGGCGGTTGCTGGTAGCACCGTAAAAATAGAATTTGTTAATTTGAGAGGAATTACTACCAAGTGTTATATAGATTTAATGTGTACTAGCGAATACTGAAAAATTTTGAACATGTCACAGGGCACTGGCCCCTTCTTTTGAGCCACGTACATCTGCAATGTACGTGACGAATGATCTACCTAATTCCAAAAAGTTAGCCTTAGTCATTCGGAAGGAAAGAAAGAGTACAATACAGTTATGTATGGAGAAAATGTATTTACCTATTGATTAATCGACCGATAACTGTGAAGTTGGTTTTGTTCTTCCTTAGGAAATCAAGGTATATTACATTGTTCCCTTTTTGTATAATTACAATTAAAATCCAGTGGAATCTACACAGGTATATCGGTTGCTGTCATTAAATCTAATCTCGTCTTGTTTGTAAAGTAAAAATCAACAAATATAGCCACTAGTGCAACACTTACCCCTGGTTGTAGGGTAGAAGTGCAAATTTCTTATTGTGGTGAGTCACCAATGCTGTTATAATGTAACTCTCGACGAAGGATGTATCCTCGTTGCACTGCTACAGACAAACTTATCACAGACGGTTCCCAAACCGTCTGTGTTTATGTGTCTGAGAGACCATGTAGAGGTAACCTAGTGTGTGTGATGAATAATTGACACGTGCTCTGAAAAGTTTGAGTTTGTCTCGAATATTTTGTGCTTAAGTACTATCTACTAATGCTAATATGTGATTATATTGTTTCGAGCGGTGCTATGTGATATTTTCTTGTCTGTGATAGCTGCAGGACCTTGGGGCGGAGTCGTGGCGAGGCATGGGATGGCCGAACTAGGCACAAACGGTGCTGAGGTCAAAGCGGTCAGGAGATACCGAAGACGGTGAGGGATCAAGGTGCATGCGAGTCTTGGACAGTAAGAATTGAGGAAGCTTCCAAGAAAGTGCGGAAGTGGCATTTTGGTAAATGCACAAGGCTACAAAAAGGAAGCAGATTTGGTTTTGAGTTAACGGGTAAAGCACTGAGTTTGTTAGTGCTATTGGGCAAAGCAAATTGTAAACCCAGTTAAAGGAGGGTTTTCCTTGGTTGTTAGAGCAGTGTTTTCTTTTGCTTTAGTCTCTTGGTCTGGTGAGGAGAGGTTGGTGAGAGCAGCTTCTTTTACTTTCTATCGTGTGTGTGTGCTCTCTCAGGATGTGAGAGATAGCAGAGATGGGTGTAAACAATTTCTTTATGAATAAGTCATATCTCTGTATATCTTGAAATGTCTTGTGGTTTGAGTTGATCAGATTTCTTGTTTTCTTTTCGGTTCTACTTCTGTTTTTTGAGTTCTTGAGTTCTCTCTCTAATCCTTCGTGTTGATCCGGTTTTGAGTTGTGTCTCTGTTTGAGAAGCTGCAAGATTAGTTTGCTCTGAACTGGGAATCTTCTTAAAGCCCCCTTGGCTAGCTCATTCCCGAAAGCAAAGATTCAAATAGCAGTATTTCTCTTCAAGGATTTATTCACTGTAGTTCCTCTGATTTCAGCATTTCTAGGGTTTACTGTTTTTGAAGGCAGAGGATCCTTGTGTTTTAGGTATTTCAGCAAAAAGACTGTCCTAGACTTGTATTTTCTAGTTGTGAGATCATTTCCAGTTGAAATCAAAAGACTCATGATCAAAAGACTGTCCTAGACTTGTATTCAGGGTTTTTTTTTGGCCAAAAATCATCTAATTTTCCCAAAAATCGGATTTATCGGCACCCCCGGTAAAGTTTTCTACTGGTCAAAAATTTTCGTTTTTAAATGTTTTCTGTCAAGTATAAAGGAAATTTGTAATCAATCCTAATCACATGTTTGTGCACAGCACGGTGGTCAGGCCTTTGCTTTGGAAACTGCAGGTCCATGGTTCGAATCCCCGGGAAATGATTTTATTTCTTTTTTTTCGCTTGAACTTTAAACAAAATTCAAATTTTAATTTAAAAATTTCGGCTAAAATTGGCCAAAAAATTCTGAAAATCGGAAATTTCAGGAATATCGGTCCCCTCCAGTAAATTTTGGGATCCGATTTTCAAAACCCTGCTTGTATTTCCTAGACTGTCTGTGATCTATTTTCTACTTTTCCTTTTTGTCGTCAATGGTTTCAGTTTCAGCTACTGCAGTCGGTTCTATTGGGTCCCTGTTTGTCTGATTTTCAGCCGAGCTATGCGTATAAGCAACAATAGTAGTTCTCAGTCTCTCTGAATGTATTGCTCAAATTTTCAGCTTTTCAGCAGCAAGAGTAATCTTGTTACAGTCTGTTTTTAGTCTGTTTTCGGCTGCAGTTTTTAGTTTTCGGTAGTAAAAGTAATCACTATTTGCTGTGTCTGCTTTTGAAGTTTCCAATCTGCTCTGTACTCTTTTTTTGGCCTGTTAGTATCAGTTTAGTTTCCCAAGTTTTCGGTCAGCTGCAGTTTCTGTTTTAAACAGCAGTCTGTGTTCTTTCATTCCTTCTTGCTTTGGTTTTCAGTTCTTGCTATTTTCGGTCACTTCAAAAGAGTTTTCAGTTTGATCTCTTCCTGCAGACAGTTCGGCTATTTGTTCCAGGGTCCTTGCAATGGTCATATAAACTATGTTCCTGCCTATTTCTTTGCCTTCACAGAAGTTTTTGTGCTATCTCTTTTAGTTGATTACTCGAGACTCTTCTGTTATGGTGAAAACTGTTTCGATAGCTGGTAGCCCTTTTATTTTGGCAAGGTTGATTTCATCTTTTTTCAGCTTCCAGTTAGCATTTATCTCCTTACTTCATAGCTTTCATAGCTATCGGAGAAGAAGTGGGTGTGAATATTTGGGGCAGATTGAAGGCACCATTCACCCACCTCTGTTGCCATTTTCGATCATTCAGTGTCAGTGATAATAGGTGGTTATCACAGACGGCTTGGGAGCCGTCTGTGGTAACTTACATTATAGACAGTTTTTGAGAAAAAAAATCATCTGTGATAGTCAACTTTCACAGACGGTTTTCATAAAAAATCGTCTATGATACTCAACTATCACAGACGGTTAATAACAAAGACCGTCTGTGATATACATAATATCACAGACGGCTCGGAATAAAAACTATCTGTGATATTGTGCATATCACAGACGGTTAATAACAAAGGTCGTCTGTGATATCGTTCATATCACAGACGGCTCAGTCTTTGAAACCGTCTATGATATATATATCACAGACGGTTTTCAACAACGAATCATTTGTGATAACAATTGCGATAGCAATTTCATTTGCTATTTTTTTGGCTAGCCTCAGGATATGCTAGCCATGCCCTCTGAAAGCAAGCAAGCAGATTACAGATAATAACAGATCACATACACAGTTAATTGCAACTTAATGTGAATTACGAATGTAACAAACGGCCAGCAGATCATAATAAGCGGTAAGCGACCTTCGTGATTCAAAAAAGGTATCCTTAGCCGTTGCAAACGAAGAAAATATTACAATAGAGTTATGTATAGAGGAAATAAGTTTACCTGTTAATTACTTCTTGCACATGACTGAAGTCGTGGTTGCTCTTAAGTAGGGAATCAAGGTATATTACCTTGCTCTACTTTAGTACAATCACAACCAAAATCCAATGTTGCCTAGTCATGTGTGTCGCCATAGTGATTAATTCTAAGTTCATGCTGCATGTAAAGTAGAAATAAAATATGTGTGGTAACTAGTGAAGTACTTAACCTTGGTTGAAGGGTACCATGACGTACTCCTTGTCGTTGTGAGCAAGCAATTCCCTCGTTATGTAATCTTGCACAACGGATATATTTTCATTGATAGCTTGCTCGGAGACCAAGTGAGGGTCGAGGAAACCCACCAGTTGTCGCAATCATCGAACTTGTTAGATTATATGTCTATACATAAGGAAAGAGTAATGACATTTATCGGTATAACGTGAATGTAGAACTTCATTGCACAGTACATTTACAGTGTCCAGCATCGTAGAAGTGAGGCATCGAGTTCGTCGAGATTGAATAGTAAGAATAAGTCTTCGAATGTCACGACGATGTAGCCCAAGTCGTGGAGAAATTGCTAATTCGTATATCTCAGAGTGAATGCACTTTGCCGATTTGGCTTCATGTTGAACTTCTGCATGTACAAGGCATGCAATGTATTGCAAGCCAAACCAAGCTGGGGTAATTGTGACTTGGGGACCAATGACACTTCTAGAATGAACTTCCATGGCTCGGGACGCGCCTTAATTTTCTTCGTTTTAGTCTTAGAGCCTTGCTTACGATAGAGTTTTGATGGCGTCTCAGCGGGAGTTGATGCAATAGGCTTCGGAACCGGAGCTAGAGGTGGAGCCACCGAAGCCGATGTGACAGGTCCAGGGCGATGTCCCTCTTGGGACACTGGATGTGAAGATCGTGGCATGGACACGTCGAGGGCGATGTCCCTCTTAGGCCACTGAACGAATATGTGGACAGTATCCCCTAATGTCTTAATCTCTTCGTTTGGGGGCTTCTCAAGAGGGACGATCTTAAAAACATCATTAATCAGTCCACCTGGACCTTTATGAAACCGGTCCAATATTTGTACCCTTTTCTGAAACCCCTTCGAATCAATTGAGTTTCAATCTGCGCTGAGTTGCTAAATATTTTGATATTATCACAATCAATGCATGGACAATACATGTAACGCCCGTTTCAGTGCGCCAAAGAAACCCACATCTGCATGCATATGTACAGAGAGGGTCCGTCATCAATGTGATAGCACAAATGTAACACACTTACAAGCAAAAGAGATTCAGATTTTATTTACACATAATGCACGTCGGCTAGGTTTTGACGCAACGGTAGCAAGCCCAAAAATAAATACAATACAGAAGTCCCAACAACGCGCCGGAACAAGACTAAGGCCTAAAACCACAGATCCTCCGCAGAAGCCTGGTCATCGGAGTCTTGATCCACGAACTGCACACTGCTCTCCTGGTTGCTTTCTGAAGTTGATTTGCAAGCAGTGAGTACATTCGTACCCAGCAAGTTACAAGGTTAAATCCTAAATAATTACATACAAGGATTTAACAAGGAAGGGGATTACATGGTTCATTAATTTGTGTGGATGCACTTTTGGTTTAGAAACAACTTCAAGCGGGAAAACAATAACGATAAATAATAAATCGGGGTTTTGAACATTAGCTTCTTCAATTACGCAGATTAAAATCTCAGAAACACTGCTTATGCTTCAATGCTGGAATCACCCATCAAATACAGCTCCATTAACCGAAAGCACGGCGTATTCGAATACCATTTAATTTCACTCTACAGAGTTGCTCAGCTTTACCCACGAGATTTCTCATAATCACAATGTCAAGCTATAAACACACGCCAACTGGTGTGCGACTGATATGAGAAATCAGAGTCTTTCACTGCTCACTTTATTAAATAGTTCCCACCCGATAGATTAATTCCTACGACCAGACCGGGTATCCACGGGCCAATGTGGAACGCTACCGCCCGAGTCCGTGAGGGTCTATCATTGTGTGTAGGCGAGTACTCGCTCGTACCACACCGCACTCTGTGGGAGTTTCAATACAATGAGCAGTTAATGGACCTAGACCGACGAGTCGAACTCGTGGTTGAGCGATTACTGTGTTCTTAATTCAGCATAAGGGTCCAGTCCTTAATTTTACTTCTGAGACTGCTAAGTACGACCGGTTACCAATACACAGGCCTGTACTGGTACTTGCCGGTTGCACCCTCCACCCCAGGGTAGGGTCGTGGATATCCACTACAGGGTGTTCCACAACTTCCGCCCTACCCCAGTTCCAATTTAAATCATTTACCGACGAACTATAGGATTAAACGATAGCTCGCTACTTTACGTGAGGTAGCAACATTTGTTTTTATACAGTAGTTTAATAATTCTAAACTTGTCAAGGTGAATGTGGCCTTCAAAGTAAATGGGGCATTTGCACAGTGGTAGGAATTAACTACAAATTAACATGTCATTCTAAGTATTTATTTTAATTAAATACATTTAGCAAATAACAGTAATGCAAATAGTGTAATTAATAGTACGGATGTCGTAGGTTCAATATGTTCAAAAACATGCAACTTGCCTTGCGGATCGATGACTTCGACGAGGTCGTACACTGTTGATGGCTGCTCCGGGTCCTGCACCGATGCCTCGGATTCGTCGTGAGCTAGCGCAAAAACACATAAAATAAAATACTCAAATTCCGGCTTGTAACTAATCAAGCGAGGAAAAACAAAATGAAATTCTATTAAAAAGAAATAAATGCAATAAAAGTCAAATGGCTCAGATTGATATTTTTAGAAGTGGAGTTGGGTGTAAGGAGGCCGGAAATGAACTCAGATCGACGAGACGAGTCAAACGGAATATTATTCGGAATTTTCTGGAGCTAGAAAAGCAAATAATTGCATTTGCTGGATTTGCTACAGTACTACACAGTACCAGCCCGGCCCGGTTTCGCGGGAGAGCGCGCGCGCACGCGCGGGCGCGATTCAAACGCGGCGGGGCGGCTGACGAGCGGGACCCACGGGCGCGCGGGAGAGCGCACGCAGCGAGCGAGCTGGCGGGTGGGCCGTCGGATTCGGCCCATCATCGCGCGTGCGAGCGGCCGCAGGCCAAGCGAGCGAGCGCGCGGAGCAGCGACCGTCGGATCGCACGTGGACGGCCCCGATGGAAACACAACGGTTCGGGGGGGGTCTTCGTCTACCTCCGGCCGAGCGGCCCAACGCGAAACAGAGCACCGCCCCCGGCTTCAGCTTGAGCTCGCCGGTGCTCCGCTCGGGTCAAGGTCAGCGCCAACACGCACAGGAGAGTGAGGGGACTCCGATTTAGGGTTTGGATCAGTGAAACCATTCGCGGTGGCCGTCGCGGGGAGGAGAGAAGGAAGCAAGGATCTTGGCGGCTAGGGGTGAATACGCAAATGCTTCCGATGAATCGGCTTCACTTTCACCATCTCTGGGGAGGGAAGATCACTGGGGAGGCACGGTTTGAGCTCGGGAAAGCCCCAGCTGGGCTGTCCACGGTGAGGTGGCGGCGGTGAAAGAGGGCTCACGGTGAGAAGACAAACAACGAACGCTCTGGTAAAATTGGTTGGTGCTTTGAGTTCGAGGGGCCATGGCGAGGCTTAAGCTGCAGGGAATCGGATTTTAATTGAGCGAGGGAGAAGAATAGCTCGGAAGCTCACCGGTACCAGGGCACGGCGGCGCGGGAGATATGGCACGAGGGGGAGCAATCGGCTGCTCCTGAGGGTGGTTGGGAGTGGCAGGAGGTGCTCTGCGGTGGCCGATTGGGTTAAAAGGGTCGAGAGAGGTGGTTTCAACAGCGCCCTGAGCTCAGCTCCGCTGGCGCGTGGAGGGGAGAGGCGGTGAGGCGATTCCAGGGGGGTGAACGGCATGGAGGGTCGATGTACAGCTCCTGCAAGGTTTGGCACGGATGGGATGGTTCCAGTACGGGCGGGGACGCGCGGACGGTCGGAGAGGCCCGAACGCACGGCGAGAAGCTCCTCCGCTCGGGTTGGCGCGAAGGGCGAGGCGGGATGGCAGAGCCGCGAGAGAGGGAGGTTCTGGCGGGGTGGGGCCCACGGCAGCGCCGACGCAGCGCCACGCGCACAAAGCTTCGCGGCGCCGCAATCCAAAGCGGGGAGGCGCGGGCGCGTGGGTGGGAGCGAGCGAGCGCGATCGTGCCAGCACAGGGAGGAGAAGGGAGGGGTGGCACGGATCTCCAAGCAAAGATCAAGGGTTAAGATTGGCTGGAGAAGGAGCAAGCAAAAACCAAAGAAGTAAATTCAAATTTTTGAATTTTGGGGTTGTTTCAATACACATATTTCACCCCCTTCTTCAACATATCCAGCTCAACCACTCTTCGAAAAGCAGACACACCATTAATGTACTCTTCACTCACACGGTTCTCAATGTATATCCGGCTTCGGTCCATCTACATTACACAAGTAACAAATGTGTGTCAAAAATGATTATTACCGCTACTACATAACAAATCAGACTAGCTATATATACTTACACGTACATGACATGCATATATATATATACATATATATATATTACGTAGATATATAGCTAGCTAGTCACGTATTCATGACATAATAATGTTAAGCAAGAATATATTAAAGCTAGTGAACTACGTACCAGTACTTACTTATTCTGAAATTGAGCAAACTAACATTATCTTTCTAAACCTAGCTAGCTAGCTAGATCTAAATTAAACAAAAACCTAGCTATCATCTCTGACCTTCCATTACAAAAACATGCATGCATATAAGTTATTAAAAGTAATTGAGTACTAACCTCTGATCAGAGCACTAAGAATATCCGCTAAAAGACCTAGCAGCGTCGTGAAACTTTTATCGGACCAACCGTTGCTTGCCTTCAATTTCAACAGTTCAAGCACGGCTAACAACCTCGTGTACTTTGACTTGCAGCACGTGAACAAAGATTTCTCTAAATCCTCTGTTAAATCCTAGAATCTAACATACTCTCTCTCATCATAATTCTCTTCTACATCGCGAAGCATCTGATCCAGATTGTTATCGTACAGCCTATCTGAATCTGAACCACAATCGACATCATCTGGCGGTATATTATTAACTTCCCCGGCGATGTCATAGACGGTTTTCGACAACGGCAACAACACAGATGGTCTGTAAATTAAAATCGTATGTGATAGCGTACATCACAGACGGTTTTGTGAAACCGTATGTGAAGTTACGTCTAGTAATAGGTTTTCTGTAGTAGTGATTGTGGCTTATGATTACTTCCTTATATTTTTCCTAATTTTATGAAATTGTTACATTGATTTACTATGTACTCCAGGGGCGTAGCTAGTTAGCGGCTGGGCCTCGGACCCAGTTCACTAGAAATAACGATGGTGCGGCCTGTACTACTGTTAGCCTACAGTGTTATAGTAAGCAATTTTGATCTGGACCTCAGGCCATTGCCTCGGTGGCCCGATTCCCAGCTCCGCCCCTGATGTACTCCTTGGTTTTGATATGCCCATATAGAGAAACATGTCTCAGAAGATAAATTTGGCTACCAAAATTTATATTTTGAATCTAAATTTTCGTAGTTATTCTTATGCTGTTGGGCATATTAATATTACATGCACTTAATTATTTTTAACCATATAAATATTTTGAATAAAGTAACTACTATCTATAACCATACAGTACTTTTAGTTACTCCTTTTGTTCTTTTTAATTCGATGTTATTGACTTTTCACGGTCTCAAAGATGTAATATTGATCATTACGTTTTATAAGTTTATACTAATAAAAGTTTATAAAATTTTTAATATTATAAAAGCATTTTAACACAACGAATATAGTTATACAGATTGCATATGGTCAACCTAGAGAGTTTTAAAGGCATTGATGATCAAAATTGTGAAGAGGAGGCAGTCATATCAATAAAATTATAGCAGATACGGCCTTGCTTGCTTAGATTTATGAACCCTGATAACCTATATAAATCAATTTATATTAAAAATTCTTCACTGGCCTGTGAATAGTAGAGGGCGCGCATCAATAGTTTTGCTTAAAAAAAGGTTCAATGATCCATTTGGTGTTCAAGTAATTGAACCACAGATTTGCATATAAACTGACTATTTATGGATAACTATAAAGTTTAGGATCAAATTTTTTGACCTTGCAAATAAAAATCTTCACTTGGACACCAATCTTTTTTCCTTCTTTTAGATCGCCACGTGCTAGCTTGAGGTAGGGTAAATCGCTTTTGCTATTTCTCAGGCGCTTGATAGTTTTTTTAAGCATAAGTTTCTTCCGGATTGGAGATGTGATGTCGAAATGATGGACGAAATTCTGACCCGTCGCTAACAAAAATCAGGCACTTAATGTACCAATGCTAATTAAATTGCTGTGCCCAAAAAATTAATCTAGTCTCCCGCTGCTATTACCATGATGAAGAGCACATATATTAAAAGAAATCAAGAAACATATTGTTGAAGTTTGACTATCTAAGTGACTAATTAAACTACGTACGATCTTTGCAAAAAAAGGGCGACTAAACTACAAATTCAAAAAGTACTAAACAACTAAAAAAAGTTCAATACGTTTCCAGCTTAGATATCATGAATCGTGGCCAGATTCAAAACGATGTTTCATGCGTGCATATGAAGTGAGTGATTGGTACAAGAAGCCAAGAAGGTGTGAGGAAGGAGCATGAGGGAAATGACGTAACTCGAGTGGATCTGGTCAGGAAGAGCTAGGTGAATCAAATTATAAGTATCATTATTTATTAGCCTTCAAAAACACGAGGCGGTACGTGGGGGGTCAGTCAAATCCGTCAACCTAAAACGTTTTCTAAAAAGGACGCCTCATGGTCAAAAACAATTTCTCGTAAACGAGTGCAAATCGATCTAAGTGCGCCAGGCCTTGCACCTAGCTTGTTTTAGGACTGCTACTACGTACTTCACATCGAATCAAAACTCATTTAGAAGAACGTGGTTTATGTTTTTTTTATTATAGTTAGTTTATTTTTTACTATAACTGAGTTGATTTATTTGGTATAATTAAAATTAAAAAAATTTAAAAATAGAAAAAATATGTTAGCCTATCACAGGCAATGCAAAGGAATACAGGAAAAAAGAAAAAAATGACAAAAAAATGAATAGTGAAAAAACACCAAACGCTGGCGTCGGTAGCAAACGTCGAATGCTGAGTGTGGTATATATCTTTTGATCTTAATGTGTAATATATCTTTTACTATAATAACTAGTTTTTAAACAGTATATCTTTTCTAGGTAGGCTCTACAAATTAATTATAGTAGATATTATACTGAATTCGGCTATACCAGCCAAAATCATATTTAACTGTCTCTCTTCGTACTCTTTCATGAACAACCAGAATTCAAAAAGTTATAAACTAAAAGCCATAAGCCACAACCCAAAACAACCCATCTATAGACTGCTAGCGAGGCTAGATTTGTTTAACCTTCTTGGTTGCTAGTTTCTTATGATACCGATCCATCAAAATATGGTACATCACTACTATAAAAGAAGCTATATTGGGCGGTTTTATCACAAATAGTTCATACGAAACCGTCTTTGCTGTAATTACCATTGACGGTTCATACGAATAATCGTCTGTGATATTTTCATAAACAGTTATTTATGCAAACTGTCTGTGATAATGTAAGCCATCACAGATGATTCCTATTAATAATCGTCTATGATAATTTATAAACGGTTATTTATACAAACCGTTTGTGATAATGACAGACATCACAAATGTTTTGTATAAATAACCGTCTGTGATAGTTCACAGACAGTTATTTATACTATCACAGACGGTTATTTATACAAACCATCTGTGATAGTTTTATATCACAGACAGTTTATGGTTGAAACCGTGTGAGATATGTATTATATATCAAGCGTGGTCTCGACAGATCTGTTTTCATTGCGTTGCATTGAAGGAGGCTACCGGCTTTGGGGAGTTTGGTGAAAACATACCACTTGTAGATTTGATTTATCTTGGTGATTAGAGATTAGTATTTACTTCTAATAACTGATCAGGTCATAACGAATATTGATCCCTATGGGCCAATAAACCATTGCATATTTATTTATCACCGCCCAATAATTTGGTACATCTTAGGCTAACTAATCAGGTGACATTGATCCAACATGTATGTGATCACACTGCTGCAAAAAAAATCATCATAGACTGTTAAAAAATATTATCACAGATGGTTTCATGAGCCGTCTGAATTTATAGGTCAGTAATAATATAAGGTCATCGCTGACGGATTTTGAACCATCTGTGTTACGCTCTATCACATACAGTTTGTACATTAAAAACGTCTATGATAGTTAAATATCATAGACGGTTTGTACATGAAACCATCTGTGATATTGAACTATCACAGATGATTTGTCCTAATGAATCATCTATTCTTAAATCTATTTTTGTTTATTGGTTAGCAGGCTAGCTAATAAACAGAAATAGGTAGGAAAATGAATGTCAAAAGTTAATTTAGTCTATGAATTGAAGTCTTCAAGAAATTAGTAGAAGAAAAAAATCTAGAAGCATCAAGATTGACATGACCAAAACTCTAGCTAGCCATCAATTAATTTCGTAATTTCAGATCCAAACATCAAGAAAGAGAGGGGAGAGGATCAGATGGAGGATATCATCGGTAATGAATGAGAGGCGGCGGTAGCGCTAGCGTCACCGTTGTGTCACGACGGAGACGCTGTTCGAGACACTCTTACGACACTTAAGACAAGTGTGCATTGTGCAGTGAACCGTGGGGTCACAATTGGAGGTGGAGGAGCTCACAGTGGTAGTCGGAGTCCTGGAGGGGTTGCTTCGATTTGGAGGAGGAAGTAGAAATAACGAGTGGAGGGAGAAAGGGAGAGGGGGAGTACTAATAAGGGGCGAGATGTGGGAGGAGACCGGTGCCTGCCGTTCGGTACGAAGAGAATGGATAGGTGAGATCGAAATCCAGAGAGATGCCACGGATCGGTGATGTGGCATTATCACAGACGGTTAGGATTACAAACCGTCTGTGATGTATAGTGATTTCACGGACAGTTTGTAATTCTAACCGTCTGTGATAATATCACAGATAGTTCATAACAAGAACTGTCTAATACACACTATCACAGACAGTTTGGTATATGAACTGTCTCTGATAACACTTAAAAATTCGCGCTCTACTCCCGCCTGTTCATATTTTGATATATGTGACCCTTAAACTTCCACACGATTTTGGCTTTTATATGCGCATTTTCTTGATACCACAAACTCAATCTCTTCTAAATAGTCCTCCCTCATCTTCTTCACAATGGCATCCACTATTAATCTTTTGATCTCCTTCATTTTATCTATCCATCATGAGTTGTTTGGCTGCAACCTTACACAGGCGGCGGACAACTTACTTCCGGAACAACTCCTTTGCACATGTCCTACTCTCCTTCCTCGAGTAGCTTTCATCTATCAGCTGGACCTCATTATCCGATGTCGACAGAGGTGTCGCTTTCTCGCTCAGGAAAGAGAGGCCGCCCTCAGCCTCGTTCTTCTCTCCAATGTGTGCACAACAGAAGAAGCTCTTGCGGTAATGAAGAGACACATAGATAACCTTGCCGCTCAAGCAGAAGTAGCTGATTATGAGGAAGCTTATCATAGCATGCTCTTTGAGATTATGGGCCATGCTAATCATGATTTGCTTAGGCTAGAGGAGAAAATGGAGAGGGCAAGGACAATCTTCGTGGCATACGAGAACGTAGCCGCTAATCCTCCAACTCCAAAAGTACAGGAGAAAGCATATGAAGCCTAGAAAGCCAAGATCTAGGAATCTTTTTTTACTTTGTAATAAATTTAAATTTAATTTATCTTTTGTAAAAGTGACTAGTCATAGTATTTGGCCAATAAAATTGAAAAAAAATATTTCATAAAGCTGAGTCGTATGTATGTCATTTATACCTACTTATCTATTAATTCCAGCTCAGTAGTCCTGTAAACACAAAACACAGACGATTATTTTTAAAAATTATCTATGATTATTCACAGACGATTATAATTAAAAGCTGTCTGTGATAACTGAATACATCATAAATGACTTTTAAATCTAAACGTCTGTGATAGTTTTATACATGGTTCGTACCAAGAACCGTCTGTAATAGTTTTTGTATCACAGACGGTTCTAGCCATCATTAGAAACATAGATGGTCACATTTGTAAAATTGTCTGTGATAATTGTAACACTGACGGTTTTTCGTAAACCATCTGTGATGAGACGTCTAATATAAACTTTTTTGTAGTAGTGTCAAATTGATATCCTATTCTGTTTAAATGTAAGAATTTTCCAAAAAAAACTTTGTGAAAAAAGAGAGCAGTCCTTCAAAATTTATATGCTCATCCTCCCAACTCCCAAGTGGTGCCTTCATACTAGGGGTGGACATATGGCTCGCAGCTCAGCTCGGCTCGATACAGGCTCGGCTCGGCTCGTGGCATTTATGAGCCGAGCCGAGCTGGCGGTTGAGCTCAACTTTTTAACGAGTCGAGCCCGAGCTGGCTCACGAGCCGCTCGTCTGGCTTGTTTGGCTCGGTCGTCTGGCTCACCACAGCTCGGTCCGACCCCCATCTGCACCCGTCTCGCTCGGCCCATCACCTCGTCTCGCTCAGCCCATCGCCCGAATGAAGACGCACCGAGCCACCGACACTACGACACAGACCGACAGTCTCACAGTCGACGCACTCCCGAGTCCCGACCCCCTCTCAACCTAGATCTGGTGTCGCCAACGTTCTCCCGGTCACCTCTCAACGTAGATCTGACGCTGTCGACGCACTCCCGATCCCCTCTCAACCTAGATCCGGCGCCGTCGATGCACTCCCGATCCCCTCTCAACCTAGATCCGGTGCCACCGCGACGGTGCGGCACCGCACCTCACCGTCCGCCGGCGCCGGCCCCTCCCCTCCTCCTCGCCTCAGCCTTCACCGTCCTTCCCATCTTCCCTAAGTGTCAACGCCGCCACAGTGCCACACCTCCCCTCGCCGTGGGCCTCTCGTCGGCGTCTGGCGCATGGAGCGGCATGCGCAGGCCAGCATGGAGTCGAAGAACCGCGGAGAGAGGAGGTCCTCCAGCTCCGCCTCGGCATCGACTCTAGTGGTGAACCACGTCCCCAACCCCTGTCCACGGCCACCTTGCAATGGCAAAGCAGCTCCGACCCTGGCAGCCTCGGTAAAGTAGCTCCTCAACCCATGTTCTTGAGAGTTTAATGTAGATTTGAGAGTGTATTTTGGATTTTGTTTGTTGACTGTGTATATTAGTATAGCACATGATCAAGCCTTGTATACTTGTTGGGAGTATCCATCTTTTAAATGTTGTGCCAGTATAATTTTAGTAGTAATGAAACTAAGTGGCACATGCATGCATGCAGAACTAAGCACATGACAGTTGGGAGTATCCATCTTTTAAATTTTGTGATGCCTGAATATTGTGAATACTGCCTCTAATTTTGTATAGTTGCCGGGTGAGCAGTGTGAGCAGCCTGTCTCGTCGGACACGCTTGATTTGTCAAATGACAATGAAGGTTCGCATGTTTCCCTGGATTCTACAAGCGATGATGCGCATGCGGTAGCGGTCGTGGTGGAAGATGACGATACCAACAGAAGAGTGAAAAGGAAGAAGGGAATTGAAGTGTCTCCCACCAAAAAGGGTAGAGGAAAGCGTTCAGATTGTTGGAAGCTATTCAAGGTAGTCAATGTCCCATCCAAGACGGAGAAAGGGGTGACTGAGACGAAGGCCAAGTGTCGGTTTTGTTATGGATTGTTCTCTTACAAGCATGAGGGAGCCACTTCATATCTGAAAAGGCACATTCCCAAGTGTGCACCCTATCTAAACAAAGTGGGAAGGCAGAAGGCTCAAGGTACACTCAACTATGATCCCGAGGGATCAAGTTTACCTTTTGTTAATCCTAGTGAATATGACCATGAGGAAACTCGTAGATTAATTGCAAAGATGATAATTGTCCATGAGTATCTATTTAAGATGGTAGAGCACACTTGGTTTAATGTGTTGATGAGGTATATGAGTGCATCATACCAGTTTATGGGTAGAAAGACTATAAGGGCTGAATGCATAAAAGTGTACCAAAAAGAAAAAGAAAACCTTAGAGTCTTAAAGATGTGGATAACATAAGTTTAACCTGTGATTTGTGGACTTCCAATCAAAACCTTTGTTATATGAGTTTGGTGGCGCATTACATTTATTCTAATTGGGCTATGCAATGCCGTGTGCTAAACTTTGTTGAGTTGGATCCTCCACACACCAGGATTGTGATAGCTTAGGCAGTCTTTGAGTGTATAACTGCATGAAAAATAGAAGACAAGATTATGACGATTACTCTTGACAATGCTACCTCAAATGATGTTGCTGCTAGGAGTTTGATAGCCAAGCTCATTGCTAGGGGATCAGAAAACTTTGTTCCTACATATTTTCATGTTCGTTGTTGTTCTCATATAGTGAATTTGGAAGTGAATGATGGCATGGTACCATTGCAAACTTTGATTAGCAAACTTAGGGAATCTGTCAAGTATATGAAGAAGTCTCCATCCCGTATGTACAAATTCTTAGAAATTTGTAAATTCATTGCTTTGGAAGTTGGAGAGGGCTTAAAGTTGGACGTGTCAATAAAGTGGAGTTCAACATATAGAATGTTGTTCGCTTGCATTGCCTATAAGGATGCATTAATCTGCTATGCTGATTCCGATGCTAATTACAAGTGGCAGCCTTCGAATGAAGAATGGGCATTGTACAACAAATATTGAAAGCATTGACTGAGGTAACTACTGTATTTTCAGGTTCTCTATACCCAACAGCTAATGTTTTCTACGCTTACATAGTGAATGTTAAGATTGCATTAAGGGCTGCAAGCATTTCTACCGATGAACATGTCAAGCGTATGGGTTCAGCAATGATAGACAAGTTTGACAAGTATTGGGTTGAAAAAAAATAATGTTATGGTTCTTGCTACTATTCTTGATCCTAGGTTTAAGATGAGGTTTGTTAGTTGGTGTTTTACGCAGATATTTGACTCCTCTAAAGCCATAACTGTGGAGACTAAAATCCGTGATGAGTTGTTTGATCTGTATGCCACATATGAGATGCAGCATCGGCACACCAAAGCTGCCAATAGCAGGGCAGAGTCCTCTTCAACCATAGAAACTAGTAGCTCATTGGCCTCAGTTTCAAGTGAGTTTTAGACATTTTTGCGATCTACTTCTACGGAACCATCTAAATCAGAATTACTCATCTATCTGGATGAACCAAATCATCCTTTAGCAGACACAAGTTTCAAATTGCTAGATTGGTGGAGGTTGAATGCTCATAGGTTCCCAGTAGTGTCCAATATGGCAAAGAAATTCTTAACTGTACCTGCTAGCACCGTATCATCGGAATCAACCTTTAGTGCGGCGGTAGAGTATTTGATGATTATCGTAGTGCATTGCACCCAGCTATGGTTGAGGCACTAATATGTGCTTCTAGCTGGATACGAGGTTCGCACAATGACATGACACCTCCAATGTTTGTGGTATGTTGTTCCACACTAACTCATTTAACTATCATCTTTGTTACTATTGATTCTAACTCGATTTTCTATTGCAGGAAGAAGATGATGAGGATGATGTCGAATCTATACCACTTCCTAAGGGTATGGTGGCTAGCAGCTAGGACTGGATTGTAAGTTGTCGGGACCCAGAACAACAACTCCAAGCCCCTCTGTGTAAATCGCACTATCCTAGGAAAAACTAGTGCACACAGGATCAACAGTAATATATATCATGCAAAAGCACCACAGAATATTATTAATCGAAGGTACGGCCTTATGGCCAAGTCTTACAATAAAATGGCACAAGACCAACTGAAAATAAAAGCAGCGAAAAATAATAAAGGTAGCAGATCAGCCCATCCAGCCTCCTACAGGCGAATGACTGTAAGACGCAACCTACTCGCTGAAGTAGTTCTCACCGTCGTAGTCGCCGTCGAAGTCTGGCAACAGATTTTAGCAAGGTGAGCACAGAAAGTACTCCCAAGGTAAGCACATTAAGTACTTACGCAAGTTACACTAGGAATTTTAACAGAGTGGATGCATGCATAGGGATAACAAAGGAAGGCTTAATAAGTTATTTGCACGAAAAGCAGTACTTGAATTTTAAATACCATGATGTAAGTACGAAAGCTGAAGTTTATTACAATATATGAAACAATGTGTGTAACAAGTAATTTCGGTAGTGTAGGCTCCGATCTACACTAACCTAACCACGGGAATCCACCTAGACTATTATAAAAACCACTGTTGTTTTCCGAAAACCAAGTTTTATAAAACCAAGTCTAATCTATGAAGACTCTACTCAGCATGTTCATGACCGTGAACACGGCTATGCAGGATAGATTTTAATTCTGCAGAGGTGTACAACTTTACCCACAAGCCATTCCCTCTCACTTGAGCCACGCGATAAACACACTACCTTAGGTGTGCGGTGAAGAGTTTATGACAAGACTGTTCCGATGATCCATAGCCAAAATAATCATGCCGCCACTAAGGTTTCACCACAAATCGAATCCACGAGTTGGAGCCCCCTCTGGTGCCATGTGATACTTCTCGCGGCCTACGCCACGCTCACATTCAGCCTATAGCGAGACTATATTTGGAACTTCACAAATTACTAAGCTAGGTCCATCTCATACCGGACTTGTGGTAGCACGAAGTGACTTCGTAAAATGAATAACAGAAACAGTCCTTAATCCGACTTAGGCTCAACCACGTACCCACATGTACGACGATCAACCAGGTGTCACCAAACACGAGGCATGCCGACACCCACCACCTAACCATTAGCCTAAGTCCAAAACATAAGTTTCTATTTTCATTTTTAAATTATTTCATAAACTCTCCTTGACTCACCGAAGTCAAGAATTCATTTCAAAGTCTGACATTTCATGTGAAAGATTGATCTCACCTAAAATTATACTAAGCTAGGCTAAACATTTCTATAAAATTTTCTACTCAATACTATGGTACTAACTAGTTTTCAGCTAGGGTGACAAGGTATATGAATTCGAGATTCAAATAGGCTATAATCAAAGGATTATGGGCATAACTAAAGTTTAAACTGAAATTAAATTAAATTTGAATAGAAGTACGCATGCATATACAGTAAAACAACATAACTAAATTTGAAATATTAGGTTCAACATGGTCAAAGGTGTAACTTGACTTGCTCGAAGTCTTGCTGGAAATCGTCGTCAAAATCGAACTCTCCGGAATCGTCAAAATTTAACGAAAAGAGACAATTCAAAAGAATTTTCAAAAAATTCAAATAAATTCAAAATTTCAAAAGGATGCCAGAAATGGAAAGTTCATGATTTTAGAAAAATTTAGAAATTTGAACGAGTCAATTTGGAGTTAAAATAAAGAAGTTATACCCCTCCAAAGTTTTAATACAATTAAAAAGAAAATACCCTATTTCTGGAATTTTTTTAAACCTAAAAGCATTTATGACGTCAGCATGAATTATTTTTCTAAAGGGAATTACAGATTATGATGTCAGCATAGGGATTTAATTTTGGCCGAAATATTTTTAAACGGAAAATCGGTTTTATTGCGTCAGCATGACATCAGCCCTGATAATTAAATAATCGGAGTGAGGCTGACATGCGGGCCTGGTCTACGGTGGACTGAGTCCACGGACCAGACCGTGCTGAGGTGGCACGCAGGACACGGGGGAGGGAGGTGGCGTTGGCGTGGGCAGCCTGGGGCACACGTGGCGCCTGTGTGGCAGCCACGTCGGCCACCACATCAGTGCGGCCAGCTAACGTGGCGGGCCGACCGGCGGTGGCGCACGGGGACCGAGGGTTGTCGGCGATCCGGCGAGCGGCGGCGCTGGCCGAACGTACCAAAACGTAGAGGAGAGTAAGGGGAGTCCACCGGTACCTTGCGCAATTAACGGGGACGACTGGAGCGGATGAACGGCGGAGAGGGGCGGCGGTCGGAGATGGGGTCGACGGCGGCGAAGGGCTCCGGTGGTGCAACGCCTCAGGGACGGGGTCATCGGGGATCGTCGGGGCATGAGGAACGTCGGAGGGGCGTCAGTGAGGCTCGGGGAGGCCGGAGGCGGTGGCAATTCCTCACCGGAGTCGACGAAGCCGGCGGAGGGAGAATCGGGCTCGGTGGAACTCCCGGTGCTTGAATGTTCCAATTGAGAGGCGAGGGAGGGGCGGTGTGGAGAGGGGATCCTCGGGGTGTGCTTTTTATAGGCAGGGAGGGGAGGTAACGGCCGCGCACGATTTCCCCGGAGAGCAACGGGTGCGGGGGTTCAATGCGACGGCGATCGGGGGCTTAAATGAGGAGATAATGCCAGAAACAGATGCGGCGGAGGGGAAATTTCAATTTGCAATTGGTGCAGGGAATCAATTGGGAAGGAAACCGAAGCTTTTAAAGCTTTGGTTTCGGTTTCAATGGCGACCGCGGGCGGCGTTCGTGCGGGGAAGAAAGGAAAGCCGCGGGGGAGACGGATCTGACAGGTGGGGCCCACCGGTCAGCGAGAGAGAACAAAAGGAAAGGAGAGAGGCAACGGTTGGATTTGCGACGGGTGGCAAGGAGGGAAGATCGGGGCCGTAGGGTGCTGTGCGAAGGGGTAAGTGAGCGGGGACGGTCAGGATCCGATCCGACAACAGAGGTTGAATTCGAGCCGATCGGGCGTTTTAAGTGATACGAGACGGCTGAGATTTAAATCGGCAACGGGGGACGGTGTAGATCATGCCATGCATCGGGCGGAGAGGAGAGGGGAGCGGGCGAAGCGGTAAGTGGCTGCGAATGGCTGGGATTGGATCGGCGGAGAGGTGGGGCGGCCGGATGCGTGACAATTGTCGGCCAGGGAGAGAGGGAAGGCGGAGGAGAGGGTTTAAGTGGGATCGGACGGTCGAGGTTAGATCCGGCGGCGTGGATTGTCCCGATGGCTGACCCTTGGCGGCCGGGGAGGGGTTTTAGGATTTTAAATTCTTTTTTATTTCCAGAAATGATAATAAGCTTTAGAATACTCAGAAAAATAACAAATAAATTTTAAAAATTCTAGAAAAATTCATAGAACCTTCTGGAACTATTTTAGACTTAATAAAAATATTTCCAACTCAAATTGATAGTTAGATTTTACAAGAACACAATTTGACTTAAAAGGGAGAGTTTTAAATCTTTATAAATTCCTGAAAATTAATATAAATACAGTTTAACTTTAGTAAAAATGAGATGCATTTACTTTGACCTTTGTAAAATGAAATACTTTTATTTTTGACTTTATGAAATGGAAATTTTAAATTTTCTCTTTTTAAGGCTTGGGATTAAATCCAGGGAAATCCAATAAATTCCAGAAAACACTTTAACAAGAAAATAAATTTTTTGGGATGTTACATAAGTCTCTCTACCAAAATCCTTCATTTGCTGCTAAATACTATGTTCATTAATATTTGTCTGTCTTTTCCTTTTGAATATATTCATTGGTACTTCTGCTGTTGGTGCACTGTATGCAGTCCAACATATATGAGATGTAATGATTTTGGCAATGCAGTGATTTTGGGTGGTTCAGTGATTTTGGGTGGCAAATGGCAATGTACTTCTGCTGGTTGAATGCAACATTTTGGCAATGTACTGCTGCTGGTTTGGACATTTTGGGTGGCAAATGGCAATGTACTTCTGCTGGTTGAATGCAACATTTTGGCAATGTACTGCTATTGTTGGTTTAGTTATTTTGGGTGGCAAATGGCAATGTACTTCTGCTAGTTGAATGCAACATTTTGGCACTTATGCACTTCTGTATGTTTTTACTGCTGCTGCTGTCCCTACACTACTGCTGTATGTTGGCCTGGTGATTATGAGTGGACAGCAACAAAGTGATTATGAGTGATTATAGTCTGTAACTACTATAGTGTTGTATGTTACTGCTGCTGTCACTACTGCTACATATGTTGCTACTTTGATTATAATCACTACACTACAACGCTATATGTTACTGCTGCTGTCATCGGTATGTATATTGCTACTGCTGTTGTCACTACGCCTGTGTAATTATAGTTTGTAACTACTGCTGTCTGCTTCTGCATTACTGATGATTGCAATGGGTGAAAAATTGATAACGAGCCTAACGAGCCGAGCCCGAGCTTTTTACAGAGCCGAGCCGAGCCTGTTTTTAGCTCATTAGTGTAACGAGCTGAGCCGAGCCATTTTTTTACCGAGCCTTATCGAGCCGAGCCGAGCCGGTTCGATATCCACCCCTACTTCATACCACACGATGCTCTTATTCTTAGAGTTTTCTTTTGCTGAAATGGCAAAGTCGGAAGCACAATTAGAAAAAATGTTACTCGTCGCATGGAATTTGCAAAAATAGCATTTCCACTCCACGGGAGTGCCGACGAGGCAACACGTAGCCAAAACTGCACGATCATCGTGTGGTGGAGCACTATAGCTCCAAAAAACGCATGGCCATAGTGCGGCAATTACTGTAGCACCACTGTAGCAATTGTTAGGTAAATCTATTTACATATACTTTTTGTAGAAAATTTTAAATATAGTAAATGAGTTTCAAAATTTATATTTCTTGTGGAGCCTCCCTACACAATGTACTTGCATGTGTAATTTTTCCATAATTTTATTCATTCTGAAATTTTCTCAAAAATTCATTTAAATATACTATTTGTAGAAATTTTTTAATATAGAAAATGGGGTTCAAATATTATGACTTTTTTTTTGAAGACTCCTTACATAGTGGACTTAATTGTGTAATTTTACAAAATTGTATATATTTTGAAATAATCACATATCAAAAAACGGTGGCAAACAAATAAGAGTAGAAGTCACTATGTAAAAAGGACTATTTCAAAATATATAAATTTTGAAAAATTACACAATTAAGTCCATTGTGTAAGGAGTATTAAAAAATTCGTAATGTTTGGACCTTATTTTCTATATTAAAAAAATTCCTACATATAGTATAATTAAATGGATTTTTGAGAAAAAATTAGAATGGATAAAATTATAAAAAAATACACAGGAAAGTACACTATGTTGGGAGACTCCACAAAAAAATTATAATTTTGGAGTTCATTTGATATACTTAAAAATTCTTACAAAAGTGTACTTAAATGGATTTTCTCTAAAAAAATTCTACAGTGTGCTACAACAATGCTATAGTAGTGTTGCAGTAATTATCGTATGGTGGCTGTGTGTTTTTGGAGCTGCAGTGCTACACCGCATCGTGCCCATACGGTTTTGGCTACGTGTCGCCTCGTCGGCACTCCCGCGTGGTGATCGTGTGGTAGAGGCGTTATTTTTATAAACTCCACGCAATGAATGTTATTTTTACTAATCCTATGTCAAATATGACTATTTCGGTCAAAAACTCTTCTAAATCCCACCACCAACCATAGGAAGGCCGTCCTAAAGTTGAAACTATCTCATTGTTAATTGTTGTGCTGACACGGCCACATAAAAGATGTTGGATCTATTTTTTAGTTACAACTTATCAATTTAATAAATAATAATTATTAAAAAACTCAAAATCGACTAAAAACCGTAAAGAATGCCAGTTACTAGTCTTACTACCCATGTTTTCACACAAAGATAACATGGAAAGCAGTAAACAAACTCCTCTTTTGCACAGAAACAAACACACGGGCGAGTGCGCGAGCCAGGACGCAGCTGGCTGCGGTGGGCGGCGGCTGGACGCGGTGCCTGTCCCGTTCCGCCCACCACCCACCAGCCCCGCCGCACGAACCGACGGCCGCGATCGTCTCCGCCCCACGAACCGACGGCCTATCCCATCGTCATACGAATGCGCGATCTTTTAATACTCCCAAATTGGCAGCCTACTTCCCTCTCGCCTCCTCTCCTCTCCCCAATTCGTGTCTCGGGGTTGGCCAGAAGCAGCGGAGCCTAGCGGAGCGCCGCCACCCATGGAGTCGCTCGCTCTCCTCCATGCCAAGTCCGCTGGCCTCCCTCTCCGCGCCAGGCTCCGCCTCCCCCTCCCGCTCCCGAGAGCCCCTCTCGCCTCCCTCTCCCCCGCCTCCAAGCATTCCACCCACCAATCCCCACTCCTCGCATCAAGAAGCCACCCCTCGCGGGACGCCGTCCTGGGGTATGGATTCTTGAAGCGGAGGACTAGTGCTAGCGGTGGTGTGTCTTGCAGCGCGCAGGCGGCGGCGGTGCCGCAGCCAGAGGGCAAGAAGTTTCTCGGTGTGGACGTGCAGACGCTGAAGAAGATCGTGCCGCTGGGCCTGATGTTCTTCTGCATCCTGTTCAACTACACGATCCTGCGGGACACCAAGGACGTGCTGGTGGTCACCGCCAAGGGGAGCAGCGCGGAGATCATCCCCTTCCTAAAGACCTGGGTGAACCTGCCCATGGCTATCGGCTTCATGCTGCTCTACACCAAGCTCTCCAACGTGCTCTCCCGGGAGGCGCTCTTCTACACCGTCATCTTCCCCTTCATCGCCTTCTTCGGTGCCTTCGCCTTCGTGCTCTACCCGCTGAGGGATGTGATCCATCCTACCATGCTCGCTGACAAGCTTCTTGCGGCGCTCGGGCCAAGCTTTCTTGGCCCCGTCGCCATCCTGAGGATTTGGAGCTTCTGCTTGTTCTATGTCATGGCCGAACTGTGGGGCAGCGTGGTCATCTCGGTCCTCTTCTGGGGATTCGCTAACCAGGTGAGTCACGGGTTCGTATTTTTTCGGTCAATCTTGGCATGTGCAAATGTCAATCCCTTCGTTAAATTCCAGTCAAAATTTTAATTTTGGCCATCTCATTAGCTGATATTTTGGCTGGATTGTTGGTTATTGGAGAACAAATCCTAGAGGGAGAAAATTTGTTCTCTGTCAGGATGGTTAGACAACTGATGATGTGCTCTTGGGATAATGGGTAGGTAATAAACGTTTGTTTGATTAGTACTTGGTACGCCCTGCATAATAGTATTGCGCATTGTATTGTGAAACCTGTTGGCTAAGGTCAAGGTGCTTGTTGCTTTCTGGTATGAATACGCCCATCTGCATGATTGCTAGCTTTCCATAATCTGAATTATATGTGAGTTGTTTTCAGTTGTCAATTCGTTGTGAATGTCTATTCTATATAACCATTTGGCTGGATATGGTTCACACTTTCTAAGTCCTTTTGAAAGAAATAATTTCAATTGATGTAGTCTTCAGCAAAGCTAATTTGTTTCTACATTGCAGCTACTTTTTTCCCCAGAAAGGAAGGCCTGAATGTTTCTCTTATATAGATTCATACACATTTTACTATCTGCAATTTATTTTGAGGGAGATAATCAGGGGACCTTACTGAAACTTTGTAAAAAGAGAACAAATATATGGACAAAAGGTACAAAAGGAAAAGGAAAAAAAAGCATGACCAGAACTTCATGAGCCAAGACACTCAACCATGAGTTATAGGCTGGTAATAAGTCAAGAATATCTAGCAGACGAAATGGCACTATTCCAGAAGCATAACTGTTTTAACTTCTGTGTTACACTTGAGAGAAGTCAAGTGAATAGATTGAAGCAACTCTCTGAACCAATAATTTCTTTTCTTATCATTTTTTTTATTTTCAAAGATAAAACGTCTGTGCTGTTTCCATAGTGCTCAGCACCTGTGCGGCTGCACATAACAAGCCCTTTGAAGTTCATGTTGATCTTTGTAAAATCATCTAGTACCAATACCTAGGACAGAGATACAGTGTGAAGATTTTGGTGAAATATCCTTGCTATTGAATGCTGGAAATATGCATTTTAAACATATCTGACATTGAGCACTCACAATTGTCAATGACACAGCTATTAGACATGCTCATACTCCCCACCTTAATTTAATTGAAAGTTCGCTTTAAATGGGGGTATTACAGAGCATGTTCATGAGGGTAAGAAATATAGTTTTCCAGCTAGAAACTATTGGTTGATCTGTTGCTTGGAGTTTATGAGCCCGCAGGGTGGTATCCGAAGTGCATTTAACTATTACATGATGGAGTGAGGGAGTTCTGTCTCTAAGACAACTCAGTAGTGGTGTAGCCAGATGTTCCACACAATGAGGAGCATGAGGATTGGCCACTGTTGTTTCAGGATAGGGTCTTGGCTGGTGGTTCCATTTCCTAGAATTGCTTCACTCTGAGCTGTTGTTGGTCAAGCCCAAAGACCTGCCAGAAGGGAGCAACCCTGGGGGACATCTGAAGAATTCACAGCAGTTGTTGTCAGTAGGTATTTGCACTGAATGTTGACCTTGGTGTGTTGCCGTCCATTGGATAGCAACCAGCTGAACAAGCATACCTTAAAGGTGGCTTTGTTTGTCCATGTCTTTGTAGTGCCTGGCATTTGAGTTTAAACGTTTATTTCATATTTGCTGAACTTCTCATCAAACGGTGACCCTTCATGCTCCAACTGAGTTGATTCATATTTTTTTTCAGATCACCACAGTCGATGAAGCAAAAGAATTTTACCCTCTATTTGGCCTTGGTGCTAATATTGCCCTTATCTTTTCTGGGCGTACTGTAAAGTATTTCTCAAATTTGCGCAAGACATTGGGTCCAGGAATTGATGGTTGGGAGGTGTCTTTGAAAGGAATGATGAGCATAGTGGTACTTCTTGGACTTGTCATTACTTCCATCTATTGGGGAGTGAACAAGTTTGTTTTGAATGATCCTTCTCTTCCAAAGTCTGACCGCAAGAAGAAAAAGGTCAGCAGAATAGTTAAATGTGCATCCCCTTTTTTTACTACTATTTCAAATAATCTGACAGTGATTTTTTTGGACAGGACAAGCCTAAGCTTGGCATGAAAGAGAGTCTGAAAGTTCTGCTCTCTTCAAGATATGTGAGGGACCTTGCCACCTTAGTGGTTGCATACGGTATTAGCATCAATCTTGTGGAAGTCACATGGAAATCAAAGCTCAAGGCACAGGTAATCTTTGTCAGCTTTCTGTTTTTCTTTTCAGACTATCTTACTTCTACAGCGTTTTCAATTGAGTAATGTGTTGTTCCTTATTCATCTTGGCAGTTTCCTAGTCCAAACGAATATTCATCTTTCATGGGTGATTTCTCAACTGCTACTGGAATTGCAACTTTCACAATGATGCTATTAGGCCGGATTATACTCCGAAGATTTGGCTGGGGAGTGGCTGCAATGATCACCCCCACTGTTTTGTTGCTGACTGGTGTTGGTTTCTTCTCTCTGATTTTGTTTGGGCAACCACTGACTCCTATGCTTGCCACGATGGGTATGACCCCTCTTCTTGCTGCCGTTTATGTGGGTGCAATGCAGAACATATTTAGCAAAAGTGCAAAGTACAGTTTATTTGATCCGTGCAAGGAAATGGCCTATATTCCTTTGGATGAAGATATGAAGGTTTGTTCATCTTTCCAGATTGCATTTTTATTCATGCGAATTCGTTGGCGAATATTTAAAAAGTTTTTGTATTCATTTGCTGATGTTCTATTCTCTCATGAATGGTACTTTATGTTAGTTAATCGTTTGTTGCTTCGTAGTTGTGCAATCCATAGTAGCACTATTAGTAAATTTGCTCTGGCCAATTCTTGATGAACTATTAAGTGTATGTTACTGGCATGCTAAAATTTGTATGGCAACTTGACAGTTTGTTCAAATTCTCTCAGGATGCATGTGCTCAGATATACCTTTCTAAAGCCTGTTAAATCTCATACATAGCTTCTCTTGGTCCTGTAGTTGTAAAATGACATCACCTGTGTTTTCCTGCTGCCATTCGTTGCTTTATTCATTTGTTTTAATTACTTCAGCAAGTGAAATTTTTTTTGACATGAGCAGACTTAAATAAAAATCAGCGCTCTTTCCATCAAGTCTAGTCTAGTGAACATCATACCATTTGTCCCAATTTTATTCCAAATGTTTCCCCCCTTGCGGCTTGCGCTAGGGTCATGTTTGGGTAGCTCAATGATTTTTCACAACTCTGTCTGCACCACTATGCTGCACATGCCAACTTTAGTTCCCTGTGTTCGCAGGTGAAGGGAAAGGCAGCCATTGATGTTGTCTGCAACCCATTAGGCAAGTCAGGTGGTGCGCTGATCCAACAGTTCATGATCCTAACATTCGGCTCTTTGGCAAATTCGACTCCCTACCTCGGGGGCATACTGTTGGTCATTGTTCTCGCATGGCTAGGTGCAGCAAGTTCATTGGACAAGCAATTCTCAAGCTTGGCCAAGGAAGATCTCAAAAAGGAAAAGTCTGCGAAAGAGAAGGTGGATCCCTCGCTGCTCAAGGCACCTGAGGAGGCTACTGATGTATTGGTGGAGCACACGAATGGTACCCTTGCGAGTGAAACGACTGGAACTGAGAGCTCACCGTCGAACTCATCTCCAATTAATTAGATCCATAGTTCTTTGAAGAAGTCATAGGTTTCTTTGAGTTTGCGGCGAGCAGAAATAATGGAGATGAAACAATCCATGGTTTCTTTGAGTTTGTAACAGTGAGGCAGCAGCATCAAGCTGCCTGTTAGTTTTGTCTGTAACGTAAGCAAATTTTGACAACCGGCACTGAACGCCGTTGTGGAAATTCAACAGTTGTGGCAGTGACAATGCATAGATTTCTCGTGCCTTGCAAAAGTTTTCCGTGCGCGTGTTTTGAATTGAACCAGGTCAAATGCTAGGTGCTTGGTTTTCTTTTCGCTTGTTACGGACCAAGATTAGCATGTGCGCATCACGTGAACGTTACTGTGCGCTGTACCGTAATGTGAACAGTATCACCGTGTGAACAGTACCACGTGCCGTGGATGATGTATCGGTGTTACCTATTTTGGTATTTTTTTATTATTTAGATTTGTTTTCTTTTATATTATTTCTATATATTAGAGATAAATTTTTTATTATTAGAGATTAGTTTACTTTATAGGGATATGTTTCTTATACCAGAGCTTTGGCGATGGCATAGCCGGTTTTTCAAGGGCGAGTGCTCTACTCTCGATTCTCGGATTCGTACCTAAGCATTAACCACAATATTTGGTATCAGAGTCACTCACCATGGCTTCGATGTTGAATTATCTCCTTTGACATATTGATGGTTAACAACGAGCAAAAGAAGTCCTTGCTCGATGACATGATTGTCATATTTAAGAAGGCTATGAAGTTAATGGACAAGTTGAAGGAGCAGTATGATGTACCACGTGGCATTGCAATGACCGTCCTGCCATCACCTCCCTCAATGCCATCGTCGGCATTAGTCCCGCTATTGCCTTCACCAACGAGACTCCTCTCCGGACTGCATCTTTGGTGCCTTTGTCAAGGAGAAATGTTATCACTGTCTAGCGGCGATCTTTTCCATGCTGCTGATCGACTCCGTTCATTTCAAGATGCGGAGCACAACGACTGTTATGTGGAGGTGGAGGTCAGCGACACATCGCATCTCTCCCACATCCATTGCACCCCAAGGTGAGAATGATGCTACTTCCCTACGCCGATTGCCTTTGCCGCCGCCGACTCCTGCAATGTCCACCAACGGCCACGGGCACCATGACTACAGTACCAAGGCTTCACTGATCATTTTCTGTGTCTCGTGACATCGTTATTATGCCCTTTCGTTGACATGTAGACGCGAAAGTCTTAGTCTATGGCCATCACCTAACAGCTCGAGGGCGAGCTGTCTTGCTGTGAGAGGTGTAATATTACGGACCAAGATTAGCAGGTACACAACATGTGAACAGTACCATGCACGGTACTATAGCGACACATGAACAATACTGTGTGTCGTGGGTTATGTATCCGTGTTATATATTTTGGTAGTTTCTTTATTATTTGAGTTTGTTTTTTCTATTACTAAAGATTAGTTTTCTTAATATAGGAATAGATTTCTTAGTGGTCAAGTCTAACAATTCCTATAAAGGAACAATATTGCACCTATTATTATTAATAAAAGAATAAACAAATTTCTCTAGTCTCCCTCTCTTTTTCAACAAGCCCAAAGCTTTGGTGACGGCATGACCGATTGATCAAGAACGAGTGTCTACTCTCAGTCCTCAAACCTATACCCAACCAACCCGTATTATAACATTGCTAGAATCAACTGAAGTTCTCTAAGCAGAGGCAAAGATTACCCTGACTATGTTTGGAACAGGGAAATGTCCCAGATTCTCGTAGGAATTTATCTGTTTCGTGTGGATTTTTCCGAAATTAATGCGAAATTTCTGAATATGTCCTAAAAGCAGTCTGCCAACTACGATTTAGCACTACTGTCTTGTTGCCAGCGCACATCAAGTGATCAGGGGACCGATTCTGTGCTTGCCATTGCAAAGTATGAATCACATCAAACTTCATTGCGCTTCTATCTAGCTTTTGACATTTGCTATAGTATCTAACTTTTAATTAAAATATTTTTTTAAGACGGAATCTATATTATCTAATTTTTAAACACAGTGATTTTTTAAGGTGATTTTATAAGCTGTTTATAAGAGTTATTGTAGAAGACACTCTTAACAGAGTGACTTCTCAACTCGAGTATCCCTTACTCCTTTAATATCTCTCGTAACCAACAAAAAGCTACAACACCTTTGAATCGGGCCTTAATTTCTGGAACTGTTCACTAATATGGTCTTGTAGCAATTTTTTTCTTCAAAAATGGCATCCAAACGTTCGTTTTTGTAAAAAATGGTCCTCTCCCTAAGCTCCGTCAGCGCGGCGGCCGACATGTGGCACCTACCGCACCCTCCTTGTGTGGTAGGAGTCAGTAGGCACAGGAGGGCACTTGGGCATGGCAGGTGCACAGGTGGCACGATAGGCTAGCCAAAGGCGCGACAAATAGGCTTGCCAAGCCGCCCTAGCTCGACAGCTCCTATCGAGTCATCCTGGCTAGGCAGCTCTTGCCGAGCTGCCCTAGCTCGGTAGCTCTACTGCCCGACAGACAACGCCTGTGTGATACGATGTTACATGACGCGATGGGTTGGACAGTGATTCACGTGGTTCTCGGCTGGACGTGGCCGCTGGCCCGCACGCTTGTGTGGGTTTGTCAATCGGCAATGCTTCCCCATCCACATAAAATGCCATGCCTCCCTCTCTGCTAGCTCATTCGAAGTCGCGAAGCTAAATATCTTCCCTGCTGAGCGAGAGAGAGAGCCGATGGAGAAGAAAGAGAGAGAGAGTATAAGAGAGTTTGAATTTGTTTTTTTAGCTGGTTTTGTTGCGGTTTAGGGATTTTGCAGTTGCAGTTAGTGTGGTTTCGGTGAAGATCTGAACGAAGAGGTATGTTTAATTTACCTGCGAGAAATACACTTAATATGTCGTTAACATTTCATAAGCTTAACTATTATTACATGTGCATTGTTATTATTTGTACACTATTATTATTTATACACTATTATTATTTGTATACTGTTATAATTTGTTTAACGGTTATTTTTTATGCGGTATTTTTATTTGTACACTGTTATTATGTGTGTACTATTTTTATTTGCACACTATTATTATTTTCTTAACGGTTATGATCTGTATATGGTTTTTATTTGTGCATTGTTATTATTTGTCCACTGTTATTATGTGCTTAACGGATATTATTTGGGCATTCTTATTGTTTATACACTATTATTATTTGTGCACTGTTTTTATTGGTACGCTGTTAATATTTGTGCACTGTTACTATTTGTACATGGTTACTATTCATATGTTGTCGGTACCTGCTGTCGAATATGGAATAGTTCTTCATATTCTACAGGGAGGGAGTCGTACGCGATGGGGCGAACCTTCAAAATTGTGAAAACACCGTAATTGAGGCTCTGGGGCTTAAAGAGATGGGTTTATATGAGCTCAGGAGGTGCGTGCGGAGTGTATTTGATAGGGAGATTGCTAGGAAGAAGCTTGTCATCGACGTGATGATAGCCACGGTGGTTGGAGATTTAGTGGAGTGTTTATGAGAGCTGAAGAAGGTTGTCAGCAACATTGCTCGGTGGTAGCACTTGGAGATTGCTAGCAATCTGGCTGTGGTGATATATGGAAAGTCAATGGTGTATGTGTAGTTTATGGAGAGGACAGAGGCGTCGAGCAGAGGTGAGGGCAACGAGAATACCAGTGTGGAAGTGTCATAGTTGGTTGGTGGCGGCGGTGTGCAGCGTCGTGTTACTAGGGATGGTAATAGTAAAGTGGAACCTGCTGGTGCTAGTGGTGCGATGGAAGATGGTGTCGGTTCGGATGATGGATAGCTATCCAGGTTGGTTCATAACCTTCAGCTAACAGAAGGTGTAGGAAGATGGTGGGTAGCGCGTATTGACTGCCATGAATATTTGGAAAGCCTGTTGGATAGAAACTATTTCGATGAGGATGAGGATGCTGACAGAGCCAGCTGTGGAGACAAGGCTGGTGTAGGCGGTGGTTGGGATGGTGCATCTGGCAACATTGTGTGCACGGATGTTAAGTACGTCTCCTCAAAATTGGATGTTGTTGCCTTGGCCTCCTTAGTTCTGCCATCCAAAGGTGGGTTTAAATGGTCTTTTGACGAAAACACTCTTGTTGAAGAGCAACGCTTCCCCAACAAAGGTGCCACATAACAATCCATCTCAAGATATGCCGTTCACATAAGCCACACGTATCAGTTTCACAGGTCGAACCTTGATACATATGTGGTGAAATGCCTAGATGGCTCTTGTCCTAGGAAGGTCCGTGCACAAAGATTCAGAGGTGGAGTAATGAACTTCTGGATAACGATGGTCAAGGACCACACCTGTGAGCTTGCGGAGCTATTGTACGGGCACCACAATGTGACCTCCTCACTCGTTGCCAACCTAATAAATCACCTTGTAGTTACGGACGTCACAATTTTGCCGAAGCTATTGATGGTTGATGCAGTGAACTTGGTTGATTTCCTAGTGAGCTGCGGTCAGGTGTGGCGGGTGAGGAGGAAGGTCATACATGGGATGCATGGCACGTACGAGGAGGCTTACGACTTCATGCTAACAATGCTGCATCGGATTGCCTAAGCCAATCCCACAGCAATGGGCGAGTTCACCCAATAGATCAACTTGCATGCCCCGAATATAGAGAAATGGTCCCTGCTTTACGATACGGACGGTTCAAGGTATGGAATTACGACAACCAACATGTTAGAGGTGTACAATTGTATACTGAAGGGTGTACGCTCCCTCCTGATCACCTCAATCATGGATGGGAGTTAGAACCGCACCATCGGCTACTTTATTAACAGAGCCATGATTACAAAGAAGCACCTAGATGAATAGAGGCAACTCTTAGAAGTCATGCACGCGTATGCGGAGCAAAAAAGGTAAATGCTTGTTCACACGTCACTCGAACCATAGATGGCATGTGGAAGAAGTTCAAGATCTGTTTGAGGGAGAATTACGTCATGGACCATGCAAGAGGCGATCACAAGCATACATGCACTATTGGTGAAGTAGTGACCTGCACATGCAACATGCCGATGCTCCTTCAAAAGCCTTGCTCCCATGTATACATCGCGTGTACTGCATGGAGGCAGTCCTATATGCAGTACATTTTGGAGTACTATGACATTCACTATTTGTGTGGGACTTGGAGCGTTGAGTTCAACTCCTACGGAGTGGACATGCATTACAGGGATCTTTAGCCAGGGAAGTGAAATGGGTGCCAAATGACACACTGAAGTAGCATGAGTGTGGAAGACGTCAGTCTCATCACATTCGCAATGACATAGATAAAGTCAATGTGGCCAATGGCAAAGGCCACGTAAGTGCAGACTATGCAAGACAATGGGCTACTCCAGAAGTAACTGCCCGAATAGGCCCACTTCATCGGCCGTCCCATAGAATTGTCGATTTATGTCACCTGTGTACTCGTTCATTCTTTATAACGCTGGATTTTCTTGGAATGTAACTCACAATGAATTATAGTTCAGCAATGCAAAGTGTGTGCATTTTAAATTAAGTTCAGTTCTGATGTTGCCACATTCCTTTCCATAACTTTTAATGCGAATTTTGTATGGACACTAATAGTATGAACACTCAAACATCCTTTTTCTATCTTCAGGAAATCGTACTACCTGATAGATGCATGGCAAACAGGGCTGGAAGCTTAAGGCATGGGGGAGGGCAGGCACAGGTTGGGTTTTGAGGCCGTGACCCTTACCTTGAATACACGAGCGTCTACGGTCCCCTGGACCCCTATAGGATAAGTGGTAACTGCTTAGAGGGGTGAATAGGAGGTTTTTAAATTTTTTTTGGCTAAATCATAATTTTATAGCAAGTATGAACTAATTAAAATTATTTTTTCACAAGACCTAAATCCTCATAGTTCCACTAAGGCACCATCAGAATACGTCTAAACTAGATACAATTTTAGCTACACAAGTAAATTTAATAATTGCTAGAAATATCGGTACTACCACACCTACTGTTCAATGGATACTTAAGATTCATTAAATGTATAGAAACTAGCCGTTAAGTCAAATATCGGTATTACCACACTCACAGTGCCCAGTAGTACTGATCATGCGGTAGTACTATACCTCAGTTGCGGTAGTACCAATTTCTAGGTGCGGTTATACTGCTCTGCAGTACTACCGTGCAACAATTGCAGTCATACTGCTCTGTGGTACTCCCGACCAACAACTTGCGGTAGTACCATTTCTGAAAATATCATAAATGCATCTCTCTAGAAATAAGCTACCGGCATGTAACTGCTAGTAGTACCGAAGGAGTGGTACTACAGTTCAAATATGTGCGGTCACATTGGTATCAAAGGAAAATTCAGAGAGGTTTCAAAATGAAGTTCTAAATGCATACATGAACTATAATTGATCGAGGTGGCACAAGGTTAACTTCAAGATACTAGACATGACTCCTCTTTATAGTTCGATATTTATTCTATAAATTTGGTCTTTTCAACCAAACACTGAGACCGATCAAAATTATAGAGGTCCTTAGACTACAATATATCTTTGTCTTGGCCCATGTCTTGATCTATATCAATTTTTGATCTCCTTTGCATGCCTTTTCCATGACATCAACATAATCCGGGACTAAGCCTTTCAATCATCTTAATAAAACATGTTAGTCCCTTTAATCATTATCGTTATTAATTACCAAAATAATTTTTTAGAGACCTAAATTCTTCAATCTCCCCTTTTGGTAATTGATGATAACCTAGATAATATGGATTAATTGAAAATTTTGAATATACATCTAGTTTGAGAACAAGTTGTATATTGTAAATTTTTGACTTTTGATTAGTAAGTAATTCTTGAGATGAGCTCAAAGGAGATAAATAATTAGTTTCTCTCAAAGTCAACAACAAATAAACAAAACTCCCCATAAATATGTACATATAGGTCAATGAAATGATATTCATGCACATTTGTTCAAATTTTAGGAAATTTTGGCTAAGTTTTCTTTATTATTGATTTTGTGGAAGCATGTCAAATATGAATAAAAATAATTAATATGAGCACAAACAAGATGAGATGATATAGCATAATCACGAGTTAATATAGCATAAGCAACAAAGTAGCACATACAACATTTAACACATAACAAAGTAGAACAAAGCAACTATTACAAGTTCATCATACTGATCATAAGCGAAGTGCATACAAGCAAAATATCCTAATATAAATAACTATATAATTGATAACATTTAAACTTCATCTTCATCTTCACTTGCTTTCTTCATCTTCATCCTCATCTCTCCCCTTTCAAGTACCAAAAACCCATTAGTTGGGGAAGAATCACGACAGTGATGTTAGCGATACTGGAGTGGCAACAAAGGTTGCACCAGCTACAAGATCGATGAGAACACATGCACAAGCGCACTCACATGCTAAGTCAAAGTAGCTAACTGATAATTTTTCTCACACTGAGCATCTCGAATCTCCATGAGTGTGGTTGATTTGCGTGAGAGCTTGAAGGATGGGATCTAATGCTTAAGCTTGCTCTTGCGCTTATTGTTGTGGATGCTCTTGCTCTCGAACAAGCTCTTCTTCAACTTGGGCACGTGAGGAGCTGCGGTTGGCACTGGAGGCCCTTCTTGAGGCTTGTAGGGCTTATGCACAGATGGCCTTGCCCCTCGAAAGTGTGTCCTCCTCATGATGAGAGTCATGATGTAGTAAGCATAATAGATACACTACACGTTATCATTCTTTGATGATGCAACTTCTCTAATAATTAAATTAACTACATCAAACTTCTTACCTTGCATCATAGATATGAAAATCGGACCGGACCGGCGGTTTAACCGGGAAAAACCGGAACCGAAGACTAATCCGGTTTGGTTTTATTTAAAGACCGGCTGTGCAAATGAACCGCTCTAAACCGGAAAATTCCCGGTTAAACCGGCCGGTTTTGATATAAACCGGATAAAACCGGTGACGGTTGAACCGGAGGGAAAAACAGGTGTGCGCTCTAGCAGCGGAAAACATGGGAATAATAGCGCGCAGGGCGGGATTCGAACCCAGGACCTCGCGCTGGTCAATCGGGTTTGCCCCGCTAGCCAAGTGGGCGAGCACCACGTTGTGAGGTATGAAAGTTAAAATTATTCTTAAGCTATCTGAACCGGCGGTTTGACCGGCTATTTACCGGTTGGACCAGTGAACCGTGAACCAGAAGCTCAAGCGATTCAATGACCGGTCCGGTTTCAATAACTATGCCTTGCATGCTGTAGTCGATTATGTTCTATACATGTCCACGAATCGCATCAAAATTGCCGCTCTTTGGGAAGAAGGTATGGTTGATTACCTGGTTGATCAAGCTTGAAAGTGGAAGAAGTCCCGTTAGTTTCACAGGTTTTACCTCACATTAGCATCATAAAAATCACACCAAGCCAGGGTTTGAAGTGCTAAATGAGAGTAAACCTTCTCATATTGACTTGAGTGGGTTCCAAGCGCTTGCTCAAAATCAGCTTTTGAAGTTTTCACCCTTTGATTTTCGATCATCCATACCATGTAGTCGAAGTCATAGGAGACAAAGACTGTGGCGTAGAACTGTCAGATCTTGTCCTCTTCATAGTCACATTTCAAAGTCACCAAATCTTGTAGTTCCACTGCATGGAAGAGACTATAGGCTTCGACAAAGCAATCAAGGGTGTTCAAGTGTCTCCAATCTATATACTTGTGATGTGTAAATTGCTTATGATGGTTGTAGTTTTGGTTGAACACCTCCTCTTGGAACTTGGTGTGAAACCAAGGGTCTGATGAGCTTGCCAGTTTCTCAAACTGATTTGGATGACGGAGTTGAGGATATTTATCACTTGTAATTTGCATGAGATTGAATCTTGGCTCTTCGGCCTCTGTCATGTCAGCATCATCAGCATCATCCTCATCATTGTCATCATCACCTTGAGCAAAGCTCTCCTCTTCCTCATCCTCTTCTTCTTCTTTACTTTCCTCCACATAATCTTCTTGCTCTTGTCTTGATGATTCTCCGCTATCACGGGCTTTCATTTTTTGCAAGAAAGAGTCGATCTTTGGGCCATTGTCCTCTTGGGGCACTAGGATTGCCCTCTTTGATGAAGACTTGTGCGAAGTCATCTTGTGGCAAGAGGACGAAGGAGCCACTTGAGAATCATAATGATCCCTTGGTTCGCCCTCAGGAAAAGCATTCTTGCACACAAATCCTTTAGTCCTTGCCATGATCACTAGATAAAGGAAGAGGAGATTAGGACAAGGAAGGATAAGACTCAAATAATTGTGCATAAAAAAAATCTAATTTTCTCTGTAGGAGCAGTAGTACCATAGTTGGCAAGTCGGTACTATCACCAGAGAGCGATAGTACCGCACTGCCTCGGGCGATAGTACCTCACCCGCAGGGTGCTCTTAGGGCATTTGATCAAATTTGATCTTAACTTGTATTTGGTATGAACCAACAACTTTGCCCAAAAGAATTTAATCTATTTATGCACATTTTACTCAAACCCTAGAAATGGAAATTGATACCAGAATTGAGGAAAGAAGAGATTCCAAAAGGGTTTACCTAGCGGAATGGATGAGAAATGATGCCAAGCACTGAATTTTGGCAAGAGATTGAAGATTTCCTTGATTTCCTTGAAGATTGGGACTTGGTGTTTTGAGGGAGTGAGAAAGAAGAGAGAAAAGCAGTTACTTTAGTGGTTTGAGGGAAACTGATTGACTGGATTGAAGAAGAGTTTGGGAAGCATAAGGAGTCGGCCATAACCATTTCTGGAACAACCAGTCAGGAGTGGTAGTACCACACTTGAGCAGTGGTAGTACCACAGTAGTAGTAGATGGTATAACTGCGGTAGTACTGATTTTTCTGATAAAATAGGGGTATGATAGGGATGGAAATGATCCTTAATATAACACTCAAATAAACACTTTTCAAGATTATTACGAAAGAGATAGACAATAAGGCTCAAAATAACATAGCTTTTATCAAACTAGGAATTTTGAGATTTTGAAAAGGATTTTTAAAACAGGTTCTTCATAACCTTAAAAACTCCAAATAAAAGCAAATGCATGAGGCATGAGTTCAAGCAACATTAGAAAAATCTATGATATTTAACACATTCCTCAACTTGCAAGACTAGCTCTCATTTTAGTGGCTTGATGAAGATATTGGCTAATTGATCATTGGTCCATATATAGCTAATAACGATGTCACCATTTCTTACATGATCTCTTAGAAAATGGTGACTGATATCTATATGATTGGTCCTTGAATGTTGGACCACGCTATTGGTTATCTTCAAGCACTATCATTATCACATGAAATAGGCATGCTTTTGAATTCAATTCTATAATTCATCAATGTTTGCCTTATCCAAAGCTATTGATCATAACAATTACCTGTGCAGACATACTTCACTTCGACGGTAGATAGGGCAACAGAATTTTGTTTCTTGGAGAGTCATGAAACTAAAGATCTTCCTAAAAGTTGACAACTACCCAATGCCCTTTTTCTATCCACTTTGCAACCCATATAATTGAAATCTGAGTATCCAATTAAATTGAATTTAGTACCTTTTGGATACCATAAGCCAATGCTAAAGGAATACTTTAAATATCTAAAAAAATTTTAATGGCCACTAAATGTCACTCTTTTGATGAAGCTTCAAAACGTGCACACATGTAAACACTAAATATGATATCGGGCCTAGATACGGTAAGATAGAGCAAGATACTAATCACGGATTTATAAAGCTTCAAATCAACTAGTTTACCTCCCTCATTAAGGTCGAGATGATTGTTGGTAGCTATACGAGTCTTGATGGGTTTAGTGTCCTCCATACCAAATCTTTTGAGTAAGTCCTTTACGTATTTGGTTTGGCTCACGAACGTGCCATCCTTGATTTGCTTGATTTGGAGTCCACAAAAATAGCTAAGTTCTTCAATCATGTACATCTCAAATTCCTTAGACATTATCTCACCGAATTCTTTACAAAAAATTTCATTAGTAGACCTAAAAATGATATCATTAACATATATTTGACAAACAAAAAAAATCAACATCTATAACTTTAGTGAACAAGGTTATATCAACCCTCCTACTTTTGAATTCTTTTGAGAGTAGAAAATCTCTAAGGTGCTCATACCATGCTATAAGAGCTTGTTTGAGACCATATAGTGCCTTGGAGAGTTTATATATATGGTTTATTTTCTTAGGATCCTCAAAATCAAGCTGTTGCTCAACAAATACAAGTTCAGCTATTCTACTTTTAAGAAATTTACTTTTGACATTCATTTGAAATAATTTTATTGAAACATGATGCAAAAGCAAGCAATATACGAATGGATTCAAGTCTATCTATGAGGGTGAAAGTTTCACCAAAATCTAAACCGTTGACTTAAGTGAAGCCTTGAGCGACTAATCTCGCCTTGTTTCTTACCACTACTCCACTCTCATCTTTCTTGTTCTGAAAGACTCATTTTGTATCAATTACATTGTGTTCCTTGGTCTTTATACCAAAGTCCAAACATCATTCTAGGCGATGTTATTTAATTCTTCATATATTGAATTCACTAAATCCGGATCTTCAAGTGTTTCATTTATATGTTTAGGCTCAAAAGAGGAAACAAACAAGTAATGTTTGCAATAACAAGCAGCACAAGATAGAGTTTGAACACCTAGGGAATGTTAGATGCTCCATCATCTTTCTTGTTTTCACTTCTTTAATTTGAATTTGGCTTGGCATAGTGGAAGTAGATGGTTCAACTTGAATAGATGAAGTTATATCATTTGCATCTTTATTTGGCATGATGTCTCCAATTTGCATGTTCTTCATACAGTGCCGCAAGCCTTCATCATCTACACCATCTAAATTTTCTTGTTTCTTCTTGAGAGCCATTAGTTTTATCAAATTGGACATCACATGTCTTCTCAATTAATCCGGAAGTTTGTTGAAGATATGGTATGCCTTGCTATTAGAAGAATAACCAAGAAGAAAGTCAACATCACAACAATTTTGAAATTATGTAAGACGAACACATTTCCATAAAATATAACACTTGCAACCATAGACTCGAAAATAGGATATGTTCGGTTTTCTTTTAATGAGAAACCCATAAGAAGTCTTTTTCAAAAGGCGATGCAAATAAAAATGATTTGTGGCATGATAAGTGGTATCGATTGCTTTTGCTAAAAAATTATCAAAAGTATTATACTCATTAAGCATTGTCCTTTTCATTCAATTATTATTTGATTTTTCCTTTCTACAACTTTATTTTGCTCCAAAGTGTAGGTTGTGAAAAGTTCATGCTTTATTTCAAGTTTATCATAAAAATCTTTAATTTTAGTATTCTTGAACTCGAAACCATTATCACTACAGATTTTCTTATTTTGAAATCAAATTCATTTTGAGTCCTTTTAGCAAAACTTTGAAAATACTAGAGGCTTGGGCTCTGTCTCATAGAAAGAAGACTTAAGTATATCTTGAGTAATTATCCATAATAACTAAACAATAACAACGCCAACTCTAGAAAATGTGCAAGTGAGGCCAAGATCACACAATTAAGCAACCTCTATCAAGCACCCAATGCATTCCACCAGTTTTGTAGTTCATCTACAAATGAAAATTCAAGTTTTTTTAGGTATCCAAATTTGTTTGGATGCTTGGAAGTTAGTAACCAATGGTTTGGACACCCAAATGATATTCTTTTTAGCGCCTAGTATAGAAGTGCTAATGAATTTAGTAATTACTCTACCATACTTGGATTTTCTAAGCATATAACAAGAATCATATATACCTAAGGAGGGAGTCTTACTAATAGGACAAGAATTTTGTATGTGTCCCAAACCATGACACTTATGATAATATTTGTCATTTTCTTTCACAAATCTTGTAGGGTTGTAAATTGGCTTTTTACCTTTCTTTGGAACAAATCCAAGCCCCTCCTTGTTGTAGGAACACTTTTGCTCACTTAATATCTTATCAAGGGTTATCTTGCCCTTGAAACACCTCTCCAAGCTCTTAGCATGTTAACTTACTCTTTTAACATATTATTTTCAACAAGTAGAGAGTCACAAGAATTAGCCATACAAGAGTTAGAGTCTATTTTAGAAGTACATGGCATGGCTAACAAATCATGACAAGAAGTGAAAGTACTAGTTTTAGAAACAATACAATGAGCAATTTTTAAACTAGAAAAGTCATCAATAAAATTGCAAGTGATGCCCACGTTAGAACAAGACATGGTGAGGTCCTTGAGAATGAGTGAATCATGAGTTTCCTTTAACTCCCCATAAAAATCTTTTAGAGAGAAATTCTCCCTTCAAAATCTTGAATTTAGATTTCTCCTTTCCAAAGTACTTATTCAAGTCTTCAAGCATGTCCATTAATTCAACATATGAAGGCTCATTATCATCATTTAATTTTACATTGTCTCATTTTGCCATAAGGCATGTAGAAGAGTATAAGAGTGATGGAGCCTCCTTGATAGTGATCCCATAAGTCTCTTCTTCTTGGAGGACCCGTCATCATCGGATTAAGAGTCGAAATACTCCTCATCGGAGTTACACTCTCTAATATGGATCTCACCCTTGCCATCCTTATGAAACTTCTTAAAAAATTTCTTCTTACCGTTGTATTCCTTTTTCTTGGGTGACTTAGCCTTGTCATCCTTCTTGGTGGGGCAATGTACTCTTTCTCATCGCACTCATAACAATGAATATTGTTATAGCACTTGTTGTTAGAGGATTGCACCCTCTTGCTCTTGTCGTAGCTAACACTCTGGTTTGAGTGCCTCTTCAGGAATTTCTTTATTCTCCTTACAAGGAGAGCCAACTCCTCTTCAGGGTCATCTTTATCGTCTTCCATCTCATCACTTGATTTCTCTTTCGCCTTGAAAGTGGTAATCTTCTTCTTGGAAGAGGATTGCTCCAAGAGCCTTTTCTTGTCTTTCTTGTACAACTCATTCGTGATTAGGTTGGCCAAGAGACCTGTTGGTGTCATCCTCGGCAACTCGGATGACTTGAGGAATAGTATCACCAAAGTCTCGGACTTTTTCGGCAAGGCCCTAAGCATCTTTTGAACAATATCAATATCGGTTAGTGTAGTGTCTAAGCCTTTGAGCACATTCACATGTTGTTGAGTCTTGAATACATCTCATTGATGTTTTCATGTGCCAACATTATAAATATTTCATATTTGATCTAGAGTCTATGCAATTTGGCCTCTTTGACCATAGAAGCGGCCTCATGAATTTCCGAGAGCGTAGTCTAAATCTCATGAGTGGTTTCTAAATTGCTTGCTCGATTGACCTCATTCGTGTTCAAAGCTCCAAAGAGAGTGTTCATCGCTTGAGCATTGGAGTGTGAATTTCACCCCTCTAGATCTATGGTATGTATATGATTAAGAGGCATGACAAAACTATCACTCACAATCCTCTATATACTCGGGATTATAGTCTTCAAATAAATAGATATTCTAATTTTCAATAAGCACAATTAGCGGCATTGAAAAGAGGTGTCTTTCCTAGGGAGATACCCTCACTAGCCATCCTTACTCTCTAGGTGGTAAAGCCCAATAAGAGAAACCCAATTCTGATACCACTTATAGGATCAAAGATAACTGACTAGAGAGGGTTGAATAAGAGGTTTTTACATTCTTTTGGCAAAATCACAATTTTATAGCAAGTATGAACTAATTAAAATTGTTTTGCACAAGTATGACCTAAATCCTCTAGGTTCCACTAAGGCACCACAAGCATATGTCTAAACTAGATACCATTCTAGCTACACAAGTCAATTCAATAATTGCTAGAAATATAAATGCTAAAAGTAAAGACAAGAGAGATAAACCACAATGATGTCACGTAATATTTTCTCATGGTTTTGAAGACTGGCTGGTCTTCCCTAATCCATGTTGAGGTAAGCCCAAATAGATTGGACCAGCTTCATGAATTAAGCTTAACTACCTCAATTTCACTAGGGTTACTATTCCTTCACTCTAGAGATGGCGAGTACTACATCACTCATAAACACGTCATACCTCTTCACAATCTTCTTTGAAGAGATCACCGCGCAAACTCCTCCAAACCGTCTAGGTGTCGGCAACCATCAAAAGTAATAAGCCAAAGATTCTTACTTCAAAGTTTTTAAGTGCCACAATGATCAGCTACATGATGCAATGAACTTGAATGCTCTTAAGAACCTCGAAATATTAAAATGGAGTAGATGAGTTGAAGATATAGTAGCAAGAGCTCAAGTGTATTCAATGAAGTCCAAGAACATCTCCTTGCTACTGGTGGGGAGGTATTATACATCCATGCACAAAGATGACCGTTGGGGTCAAAAACCCCAAAAATAGGTGATGCGTACTACCACCATGTAATGACAAGTACTATAGTACCTACTGTTCAACGACTACTTAAAGTTCATTAAATGTACAAAAACTAACCGTTAACTCAAATATCGGTAGTACCGCACTCATAGTACCCGGTAGTATTGATCATGTGGTATTACCGCACCTCAGCTGCAGTAGTACCGATTTCTAAAGGAGAGAAAATGCTTCAAAAATGCACATATTTGAAAATTAGCTACCGCCAACAAAGTGCGATCATACTGCACTTTGGTGGTATCGATCACAGGGTGCGGTTATACCGCTTTGCGGTACTACCGACCAACATGTTGCGGTAGTACGTTTCTTAAAAGATCAAAAATGCACCTATCTGGAAATAAGCCACCAACATGTAACTGTCGGTAGTACCGAAGGAGCGGTACTACCATTCAAATGCCTGCATCCATACTGGTTCAAAGGAAAATTCAGGCAAGGTTCAAAATGAAGTTACAAATGCATGTATGAACCATAATTGATCAAGGTAGCACAAGGTTAACTTCAAACTACTAGCCATGACCTCTTTTTATAGTACGGTATCTATTCTACAAATCTGATCTTCTCAACCAAACACTGAGACCGATCAAAATTATAAAGAGGTCTTTAGACTACAATATACCTTTGTCTTAACTATGTCAATCTTTTATCACCTTTGCATATCTTTGCCATGACATCAACATAATCTAGGACTAATTCTTTCAATCATCTTAATAAAATATGTTAGTCCCTTTAATTGTTGTCACCATTAATTATCAAAATTATTTTTAGAGGTCTACATGCTTCAACCCCGATCCCCTGAGACATGATCTATCACTCGAAACTAGCGAATCCTATACTCCTAGAAATTCCCCCTGTGCGACTACCCACACATCCCCGAGCCTTGGCTGTAATGCAAGCACAAACCGACACCGTGGTGCAGGTTTGTGATAACCATGTGCACACAGGATGTTGATTCTTTTGCTGTCCTCTGTTCGTATACTTCTACGCATGGAAGTCTTGTGCTAACCTCATCTTGCATGCACAGGAGGAGCTCCAGACTGAGAGGACCAATAACAATGAGCTCTACAGGCAGAGAATTAGGGAGAGAAACAACGAGGAGGTTGTGTACCATGGCAGCGACTATCATCTGTATTGCTGTTGTGCTAACCAGAGCTGCAATTGCGTCTGTTACTACCAAGACAACCAACTATGTCCACACCGCCCGTATGACCGCCACGCTATGTGGGTGCCGTACGGTTCCACATTTTCACCCTAGAGCTATTATAATTCGCACCTTTATTGCAAAGTGCTATATCAGGCTATGCATGGTCTATTCCTACAATTTTTTTTAGTAATATATCTTCATAATTTTTCTATATAACCTACTTTCCTCTCCTGGTTACTTGCTGAACTTAGATATATTTTACTTTGAATTTTTTTATCCAAGTTTCACCATGTTTGTCTGACTTAAATTTCCGTTTAATGACCCATAATGCAAACACACAAGCCTGCAAGGTATAAAAGCTTAAACTGGACGGCCAAGCAGCAGAGCTACCGAGTCAAGGCGGCTCAGCAGGCCTGCCTACCACACCCTTGGCTAGCCTGCTAAGCTGGCTCGTTCGGCCTGCTGCGCCGCTTGCGCATTTGCTATGCCCAAGCGCCCTCCAGTGCTTGCCAACTCCTACGGAACAAGGGAGGCGTGGTAGGTACCACGTGTCGGCCACCGCACCTATCGAGCTCAGGGAGAGAATTATTTTTACAAAAACAAACGATCGGTAGCTATTTTTGAAAAAAAATTGCTCCAAGACGATATTAGTGAGCAGTTCAAATTTCTGAAGATATCGGTGCAATCTCTTCTGCAGATTGAGTGAGATTTTCAGCCTTGTCCGTTATTCGCCCCATGCTTTTGGGGCAACAGAGCAACGATGCGTGCTTGCTTGTTCTGATGACATTTGCTTTGCTGTTATGTTTGGTGTTTCGCTGTGCTCACGAGCGTTCGATTTGATCTAATCAATTAGCGGATAAATCCGTGCGGATGAAGCCTAAATGCGTGGGTCTTAGAACTTGAGTCGTTCTGCTTTATGCAAAAAGCTAAAGATGGAGAAATTGGATGGGGACGGCTAACCTAAATTCGGCCACCATTCTGTCGCTTTTAAGCGAGTGATATTCAATTTACGGTGGGTTCTTTTTGACTACCATCCTAGCATAAACGCTTGCATAAATAAATTAAATATTAATAAATCGATAAATTATTTTAAAAAACTGTTCTAACATATCGTTTTAAAAAACGACAATTAAATTGTTATGTTTATTTATTTAAAAAACTATAAATCATAACATGAAAAGATAGAATTGTGTGTTCAGCTGTAAAGCTTTACCCGTTCGGTGGAACAGAAGCATGTGACCAATTTTTCTCTCTAGTCCTTTTCAATATTCTGCGTCAGTCGCAAGCGGTTAGGTGGCCACGTCAAAAAAAAATAGCCATTGAACAGTCCAGAAACCGTCCTCAGACGTGAGAAAGACGTTGTATTATGAGAATAATAATGCATTAATTTTCTCTATGAAAAACTGCGAGTTTGTCCAGCATAAACGGGCCCATACGAAATACTCTTCTACGGCTGCAAAATGCCGCATAAATACCAAATCAGCAATTGCATCTGTTAGACAATTAGCAGCGCACCGCTCTGTTAATTGAGGCTAGGAGCCTAGGATAAGTTGAAGACGTTGCCAATTGTGACCACTTAACCACAAGCATATAAATATATGACTAGATAAAAACCGCACGGGTTTATGAACAATGGTAGCATACTAGCATTAAGGGATCTCCCAATGAGTCTTAGTCAGCAATATTTATAACATTAATTAGCATACTAATTATAATTTTTTTGCTGAGGTGGAGAGAGAATTAAAGAAGAGGAAGAGGAAAGCCGTAAGACACTATTTGGGCAAACAATTCAACACACTATTCGTGGGCTCTGTAGCATTAACATTCATACCTACTCCACTCTAGCTCGTTACGCTTTTGTATGTCATCTCACTGCTTGGGGCTCCACGCTGGTCCGTTGCTTCACCAAGCCACTCCACCAATGCTTGAGCTCATCACCCGTAGTGCCCACCGTGACGATGCTACATGACAGAGGCACTGGCCACCACGTCGACCTCCTCACCGCACCTGACTTCATCATCGCACTTAAGAAACATCAAGTTTCTAGGCACAAAATCTCATTGCCCTGCACCGCCTCATGCCGTGCTCGTCGGTGAGGGAGAAGAGGTGCTGTAGCTGACAATTTTTCATCTGTCATCGCAACTGTCACCTTGATGTCGTTCGCATGCCCTCAAAGCACCACTCCCAAAACCTGTGAGGGAATGGCAGAGGGGGGCTTAGATCCGATCGGTGCTTGTGAGGGAGAGGAACGCTTGGATCCGATTAACGCCAGTGAGGGAGGAGGGTTCAGACCCGGCCGTGCGCCAGTGAGGGAGAGGGAGAGGCACACTCGGATCCGGCCGATGCCGATGAGGGAGAGGCACGCTCGGATCTGGTCGGCGTCGGTAAGGGAGAGGGAGAGAGCGGCCTGGATCCGGCCGACGCCGGTGAGGTGGAGGGAGAGGGGGCTCGGATTCGACAGGTGCTGGTAAGGGGGAGAGGAGTGCTCAAGAGAGGGGGCTCGGATTTGGCCGGCACGGATGAGGGGGAGAGAGAGGAGCAATTGAATCTAGCTGGCACCGATAAGGGAAAGGGAGAGGAGCTCAGATCAAGCTAGTATCGGTGAGGGAGAGGGCTCGAATATGACGCTGGTGAGGGAGAGGGTGAGAGAGAGGGGTTGAGGTGGATGAATTTATTGCTTAGGCCCATAGATAGATATTACCACTGAATGAGTTATGTCTTTGGTTATTCTTAGAAAATGTGAAAAGCATAAACATTTCTTTGATGCCTTACCATGCCGCATTATACGAGGGCCCCACCGGAAAAGCTCGCGGGGACACTGCCACATCGGACCACAGTAATGAACACTCATCCCACCACGCTGCCTTGCACACAAACGCACGCAACACAGCACAAACGCCGGCTGGTTCGGTCCACTAGTAGCTACTTGACGGCGACGGCGACGGCCAGAGCCGGGAGAAGGTCGACGAGACGGCGATGCCGGCCATGTTGATCCCCTTGGTGCCCCAGTCCGGCACCGGCACCCACCGCCACTCGCCGCGCGCGCGGTCGTACGACAGCCACACCAGGTCCCAGGCGCCCCTGCAGTTGGAGATGAGCACCAGCCTGATCACCCCCTCCCTCTCGGCCAGCAGCCCGGTCATCACGGCGTACGGCTTCCTGAACCCTTCGACCAGTTCGGCCTGCACGGTGGAGACCAGCTGCCAGTCGCCTCTCACAGCCGAGCCGAATCCGTACAGGTCCACTCCGGCCACCACCTTCACTCGGGTCCTGCTCGGCTCGTCGATCACCGTCGATCGGACCACCACCGCGCTCCCGTCGCCATACACGTGGAGCCGGTCATGGCCCGCGGTGTTCGGGTTGTGCGGGAACCGCGGCCGGAAGAAGACCGGCCGGTCCACGCCCGGACCGGAGTACAACATCACGCACTCCGGCCCGGCGTGGGCCGCGCACAGGTACGTGCCGTCCGGACTGGCCGGCACGGATGCCCCCTCGGCCTGGACCGCCTCCGATGACTGCCACGTGTCCGTGTCAGACTGGTACTCGAAGAGGAATGGCGAATTGTTCACCAGCTCAGCAAAGAGAAACCTTGGAGAAAAAACAACTGCGTCACATCAGATTTTATACGTACAGTAACGTTTTGATTTTTACTATGAATTCACTGTACTTTAAGCACTGTGAAAGACGAAAAGCGCCGTGGTAAAACGCACTATCTTAACTCTTACGTAGTAGTATTTGCAAGATTTCGATAATCCTCCGAGAGAAAAGGACGGGTACCTAAACCGGTTTGATCCGGGGGGATCGGCCACGAGCTTGAGGCCGAAGCGGCGCCAGGAGGAGGTGCCGCGGGGGCCGAGCGGGGACGGCGGGAGGCGGCGGGTGGCGCGGGCGGAGAGATCGACCACGACGAGCTCGCGGCGGCCGTTGGCGGCGAAGAGGAAGGAGCTTCCGGAGGCGGCGAGGAAGTAGAGGTCCTCTCCCGGGGGCACGGCGGGGGAGATGATGGCGGAGACAGGGATGCGGAACCAGCGGCCGGAGGGCCCGTGGAAGCCCCGGAGCGCAGCGTCGCGGGGTGGGAGCTTCTTGAAGAGGAGGAGCCATGCCGCGGCCGGGCCGGGCCCGGAGGAGGCGGAGGAGAGGTGGTACAGGCGGCGGAAGTCCGGGGAGGAGACGAGGTGGGAGAGCGGGCGCGCGACGGAGCGGACGCGGAGGAGCTCCGGGAGGGCGAGTCGGAGGAGGATGTCGTGGAGGAGCTCAGATGGGAGGAGTAGGAGGGGGCCGAGGGCGGTGCTCGCCGGCGAGGGGTGGTGGTCGCCGGCGAGGGGGTGGTCGGACATGGGAGGGGTTTGGTGAGGTTTATTTTCTTGGGGATGCGGTTGTTTGGGGAGTTCGGTGGGGACTTTTATACAGGGTGGGAGATGGTTTTTGGTTGTTGACCTGCTAAGCTATGAGCGGTTATTTAAACTGTAGTTTATAGTTAAAATTTTTAAATTTTATATTATTTGTGAAAGACAGTATATAGAAAAGAATAATTACATGTGATTTTGACTGATATAACTGAATTCGATACAGTTTATAGTACAATCTATCTATAGACCATATCTTAAAAAACATATCGTTTAAAAATTAATTATTATAGTATAAATGATAAGCTAAAATTAAAAGCTATGTCGAATCCACCCTATAATTGCATTTCATCGGGTTTTGAGGTTTTTATTTCTTATTTTTTTTTCTATTGTGTGGTGGAGATGCAAAGATGTGTTTGTAGGGCTCACTTTGTTGTAGCTGAAGAAAGAAAAAAATTGCGTTTCTGTTTAGTGGGCGGTGGATGCTATGATCCCACTAAAATGCATGTTTTGTTATGCATGCTGCAAGTTAATTTAGTTGTCTCAATACTGCTTGAACATGTTTGAAAAAAATACGGTAAAAGAAAATAATATAATCCGAGTGACCTATGCAGATCACTGTATAGAGTACAAAAGGTTTTGTCAACAACATAATTTAAGAGGATATACTGTAATAGGACGTAGCATTAGCCAAATGTTACTTCAAAATGAATAGAATAATAGCAACTTGTAGACGATAACACTTGCTTTATATCTACATACTACCATGACATCTTGTTTGGCATACTTTTAAATTGCCAACCTTCTATCATTAGCTAATTGCACCACTTTCTAAAATTAGTAATTTCGATAAAAGATATGACGCTCAGAATATGCTCTTAGAATTCGGAAATGCTCGACTTCGCTTCCAAGGCTGTAGTCTTGTTGTTCAAGTAAAAAAATTATAATCTCACCGGCGGGATTCTCTCAACGAAACGGGGGGAAAACCAACAGAATTTTTTAGGGCTCCATCCTAGAGACTCCGCACGTGGCCAATCAAAATGTCCTACAGGCGGCACGTCATCATGCAAGCTTATTGTTGAGTTCAGTTTTTTTTTTTTTTGAACTTGTTGAGTTCAGTATTTGTGGTTGTACACATGGCACCAACATAGCTGTTCTAGGAAGGCCATCATTTCTTTTTCTTCAAAGTTAGAACAATATTTTGCCTATTCCAGGATGTTCTACCTAGAGTAGAATGGCCACTCGGAGAATAATGTTGATTTATGATTTTTTTTTTGTAGCTGATCTTTTTACTGTACTGAGTTAGCTTATTTGGTATAATTAAATTTTAAAAATTTTAAAAATAAAAAACATATTAAGCTATCACAGATAATACAAAAGAATACGAGAAAAAATAAAAAATAATCATAAAAGGATAAAAAAAGTAAACAGTAACCAAAAAAAAAAGAATGCCGACGCCCACCGCAACGCTGAGCACAGCCATAGTCAGCCGTGAAACCGTGACCGTGACACTTGCTCCTTATTTTATTTTATACACAACTATACATGTATATATATACCCCATTTCAATATACACACATACTGTATGCATATCAGCTTCATAGAGAAACTAGAAGTTATATTCGATGTTTTCTTGTATTTTCAATCATGCGTCGATCAAGGCACTGTGGAGAGTGAAGACTCCCTCAAGAAGGAAGAAGCAGCTCTTAGTTTCTTATCCTTTTGTTTTTGTTTTCTCGAGACTCTGATCCAGAGATGTTGACCAGCATCGCTTGCTTGGATACTCAATTATTTGGAATTATGGGGCCCAATAATTCACACAGCATTAATTTTAGTTCCCTCGACCTCGGCTTCACAGTGATGCAAAGTCATTTGGAAGTCTCAAGGCATAATTTATGATCCTAATAATGTACACGTCCCTTTAGCTGATGACGGCAACACTTAGCTGCCTCCTTGAGTCCCGAAACAAGCATAAACCAACTACCTAAAGGAGGATATAACTAATATAGTTATTGGTTGGGCTAAATAAATACTCCCTCCATTTCATAATATTAGTTCGGCATACATGCACAAAATTTAATTAATATTTAATTGAATTTGATCATATTTGCCTCTATTAAATAGACATAGTACTATCACCTAATAGTGTAGGATCGAAATGCAATAGGAGGAATAGTGTCGATTAAATTTTTCAATAATTATTCTTGGTCCTTCACTTAAATGACTATAGAGTTACTGAGATTAGGATCAAGAACCAAAAACCTAAAACAAGTCACACAAGAAATCAAAATTCGAGGAAATTCAAACTCCAGGCGGTCAGATCGACTACCAGGGATGGTCTGACAGAAGCTTGGCGATCAGACCACTAGCACCAAGTCAGTCTAACCAAAGGTGGCGGTTGGACCAGGAGAAGGGGAGGTCTAACCAGCCTCCCTATTCAGAGCAACCCGAAGCAATCCACTTTTGGTGCAACTCCTAAAATACAAGTCCAATTTATATGAAATTTTGCACATACTGTTCTTAAGGTCTCATAAACCTATTCCAACCAAGAATAGTAAGAATTCATATCAAAGTTTAGACCTTTTTGAAGATTAAGTAAGATTGCACCAAAATTGAGCAAAAATAAAACATGGTGAATATGACTTGCTCATGGGTAGGAAATGACCAATATGGTTTTAGATATATTCCCACATATCACAGTAAGGAAGAACATCAAAGAAAACTAAGCAAAAACACTACAATCAAGAAATCACTTGAAGAGACCAAAATCAAGCAAAACTGGTTTACTTGAAGAACTTGCCAGCTAGGTGTCCCGATGAATGGGGATTGATCTCTATCTCTTATACGTCCTTGGCATAATAAGATCACGAAAGAGAAGGGAGAAAATCAAAACTAACCAAATCAAGTGCAAATCAACTAAGACAAGAGAAATACATTGGAAAAGAACAAAATAGATATATTGCTACTTGAGAATGCAATTTTTACAGTCACTCTATCTGGAGTACAAGAGAGCACACCACATCACTCAACTTCTTAAACCCTAACTCTAGAACACTTGACTTCCATGAGCAAGATTGGATGGTTAATTAGCAAATTTCTATTCCAACCCGTTAAATAGATAGACAACCAACACCTACCTAATCCTAGTGGATACTATCCATCTAGCACAAATGGAGAAAACATGTCAACCCCACACAATGTGGGTTTTACTCGCACACTAAACTTATACACACTTTTCAAAGCACATAAGTTCGAATCCGCTAAGTCCTTAGCCTTGATCCAACTTGAACTTCTCAGCTTCTCTTTGACCTAAACGGCTTTTCCAATCACCGCTCAAGCGCCACGGTTTTTGATCTAAGGTAGTTATTGATATTTTGATCAACTTACCAAAATACCCTTTCTTGATTCAGATGTCAATCCATTGCTAGCACCCGCTATTTTTGCCACGTGTAGATGCACCATTAGCTTGCTATACATTGGCAGGTCTCATCTATTTTGGTTCTACTGGATCATGCCTTATTTGGACCAACCAAGCCACATAATGCAACACATCGCTCAAAGTTTCCTTTAATGTTTTTTGCTTTTCTCGAGTCATGCTTGAGCTCACGTTGGACCTCGAAGCAGTGACTTCAGATCCTCTATGTAAATCACACTAGTCCAGGATCAGCTAGTGCACACAATGGTAGCAAAGATACATATCGAGCATAATGACAAACTTTATTAAATAAAATAGTACGTGTCGAACCCTGGGTTAGCAACCTAGATCCTCTATGATTCTACCACACTATTATCTAAATCAGTAGATAGTGCTCATATATACATTACTGCATATCAAAATTTATTACGCGGAAGCTTAGTTTATACAGTAATAACTTACACATGAGCCGATTAGGCCGAAAACAAAGAATGCAACAACAGAAACTTCACACAGGTGGGACCATCAGGATTTGCCCACAGGCAGCCAACTGGAGTTCGTGACGAGGGAGGCCGGCGATGAGCACAGGCGGCGGCGTTGGATGGCTCCTATGGGTGGCTCACTGGAGGGGAGGAGAGCTGAAGGTAGCACCGGGGATGGCTTCGAGGGGTCGTGGAGGTACTTTAGGAGCGGGGAATTGGACTGAGGCCGGCCGGAGGAAGAACGGGTGGCGGTGGAGGTGGCTTTGGCCAGGGGCGAGGAAGAACGGTCGTGTAGAGAATTTCAGTGATGAAACTTCAATTAACTAAGGGGAAAGGTAGAGGACATCAGGGAGCATGCCGTGATGCGGATGATTTGTGGGGGCGATGGTCGAAGTAGCGGAATTGACACGCGGGTCACGGCAGCGTGCATAGACGGCTTGTGCAGAGCACGGGGAGGAAGAAAGGGAGGAAGGGGGATGGGGAGCAAGGATGCGAGCCCCAGGGCTTCCTTTCTAGCCGGGAGAGGTAGCTGGCCGTTGAGTGCCATTAAAGACGGGCGCAGGTGGAGTAATGTCGAGGCAGCAGCATTGAACGCACGCGCATAGGCAGGTGGTAGGGGCAGTGCTAGGCGTAGGGCTCGGATGCAAAGGGAAAACCTGGGGGTGATGCGCGAAACCAGGGGTAGGCTGCTTGACACAGAGTGAGGCAGCGGGCGCACGAGGCTGGTCCATTGGCCGAGTGTAGAGGGCATGGCCGAGTGTATGCGCCAAACGCGGGGCGCTGCGCCGGCTGAACAGGGGAAGGGAGCGGAGGGCGCCGGGGTGGGCACTCGCGACACACATGATTGGGCCGAAGAGAGGAAGAAGGGGGGTGGCTGGCTGGGCTGTGTGCGGCAGTAGGGGAAAAAGAAAGAAAGAGGAGGGAAGGAAGAGCCCAGGGGTGGACAAGAAAATTGGGATGGACCCCAATTGCCTAGAGGATTTTTGATTTTTGATCAAGAGTTTGACTAGAAAATTTTAATCTAAGATTTTTGGCTCAATTTAATTTTCCAGTTAATTGGTTCTTTATCCAAGATTTAGTTTGGTTGATTGAATTTCTCAACACAAACCGAGTGAAAAATTTTGAACTAACTTCAAAAATTTTAAATAGCACGGGAAAATCAACAAAAGGTTTTAGGTTTTCGCAAATACAATAGTCCCATATTTTTGGGATATTGTAGTACGGCCTTATGGCCAAAGTTTATATCATTGCTCATTGGCAACGATAACAAACGAAATTAACAGCAAAATCAAATAGATAAATAGTGAAGCCCAAAAGCCTGCCCACAGGCAGATGATAGTAAGACGCGGTCTACTTGTTCTGATCCTCATCGTAGTCGAAGTAGTCCTCCTCTAAGTTGCAATAATAACGCAAGGCTAACAAAGGAAAACATATATGGTTATTTGAGTGTAAAATAACATTTAATGAAATACAATAATTAGATATGAAATTGCTGAATTTAATACAATAAGTAAAGATAATAATTTAAACAAACTAATATCACTAACCTAGCACGGGCACGGGCGGAACCAAGGCAGGGGGCTCGATGCCGCGGGACACTAGGTCCAAAATTTTTTTTAGTAGGAATTAGCACCTCTAACCTATATGTGAATCCCCCAGCCCAAACTCAATGCAACCAGTTCCTTCTTTGAAGCAACGAAGAGAGCACTAGCAGCCCAAATTCTCAATAGCTAGCAACAGTACATGAGGCAACTGTAGTAGGCCGAGCCAGCCCAAGAGAGAGGATCGCAATAGTCCACGATGACCATTTGATCGATCACAAAGTATGTCACCTCACAGCAGCTCTCGATGCATGTTTGTCTCGTATGGTCGGCCAAGAGATGTGCACCACGTCCACCACACAGCTGCATCCAGCCAAGCAGTGACTAGTAGTTGGAGAATGGGAGAAATTGGCACCACTGACCAAACTCATCTGCCATCTCGCTTAGGCATCGCTTGGTCACCTTGCACCCTTGCCGACCAAAGGAAGCTTAGATCCACCTGATTAGTATGTACTTTGCACTAAATTTCTCCTAATTCTTTCAATTTGTTTCAAGAATAGAGGCTAAATTTGTGAGTTAATGTTTCAATATGATGATTGTTAATTATTTTTTGTCGAATTATAGAGCTAAGACTTAAGGTTTTAATTTTGATTTTTGGAATACTAGCCTACCTCGTTACAAATCGGAGATAAAATTGTAGTATTTGACCACAATGTTAAGTAAGTAAATCACTGGACATTTTTTTATTATATTGTTCTTGAACTATTGAATATACAGATATATAATTGTTTTTTCTCGATTAATTGATGAAGATTTTATGAATGATATACTTATTTGCTATATGGAGAAACAACAACTGACAAAAATTACCAATGATATTGTGGTTCATTGCTTTAAAACTTGAAAGAACATAAATATTAAAGGGTATTACATTAACTTACATTTGATTGTTCTACTATTTTTTTACTTAAAAACTTTAATTAATTTTATTCTCTTTTAACAGGCCTTTGAGATCGAATGATGTATTTTACTAATGCCGATTAACTTTTATCTGTGATTTCACCATCAATTCCTTTAGTTTGCTACAACAAACTAATATTATTATCAGGCTTCTTCATGTTGGTAAGGATTTCGATAACTATTTCTTTATCATCATACACTGTCATCGATTATGTTGAAGTATTGATGCTAAAAATTACCAAACATATTACTATTTAGCAAAACATTATTTAAAAACTATATATGTTATTATACGTATAGAAAATGGTAAACTCTAGTCATTTTTATTCTAGTTTCGGTTCTATCTAAAAGTATTTTATGAAAAAAGATTATCTTTCTTCAAAAAGATTCCACATTTCCATCTAAAAGTATTTTATGAAAAACCAAGTCCACTCAGCGTACCCATGACCGTGGGCACAGCTATCTAGGATAGTTTATACACTCTGTAGAGGTTGTACAACTTACCTATAATATATGATTAACTCATATTGTTGGTCACTACATGCTTCCATAGGCGTGTGAAAGCATCTAGGCTCCTAAATTTAGGGTTTTGGTAATTAATGATGATTTATGAATATGGGACTAAAGTATATGCTAAGATTGTATAGACAAGATTTGTCATGTATGCAATGGATAAGAACAAGCTGCATGAAAAATGGACTTGAGAAGGATCAAGAGCCAAGGTACATGAAATATAGGATCGTTTTTTTATCGGTCTTAGGAGAAAAGGCAGAAGACCGAATGATAGGCTAGATACCGTACTAATAAGAGGGATTATTGAAAATAGTTTGATAGCATGCTTTGGTGCATATTAGATCAATTTAAGATTATGCATGCAAATAACAATATGTTTGAAAACTCACTGTGCTCTCTCTGCAAAATCGGAAGTACCGCCGGTTACTGCGGAACTACCGCAGTGCGATAGTTCCGGCGTGCAAACAGCGGAACTACCGCAGTGCGGTAGTACCGGTTTTTGTGCGGTACATTTTTTCCAGAGAGCACCCTTCCGGAGACTTAGACTCAACAGAAATCGGTAGTACCGAATTTTCAAAGGTGGAACTACCGCAGTGAGGTAGTACCGTACGGTACTACGGAACTACCAATTTCTGGTATGTTATTTCTAGAGAGCACCCCGAGAAAAACTTAACTGGCCAGAAATCAAAAATACCGGAACTAGTACGGTGGAACAACCGCAGTGCGGTAGTACCGCACTTACAACGGCGGTAGTACCGCTCTGAATTTAAAACGGCTAGTTCTGCATGTCTGACATAACCGTTACTGTGTGTTACAGTAAAGTACGGTAGTTGTACACTTTGTACTGTAGTAGTTTCGATTTCCCTGATTTTTCAGAATAAATTTTTGCAACGGCTAGTTTTGGTTGGTGAGGGTATAAATATCCCTCCACCTGCCTAAGGGCATGTTGCTGAATTTGTATTGATCATATTTGAGCCCTAGAGCATTCACTCTACTCTCTTTTCTCAATTGAACATTTATTTTGAGGTGTAGAGAGATTTTCAAGTGCATTCATTTCTAGTTGATCCATTTGCACTTGAGCGCTGTCAAGCAAAATTGATGATCTATTCTCTTGGTGCTTGCCGGCATCTAGACGGCGAGGAAGTTGATTGCGAGGTGACTTCTTCAAAGAAGATTATGAAGAAGCCCGAACCGATTTGTGAGTAGTTTGGAGCTCGCCATCTCCGGAGCAGAGGAAGAGCTACCACTCGTGATCGAGGAGTGAGGCTTAATTCGTAAAGTCGGTCTAAGGGCGCTTGGGCTTAATTCGTGAAGCCGGTCCAACAGCTACCAAGTTTGGCATGGAGGACGCAAAGCCCATCAAAACTCCCATGGCAACCAACAGGCATTTGGACCTCAATGAAGGAGGTAAGTCAGTTAATTTAAAGCTTTATACATCTATGATAAGGAGTTTGTTTTATCTTACCGCATCTAAACCCAATATTATGTTTAGTATTTGCATGTGTGCAATGTTTAAGGTATCTCCAAAAGAGTGCCATTTAATGGCCGTAAAGAGAATTCTAAGATATTTAAAATATTTCTCTAGTGTAGGCTTGTGGTATCCCAAAGGTGCTAAATTTAATTTAATTGGATATTCGAATTCCAATTATGCGAGTTGTAAAGTGGATAGAAAAGGCACCTCGGGAAGTTGTCAATTGTTAGGAAGATCCTTAGTGTCTTGGTCCTCCAAGAAACAAAACTCAGTAGCACTTTCAAACGCTAAAGTCGAATATGTTTCCGCGAGTATTTGTTTGCATAATTATTATGGATGAGGCAAACTTTGATGGATTATATAATTTAACAAAACGCCCCTTTTGTGTGATAATAAGAGTGCAGTGAAAGTAGCTAATAACCCCGTCCAACACTCAAGAACCAAGCATATAGATATTAGACACCATTTCTTGAGATATCATATTAGCAAAGGGGATATTGAAATTAGCCACATAAGAACCAAAGATCAACTAGCGGATATTTTCACCAAACCATTAGATGAAAGCCGTTTTTACAAGTTGAGAAATGAATTAAATATTTTAGACTTCTCAAACATTGCTTGAATCCTTGCTGCATGTATTTGTGTGTTATTTTAGTCGTTTGAGCATTTTTGTGGTGCTTTATCAAAGATTTTTGCCAAAATCTTGTATGTTCTTAAAAATTATTTTTGTTAGAATTCAATAGGTTTTCTAATATATAATGATTCTGAATGATTCTTCTTTGAGTGCAAAACTGGGGATCATTTGCATAAAATCTCAAATCCAATCTCAAAATCAGCAAAGTCCCAGAAAAATTGGAACTACTGTTGTTGCATATGTGGTACTACCAATGTGCGGTACTACCGCAGCCAAGCGCGGTACTACCGCATTACGATAATACCACGGGTAAGAGTGGAACTACCGATTTTTCATAAAGGGGGCGATTTCTCCTGGGATTCTCTCCCTATTCTTTCCAAAACAGTTCCCTCTCTCCTCATTCACTCATTTAACCCGAAAACTCTCCTCTCTCTCACACACACACACCCAAAAACCCTACTCAAATCTCCACCCCGATCTCTAAATCCGGTGGGATGTTCTTCATTCTTGGGCTTGAATCTGCATCACAAGAGTTCACCTCCTCCTTTCCTTGAGGTATTTCGGATCAAACTTCAAGTCTTCATCTTATTTTTGAACTCTTGATGCATATAGGTTAAATTTGAAATGTAGAGAAATTTGATGCTATATTCTTGGGCAAATTGCTAGTTTTAGTGATGTTATATGATTTAACATCGTTCTATTGGATCATATCCATCAAAAATATCACTTAAAAATATAGATTAATCTGCCCTAGAAACTTTTAGGAAAATCGGTAATACCGCTCGAGAGTGCGGTACTACCGCTGGGCGATACTTCCGTACCTGACCTCGGTACTACCGCGAGGTTCGGCGGAACTACCGCCCTCTACACTGCGGAACTACCGATTTCCCTGAATTTTCAAGATGTTGTCTTCATTCAATTCTAACCTAATTTTCATAGCTCTTAGCACTTCCTTACCTATGATATTATCTTATTTCAAGATGGCTCCCAAAACAAGAAATGCTCTAAAGAAGTCCGGGATTTCACCTCGAAGGTCTATGCTGGAAGCTCCGGCCATGTTTTCCTCTTGACAGGTATCTGTCCTTGCACTGCCTCCTGCTGAGCCAGAACATAAAGAATTGCCTGAACGGACTCTAGCGGGCAGTGATAATGAAAGCTCAAATGGTTCCGAGACCGAGTCTGATCAGCACATCAGCTCTCCTTCTGACAGTTAGGTTCCTGAAGCAGCAGAAGAAGAAGAGGATGAGGATATGGACACAGGACCAGCTGCGAATGAGCGTAGGTATATTCGTCACATGACTAGCAACGACTACGCCATCCTCAGGCACCGTAGGCAGTATGTCCTCCCCAAGAACACCACCAATCCTAAGTTCCACTCTCAGTTTCAAGAGCAAGTTTATGAGGAAATTTACCTAAATAACAAGCTTGCTGATCACAAGTATGTGAATTGGGATCATGTTGATAGGCTGGATATGTTTGACGGGGCTTGGCGCATGTTCAGCAATCCGGGATTCTCCACTTGGTCTCTCTAAAGTCGGATTACAACGAGGAAGTAATTCGCCAGTTCTGTGCTACCTTGTGGATATCTCCAAACTTTGAGAATTTAGAATGGATGACTGTAGATCAATACATGAGTTCGAACAAGGGAGAGCTTGAGGCACTTTGAACACTTTCTCCAGCGCACATGAAAAGGTGTTCGACAAACCTGCGATCCCACTCCATCAATACTCAGAATTTTATGATCACAGTGTGAGATTTGTGCCTGAAAAACTTTCTGGTCTGTGTTCCATTCCTAGTCTAATCAACCGGATCATCAATCACACTATTCTGCCCAAGAGTGGAAACTATGACACCATTAGAGGGCATGCTTGGAACCTGATTCGCTACATCACTACAGGCATAAGGTTTGATGTGATTGACCTTATGATTCGAGAAATGGACGCCTCGAAGAATGATCGGAGCCAAAACATCAATTATGCTCCCTACATTATGGCTCGCATCATTCACAAGACCAGACCGATTAGAGGCGGCAAGGGAGGAGTTCACAAGCCATACAAGCCTCGAGAGAAGTCCCTAATCTCTATTCCTTCGCGCCCTAGTGCGCATCCTGGAGCTTCCTCCTCTCAGCAGTAGGGGGAGCAGGGGCCGCAAGGGGAAGAGGCGACAATGGCTCAGCTCTATTCTGCGGTCATGGGTCTGAGTGGTAGCATGACTACCCTGACAGACAATATGACCACCATGAGCGGCAATATCTCCTCCCTCACCGAGCAGTTCTCCACTCTCAGTGACCGTATGACAGCTCTTGAGAACGCTGTAGCTCCACGCCACTACGAGCGTCGCAACCGCCATCGTCGTGACGCTTCTTGGTACTTTGATGCCAAAGGGGGAGAAGTTGAAAAAGGTTGGAAGGGAGGAGAAGATGAAGAACAAGATCAAGCTTTATCTTTTGCATCCTATTTATGCAATAGACTATGTGGTGTAATAACACTTTGAATGTTTATCATCTTTAATTTATGTGTGATGGACAATTATGTTATGTAACGAATTTTATGCTTCCTTTATATGCAATCTAAAGTTCAGTTCACGTTCATTATTGCTTTATAAAATTTCAAGTATTGTTGTCATTTGCTTATCATATACCATTGAAATTCATGTTTATCAAAGCCCCCAATATATTTATTGTTCATATGTGCAACTTAAACTCAATTTCGTCTATGCACATATTTAGGGGGAGTATTTCAAAAATGGCTTTAGAAAGAAATTGAATCACTTTAGACTTTTCAATAAAATGAAAGATTCAATTCTCCCTTCAAAATTCAAAAATCGAGTATGCAACTTGTTCTCATGCAAGTAGTATATTCAAAATCCTTCTTCTCACTTAAAATCCAAGTGTTGTCATCAATTACCAAAAAGGGGGAGATTGAAAGCATCTAGGCCCCTAAATTTAAGGTTTTGATAATTACTGACAATTTATGAATATGGGACTTGAGTGCACTTGAGTGCCGTCAAGCGAAATCAGTGATCTATTCTCTTGGTATTTGCCGGCACCTAGACGACGAGGAAGTTGATTGCGAGGTGACTTCTTCAAAGATGATTGTGAAGAAGCCCAAGCCGATTTGTGAGTTGTTTAAAGCTCGCCATCTCTGGAGCGGAGGAAAAACTATCACTAGTGATCGAGTAGTGAGGTTTAATTCGCGGAGCCGGTCCAAGGGCGTTTGGGCTTTCCTCAACGTGGACTAGTGAAGACCGACAAATCTTCGATACCACGGGAAAATATTGCGTGTCTTATTGTGATCATTTCTTTACCTTGCTTTAGTATTTTTATCTTTATTAAGCAATTTGATACATTGTTCATATTCTATATTATGCTTGTTAGCTTATGCTAGATTGATTGCTTAGAAATACTATAATTGAATAGGCTTGGTTCATATAATATTCTTGTCTTGTGATAAATTGCTATAACTCGTTTAATTATATAAGATTTTTATAACTTCCTATTCACCCCCCTCTAGTCGGTCATCTTTGATTCTACAGCGTGCGACTGAGTAATCATAATAAGGCATTTACAAAACTAAGCCGTCAACCTACCCACACCTCTACTAAGGTTTCATCCCAATAAAAAAATTCACCAGATCGGGCCCTCCTCTTGTGCCATGTGAGACTTCCTATGGCCTATGCCACGCTCACATTCAGCTTATAGCGATACTCAGGTTGAGACCTACTAATTAGCTAGCCAGGACTGTCACATATCAACCTTGTGGTATGTGAATAGAACTTTGTAGCAGTAACTCATAGACTGATCCTTAATTGACTTAGGCACTTCCCACATACCCCCCATGCCTAGCATCCATGTCGAGCCACCGAGTAATAACTATGCTAGCAAGCACCCACCATCTAACCATTTGCCTAAATTTATACCAAATTTTATATTTTATTTTAAAATATTCCATAGACTTTTTTGACTCATTGGAGTTAAGAATACATTTAAAAAGCTTATCATTTTATACAGATATAAATATTTTCTACAAAATTCTCTAGCCATACTAGTGTATTAACTAGAGTTTTATTCTATGGTGACAAAAGGTAGGAATTCATAATGTCAAAGGTGTCACAACAACTGGGTAATAACATAAGTAGGAATTAAAATACTGTGATTAAAATTAATCATGCAACATAATTTAAAATAAGATAATTTTATTTATAAACTGGGTTCAACATGGTCAAGATGTGTAACTTTCCTCGCTTTATAGATTGGTGTGAATCGTCGACGTAGAATTCTTCCGAATCATCGTTGTCTACACGTGAAAATAAACCACCGAATTCAAATAAACTCCAAAAATTTTAAAACATTATAGATTTGGATAGATCATGCTTTTAGATGCTTTTAGAAACTTAAATGGGCTCAATCAATGCTAGGATGAAGGAGAATGAGCTCTTGGTTTAAATCCTAAAGTTGAATAAAAAGGAATTTTTGGAATTTCTTTTCTAAAGAAAAACAAGAATTGTGTCATCGGCATGGAATTTAATTTTTGGCCAAATTAATTTTCTAAGGAAAATTTGATTTATGATAGAAGGATGACGTCAGCTAGGGTTTTTGAATTTTGGCCCGAGTTCGACATGTGGGCCCAGTCTTCATAGACCTAGTCCATGGACCATTTTCCTAGCCGAGGTGGCACACGAGTTGCATGGCACTTCTGTGGGCCCTAGGTGTCGACGTGGTGCGCACGTGGCTCCATGTGGTGGCCATGTTTGTCGGCATGCTGATGTGGGAGCCGATGGCGGTGGCACTTGGGTCCCAACGGTGGATGGACAATGAATGGCATGCAAGAGAAAGGGGTGAAGGGGATCTCACGGTACCTCCTGTGAAGTCTGAGGGGCAACAGAGGCGGCAGACGACAAAGAGATACTGTGGCGGAGCTTCAGCGGTGGTGTTGATGGCGTTTCGATGGGGCTGGGGAATGACCGAGGGGTGAGGGAGGTCGGGGGTGACACTGAGAAGCTGAGGGTGAGGTTAGTGAGGCTCGAGGGCTACTGGAGCAGTAAGGAGATCTCGCTAGTGCGGGGAGGGAAAGAACGGCGCGACAATTGCTCGGGCTTTGGGAGGAGGAACGGGAAGTGAAGTGCAGGGTGAGGGGGTGAAGGGGTTTTTATAGGGGTGAGGAGGGGGAGGGCCTGCAGAATTCCTTGCTAAAAAACTCGAGAAGCCGGCGACGATGCGAAGGGGATAAGGACAGGGATGGCCACGAGAAGGGAAGAGGCGAGCACAAACTGTGCGGAAGGGGAAAGGGATAAGGCGACAGTCGTGCGGGTAGAGAGAGGCAGCGAAAAGGTGGGGGCAGCGCAACGGCCAAAGCAGTGGAGATGACGCATGGGAGAGAGTACGATGAGATGGAAGGAAGGAGACGAGGAGGGCCCATGGGCAAAGAGAGAAGGGGAGAGAAGTGGGCGGTGGGGATGGGCTGATGCGGGGACATGGCTCGATCTAGGCCATCCTCGTGTTGGTCCATGCTAGCTGTGACATGCCTCATGCAACATATATGCACTGACCTAGGTCAACCAAAATTATCGCAAGACTCAATTTCCCAAAAATCAAAAACCAGCCGAACTAGAAATACCTCTGCCAGTCAGACCGCCTACCTTGGCTGGACTGATCGCAGATGGTGGAAGATCAGACCACTAGGGGAGACTGGTCTAACCACTAGTAAGGGGTGGTCTGACCGCCACCTCTGACCAGTCAAACCGCCAGGTGTGCAGATTGCCTAAAAACTAACAAATTTGTAAACTCAAATTTCCACTCTTCTGAAATGGCATCTCATATGATCCTTCAAACAGACACAAATGTAATCCAACTCCATTAAATATTACTTAAATGATGCGTGTCCTTGGTATGTGTGCCAAACTAATATTGTGAAATAGAGGGAGTAAATGAAATGTAGCTTCATGTTATTGTAGACAAAATATTTAAAGTTTGCAAAAATCATATGTACCTCCTAAAAAATTATGTGTAGCTTGTGTTTGCTTTTTGCACCAACGAAATAATGTTTCAGCACCAGATGATGATATTCAGGTTGACATGGTTTTTACTGCCCTGATTGTAAGGTTGTGAGACCTAAAATAATTTATAGCTATTAATCAAGATAAGCAAACCAAAGATTATGGTCAAAGGTTAGATGAAGATGCTGAAGATGTTTTTCAATAGGTCCAAAAAGATGCTTTCGTGAATGGGAAGTACTCATGCATCCATTGTGCACCCTGAGGAAGCCCTGATGTGGAATAGGGCTACTCTAATTCAGATGCAACCGCATTTAAGCTTACGTTACAAATATGATTTTTGCTTCCCTTAGTTTGTTTGTGAATTGTGAATTTATCTCTGCAAGATTGATCCATGTCAAATTCATTAAACTTCTTAAAAGTTTTCATAATCACACTGAGTTACTAGATATGCTATGTTTAATGCTCACAAAATCCCACTAATAAGTTGTCAATAGTGAAACAACCCTTGCTCTTAATTAAAGTAAACAATGTAGTTAACTTAATTAAAAATAATTAAGGAATAAATAGAATAATTGTAACACATCTAATTACATCACCATAATTACAACACACTTCTTGCAAAGTAAAAATAATACAACATTCAATTATATACAGCGCATAAGTATTACAACCTGAATTTAAATAATTACAACAACTGCATAAGTGTAGAAATTAAAATTACAAGACTGCATCATTCATCGTCATGCATTTTCATGTGCATGCATACATGTGTAGTGGCATTTCTGAATTGTCTACCCCAAGTCGTAGTCATTGCGAGTAAGTTGCTGCCAAAAACCCTACATCGTTAAATAGCCCGAAACCCAACGTTGAAATAATCCAAGGGAGAATAAAAAGAGAAAGAAGAAGTTACCATCAAAACCTGTTTGCTTTAGAATACCAAAACCTTAATGCTCATCGAGATATCAGGACCATCCGAGGTCAGCCGGCACCTCTCGCCTTAGTAGGTCTCATCATCCATGAAAATCGAGCCAACACCCACTTTGAATTTCATCAACATTACCTCAAATAGTAGAAAGCCAAACCACAATGCCAAAATCACCCTAAGGACCTTTGGTTCATATTGGTCATCCCTTTTCACCCATCGTACAACAGCCTGAGTGGACGCTAGGAATAAGATCGAACCAAGCCAGAGAGACAGAAACAACATCTCCTCTCTTCTTAACCAAGCCACCAGCACAGAGGCTGAGCACATTTTCCTCACTCGTCATTTCCCTCACTCACCATTCCCATTTAACCTTTTGTAGGATTAAGGATAACCGACTAGAGGGGATGAATAGGAGGTTTTTAAATTATTTTTACTAAAGCACAACTTTAGAGCAAATATGAACTAATTAAAATTGTTTTGCACAAGTCAAGGCCTAAAGTATCTAAGTCTTGCAATAGCATCACAAACCTAATTCTAGGCAAGATACAATTATAACTAAACAAGTCAATCAATTAAATGCTAGAAATATAAATACGGAAAGACACGGAGGACACGAGAATATTTCCTGTGGTCTCGAAGACTTGCTAGTCTCTCCTAATCCACGTTGAGGGAGCTTGAACTAATCAAGCCGGCTCCTTGCACAATCTTAAGCCTTTCCTCAATCTACTATGGTAGCTCTTTCCCGCTTTAAGAGTTGAGCTCTGACCCTTCACAACTATGCCGGGTCTCTTCACAAACTTCTTTGAAGAGATCATCACGCAAACACCACCAAATCATCTAGGTTTCGGCAACTACCAAGATTAATGAGCCAATAATGCTTGCTTGAAAGTTTTTAAGTGCCACAATGATCAACTAGATGATGTAGTACACTTGCATGCTCTCAACAACCTCAAAATGAAAAAAAATAAATAAAGCAAATATGTTGAACATAGAGTGGCAAGAGCTCAATGTATTCAATGTCTTAGTAATTGGAGCAGGAATTTATCTGATCTCTAGGGTATAATCACTCGTTGCAGCAAAGTCATCACCTTCTTTGATAGAGTTGAAGAATTTCATTCTTTACAGCAGCACGAAAGAACATTTTGATATTATTAAGAGGCATGTACTTGGAGTGCTTTCTTATAAGCAAGAATTCTGGAAAAAATGTATGGGCCAAATTTGGAGATGAAAATACTAAATTTTCTCATGCATTGGCCACAGAGCATTATACAAGAAACTCAATCTCTCACAAATCTAGATCTGATGGAGAGTTGGTTGTGGATCATGTGCAAAAGGCCTCATTATTATGGGATGCTTTCAAAGGTCGATTGGGCACTACAATCAATCCTGAAATGTTTGCACACCTAGTTCAGCCTTTTTCTACCCAACAAATAGATCACATAATCCAATATATGTCCTCTAATAAAGCAGCGGGGCCTGATGGCTTTAATGGGCTCTTCTTTAAGAGATGTTGGTCGATTATTAGACAAGATTTCTATTATCTTTGTTAGGGGTTTTTCAACAAAACAATAAATCTCCAGCCTATCAACTCCTCGCTAATCACATTGATCTCAAAGAAATTGAATCATGAGAGTCTGACTGACTATTGACCCATTTCACTCTTAAATTTCTCTTTGAAACTGATCACAAAAAACCTTGCTGAGTGTTTACAATCTTGCATTATCTCTCTCATTCATGCCAACCAATATGGTTTCATAAAGATAGAACGATCCAAGATTGCATTGCATGGATATTTGAATACATTCATCAGTGTCAACAGTCAAAAAGAGAGATTATATTGCTTAAACTAAATTTTGAATAAAACATTTGATATGGTGGAACACATGGTGATCATTCAAATTCTTCAAAGAAAAGGCTTTCATTTGAAGTGGGTGCTGTGGATTCAAGACTTATTAAATTCAGGTACATCTTTCGTACTTTTAAATGGTGTGCCAGGCAAACAATTTGTCTACAAATGTGGTGTTCACCAAGGAGACCCACTCTCCCCTTTATTATTTGTGCTGGTTGTTGATGTCTTATAGTCAATAGTAAATAAAGCTTATTGACGAGGTCTTTTGGGTCGGCCTCTTGATCATGATTATTGTGATAATTATCCTATAGTGCAATATGCAGATGATACATTGCTTTTCATGCAAGCATCTACAAGACAACTTCATTGCCTCAAAGGGCTGCTATACACTTTTGAGCAATCCACAGGGTTGAAAGTTAATTACTCTAAGTCATGCCTCATACCTCTTAATGTGCCATCAGAGAAAGTTGATTTGTTGACTGGAATCTTTGGCTGCACCCAAGGTACTCTGCCTTTTCCCTATTTGGGGATCCCTCTTGGTACCACGAAGCCTGTCATTCGAGATTTTGCTCCACTAATTGATAGAGTAGAAAGAAGATTGATAGCAAGCTCCACATTTCTATCTTATGGAGAACGCCTCACCTTACTCAACTCAACACGCTCACACCTTCCAACTTATTACATGTGTTGCCTAAACTTACCTCTTGGAGTTATTGAACACATTGATAGAGCATGTCACCATTGTGTATGGAGAGGCAGATCCAACAACTTGAACTGTAAATCCTTGGCAGCTTGGTCTATGGTTTGTAAACCAAGAAACAAAGGAGGATTAGGAGTGTTACAGCTTTCAAGACAAAATAATGCCTTACTTCTCAAACATCTTTGTAAGCTCTATCATTGAATGGATTTACCTTGGGTTAATCTTATTTGAGATACTCACTATCATGACTTACTCCCTCATGCATCAAAAGAAGTTGGTTCATTTTGATGGAAGGACATCATGCATCTTAAGAATTTATTCAGAGGCGTAGCAAAATCTCAGCTTGGTATTGGTCTGTCTATCCTCTTCTGGCATGATCTCTGGACTGCATGCATCTTTGCATAGAAATATCCAAGACTCTTTTCCTTTCAAAATACTCTGCAATCTTAGTGTCGGATTTCATGTTCAATATATCAATAGCTTCACAGTTTTGCACCCCGCTCTCTTCTGAGGCCTTTTTCGAATACCATATTCTCATGACTGATCTACAACATATTATCATTCTACCACATCAAGACAATGATTGGCTATAAATTTGGGGAACAATTCTTACTCTTCCAGAATATCTTATAAACTATCTTTTCAAGGCCTTGTTACTTCGCCTGTTTTCACTTAGATTTGGAAAAGCAAATGTTTAATGAAACTCAAGGTGTTTGTTTGGTTTCTATTAGTGGATAGACTTAGTACCATATCCATGTTGCGTAGAAGACACATCTTTATGGGGGATGGGTGCTGTTGTGTGCTATGCAATTCAGCATTAGGGGAAACTATGGATGATCTTTTCTTTTGATGCCCCTTCGGCCAACTTTGTTGGATCAAGATTGGTGTCTTTTGGGGCTCCACAAATTAACATTTTTTTCTAGACTGCAAATGGCTCACCAACAGTTCCAACATCTATTCTTTATGGAAGTTTTCATTATTACAGTCTGGATCATTTGGAAACAGCAAAATGTCAAAGTTTTTGAGGGACAAACTCCTTTAAACTATTGGTTCTTTCTTTTTCCTAGTGAGGTAACTCTCTATGTGTGTAGCGTGAATGATGACCTTCAAGACCACCTGTCATCATGACTTGATTCTCTTTGATCTCTAGTTTTAGCCCTTTTAGGACCTGTATATTTTTCCTATTTATAACTTTTATTATTAATTTAATTTATTATTTATATTATAGGGATTTCCCCCTATAGTCCCTGAGTTCAAAAAAGTGTATTCAATGTGGTCCAAGATTTCTTGCTTATGGCTGGTGGGGAGGTATTTATAGCCTCCACCCCCTAGAATGACCGTTGGGGTCAAAATCCCCAAAAATCAGGGGATGTGGTACTACTACATTGATTGTTCAACTGCTACTTAAAGTTCATTAAATACATGAAAGCTAGCCATTAATAAAAAAATTGGTAGTACCACACTCACAATGCCCGGTCATACTGATACTATGGCAGTACCGCACTCCAGCTAGTGGTGTTGGACGGCGTCATGGACTTGATTATCATAGTTTTGATTTTAGTCCACGTGTTGTCTTGTGGAAATATTTTCGCCATTTCTCAAGTGGAGAATCTTGTTTTCTCCATCGAGGTGTGCACCCACGGCGAGAAGTTGTGAGTTCTTTTGATTCTCTTATTAGATGAGGTTGTGAGTTCTTTTGATTCTCTTATTAGTTCTCATCTTAATGCTTTCAACAAGGTGTTCGTCACTTTCCTAGAGATGTCACTCATTCTCCTCATCAAGTTGTCCACTCGTGGCGTGTCTCCAAGAATGGATTTTCTTACATGAGTCATTCATTGCACCATGCTTACTCTCATACTTCTTGTGTTGATGTGTTCAAGTTTTGATTTCCTAAGTACTTGCATACTAATCTTTCGAGATCTAAGACTCGGGCATCTTGTTGTTCTCATATGTAGGTACCGAAACGCGGGATAAAGAACATAAGCTTGATTGAGTTCTAGTCTTTTGCTTTATTATGTGATTGGGATAATTGATGGTTCTCCACTCCCTTTGATGGCCTCTAAGAGACATGTGCTTTCATGTTTGGCATTTTAACCTACTTTTTGAGCTATCGTATACATTTATGCCCTTATATTCATATTTGATCATAATTAGCATGTTGTACTTGTCCATATGCTCTCTTGTACCATATTTACATGTATTACACAAGTTACATTTTTGCCATGCCTTTTTGTATATTTTGCTTGTATATCTATGAGTTAGCTGATTGTTCATGTTATATTGATTTATGAGTTTTATTCTCATGAGCACGCATTATTCTTGTAATATCCTATATCATGCTCTTGTTTCTGTTTCATCTATTCATATGCTTACTTCATATTGTTATATTATGTATTTTCATGATTTATTTCATGTCATGTTTATTGTATACTTGGTATTATGATATATCAATTATGGATACATGAGATTTTTCATATTGCCATTAGTATGTGCTATTCGAGTCTCATCATTTGTCATGCTTTTTGCTTGCTTATATGTGCATAGGCTAGAATTTTGACTATAATTATCTTATATGCATGAGCTTGATTTTGTCATTGTGAGCATGTGTTATCTTGATATATTCACTATCATACTTTTGTGATATGTTGTTCTAGGTATCTATGTATCTATTAGATATCCATGGAAGTATATCTTTCTCTTGATCCTTATTAGCATAATTTAGGCATGTTTTTTCCTTAGCATATTTTATGTTTACATGATGTTGATAATATAAGTGGTATTGCTAATTATGGATAGATGAGATTTGCCATAGCATTCTTGCATATTTTGTCTTTGATTATGTGCTTACCATGCAATATATCTTGTTACTCATTTGCTTCAATGTTTAACACACACACACACACACACACACACACACACACACACACACACACACACATATATATATATATATATATATATATATATATATTAGAGAGAGAGAGCTTGATTTATTTCTCTATTATATAGTGTTCATGTTTTGCTCATTGCTATGCTATGTATATTCTTATTCATACTCAAAATTGTTTGCTTATTTATTTGAGCATTGAATATTTATTGCCTACCTCTCGTCTTGGATTATAGTATCCTTACTTATTATGTGTCTTAGAAATGGATTTGCATATCATTCTTTACTAACCCCAGTTCCAATGCACAAACGACTTTTTTTCTGATGATATAGGCTTTACATAAAAGAGAGGAGACCAAGTGTATAATATTGTAGCTGAGTACCAAGAGAGTGGTCAAACCCCCTGGTTCTGGAGTTTCTAGGTCCTTTTCTTCTGTGACAAAGGTTTTGTGTTCTGTGCTTTATTCTTTCCTTTGATTCATGCTTTACATATCATTTGGGGTTGTATAGTTAGAGGGTTGGTTGGGGTACGGATATGATCACTTTTTGCATGAGTCCCTCTTAGGCACATTTTGAGTCTTTTAGTTTGTGCTTTTCTCCAGTCTATGTTGAGCTTACTTCTTCAATCACTAGTATTCCATAGTGGAGATTTCTAATGTTTTATATTCGCTCCTTGGCTGTAAGTCATTCCTCCTAGAGACCATAGTGTAGAGCCTAGCTCTCTGTTTTTTTAGCCATTCTAGCCATTTCTTATGAGAAGAGAGTTTAGGGAGTGAATTTTGCTAGCTTAGATCCTTATGAGCTATTTCTTCCCTTGCAAGTGCTTTTAGATGTTTTATGTTGCAGTCTCTTGTACAAGTGCTTAGATCCTTAACTTTTTTGCATCCATTGTATCAGGGATCTTGTACAAATTTTGTTTGTACACATAGCAGTTGTCACTCGTGTTACTCAAAGAACAACTAATAATCCTTAAAATAAAGAACAACTTAGAGTAAATAATGGACCTTGGTTCTAAATCAGAATCTGATTTCAGATAACGAACTCCAAAGTAGTATCTCCACTCTCCACTGACGCTGCACTGACAGACATGTAAAATGGACACACAAGTCACAGCACATGTCCAGATTAGGACCCAAACCACCGGACGGGTCAGAAACCTTGGCCTCCAGCTCCAAGAAAAGAGCCAGATTAACCCATGCATGCAGACACCAAACAACAGTAGGCACTGCCTGATCTTTGAAGAGAAATGATTTTCTTTACCGAAAGAACAACAGCAAAAGCACAAGACTGCACAGGACAAAAGAGTTCTTGTCATAATATATACACTGAAGATGGGGGCACGATGCGATGGTGGTAAACAATTTTCTGATGACAAAGCAAGCACGCGCGGCGCAACATAAATTTGGTCTGCGATTATTCAATGGGAAGCAGTTGCGTCCAGCGTTTGTGGTGCGGTGAAAAGGCCAATAAATTTTGGAACATTGTGATGTCAAAGAAAGGCCCACTACTACTTAATCATGCTACACATCTATGCGAATAGAAGACCATTGTGGTGCGGTGAAAAGGCCAATAAATTTTGGAACATTGTGATGTCAAAGAAAGGCCCACTACTACTTAATCATGCTACACATCTATGCGAATAGAAGACCAACACTATGATTAAATTCTTGTCTTAGGGTATGTTTGTTTCAGCTGTAGATTTCGAGAAGCAGCTGATGAGTATCTAGCTAGTCAGAATCTGGAGAAGCTGGATAACCCCAGCTTCTGGCTACTAGTTCATTTTCTGGATTCTGTAGATTCTGGCTACTTAGAATCTGGATGAAAATCTAAACTGTTTGGAGGAGCTGCAGATTCTGGAAGTAGCTGCAGCCGCCAGAAGCTAAAACAAACAGACCCTTAACAGTGGAACTATACATGTGGAATTGCGGATGGCACTGTGAAAGTGAGATCCCATGCATGTTACTACTCACTTTGCAATTTGCAAAGCTGACCTATAAACTGCATAAAGTCATTAAACAAAGTAAGGGTCACATGCATCATCCGTCACCAAACGAGACAGGAATAGTAAGTTAAAGTTAGTGGTGTGGAGTGTGTAGGCTTGTAGCAAATCGTTAAAGCGAAGGCAGGCGGTGTGCGCGCGCGGTCAAGTGGAATCTTGTTGCCTTCTTGGACGCATTGTTTAACCCCCTCCGTGCTGCCAATTCACGTGGTGCCAAATGGAGGACCGAATTCCATCCACCAAAGTTGCGGTAGGGATCGCCTTTTCATTTTATTTTCCTTGGTCGACCGGTCTTTGCGGCTGTCCACATAGGATGAATTGACACCTTTTGCTGTCTTGCTAGGGGTTAGGACCCATGTATTTTATCCATCAGAGGAGAGGAGCATATCTTTGCCAAGTCAACTTAGAGCAGTTGAAAGCAAAAGTGGCCTGGCTTGGCTGATTGGCTCATCTCTCCAGGTGTTTAGGGGCTGGTAAGGCTTTATATTTTTGCTAGCGGCCCAGCTCGACGGCGTGCACATGGCCTACCTAATCAGCCCGGTCTGGATTGGGCCAGTCTGGCCAGCCGAAAAGTAAGCGGAAATTTCGGCAGTCTGGTAGTACTTTGGTGGCTACAGCCCTGCGGTCCAAGTCCGTCGGCCTCCTCGCGCCCGAGAGGGATCACCAACAAAACAGGCCTAGCGGGCAAGCCTAGTCCGGGTTTTGGAGCCGGCGCACGGGCGATTCAAGGTCGGAGCGCGGTGTGTGGGACGGGACGGGGATGGGCGCGGTGTCCACCGCACGCATGCGCGTGCACCGTGCAGTTTTGTATGGGTTCGGTGAAGTGCTCGTTTTTAGTGCGCTCGTGCCGTGTGGATGCAGTGCAGGCGTTGCATGCGGCATGCCAAGCGTGGTGGCATACTGCCTATGGCCTGCACGTAAGGCGTTGCACGATGATCCGTGTCAACATAAGTAGGGCGGAGAACGATCAGGATTCACTATTTTACTATATATATATATATATATATATATATATATATATATATATATATATATATATATAATAACATATATAATTTCTAAATGATATTGTGCTACATGATAATATGTACGGTATTTTGTTAGCATCAATATTTCAACATAAACAGTGGCATTATATGATGATAAAAAAATAGTGATCGAAATGCTTATCAAAATGAAGAAATCCGATAATAATATTGATTAGTTATAAATAGAAGGAATTAAGTGCAAAATCACACGAAAAATTGTTTGACATTGATAAAATACATTATCCGACCTTAATAGCCTATAAAAAGAGAACAAAATTACGTAAAATTTTCAAGTAAAAAGTAGTTAAATGATCAAATATAAGTAAATATATTATCTTTTAGTATTTACATTGCAAAATATATTTGGTAATTTTTCTCAATTTTTATTTCTCCACATATCAAATAAGTCTATTATTTATGAAATCATCACCAATTAATTAAAAAAGTCAATTAGACATTTGTATATTCAATAGTTCAAGAACAATATAATAGAAAATGCGCCTAGAGGCTTATTTGACATTATAGTCAAATAGTACATTTTTCCCTCTAATTTGCAACGAGCTAAGTCGGTATTCCAAAAACCTAAATTGAAACCCTAAATTTTAATCCTATAATGTGACAAAGTCAATCAACAATCATCATATTGAAACCTGACTCATAAATTTAGCCTATGTTCTTAAAACAAATTGAAATAATTAAGAGATATTTATAGTAAAATATATTTATAGTAAAGTATGAAACAAACGGGGATCGATCGCTGCTGTGAGGTGACGCGCTTAGGGATCGATCAAACGGACATCATGGCCTGTTGTGGTTCTTCCTCTTGTGCTAGCTTAATGGCTGGCTCGGCCTGTTACAAAGTCTTATGGGCTGAGGGACAACGGAGGCTACTCATAGACTACTGCTAGTTACTAAGAATTTGAGTTGCTAGTGTTTTCTTTGTTGCATCAAATTTGAGTTGAAGAGTTCATACATAGGTTGAAGGTATTTATTCTTTAGTTCAAAATTTTTTGGACCGGGTGTAGACCAAGTTGGCTCCGCCGGTGGTGACAAGCTGTGTGAACTTCTTTTGTCTTGTCGTACTGAGCTGCAGCTGCATCAAGCAGCTGGACAACTGGGGTGTGCAAAACAGGTGGACAGAAGAGAGAGAACTAGAACCGCTCCCTACGTGTTCGGTCTCCTTTTTCGAAGCCCGCATGGTTGGCTCGCTGCTTAGTCAAGGCCCACCTCCTCGACCTCCCAACCCAGGCAGGCCGCAGGCTGCGCAGCATTCACCAGTTTGGTACTACTTCGGTGGCAACAGCCGTGAGCCCGTCTGCCTCATCGCACGGCACGAATTGCCCGAGGGGAAACTGCACGTACGGCCCATGCCCCACCTCGGCCGCTCGGGCTAGGCACGCACCTCCCAACACAGCGGGCACGGCGAGGCCCGGTTATCGGAGGCGGCACGGCCGATTCGGCGCGCGGCGCGTGGGACGGGGATGGCGCGGTTGCGCGCGCCGTTAGTTTCCGTTCGGTGAGATGCTCGATTCTAGGTGCGCTTCTGCCTGTGGAGTGAGCATGTGAGCTGTGGACGTTGCATGCGGCATGCCAAGCGCGGTGGTGTACCGGCTACTGGCTAGGCCTGCACGTAAGGCATTTGACGGCACGCATGTGAATGTGCGGCGGTTTGCACTGAGGGCGCGGCTGGGCCTGTGGACTCTGGAGTACCAATAGCATACCATCGAGTTAAGTGATCACAGGTTTTTTTGCCTTCTTAATATGTCAATATCTGTCACATGCTGGCACCTGGCAGATGTGAATGTGAAACCCAGTCACAGCTTGACTGCAGGAGCTGAGACTGAAGCAAGGCTTTTGATGTGTCGTAGGGGGATTCATTCATGCACACCTGTTGTTTTTTTCTTCGATTTATGGCTACGGTTTACAGTTTTTGAACTATTTATGAGAAAATATAAAGTAACAAAAACTCATATGCAGTTTTGGTCGATATAAATAAAATCGTTACAGTGTGTATTACAATCAATTTGTATACACTTTGAAAAGATACTCCGTTTAAAAGCTAGTTATTATAGAAAAACCGAAACCGGCTTTTAGAACCTAAAAAGAAGAGATCTGGTACTACGTACTGGCCTGGTAAGCCAGAGAGCATATGGGCAAGGCTGCACTTCATGTGAGCTTTTCTCCGCCTGTCACATCTAAAAATCTATATAATTAACCCCCACTGCTACAGACAGGCCTATCACAGACGGTTCGGAACCGTCATCACAGACGGTTTTCGAACCGTCTATTTTTATGTGTCAGTGATAATAGGTGGTTATCACAGACGGCTCGGGAGCCGTCTGTGATAACTTACATTACAGACGGTTTTTGACACAAACCGTCTATGATAGTCGACTTTCACAGACAGTTAAACACAAAAACCGTCTGTGATAGACACGATATCACAGACGGTTCCTGTTCCGAACCGTCTGTGATACACGCAATATCACAGACGGTTCGGAAAAGGAACCGTCTGTGATATCGTGTCTATCACAGACGGTTTTTGTGTTTAACCGTCTGTGAAAGTCGACTATCACAGACGGTTTTCGACAACGAACCGTCTGTGATAGCAATTGCAACAGTAGTTTTATTTGCTATTTTTTGGCTAGCCTCAGGATATGCTAGCCATGCCCTCTGAAAGCAAGCAACAAGATATCACATACATTGCAGATTACATAGATCTGACAAATGAATCACATACAATATTGCAACTCAAAGTTACACAGATAAGTTAATTGCAACTCAGTGAATTACAAATGTAACAAGCGCCAATGGATCACATACAAATATAGAATGAAAATCGTCACACTGTTCTGACTAATGTTTGATTAAGCACACAACTGAGTGATTTGTACAATTGCATCCAATGTTTCAACATCTAATTATCACCATTGCCGGGGTAGAACTCTCCAGCCTTGTTTATACACTGTCCTATTAAGAACCCGGAGAGTGTTGCACGAATTTCGACGAGTTGGTTAAGATCATATGTACTTACGTCGAAATCCACCCGCTGTCGCTAGGAGCAATAAGTCATTAATTAGCATGTGTGTATATATATACATATATAATCAAAAAATAATAATTATTGCAAGAACATGACAAACCTCTGGATCATCGATCTTACTATCCATGATTTCCTTCATATGGCGGCAAACGTAGAATCTACATATGTTGCCCTGTAGTTGCTGGTGACACTGCAAAAATTGCATTACGTACATAGGTATTGTCAATTCTAGAGGCATTATAACAAAGTGTGATATAGGATTGTTGTGTTGTAGCGGGTACAGGAAATCGCGTGTTATGTCGCAGCGTGTCACTAGATTTGTCGTGTCTTCCTCCGTGGGCAACATAAGCGGCAAACGACCTACGTGATTCAAAAAAGTTAGCCTCGGCCGTTGCAAACGAAGGAAATATTACAATAGAGTTATGTATGGAGGAAATGAATTTACTTGTTAAGTACTTCTTGCACACAACTGAAGTCGTGGTTGCTCCTAAGTAGGGAATCAAGATATATTACCTTGCTCCACTTTGGTATAATCACAATCAAAATCCAGTGTTGCCTAGTCATGTACACATCATAGTAATTAATCTTAAGTTCATGCTGCATGTAAAGTATAAATAAAACATGTGTGGCAACTAGTGAAGCACTTACCCTTGGTTGAAAGGAAACATGGCGTACTCCTTATCGATGTGACCACGCAACTCCTCGTTATGTAATCTTGCACGAAGGATTCATTACCTTTGATAACTTGCTCAGAGACCAAGTGAGGATCGAGGAAACCTACCGGTTGTCGCGATCGCCGGACTTGTTGGATCATACATCTATGCATAAGGAAAGAGTAATGACATTTATCGGTATAACGTGAATGTAGAACTTCATTGTACAAGACACTTACGATTGTCCAAAGAACGAGAAGCGGCGTCGAGTTCGTCGAGATTGAATAGTAAAAATAAGTCTTCGAATGTCACGACGATGTAGCCTGTGTCGTGGAGGAAATGCTGCTCCGTATATTTCACAGTGAATGCACTCTGCCGGATTGGTTTCATGTTGAACTTCTCCATGTACCAGGCATGCAATGTATTGCAAATCATGCTAAGCCTGGGTAATTGTGACTCAGGGACCAACGACACTGCTAGAGTGAACTTCCATGGCACGGGAGGCTTATTTTTCTTCCCTTGAGTCTTATAGCCTCGCTTACGATACGTTCTCGGTGGCGTCTCGGCGGGAGCCGATGCAACAGGCTTCCGAACCGGAGCTGGAGGTGGAGCCACCGGAGCCGATGTGACAGGTCCAGGGCGATATCCCTCTTGGGACACTGGAGGTGGAGATCGTGGCACGAACAAATCGAGGGCAATGTCCCTCTTGGGCCACTGAACGAATGTGTGGACAGCATCCCCTAATGTCTTAATCTCTTTGTTTGGGGGCTTCTCAAGAAGGACAGTCTTAAAAATATCATTAATCATGTCCACCTGGACCTTTATGAAATCGGTCTCTACTTGTACACCGTGCACCAGCGTACTTGACAGCAATGGATACACCATCCCTCGCCCAGCGTCAACGGGAATAGAGCCAATAAACCTGACTCTGAGGATACAAGGCATGGGCCCCTACATAACGACACAAAATGAGTTAAGGCGTCCACCAGAGAGATCTATGCAGCACTCTAAAGAGGTGCATTACCTGAATGTCATCGATAGGTAAGTGGGCGTCGCTATGTTCAGTATTTGGTGTGGACGCGCAGCTCTTCGTGGCGTTGAGGGGACTGGGTACCGCAGTAGTAGGGGTGGGTTGCGATTGGTTGCGGACTTGTCTCAGTTCTTCCCTCAATGAATCTATCTCTCCTCGAAGTGAGGCAGTCTACTCTTGAAGTGAGGCAGATAGTTGTTCCTGAAGTTGAGCACGAAGCTCCTGTTTCATTTGGTCATTGCGGTACGCCTTGGATATCTTCCTACTCCTATATGTCTCGAAGTAATCTGGAAAACCGTGCTTTCAAGATACGTAAACCCCCAAGCCTCGTGTGCGACCTAGGTGCTCCTTGTTTTCCAAGGCCTGTGATAGTTCATAGCGACCAAGTCACGCCTTGCGTTAACACTATCCTTAGTTTTATGAAGAATGTTCAATAAGAGACCAATCAAACTGTCACATACATTCTTCTATACGTGCATGATATCGATGCAATTGCGAACTTCTAAGTGCTCCCAATAAGGCAAATCCCAAAATATTGATCTTTTTTCCACATGTTCTTCCTCAATTTACGCCCCTTTCCAAGCACAACGTTTATATTCTTGACCATATCATACACCTCTTTCCCGCTAAAAGGTCTTGGTACCGAGTCATCTTCTTTTTTTCCATCAAATTATTTTTTCATCTTGCGGTATGGGTGATACTTTGGAAGGAACCTACAGTGACGCATGTACACAGATTTACGCGAGTTGTTCAACCACACACTCTCGGTATTGTCTAAGCAGTGCGGACACGCTTTGACTCCTTTTGTACTCAACCCTGACAGGTTACTAAGGGCAGAAAAATTATTGATGGTGCAGAACAACATAGCGCGTAGAGTAAAGTTATCTCGTTTGTCCGCATCCCATACATGTACCTCTTCGTTCCACAGTATTGCAAGATCTTCTACCAATGGTGCTAGGAACACATCAATATCGTTGCCAGGTTGCTTCGGCCTTTGGATAAGTAGTGACATCAAAATATACTTCCGCTTCATACACAGCCAAGGAGGAAGGTTGTACATGTATAGAGTCACGGTCAGTGCTATGTCACGCTCATGTTACCAAAAGGATTCATTCCATCTGTACTCAACCCAAACCTTATATTTCTCGGTTCCACACCGAAATCTACAAACATCCTATCGATGTTCCTCCATTGGGCAGAATCAGCAACATATCTTATCATTCTGTCTTTCTTACGCTGCTCCAAGTGCCAACGTATCAATCTTTCATCCTTGCGGTTTGCAAATAAATGCTTCAAACGGGGGATTACAGGAAGATACCACAACACCTTAGCAGGAGGTCCTTGCTTCACCTCGATGCCCTTTCCATCATCAGAGTCATTTTTACGCTTGTATCGGGATGCTTTGCACACCGGACAAACATTTAAGCTAGCATACTCTTTACGGTACATGATACAATCATTCGGACATGCATGTATTCTTTCTGCTTCCATTCCTAATGGAGAAAGAATCTTCTTGGCTTGGTAGGTGGTTCTCGGCAACACATTTTCCTCTAGAAGCATGTCCGCTAGGAGACTTAACAATGCCGTGAAACTCTTGTCGGACCAACCATTGCTTGCCTTCAATTTCAGTAGTTCTAGAACTGATGACAACCTCGTGTATTGCGGCTTGCATCCCGAAAACAAAGATTTCTCCGAGTCCTCCATCAAGCTCTCAAATTTACCAAACTCTCTCTCACTTTAGTTCCCTTCTGCATCACGTAACATCTGATCCAGATTGTCATCCTGCGATCCATCCGCGGCCTCATGATCAAAAGCACAGTCCACAACTGGCATATCGTTGTCCCCATCGACTATGTCATAACTACCAGCTTCTTGTGTACACTTCTCTTCACCGTGACTGGTCCAACATTTATACCCTTTTCTGAAACCCCTTCGAATCAAGTGAGCTTCGATCTGCGCTGAGTTGCTAAACATCTTGAGATTATCACAATCAATACATAGACAGTACATATATTTTATCCACTTCTTTAACATATCCAGCTCGACCGCTCTTCTAAAAACAGACACGCCAATAATGTACTCTTCACTCACACGGTTCTCAATGTACATCCAGCTACGATCCATTTCTGCTAGCTACACAAGTAACAAATGGTTGCCAAAAATGATTATTACCACAACTACATAGCATATAAATTATCATCTCTAAACCTTCCATTACAAAAACATGTATATAAGCATAATTAAAAGTAATTGAGTACTAACCTTTGATTAGATCACTAAGAAGATGGCGATATATTTTCACCCCCGAACTCCCAAAAGCCGGCCGCCTTGCTCCACCGATGCAGCGCAATAAAAAACAGATCTGTGTCGACACCGTCCAAGTATTAATAGTGCAATTTATCACAGACGGTTATTAACACGAATAATCAGTGACAATTCATATCAAAGATGGTTTGTTATACTAACCGTCTGTGATAATAGAGACATCACAGACGGTCAGTGTTAATAACCGTCTGTGAAGTATCACAGACGGTTATTAACACTAACCGTCTGTGATGTCTCTATTATCACAGACGGTTCGTATAACAAACCATCTGTGAACTATCACAGACGGTTATTAACATGAACCATCGTTGATATCTCTACTATCACAAACTGGTCGTGTTAATAACCGTCTATGATAGTATCACAGCCGGGTGGCAGTGTGAACCGTCTGTGATAGTCAAGTACAGACGGTTCCGTATGAACCGTCTGTGATTTACCCGTCCAGTATAGCCTGTTTTGTAGTAGTGCCCTATTGTCATTTCAAATAGCAATATGTAGGACCAGTATGGCAATAGAGGGAGATGAATGGTGCCTTCAAATTTTTTCTCAAGTATTCGTGATCGTCACTTCAATAGTCATGAGAAACTATGAAGATTAGAGATCAACCATCACACGCAAAAATCCAAGTGAAAACTGAGCAAAACAACCCTCGATGTGCCTGGATGATAGACTGGATAAACAATAGCAGGTCAAACAGTTACAGTAAAATCAACATGGGAATAGTAAAAATAACACTATTTTAAAACCGACTTAGTTGAAGCTGAGATTGTAGAAATTCTTATGATCGAGGCACAAGAACCCATGGGATTATAGATAAAGGTAAGGAGATCGAAGCCTTCATAGAACATATAGAGATTGAAAATCGTGACTATGAGGCAATGTTAGATGATGAAGGTTCTGATGATGAGCAAGGTGGAGGTGATCGAGTTGTTTCATTGGAGTGGAACGCATACCAATTCGACAAAGTAGTAGTGAGCGAAAATTAGCGGGTGGTCTGGGAGTACCAGCAGAACGAGATTAGGTAAGGAACGTTTTACAAAAGTAAAGAGGAGGCACAGGAAGCAGTTTTAGGCAGTGTCATTGAAAAGGACATTCAAGGTAGTGAAGTTCTACCTGCTTGTGTATGACGTGAAGTGTGAGATAGAGGGATGCCCTTGGCAAGTCCATGCATACCAACCTATGTGGGCCACCCATTTGAAGTGCTCTATAGTCGTTTCACACACTTGTATAGTGACAAAGTTCATGCAATCCTATAGATCATGTCTTCAAACTTTGTTGCAAATGTCATGTAAAGAGAAATTGTGGACAACCTGGATTTTGAGTCGTGTTCCATTATTCTTACGGTAGAGCAGGGGTTCTAGTACGTAATAAGCTATACTAAGGCTTGGAGAGCGAAGCAAACAACACTTCAAATAAGATTAGGTAAATTCAAAGACTCCTACAGAAACCTACATGGTCTACTCCAAGAAATACAACAAAGTAATCCCAGAACCAATGTTGATATTCTAGAACAAACTCCCTGGGAAGGTGATACTTAAGTGAGCTTTCTTCACTTTTGGTGCGTGCGTCGATGCATTCAGACACTATCATTGCTTTGCGTGGATGACATCTTGACTAGGAAGTACAAGGACCAAATATTGACTGTAATCACAGTGGATGGCAACAACCTGGTTCTTCTAGTCATACTTGCATTCGTCCAGAGTGAGAACACTGATAGTTAGTTCTAGTTTCTGAAGAACGTGAAAGATAGCATCATTGAAGACTACCCACGGGTTTGCATCATACATGATCGACATGTCAAATTATTGAAGGAAACTACGTAGCTTCAGTAAAGGAAAGGCGAGCCGTATCCATAACCTAATTTGCAAAGTAGGTGGTTGTATAAGTGGGTCATGAAGGGGTTGAGGCCTATTTATTTGGTAGCTATTGTGGAGTACTACGTAGTATTCCCAATTACGTTGTTGACCGAAGCGCCTTGGCTTGCATCTCCATGAATGATCCATAACTGAGATACTCGACTATGATCACGAAGTATATGAAAGAGAAAAGTAAGAAGGAGGATGCATAGAGCATTTAAAATGGGCATGAGGGAGATTTATTTCAAGGTGCTATGTCAGGACAAAGGTCATCGTGGGATGAACCAGGAGGCAATTACCCATGAGTACACGCTTGGAAGGTGTAGTTGTTTCTGCACATGCAACAAGCCCCGTATGTTGCATAGGCCATGTGTGCATGTGATGGTAGTTTGTTCAACAATTGCATATGAATCTGATATATTCTTGTCAGAATATTTCATGAAGGAAGCGGTGATGGCAACATGAAGCAAAAAAAATGTATGATTTCGATGTGGTGCGAGAGCAAAAGAGGTGGGTCCCCGATAATGAAAGGCTCAATGGAAGAGTTGGTTGTCTGTAGACCTGACATATTAGGAATGACATGAAAGAATCAGAAGTGGGGCCTCATTTGAAGAAATACTCCATTTACAAAGAGGTTGAGCATACTTTCAAATATTACCCTCGCCAGAGGGACCAGCAGGAAGGAGAAGAAACCCCCGAGATGAGATGGCTGGGACCTCCATCAACGGTGGTACCCATTGGGTTGCCGACGCTATTTCAACTCATATTGTCATGTCTATTATGGTATCTGTAATGTATGAACTACGTGGTACTAGTAGGGTAGTCTGTATGTTCGTAATTATTGTATGATCTATGCCTTATGCATAGCATATTTACGAACTATGTTACGTTAATTTACTATGATCTATTTTTTATGTGTAAACTAAGCTACTTTACTTACAAATTTATGTTGTGTTATGTTACTTTACTTATACTTTTACCCTGTAATCTATTACTTTATGTCATACTAACATCCTATGGTTTTTTGGACAGGTGTGGAAAACGATGCAGTAGCTATGGAGTGGTGTTACGAGCTACTCGATCTGACCATCGATGCCACGCACCACGGCCACTTGGCGACTGCTTTGCCTCAACATAATGAGGCACCCATCAAGCTTGCTTTGTTGTGGTTGTGCACCCCCATGAGGGTATGGAGGAGCGACCCTCATTGGATTCCCAAGTATATGAACCGAATGGGTGGATCAACCGTATCCAATACCTACCCTAGTTTACATCCACACTCTCCAAATCCGCTTAGAAGAGTTGCAGAGACGAGCTCCACAGGCAAAGGATCAGAGAGACGAACAACAAGGAGGTGGTCAATTGCTACGCCAACCAGAGCTACAATTGCATTTGCTACTATCGCTCAACCAGCCATGTCTATACCACCCTAACAACCGCCACTCCATGTTGGTGCCCTACGGTGTTCCATATTTGCCTTAGGGACGTCCGCCCACAAGTCCTATTAGATCTACAACCACCATGTCGTTTACATTCCACAAGACGCACATATATCTTACATTTAGTTTGGGTTGAAGGTTCATGTATGTTGCCATTTGTATCGTAGGAATAGTGAGGCAAATATATACACCTAACCAAACCCTACGAGTCGTGTAATTCGCACCTTCATTATGAAGTGCTATGTTGGACTTGAAATGGTTTGTTTAAACAAAAATTATTAATGCAACCTAAGATGCACTAGTCAAAATTTCTATTAATAGCTAGCTATTATTTCAAATCTACTAAAGCCAAAAAAAATGCAAGAATTTTTTAATAAATAATACATTTTTATTAAGAAAAATGTATTGTTTAAGAAAACAAAAATAACTCTGTTGCCATTTCAGTTGGCGACAAGTCCTCTGTCGTCAGTTGAATTGATAACAGGGTCTCTGTCCATAATAAATACAATTTGGGATAGAGACTCTGTCATCAATTCAATTGACGACAGAACCTCTATCGCCAATTGAATTGATGATATAACATTATGACCTATGTCGTCAATTCATTTAACGATAGAGACCTACAGACTGTCACACATGACTCAACATAGGATCGTTATCGTCATTCCAAATTACGACAATAGGCTATTTATGTAATATTTTAATGATAATATATTTATATAATATTAATAAAAAATATATTATTTAAAAAACCTTCGAGGGCGTACTGTCTTGTGATAACTACAAGTTTCACTGCCTGCATCATGACATGCTGCTTGCATGCGTGGCGCTACTGAGTTGCGCACCAAGGCCCCGATCGTTTGGTTTTTTCGCCGACTTCTAACTTGACTTTTTCACTATTTACTACACTATTCACTAACTCAACTTCTGTGTGTTTTTCATCATTCTGATGTTTTTAGCCAAAAGCCATCGTATTTCGATCACCCCCAGGATGTATTGGACCTGACCAGCGAACTCGATGCATTTTTCTTCCTTGAGATGGACTTGATATGAAGAGGGCTTTGTACGGCCGACAGATTTCAGAGGCTGCAGCGCATTGCACGGCACGACTAGCTACGAAACAAGCGCACCATGCCACGGAATATGGAATTGCCTGTATGCGCTTCAGACATCAAAGATTATTTTGCACAGGTCTTCAGGGTGGTCAACAAGCCATGCATCACTAATAATAATTTAGGCCAAAGAATCTGCATCGGCCTTTCTACCTGAAAGCTGAAAAGTGTCAGGAACAACAGCAAGTACACATCTCGTCAGACAGGCAGAGGTACGTCCGATCGATGCCTACTCTTCAACTAATCTAAAATTCTTGAGCTGTCCCGCTCAATCAATACCAGCTAGCTTACCCGTAATCTCATGATTGATTGCTGCTTGGGCTGTGTGATGTTCTTCCGTTAATTGTATTTAGTCCCGGTCTTAAGCCTAAAGATCGGTCGTGTTATTCAAATCGATCCATCGCCATTTCCGGTGTGGCCTCTCTCTGTCACGTGAAAAGCCTAGCTTAGCTAGCAAAGTTGTCATTGAGGTATAGGTGGCTACACCAATCAGATTGTGCACCGTAATGCTACTTGGCACGTAATCGCTCGATCCTTGATAGGACCTTTGCTTTTAGTGACAAGTTAAGTTAAAGTATTTCCTCCGCACTTTTTTTACTTAACATTTTTTACTCTTTACGGTTTTTAAAGTGTGATTTTGATCGCTATTTTTTATAATTTTATATAAAATATAGTAATAAAATTATAATATTAAAAAATATTTTTAATGATAAATTTAATAATATAATTTTTATATAGTTAATTTAAATAATTTTAAATTTATTAGTGATCAAACTTTAAAAATTTGCTAGCACGGATACAAAGAAGTAAAAATCAGAGGAGCAGTACTGATCGCGCTGCGTCGTCTGGTATTTTTTTTCGCAGCCTTGTTTATTCATCAGTGCGTGGTGCTTGCTGCTCTACCTATAGGTTTTTTTCTTGTAGTGTCGTACCAGAAATTAAAACATGGACAACACACAGCCCAAAGGCGTTGTCTGGTTTGAAACGTTGAACCAACATCGGTCTTGTTCGTCGGATCATATCTGAGTGAGAGTAAAATGTCGGGAAGAAATCATATGATCTGTGACGAGTCAAAAAGGTCGATAACTTTTCAAAAATAAATTCTTAGTTATTATCAACTCTATAATAGCAAAAATACAACTTACAAGCTCATCAAGCTAAGAGTCCAAGAACAAAAATCAACCGAGAGACTCTGCACCACTAGTTAGATCATCAGCTAAACTCTGGTCTGATCGCTCAGCCGATTGAACCGACACCGATCTGATCGGGATTGTCGGCCGTACTACTCGGTTCCTTACGGTATGATCACTCGTCAAGGTTGAGAACAAAAAGCAGTGCACACAATTTGAAAAAAGAGCTAACTTCTAAATAACTTATCTAAACATAGTGAAACTTAGCATAAACCCTTCCTAATATGTTATAAACCTATTTCAATTATAGATCGTGAAAATCAATGTTAAAGTTTCAACCTTTATCCAAATCAAGGAGAGTTGCACTAAAACCGAGTAAAAGAGATAAATCTTGATTTTGTTTCGCTCGTGAGTTCTTGATTGTGAGTCATTGATGATTTAGATAATCTTGGATGTGTTCTCAAATGTCATGGTAAACTAGATCACAGCATGAACTCACGCTAAATCACTCATGAGAGCAAAACTCCAAATGCACATCTCTCTTGAGGAAAACTGGGTAAAATCAAAAACTCTCCTTAGAAGGTGGCTAGATGTATAGGATCTGATCTCTAAGAGATATCTTCACCTCTTACACGTCGTTGGCACTAGGAAAAGATCAAGAATAGAGAAATCCAAATAAGAATGATAAGCAAATCAAAAGTAAAAGAAATGATGTATTGCATAACTCACTTGAGCAAAATTTGAATATTTATTTTACTCGAAGAGAAAAATTTTACAATTACTCCCTCATAGATGGCAGAGGTCTAAGCCTAGAACACACACAAAAAGACTTCACACAAAAGAAACCATAATCTCTATTTTTTTTCTAGTTGATTCACCTCTCAATATGCACTAAAGCCTTATATAGTGGAGATTCTCACCTCCCACTTAACCCTAGCAACCAATAACCCTTAGTGGATATAACCACTTATAAATGGAGGAATCAGTAACCCACACATAAACAAATTTTACACTTCACATACTTGCATATTTTTCAAAACACGTCTTCTATGGCTCCAATAGCCCTATAAGATGCTCCATCCTCAAAGATATGACATAAACCACTTAGGCTAATGACGTGGTTTTGTAAAACGCCACTCTATTCGGTATTGGATAATTTCCTTAATTGCCATCCACCGGTCTTCAAGAAGATACGATGCCTGATACTTTGTCGCCAAGATCGTACACCTGCTCCGAGACAGTAACCACTTGAAGTGCCCGAGTCTTATGGCACACCACATCATACTATAGTCTGTGATACCCAATTACTTGCATCAAGATTGTATGTTTGCTCTGAGAACCATCACCACTTGAAATGTACAGAATCTAATTGTCACACCATATACACTCACTTACCTCCTCACGATTCTTGTCTTTCTTATGCATTTCTCCGCTTGAGATGATGCTCCACCTAAATTTACGAGATACGACATGGCCTTAGAATTCCTTCCATAGCCTCGGTCTTACTACTAATCACAACAATCATCAAGCACCTACATATCAAAGAATAAGCAATCGATCTAAGCACAAATGACATGCATTTGACTCTTATTAGCACAACATATGTATGGACACATACCATGACTAATACTTGTGTGGACTCCGCTATAATTAACACAACCAAAATCAACTCAACTCAGCACATTTCCACAGAGGTTGTCTGACTGCTAACCACAGCCCATTCATACTGCTAGCAACTGATTTTAAGCTCTCTCGGTAACAGAGGACCGGTCGGACCATGGCACCCATACCAGTCAGACCACCCAATACCCATCGGTCTAACCGGCCGTTACATGGCCAGTTAGACTGCTTGACACCCCGGTCAAACCGCCATTACAAGGCTGGTCAAACGGCTCTCCTCCGATTATATTGTAATTCTATTGCTGGTACTACTGTATCAATCACAATCCAAAATCTCCAAAGAACCTTCTCTAAAAATAGCTACTGCCAACTACGGGCCGGTACTATCGTATACTAGTCAGACTGCCACCACGATTGGTTAGACCACAAGCCGGTCAGACTGACATTATAAGGCTGATTAGACCGCTAGTAACAGGTAAAGATTTAAATTCTTAAAATCAAACTCAAACTTCGATATCTAAGTACACTCAAACTTCGATATCTAAGTACAAACATAGTCAAATACTTAGGATGATATTTACATAGTCTTACATAAATGTAATTTTCGGGTTGGAGATCGTTGAAACCCACCACCAATACTATGTGGTGCCGTAGCTCCGTTGATCTCTGATTCAGTTCAAGTGTCATCATCTTGCTTAAGGACATCAGATGCGTGATGTCCAAGCAAATTGACTGCAGCCAATAGCTAGCCCACTACATTGCTAAGATAACTGTCCTTTGGCAAATTGTATACTTTAATCATGAAAGATGATTAAAACCATTGCCAGAAATAAGTACTACTAATTCACCACCTGAAAGATGATCCCGGACCGAACGGGCGAAATTAGAAGCACCAACATAGGCTTTGCGGAAAGTTGAAAGCATTGGTACATCTAACAACGCAATTTACTCTACAAAATTTACAAATCAAGCGTTGTTACAATCACTTTTCTCTAGCAATGACTGAAAAAACGAACACCTTCTTGGTGAATTCAATTGAAAAAACGAACACCTTCTTGGTGAATTCAACCGGGGTTAAAAGAAAGCAAGTCCCAATAAGGACCATCTGGCCGTATTGCATGCATGTCTTGGGGACCATGTATACTTGACGCAGACGGGAGCATCTTCCTATTGGCTGTTGGAGTCGATCTCAATTTTTTTGGACGAGAAGACGGGGGAGATGAGATAAGAAAGACCGTTCGGCGCCTCACCTCCTTTGCGCTCCAAAATTTACAGTGTTCATTCTGCAAGTGTCGACACTGGATATTACTGCAAAGTTTTGCTATTTGCATGGTTGAACTCTGTGACTGTATTTTGAACTCTGTGATGCTCTTGGGAAGAATTGGAGACGGTTGGTGAGTTCGTTGGGTTGATGTCATGTGCCCCCTGAGTACGAAATGAGTGCGAGCTGATGACAAATCCACGAGAGCTTAATTAGGTGAGGTGACGCTTTCGGCACCGCTGATAGGCCGATAGGAGGTGCGAAGCAGGGTAAGGGGTCGCTCCACAGAGCATAAGTGTAATGGCTTCCAGCTATGACGGTTGGTTTTTTTGTTTAAAATTACATTGTAATAGTTATTTTTTTAAATCATTCAATTAAAAAAAGAAAAAAAATTGAAAACACCATTATATCTTCACAGACAATACAAAGAAAAACCAAAAGCAAAAAAAGTCAAAAAAATGAAAATTAAAAACTAGCACGTTCCAAAATAGCTTTTGATTTAAATAAACCAGAAACCAGAAAAAGTCATAAGCTGAAGCCGTTTAGAGCGGGGCCTAAGTACGGATGCATCTCTCACTTAGCAAATTCTAGTTACAGGGTGCCGTGCAATTAGGGATGGGAAATAGTAAAGAATTATCCGTTTTATGTATTATTCGTATATTAGAAAACGCGACTGTGGTAAGTAAAATCCGTCTTCAAGAATGTTCATATTTGAGAATATTTATATTCGTATTTAAGAATGTTCATATTTGTATTCAAGAATGTTCATATTCGTATTCGACACTATTTTATTTATATTCGATCCGTTTCCATCTCTGACGACATCTCTAGGGATGATTATAGGAAGCAATTTTCTGATGAACCAAGGTTCACAAGTAAGAAGTGAAAATTACTTTATATAATTTCCAATGCTATACGCTATACTACTAGTTTATGTAGATGTGTAGTCATATTACATAAATTTATTCTATCGAGATTTGTTATAAAAGTTTTAGGATATTCGTAAGTACATATTCAATTCAAATTCGTATTCGTTAAGACATACAATTTGTATTTGTATTTAAGAATATTCGACTTCGTATTTATCTTGAAATATAAATTCATATTTGTATCTATATTTATTTTAAAAAATATAGATTTATATTTATATTTAAGACTATTTAATTTGTATTCGATCTGCTTCCGTCCCTACATGCAATGACGCACGAGGACCACCCGATCATACAATGACGCACCAAGACCACCCAATCGACGATGCATGTTTGCATGAAAATTCTGTGCTATAAATTGGTGTCTATTAGCTCACCGCGATAATATAGAAGATTTGCATGAAAATTCCCCGTCATTGTTCGAAATCGAAACTCAAATTTCCTGTAGCCACATTTGCTTACAGGCAAAGCTGCAGCTTGAAAAGTAAATACGGGAGTCTCTTCAGGGAGGCGCGCGAAAGGGACCTTTCGCCCGAGAGCAGCGGAATCTATAAATTACTCACTGATTACCCTTTTCTCCGATCCCCGGCCCACCTGCACGAAGCCCTGCGGAGAGCAAATCTGGGTGCATTCTCGTAGGGACGACGCAATTACCCACTGATTTCCGGTGCGGGGACAGCAACAGCACTACAGCAGCATTGATTGTGACACATGGCAGTCCTATGACTGTTACAGCAACAAGGAGATTTCTCCGGGTAATGCCCGTGGGGCGCACAGCAATTCGTGTCTGTGCTAAATCAAGAAAGCATCATAACTCTTCGTGTCATCTCGCTCTCAACGCAGCAGGAGCTCTAGCTGCCTTGTGCTCTTCATACTTCCCTTCAGGGCTTAATGTTGCAATTTATATATTTTCGTTTCCCGAAATGCTATATTTTCGTTTAGTGCTAAAATGGTAGGCATATAGTTAACTGGTAAACCGGAATTAATTAGGGGAAGAAATTACTACGTATAGGATTTTTTTTTCTTTGATATAAAAAATAAAAATATTCTTTTTGTGCCATTTAGTCGTCCAGTGGATCGTGATCGAGTTAGTTGAGGTCTTGACAATAATATGACGAGAACAACTCTTAAATTTGAGGCATTTCCACATGAAAAGGGCAATTTGACTCTTAAATAATTACCAGTTAATTGGTGCATAGACACAGAAATAATCTTTAGGCATCTTCTCCTGGAAAATTACCTATCATCCAATAGATTTTATTTTATTTTTTGCGATGTTGTCGCCCAATAGACCAACTTACCCTATAAAATATATTTTTGTGATCCTTAAAAAAAATCATATTCACGTGACTGTGATTCTCCCTATCATTTACATATATTCTTACCAAGGAGTTGATAAACATTATCTGAATATTTTCTTCTAAACTATTATTCAGATTTTTGATTGTTAGATCAGAGATTCAACGGTCGTAAATTCTTCTATTTCTCTAAAAAAAAGAGACTATTAGGTCTCTAATTTAACGACAAAAAATCTAAATAATTATTTAAAAAAACATTGTGATGCTTCTTAATACTCACGCTACCAGCAAGACTCTTGCTCCCCGGCCTCCTCGCCTCGGCGGCTCTCACCTAGAATCCTTTCCTTCCTTCCCGAGGCCGGCCTACGTGTGCGACCCGTGCTCCTGCCGCCTCTCCACGTGTGCGCGCGCTGCCACGCGCCCACGCCCTTTCCAACGTCACTCACTGACCTTCCTTAACGCCGGCCCTCCATTCTCCTCTCCCTCCCTCTACATCTCCTGATCTACCCACACCGCCCGCCAAGCCCTAAGCTTCGTCACACACACGCCGCGCACGCCATACCATCCACCCTCCCACCGCCCGCCGCTTCCCCTCCGACGCATGGCCATGGGCACGTTCCCCTTCCAGTGGCCCGTGGACCCCGCGGCGCCCTCCAGCCTCGACGTCGGCTTACTACCATCCCTCCTCCCGCCTCAGCCAGCGGTGGTGCCCGACGACGGCGTGGCATACCACGCGGCTGCGGCTGCGGCAGCGGACATGCACGCGCCCTCTCTACCCGAGCTCGCCGCACCCTTCCCGTCCACGGCCGCCGCCGCCGCAGAGTTGGCCATGCGGCGCGAGGAGGAGGAGGTCGCTGGCATCCGCCTGGTCCACCTCCTCATGAGCTGCGCGGGCGCCGTCGAGGCGGGCAACCACCCGCTGGCGTCCGCGCACCTGGCCGACGCGAGAGCCGCGCTTGCGTCCGTCTCGACCGCATCGGGAATCGGCCACGTCGCCGTTCACTTCACCGCCGCCCTCTCCCGGCGACTGTTCCCGTCGCCTACCACTCCGCCCGCCACCGACGCCGCCGACCACGCCTTCCTCTTCCACCACTTCTACGAGGCGTGCCCCTACCTCAAGTTTGCCCACTTCACGGCCAACCAGGCCATCCTGGAGGCCTTCCATGGCTGCGACCGCGTCCACGTCATCGACTTCAGCCTCATGCAGGGCCTCCAGTGGCCCGCCTTGATCCAGGCCCTCGCCCTCCGCCCCGGCGGGCCGCCGTTCCTCCGGATCACCGGCATTGGCCCGCCCTCCCCTCCCGACCGCGACGAGCTCCGCGATGTCGGTCTCCGCCTCGCGGACCTAGCGCGCTCCGTCCACGTCCGCTTCTCCTTTCGCGGGGTCGCCGCGAACAGCCTCGACGAGGTCCGCCCGTGGATGCTCCAGATCGCGCCCGGCGAGGCCGTCGCGGTCAACTCCGTGCTCCAGCTCCACCGCCTCCTCGCCGACCCGGCCGATCAGGCGCCCATCGACGGCGTTCTCTACTGTGTCGCCTCCTTGCAGCCCAAGATCTTCACGGTCGTCGAGCAAGAGGCCGACCACAACAAGCCGGGCTTCCTCGACCGGTTCACCGAGGCGCTGTTCTACTACTCCGCGGTGTTTGATTCCCTCGACGCGGCGAGCGCCAGCGGTGCGGGCAACGCGATGGCCGAGGCGTACCTCCAGAGGGAGATCTGCGACGTCGTGTGCAGCGAGGGCACCGCCCGCATGGAGCGGCACGAGCCGCTGTCGCGGTGGCGGGACAGGCTGGGGCGCGCGGGGCTGAGCGCCGTGCCGCTCGGGTCGAGCGCTCTCCGGCAGGCGAGGATGTTGGTTGGACTGTTCTCCGGTGAGGGACACTGCGTCGAGGAGGCTGAGGGGTGCCTCACGCTCGGGTGGCACGGCCGGCCGCTGTTCTCGGCGTCCGCGTGGCGAGCAGCCGGCGGCGGCGGCGAAGAGAACAATAACAGCGACAGCAACAACGTTAGCAGCGGCAAAGGCAGTGGCAGCGGCAGCGACAGTAATAACAGCAGCAGCAGCAATGGTAAGAGTAGCGGGGTGCCGGGGCGGTTTGATTAAGGGCGTGGATCGACCGTAAATTGTACTCTGCAAATCTCAATGACAAGAAACTTTCGAGCTTAGCATCATAACTCGCGCGCGCGAGCTCTCTCTTACTGTTAAATTGTGCTTTTACTGGTATCTGCAATTTTGCGTATTAATTTTTAGTGACTCGACGAGATAGCATGATCAACACACGACATGCATGCACACTGACATAATAATAGAGTATGCTAGATTTTTGTGAAAGGAAACAGTGTGCTAGATTAAATGGGTACATAATTGAATACATAAACCTCCAATCGAATACCTTGGATCCGTTTTTGAGCTTAAACAAAGAGCTCTTTTATGGTAACCAGAATGAATATGAGACATTTATTCTCTTTAATCAAATGGATCAAATTAATTAAGATTTAATTCTACTAAGACCGACAGTACTAGCAGTAAAATCCTAAAATAGATAAAATTATAAGAAAAACAAGAACCACCTTGGCACTGTACCGGACATCGTATACGCCCTCGCGCTCTACCGCGCCGACACCAACGCCTCCATGTGCGGCGACTGCGTCGCCACCCCCTTCCAGGACGCCACCATTTTCTACGACCCACGCCTCCTCTGCTTCTCCAACCAGAACTTCCTCAACCCTACCAACGGCGGCAGCATTGTCATCCTCATAACACACGCAGAACGTGTCTGCGCTGGTCAAGGTGTTCGACGCCACCACGGGCGTGCTCGTCAACACCACCGCCGATTACGCTGCCGCGAACTCCTCCAAGTGGTTCGGCACGGGGGAGGAGGGGTCCGAGACGTTCGACAAGAGCAACCCGAAGATTTACAGGCTGGCACAGTGCATGCCAAACATGGCGCCGGCCAACTGCCGGAGCTGCCTCGAGGGTATCATCGCGATGATGCCCAAGTATTTCAGCGGGGAGCAGGGTGGCAGGATTATTGGATTGCCGTGCAACTACAGGTATGAGCAGTACTCCTTCTCCGGAGGGCCGCTGCTGCAGCTCCCGGCGCCATCGTGCACCGTTCATTCTTTTGAACAGAGTAATTCGGCAATTCAGGGAGAAACACAGTGAGCTTCTCTCAAGAAAAGAAAGCGTAGAAACTAAAGATGAACGGGATCGAATCCATTTACACAATGCAAATCTAACAGTTTACCCAATTTAATTAGATTCGAAGCATAGAAACAGTGATTGATTTCACTGTAGGAAATCTGAACGATTCTTGATTCGATACGTAAGTACGCTTCCAGCAAACTAAAGAAAAGAACTGTCGAGCGTGAACAGTAACACCAATCAAGGACTTTTTATCGTTTGTTTTCTTACCCTTGGCTTGTATGACAGTTGACACAAAAAAGAGCTCTTTTACGGTATAAAGAAAAGTCTATTATACACTTATAAATTTTTTATTAGTATTTTTCTGCTACTAGTATAATGTATTGTAAAAATTCCGAAAACAAATACAGTACCAATTTCCCCATGCTATAAATCTCTCGGGAAGCGAGCAGCTAACTTCCGCTGAGTTGGAACAGGAGAATTTTGAAATATCACTAGAGGGATTAAGGCTGCAGGCCAGCCTGTCACAGGGGCTGTACGTGCCTGAAGAGCCACATTCGTGCCTCGTTTCTAGAGGGATTAATGGGCCAGGGCTTGTTTGGTCAGTGCTCTGAGCTTCATGTCTAATAAAAAGTGATATCCAGAGGTAGCCTGACATTCTGATGATTTTTGTCTAGCTAGGCACATATAAAAATGTATTATTTGGTTAGAAGCATGTGCCTAAAACTGACAGATGAAAGCAGAGACAGTGGATCAGGTTGCCTGGGAGGCTGGTAACCATGCGCTCGTTTCTGGTCGCCTGAGCCTAGGAGCGAGCCAGGTCAGCAACCAAATAGCGTCCCAACAAGCTCCCAGCTGCGTCCTGGCCAGGCACGCGCGGCCCAGGGCGCGAACCAAATTCTATGGCACATGAAAAGAGCTAGAATAGTATTAATGAATAAACTGGGAATTATTGAGAATGAAAATTCCATCGGTAACGCTTTTTTGACGTCTTCTCCGCTCATGGAAGAACAGATTGCTACGCTGACAGCTCTATTTGGCTTGACTAATCCCGTAGGGGGAGTCGTCCCAGGCCGAGGGGGCTTTGTTTCATTAGCTGGGTGTTTTGTTTGTTGTGTGGTTGTTCGTTTAGTTGGGTAGATGGACCACTTTAACTCGAGCATTGTTGTGCGGAACGTTCGGGGTCTAAATTATATGGCCCGTAGAAGTGTTGTTAAAGAGTTGGTGGAAGATGCGGCGGCTAATAGAACAATGATGAGGAGATTTTGTCATCTTCTTAATGACATGGAACTCAAGGAAGTTTCCCTTGTTGGGAGAACTTTTACATGGAGTAATGAGAGTGATCACCCAACAATGGAAGAAATCGATCGATGATTTTGCTCGCCTGACTGAGAAGATTGTCATCCAAATTGCCTTGTGTAGCCTCTTGCTACCACTACATCGGAACATTGCCCGCTTCTTATGTCGACGGCTGCCAACTTTCTTGTGAAACGACGATTTCAATTTGAGTCATTTTGGACAAAATTGGAGGGTTTTCATGATGTGGTGGCCGATGCATGGTAATGTCACTCAGGGATTTTAGACTGTGAGACCATGTAGTCACCCTATAGTTGTGATGAGTAATTCACCTTTAGTTAAAAGAGTCTACGGACTTGGAGTTTGGTTCTTAAGAGTTTACACTTTTTCACTTGCTGTGTGTTGCCAGTGGTTTGACTGGTCTAGAGCTGGCGGTCAAATTGGCTGTGAGAGGCGGGGGTCAGACCGGCCTTTGGTTGGCGATCTGATCGGCTGAGGAGCTGTTTGAACGTGCGTTTGTTTGAGTTGAGTTGTTTGAGTGTGAGCATGGTATGAGTGTTATTGCTTGTGTGCACATAGATTTATTGTTTGATCTTAGGTTTAGGATTAGTATTTTGGTTGTATACTTTTTGCATTGTGCATTATATGGATTAATTGTGTCAATTGATGAATTGATGACTTTGTGTATTATGCAGTGTTACGTGACGGTTTGCTTATTGTTGTTGATTATAGGACTTCAAAGTTAGGTCATGGTGAGGCGTAGGAGGACCGAGATTAGACATAGGGTGGTGCTAAGGTCCAGAATGGTCAGGGAGATGTCGAAGATGATCAAGACTTGCGGCGTGGTGCGGGGTGGTTGCAAGTTCGGACGACGAGGAACCAACTAGAACTACCAGTGGTGGACACGACGGGCAGGGACGAATCCACCGTGGGTGATTGTGGGGGCTCGAGCACCCCCTCCTCGACGGCGTCGGCACGGAGGGGGAGGCGCCGAGGCAGAGGGGGAGGGGGAGGCCAGAGGCGGTCGGCGCGGAAGCGGAGGGGGAGCCGCAAAGGCTAGAGGGGTAGGCCGGCTCCAGTCGGCGCGGAGGCAGAGGGGGAGCCACGGAGGTCGGAGGGGGAGGCCAGATCCGGTCGGCGTGGAGGCGGAGGGGGAGCCATGGAGGCAGTCGGCGACTCGGCAGTGTCGATGCGGAAGCGGAGGGGGAGGCCGGAGCCCGGAGCCTGGAGGGGCTCGCGTTGCCGGTCGGCCTCGGCGCATCCGCCTTCGCCAGTCGCCACTATGCCCCCGCGGTATCCTTGCCTCTCTTCCGTTCTCGATTCATCTCCCGTTCGCTTTCTTTGGTTCCTCTGTTGAGTCTGTTCTGATCCAGTCTTTCCAAGGTAAAGTTCACAGCAATTTTTTGTTCTTGTTTTATGTCCTATGTGAGTGTGAAGTGTGATGATGGGGGATGTCATATGGTGGGATATTTTTCCAAGGTAAAGTTCATAGTGATTTTTTAAGAGTTTATGAACTTATGATAATTGTTTCTGCCAATGGCAAATTATTTCTTAGTTTGAATTAACTGAAAATTATTTGTGTGAAGATGCTTCAATAATTTGTGTACAAGATCTTATTCACATTAGAAATGAATCATTTGATGCTACAGAACAAGTGGTCACATTTTGTTAAATTGTCTTTTGTCTCTTTGAAGGAGAAGCACTCTGAGGAATCTTATAATTTAGCTTGCATTCTCACTCTCCCTCCATACCAAAGAAAGGGATATGGAAAGTTCCTGATTGCTTTCTGTAAGCATGACCTCTTATGCTATATTTCTTTAGTAGATTTTGATTCTCTTGTGAACCAAACATATTTCTGCACACTAGCATTTTGTTCAATGTTCATAGAGGAATTGTCTTTACTATGGCAGCCTATGAGCTTTCTAAGAAGGAAGGTAAGATGGGGACACCGGAGCGTCCTCTCTCTGATCTTGGTCTGCTCAGTTATAGAGGTTATTGGACTAGAGTGCTCCTGAAAATTTTAAAGAAACATAAGAGCAACATATCTATTAAGGTAAGCACCGTCTTCCTTTTGTTCTATCCAGCTGTATGGCTTTAGTTTTCATTCTACCATTTTTGACAGTTGATCGAACTGTGGTACAATAGCCAGCACTTTTTTTATTGGGTCAAGAAGATGCATTTGATCTACTTGATCTTGCTGATTGCTTCTCTCAGCCAAACTTTGTGCTACTATTCCTTGATTTTCACTAACAAGCAAATGAAACTAGGTATCTTGCAATTTTATAGCTTTGTCGCTTACTAGTATTCTATCGGCAGTGTCTTCTTATGACAAAAGACCACTGTCGAGCTTTATTGAAGCTTTATTTGATATTCCAATGACAAAAGACCAGTAAATATAGCTTTGGTATGCTTATGTTATGCTATAGTCTTAATAGTAGAGCTCCTCCTCTATTTGCATCCTGGATTCGCCACTGATGATGGGCAACGGCAAGGTGGACCGGGACTAGGCTAAGAGAGGAGCTGAGGCCCTATGCGGTCAAGAAAACCGAGTGCCGTCATGCACAAAGGAGAAGGAGAAGCATGTGGTACCCCAAGTGACCTAGGTCGCTTGCAAGCAAGGACGGTTCGGTAGGATCCGGACGTGTGAGAGGCTTGGCGGCAAGTCATTGGGGCCACATGGAAGATGACGAAGCATAGACTGTGCTTCATGGCAAAGAAAGCGGGAAACTTCGTAAAAAATGGTAGAAGGGCATTTTGGTAAATTTCTCAATACAACAAAGTGGCAATGTGCAAAACTACAGCATTGGCAAAACTACACCAAGTCCCAAGATGATTCCTTTGCAGTGATTCTATCTCCTCTGTCATAGCTTAGACCCAACTATCTGCCTGATAACTATTAACTGCCTCATGGAAACTGTTAGGCTCATAATAGACAATATCCTCAACAACTATCAAAGCAAAAATAGTTGTACCTCTACCTCTTGCAACAAGTGTGACCCAATCTCTTTAGTGTTATGGTGACCTTCTCTGCCTACACAAATGATGTTCTATACGAGAATCTGAAGCCTCTAAATCTCCAACTAAAATTGTATCCTCCGACTGACTATCAACTGCATCTGACTCATGCTCTGCATTATTTGTGTCACCCTAAACATCACCTACATACTTTGATAACAATGGTTGTTGCTGCTAACTGTCAACTGTAGTAGACTCGATCATTGGAGTCTCTACCTAAAATGTTACCCTTAGTGCTACCTGCTCTACCTTAGAACAACCACATGTAGAAGCTCTACCTGAAGTAGAAGTTTCTGCTAACTGCTGACAAGCTAGTGTAATGATCACCATCTCATTGATGGTTACAACTCTGCTGACGATCACCGTAGGGGGTATTGAATCTTTACACCACAAGTGATACCCCTTAACTCCATCACCATAACTAAGGAAGATACACTTTAATGCTCAAGGTTCTAACTTGTTTTTGACAAATGTGAGCATACGTTGAATAATCAAAGACCCTCCAGTGATCATATTAAGGTGGCTTGCTGGACCACACCTCCTCTGGTATCTTGCAATCAATAGCTGTTGATGGCGAGTGGTTGACTAAATAGCATGTTGTGGTAACTTGTTTTAATGAATGTGAGCATACACTAGATAACCAGATACCCTCAAGTGATTATATTGAGCTGGCTTGCCAGACCACACCTCTGGTGTCTTGTAATCAATAGCTGTCGATGCCGAGCGGTTGACTAAATGGCATGTTGTGGTAACTGCCTATGCCCAAAGACTTTGTGGTAACTTGGCATGAGAGAGCATGCAACAGGTCTTCTCCAGTAGTGTCCTATTCATACGTTCTGCTACTCTATTCTGCTGTGGCATACCAACTGTGGTGTAGTGTTGAGTAATGCCAGCGTCCCGGCAATATGCCTCAAACTCTCCTAAGCAGAACTCTTTGCCATTGTCTAATCTCAAGTATTTGACCTTCCTTTGTGTCTGTGTTTCCACCATAGCCTTCCGTTAATGGAAAAAACCAAAAGTCTCATCCTTGGACTTTAGGATGTAGACCCAAACCTTCTTGCTGAAGTCATTAATGAAGGTAAGCAAATACTTTCCATCTCCTCTAAAAGTTACTAGTGCCTCACTCCACAAATCAGTGTGCACATAGTCAAGAATGGCCCTCGTTGTGTGAACAGACCTGCTGAATCTCAAACGAGTTTGCTTTCCAAAAATGCAATGCTCACATACTACAAACTAGCTTTTCTCTAACTACCCAACAAACTATGACAGCTAAGCTCTACCAAACCACACTCTGACATGTGCCCCAATCTCATATGCCACAAAGTTGTCATGGTGTCATTATTCATCTAGGAACTATAAGCCACTATGGCTGACCCAGTAAGCAAGCCACCTTACAAAAAATGTAGATCATCTGTATCTAGAGTAGTAAGAGCCTTCATCATACACAAGGAGCCCTTGAACACCTTGATCTAATAGTTATGTGTCACAAACTTGTAGCCCTTCCGATCAAGTACCTTGAATGAGATCAAATTCTTCTTCATCCTAGCCATATGATGAATATATGTGAGTGTACAAACCATGTCATAGAACATCTTGAATCTGATTGTGCAAATACCAACAACTTTGCACTTCATGTCATTACCCATAGAGATTGAACCACCATTCAATGGCATATAAGTAATAAACCACTCTCTATGCGAACTCATACGGTAAGAGCAAGCAGAATCAAGAACCCAACCAATTATAAACTCATGTCACAATCAACTGATGCACTAGAAGCACACTATCTAGCTGAAGAACAAATTGTACTGACCACAAGCAACTCACTAGAACTATCATCTGTAACTACCACATTAACTGATGAAGTCTCACTTTTGCTACCATTATTTTGCTTGTCCTTTTTCTTCAACTTAGGATAATACCATTTGATATAGCCCCACTCATTGCAATAGTTGCAGCAAACATTTTCTTTGCCCAAACGAGATTTTGAATGTCCCTTTGATCTCCTACTACCACTGCTAGAACCATCATCGCCACCATGACTACACCCTACAGACCTCCCACGTGTCACAACAAGACCTTCATCCTTACACTCCATGCAAGTTTTCTTTTAAAAAATCCTTTGACAAGAGGATAGAGACAACATCATCCATGGAGATAGAATCTGTACCATAAAGAATTTGGTTTCTAATGACATCATATAAATCTGGGACTGAACACAAGAACAAATTTGCCAAACATTCCTTGTCCATAGAACTGCTCGAATTTTGATAGTCAATCACCGCCTTGTTGAATTCATCAATATATTGCTTGATAGGAGTACTTTTTTGCATACACATCCTAAACAAGCGCATCATGAGGTAGAAACGACTTGAGAGTGACTTGTCCAAATAGTGGGCTTCCAATTTCTTCTAAAGAGCCAAAGCGGTCTTCTCCTCATAAACTTGCCGCAATATATTATTGGCAAAAGCCAAACGGAGCACCGTCAATACTTTCTTGTCTAACTTCTTCATCTCATCACTTGATACATTTGCCAAATTTGGATCACCATCTTCCAACATATTATCTAAACCTTTGTCAACCAAAATAGAATGTATTTTCACTTATCATAACTGAAAGTCACAGTTGCCATCAAACTTGTTCACTTCAAAGTTGACATCTTCACAAAAGACAGTACACAAACAAGTGTCTTTGATATAAAATTACTCTGATACCACTTGTGAGCACAGAGGGACAACATAAGTGACAAAAGCAGGGAGCTAATTTCTCACAAGCATTTCACCAAACATTTTGTGTGCATGCAACAAAATAGCCATTCGATTTCAAACCTAAAAGCATCAAGCTATTCAATCTTTCCAACATGAATATACTTACAAGATTAGCTCACTAGAATAGCAATATCCCAACATCATCATCCATATATTAAAGAATACATATGTGCTATCTCATATGTCAACTCAAACTATACACCATCAACTTGAGAAAAGGAATCAATAACAAACAAGTTAATGACTCAAATCAACACATATGGTAGAGAGAATACCAAATCAAGGGGAGATGCAAGATTTATGTGGAAACCCTTCATGGGGAAAAGCCACAAGTCATGGCAAGATGGTTCTGTATTATAGAGATGAAACAAGTACAAGAATTAGAACCAACAACGTGGGGAGACTTCAAATCTCCAATTTACTCACCCAATTTTGTGGATTTTGTGGCAACAAAGCCTCTCCTCTTTTCTCTCTAACCATAGCTCTCTCTCTCAAGCCAAAAACTCTCTCTAGGCTCGGGGTGTGGAGGGCTTAAAATGGCATATTTTCAGAAAAGCCCCTAGTATTGCTAAATATTACATACAATCCCAATTTCAGCCTACAACATGTCTAAGCAATGTTTTGCATGGTAAATGTGTCAAAATGACTTCCAAATAGTGAAATTAGGAACTGCATATTGTCACAAAATTGGACATAGCAAGGACATTTGATTCAGTTGCATGGCCTTTTCTCTTGGAGGTGCTTTAGTTCAAGGGTTTCAGACCTAGATGGAGAGCATGGACAGCTTTTATTCTTTCCACCTCAAGCACAAGAATTTTAGTAAATGATTATCCTGAAGATGCTATTTGGCATGGTCGAGGTTTAAGATAGGGCGACCCTCTTTCGCCAATGCCATTTATTTTTTTCATGGATGTTTTTAATGCTTTGATTCAACATGCTTGCTCTTTTGGAATTTTTCAAAACTTAGCTTCTTGGGGCATCAATCATAGACTCTCTGTTTATGCAAATGACGAGATGTTCTTCATTCTTCCAAGAAAAAAAGGAGTTACAGGGTATAAAAGAATTATTACAATGTTTTGGTCGGGCTAGTGGTCTCTACACAAAATTTTCCACAAACTTCGTCGTGGCAATCAGATGTGGAGAGCATATTATTCAGGTTGTTGGAAGTGAATTACCTTGTAATTTTGTGGATTTCCCTTGCAATATCTTGGATTACCGCTAGCTCCCACTCGGCCTCGCAAGGTGCATGTCCAACCATTAAATGATAAAGTGGCTAGAAGACTTCCGACTTGGAAGTCATCTTTGTTGTCTCTGGCAGGCTGCTTAGTGTTGATTAAAGCAGTGTTCCCGGCAATCCCTATTTATCATATGATCGCTTTGGATATTCCTAAAGGGGGTTTCTAGTGCATTGATAAACTTCATCGAGGTTTTCTTTGGAGAGGAATAGAAGATGCGCATGGTGGTCATTGTCTTGTCATTTGGGACAAAGTTTGTAGACCAGTATAGTATGGTGGCCTGGGGATTCATAATCTCCAATTACTTAATTATGCCTTAAGGACCATGTGGCTTTGGCTACAAAAATCTGAACAGGACAAACCATGGTCAGGTTTAACCATGAGTTGTGATGTTGAAGTATTGGCAATGTTCAAAGCATCGACGCGTACTGTGGTGGGTAGTGGGTGCCACCCTTAGTTCTGGGGGGATAATTGGTATTAGGGTACAGGTAGACTACACTAGCATAAATTAAAATTTTTCTACCCCTTAAACTAGAAAGCCATGTAAGTAAGAGATCATATATCGTTACCACTAGGTGCGTAGTGCAGTGAAAGTAGAGTTGAAGTAG